>CM060576.1:0-600000 GCA_030625065.1 Alectoris magna
TAACCCTAACCCTAACCCTAACCCTAACCCTAACCCTAACCCTAACCCTAACCCTAACCCTAACCCTAACCCTAACCCTAACCCTAACCCTAACCCTAACCCTAACCCTAACCCTAACCCTAACCCTAACCCTAACCCTAACCCTAACCCTAACCCTAACCCTAACCCTAACCCTAACCCTAACCCTAACCCTAACCCTAACCCTAACCCTAACCCTAACCCTAACCCTAACCCTAACCCTAACCCTAACCCTAACCCTAACCCTAACCCTAACCCTAACCCTAACCCTAACCCTAACCCTAACCCTAACCCTAACCCTAACCCTAACCCTAACCCTAACCCTAACCCTAACCCTAACCCTAACCCTAACCCTAACCCTAACCCTAACCCTAACCCTAACCCTAACCCTAACCCTAACCCTAACCCTAACCCTAACCCTAACCCTAACCCTAACCCTAACCCTAACCCTAACCCTAACCCTAACCCTAACCCTAACCCTAACCCTAACCCTAACCCTAACCCTAACCCTAACCCTAACCCTAACCCTAACCCTAACCCTAACCCTAACCCTAACCCTAACCCTAACCCTAACCCTAACCCTAACCCTAACCCTAACCCTAACCCTAACCCTAACCCTAACCCTAACCCTAACCCTAACCCTAACCCTAACCCTAACCCTAACCCTAACCCTAACCCTAACCCTAACCCTAACCCTAACCCTAACCCTAACCCTAACCCTAACCCTAACCCTAACCCTAACCCTAACCCTAACCCTAACCCTAACCCTAACCCTAACCCTAACCCTAACCCTAACCCTAACCCTAACCCTAACCCTAACCCTAACCCTAACCCTAACCCTAACCCTAACCCTAACCCTAACCCTAACCCTAACCCTAACCCTAACCCTAACCCTAACCCTAACCCTAACCCTAACCCTAACCCTAACCCTAACCCTAACCCTAACCCTAACCCTAACCCTAACCCTAACCCTAACCCTAACCCTAACCCTAACCCTAACCCTAACCCTAACCCTAACCCTAACCCTAACCCTAACCCTAACCCTAACCCTAACCCTAACCCTAACCCTAACCCTAACCCTAACCCTAACCCTAACCCTAACCCTAACCCTAACCCTAACCCTAACCCTAACCCTAACCCTAACCCTAACCCTAACCCTAACCCTAACCCTAACCCTAACCCTAACCCTAACCCTAACCCTAACCCTAACCCTAACCCTAACCCTAACCCTAACCCTAACCCTAACCCTAACCCTAACCCTAACCCTAACCCTAACCCTAACCCTAACCCTAACCCTAACCCTAACCCTAACCCTAACCCTAACCCTAACCCTAACCCTAACCCTAACCCTAACCCTAACCCTAACCCTAACCCTAACCCTAACCCTAACCCTAACCCTAACCCTAACCCTAACCCTAACCCTAACCCTAACCCTAACCCTAACCCTAACCCTAACCCTAACCCTAACCCTAACCCTAACCCTAACCCTAACCCTAACCCTAACCCTAACCCTAACCCTAACCCTAACCCTAACCCTAACCCTAACCCTAACCCTAACCCTAACCCTAACCCTAACCCTAACCCTAACCCTAACCCTAACCCTAACCCTAACCCTAACCCTAACCCTAACCCTAACCCTAACCCTAACCCTAACCCTAACCCTAACCCTAACCCTAACCCTAACCCTAACCCTAACCCTAACCCTAACCCTAACCCTAACCCTAACCCTAACCCTAACCCTAACCCTAACCCTAACCCTAACCCTAACCCTAACCCTAACCCTAACCCTAACCCTAACCCTAACCCTAACCCTAACCCTAACCCTAACCCTAACCCTAACCCTAACCCTAACCCTAACCCTAACCCTAACCCTAACCCTAACCCTAACCCTAACCCTAACCCTAACCCTAACCCTAACCCTAACCCTAACCCTAACCCTAACCCTAACCCTAACCCTAACCCTAACCCTAACCCTAACCCTAACCCTAACCCTAACCCTAACCCTAACCCTAACCCTAACCCTAACCCTAACCCTAACCCTAACCCTAACCCTAACCCTAACCCTAACCCTAACCCTAACCCTAACCCTAACCCTAACCCTAACCCTAACCCTAACCCTAACCCTAACCCTAACCCTAACCCTAACCCTAACCCTAACCCTAACCCTAACCCTAACCCTAACCCTAACCCTAACCCTAACCCTAACCCTAACCCTAACCCTAACCCTAACCCTAACCCTAACCCTAACCCTAACCCTAACCCTAACCCTAACCCTAACCCTAACCCTAACCCTAACCCTAACCCTAACCCTAACCCTAACCCTAACCCTAACCCTAACCCTAACCCTAACCCTAACCCTAACCCTAACCCTAACCCTAACCCTAACCCTAACCCTAACCCTAACCCTAACCCTAACCCTAACCCTAACCCTAACCCTAACCCTAACCCTAACCCTAACCCTAACCCTAACCCTAACCCTAACCCTAACCCTAACCCTAACCCTAACCCTAACCCTAACCCTAACCCTAACCCTAACCCTAACCCTAACCCTAACCCTAACCCTAACCCTAACCCTAACCCTAACCCTAACCCTAACCCTAACCCTAACCCTAACCCTAACCCTAACCCTAACCCTAACCCTAACCCTAACCCTAACCCTAACCCTAACCCTAACCCTAACCCTAACCCTAACCCTAACCCTAACCCTAACCCTAACCCTAACCCTAACCCTAACCCTAACCCTAACCCTAACCCTAACCCTAACCCTAACCCTAACCCTAACCCTAACCCTAACCCTAACCCTAACCCTAACCCTAACCCTAACCCTAACCCTAACCCTAACCCTAACCCTAACCCTAACCCTAACCCTAACCCTAACCCTAACCCTAACCCTAACCCTAACCCTAACCCTAACCCTAACCCTAACCCTAACCCTAACCCTAACCCTAACCCTAACCCTAACCCTAACCCTAACCCTAACCCTAACCCTAACCCTAACCCTAACCCTAACCCTAACCCTAACCCTAACCCTAACCCTAACCCTAACCCTAACCCTAACCCTAACCCTAACCCTAACCCTAACCCTAACCCTAACCCTAACCCTAACCCTAACCCTAACCCTAACCCTAACCCTAACCCTAACCCTAACCCTAACCCTAACCCTAACCCTAACCCTAACCCTAACCCTAACCCTAACCCTAACCCTAACCCTAACCCTAACCCTAACCCTAACCCTAACCCTAACCCTAACCCTAACCCTAACCCTAACCCTAACCCTAACCCTAACCCTAACCCTAACCCTAACCCTAACCCTAACCCTAACCCTAACCCTAACCCTAACCCTAACCCTAACCCTAACCCTAACCCTAACCCTAACCTCCTAACCCTAACCCTAACCCTAACCCTAACCCTAACCCTAACCCTAACCCTAACCCTAACCCTAACCCTAACCCTAACCCTAACCCTAACCCTAACCCTAACCCTAACCCTAACCCTAACCCTAACCCTAACCCTAACCCTAACCCTAACCCTAACCCTAACCCTAACCCTAACCCTAACCCTAACCCTAACCCTAACCCTAACCCTAACCCTAACCCTAACCCTAACCCTAACCCTAACCCTAACCCTAACCCTAACCCTAACCCTAACCCTAACCCTAACCCTAACCCTAACCCTAACCCTAACCCTAACCCTAACCCTAACCCTAACCCTAACCCTAACCCTAACCCTAACCCTAACCCTAACCCTAACCCTAACCCTAACCCTAACCCTAACCCTAACCCTAACCCTAACCCTAACCCTAACCCTAACCCTAACCCTAACCCTAACCCTAACCCTAACCCTAACCCTAACCCTAACCCTAACCCTAACCCTAACCCTAACCCTAACCCTAACCCTAACCCTAACCCTAACCCTAACCCTAACCCTAACCCTAACCCTAACCCTAACCCTAACCCTAACCCTAACCCTAACCCTAACCCTAACCCTAACCCTAACCCTAACCCTAACCCTAACCCTAACCCTAACCCTAACCCTAACCCTAACCCTAACCCTAACCCTAACCCTAACCCTAACCCTAACCCTAACCCTAACCCTAACCCTAACCCTAACCCTAACCCTAACCCTAACCCTAACCCTAACCCTAACCCTAACCCTAACCCTAACCCTAACCCTAACCCTAACCCTAACCCTAACCCTAACCCTAACCCTAACCCTAACCCTAACCCTAACCCTAACCCTAACCCTAACCCTAACCCTAACCCTAACCCTAACCCTAACCCTAACCCTAACCCTAACCCTAACCCTAACCCTAACCCTAACCCTAACCCTAACCCTAACCCTAACCCTAACCCTAACCCTAACCCTAACCCTAACCCTAACCCTAACCCTAACCCTAACCCTAACCCTAACCCTAACCCTAACCCTAACCCTAACCCTAACCCTAACCCTAACCCTAACCCTAACCCTAACCCTAACCCTAACCCTAACCCTAACCCTAACCCTAACCCTAACCCTAACCCTAACCCTAACCCTAACCCTAACCCTAACCCTAACCCTAACCCTAACCCTAACCCTAACCCTAACCCTAACCCTAACCCTAACCCTAACCCTAACCCTAACCCTAACCCTAACCCTAACCCTAACCCTAACCCTAACCCTAACCCTAACCCTAACCCTAACCCTAACCCTAACCCTAACCCTAACCCTAACCCTAACCCTAACCCTAACCCTAACCCTAACCCTAACCCTAACCCTAACCCTAACCCTAACCCTAACCCTAACCCTAACCCTAACCCTAACCCTAACCCTAACCCTAACCCTAACCCTAACCCTAACCCTAACCCTAACCCTAACCCTAACCCTAACCCTAACCCTAACCCTAACCCTAACCCTAACCCTAACCCTAACCCTAACCCTAACCCTAACCCTAACCCTAACCCTAACCCTAACCCTAACCCTAACCCTAACCCTAACCCTAACCCTAACCCTAACCCTAACCCTAACCCTAACCCTAACCCTAACCCTAACCCTAACCCTAACCCTAACCCTAACCCTAACCCTAACCCTAACCCTAACCCTAACCCTAACCCTAACCCTAACCCTAACCCTAACCCTAACCCTAACCCTAACCCTAACCCTAACCCTAACCCTAACCCTAACCCTAACCCTAACCCTAACCCTAACCCTAACCCTAACCCTAACCCTAACCCTAACCCTAACCCTAACCCTAACCCTAACCCTAACCCTAACCCTAACCCTAACCCTAACCCTAACCCTAACCCTAACCCTAACCCTAACCCTAACCCTAACCCTAACCCTAACCCTAACCCTAACCCTAACCCTAACCCTAACCCTAACCCTAACCCTAACCCTAACCCTAACCCTAACCCTAACCCTAACCCTAACCCTAACCCTAACCCTAACCCTAACCCTAACCCTAACCCTAACCCTAACCCTAACCCTAACCCTAACCCTAACCCTAACCCTAACCCTAACCCTAACCCTAACCCTAACCCTAACCCTAACCCTAACCCTAACCCTAACCCTAACCCTAACCCTAACCCTAACCCTAACCCTAACCCTAACCCTAACCCTAACCCTAACCCTAACCCTAACCCTAACCCTAACCCTAACCCTAACCCTAACCCTAACCCTAACCCTAACCCTAACCCTAACCCTAACCCTAACCCTAACCCTAACCCTAACCCTAACCCTAACCCTAACCCTAACCCTAACCCTAACCCTAACCCTAACCCTAACCCTAACCCTAACCCTAACCCTAACCCTAACCCTAACCCTAACCCTAACCCTAACCCTAACCCTAACCCTAACCCTAACCCTAACCCTAACCCTAACCCTAACCCTAACCCTAACCCTAACCCTAACCCTAACCCTAACCCTAACCCTAACCCTAACCCTAACCCTAACCCTAACCCTAACCCTAACCCTAACCCTAACCCTAACCCTAACCCTAACCCTAACCCTAACCCTAACCCTAACCCTAACCCTAACCCTAACCCTAACCCTAACCCTAACCCTAACCCTAACCCTAACCCTAACCCTAACCCTAACCCTAACCCTAACCCTAACCCTAACCCTAACCCTAACCCTAACCCTAACCCTAACCCTAACCCTAACCCTAACCCTAACCCTAACCCTAACCCTAACCCTAACCCTAACCCTAACCCTAACCCTAACCCTAACCCTAACCCTAACCCTAACCCTAACCCTAACCCTAACCCTAACCCTAACCCTAACCCTAACCCTAACCCTAACCCTAACCCTAACCCTAACCCTAACCCTAACCCTAACCCTAACCCTAACCCTAACCCTAACCCTAACCCTAACCCTAACCCTAACCCTAACCCTAACCCTAACCCTAACCCTAACCCTAACCCTAACCCTAACCCTAACCCTAACCCTAACCCTAACCCTAACCCTAACCCTAACCCTAACCCTAACCCTAACCCTAACCCTAACCCTAACCCTAACCCTAACCCTAACCCTAACCCTAACCCTAACCCTAACCCTAACCCTAACCCTAACCCTAACCCTAACCCTAACCCTAACCCTAACCCTAACCCTAACCCTAACCCTAACCCTAACCCTAACCCTAACCCTAACCCTAACCCTAACCCTAACCCTAACCCTAACCCTAACCCTAACCCTAACCCTAACCCTAACCCTAACCCTAACCCTAACCCTAACCCTAACCCTAACCCTAACCCTAACCCTAACCCTAACCCTAACCCTAACCCTAACCCTAACCCTAACCCTAACCCTAACCCTAACCCTAACCCTAACCCTAACCCTAACCCTAACCCTAACCCTAACCCTAACCCTAACCCTAACCCTAACCCTAACCCTAACCCTAACCCTAACCCTAACCCTAACCCTAACCCTAACCCTAACCCTAACCCTAACCCTAACCCTAACCCTAACCCTAACCCTAACCCTAACCCTAACCCTAACCCTAACCCTAACCCTAACCCTAACCCTAACCCTAACCCTAACCCTAACCCTAACCCTAACCCTAACCCTAACCCTAACCCTAACCCTAACCCTAACCCTAACCCTAACCCTAACCCTAACCCTAACCCTAACCCTAACCCTAACCCTAACCCTAACCCTAACCCTAACCCTAACCCTAACCCTAACCCTAACCCTAACCCTAACCCTAACCCTAACCCTAACCCTAACCCTAACCCTAACCCTAACCCTAACCCTAACCCTAACCCTAACCCTAACCCTAACCCTAACCCTAACCCTAACCCTAACCCTAACCCTAACCCTAACCCTAACCCTAACCCTAACCCTAACCCTAACCCTAACCCTAACCCTAACCCTAACCCTAACCCTAACCCTAACCCTAACCCTAACCCTAACCCTAACCCTAACCCTAACCCTAACCCTAACCCTAACCCTAACCCTAACCCTAACCCTAACCCTAACCCTAACCCTAACCCTAACCCTAACCCTAACCCTAACCCTAACCCTAACCCTAACCCTAACCCTAACCCTAACCCTAACCCTAACCCTAACCCTAACCCTAACCCTAACCCTAACCCTAACCCTAACCCTAACCCTAACCCTAACCCTAACCCTAACCCTAACCCTAACCCTAACCCTAACCCTAACCCTAACCCTAACCCTAACCCTAACCCTAACCCTAACCCTAACCCTAACCCTAACCCTAACCCTAACCCTAACCCTAACCCTAACCCTAACCCTAACCCTAACCCTAACCCTAACCCTAACCCTAACCCTAACCCTAACCCTAACCCTAACCCTAACCCTAACCCTAACCCTAACCCTAACCCTAACCCTAACCCTAACCCTAACCCTAACCCTAACCCTAACCCTAACCCTAACCCTAACCCTAACCCTAACCCTAACCCTAACCCTAACCCTAACCCTAACCCTAACCCTAACCCTAACCCTAACCCTAACCCTAACCCTAACCCTAACCCTAACCCTAACCCTAACCCTAACCCTAACCCTAACCCTAACCCTAACCCTAACCCTAACCCTAACCCTAACCCTAACCCTAACCCTAACCCTAACCCTAACCCTAACCCTAACCCTAACCCTAACCCTAACCCTAACCCTAACCCTAACCCTAACCCTAACCCTAACCCTAACCCTAACCCTAACCCTAACCCTAACCCTAACCCTAACCCTAACCCTAACCCTAACCCTAACCCTAACCCTAACCCTAACCCTAACCCTAACCCTAACCCTAACCCTAACCCTAACCCTAACCCTAACCCTAACCCTAACCCTAACCCTAACCCTAACCCTAACCCTAACCCTAACCCTAACCCTAACCCTAACCCTAACCCTAACCCTAACCCTAACCCTAACCCTAACCCTAACCCTAACCCTAACCCTAACCCTAACCCTAACCCTAACCCTAACCCTAACCCTAACCCTAACCCTAACCCTAACCCTAACCCTAACCCTAACCCTAACCCTAACCCTAACCCTAACCCTAACCCTAACCCTAACCCTAACCCTAACCCTAACCCTAACCCTAACCCTAACCCTAACCCTAACCCTAACCCTAACCCTAACCCTAACCCTAACCCTAACCCTAACCCTAACCCTAACCCTAACCCTAACCCTAACCCTAACCCTAACCCTAACCCTAACCCTAACCCTAACCCTAACCCTAACCCTAACCCTAACCCTAACCCTAACCCTAACCCTAACCCTAACCCTAACCCTAACCCTAACCCTAACCCTAACCCTAACCCTAAGTCCCCTAACCCTAAGTCCCCCTAACCCTAAGTCCCCCTAACCCTAAGTCCCCCTAACCCTAAGTCCCCCTAACCCTAAGTCCCCCTAACCCTAAGTCCCCCTAACCCTAAGTCCCCCTAACCCTAAGTCCCCCTAACCCTAAGTCCCCCTAACCCTAAGTCCCCCTAACCCTAAGTCCCCCTAACCCTAAGTCCCCCTAACCCTAAGTCCCCCTAACCCTAAGTCCCCCTAACCCTAAGTCCCCCTAACCCTAAGTCCCCCTAACCCTAAGTCCCCCTAACCCTAAGTCCCCCTAACCCTAAGTCCCCCTAACCCTAAGTCCCCCTAACCCTAAGTCCCCCTAACCCTAAGTCCCCCTAACCCTAAGTCCCCCTAACCCTAAGTCCCCCTAACCCTAAGTCCCCCTAACCCTAAGTCCCCCTAACCCTAAGTCCCCCTAACCCTAAGTCCCCCTAACCCTAAGTCCCCCTAACCCTAAGTCCCCCTAACCCTAAGTCCCCCTAACCCTAAGTCCCCCTAACCCTAAGTCCCCCTAACCCTAAGTCCCCCTAACCCTAAGTCCCCCTAACCCTAAGTCCCCCTAACCCTAAGTCCCCCTAACCCTAAGTCCCCCTAACCCTAAGTCCCCCTAACCCTAAGTCCCCCTAACCCTAAGTCCCCCTAACCCTAAGTCCCCCTAACCCTAAGTCCCCCTAACCCTAAGTCCCCCTAACCCTAAGTCCCCCTAACCCTAAGTCCCCCTAACCCTAAGTCCCCCTAACCCTAAGTC
Organism: Alectoris magna; assembly: GCA_030625065.1. NCBI lineage: Eukaryota > Metazoa > Chordata > Aves > Galliformes > Phasianidae > Alectoris > Alectoris magna. Next base: position 9,548 of record CM060576.1, read on the forward strand.
CCCCTAACCCTAAGTCCCCCTAACCCTAAGTCCCCCTAACCCTAAGTCCCCCTAACCCTAAGTCCCCCTAACCCTAAGTCCCCCTAACCCTAAGTCCCCCTAACCCTAAGTCCCCCTAACCCTAAGTCCCCCTAACCCTAAGTCCCCCTAACCCTAAGTCCCCCTAACCCTAAGTCCCCCTAACCCTAAGTCCCCCTAACCCTAAGTCCCCCTAACCCTAAGTCCCCCTAACCCTAAGTCCCCCTAACCCTAAGTCCCCCTAACCCTAAGTCCCCCTAACCCTAAGTCCCCCTAACCCTAAGTCCCCCTAACCCTAAGTCCCCCTAACCCTAAGTCCCCCTAACCCTAAGTCCCCCTAACCCTAAGTCCCCCTAACCCTAAGTCCCCCTAACCCTAAGTCCCCCTAACCCTAAGTCCCCCTAACCCTAAGTCCCCCTAACCCTAAGTCCCCCTAACCCTAAGTCCCCCTAACCCTAAGTCCCCCTAACCCTAAGTCCCCCTAACCCTAAGTCCCCCTAACCCTAAGTCCCCCTAACCCTAAGTCCCCCTAACCCTAAGTCCCCCTAACCCTAAGTCCCCCTAACCCTAAGTCCCCCTAACCCTAAGTCCCCCTAACCCTAAGTCCCCCTAACCCTAAGTCCCCCTAACCCTAAGTCCCCCTAACCCTAAGTCCCAACTCGCCTGCAACCCAGCCAACTACACTGACAACCTAGGTTTGCCAACAGCCTGACCAACTATGCCGACAACATAGCTACACCTACAACTCCAGTTCACTAACAGCCTGACCCGCTTCACTTCCAGCCCCTCTAGGTCTACCACCCTCCACACCTACCTGTCAACACCTACCTTAGTGTGCGGTCCATGTCCTGATGGTGACAATGCAAGACACACCACAGAGTTAAATACTGGCACAATTTCTTTATTACAGCTCTGTTTCCACAAGATGTGGCTCATGCAAGCATACACACACGCTACACCAACAACTGGATGATAACAGTCAGAGCATGGATACAAATATTCAGTACAACACCAAGACATGGTTTACAGGCACATGATCCCCATATTCAGTACAGTGCACAACAGTTTACAGGCACAGCATCCCCATATGCAGTACATGGCACAATGCAATCCACAGGCGCAGTACATGGCACAATGCAATTCACAGGCGCAGCATTCGCATATGCAGCACAGTCCACAATGCAGTTCACATGTACAGCATTCCCTCGTTCAGTACTTTGCACAAAACAATTGTAAGCAAGGCAAAGCTGAAGCCAATTTGCTTGATGTAAAATAACGGCGCGCAGTGAAACCAGCATGAGTCCCAGAATGGCTGCAAAGGGGCGCAAGTCTCAGACTGGCCGGGAAGGAACGCCAATCGCCTCCGACGGCCCTCGGGCCTTGCTTATGGGGTTGGGTTAGCCCTACAGTACAAACAAGTGAGCTAGCCCAACCCCATAAGCAAGGCAAAGCTAAAGCCAATGTGGCTGAGATTGACTCCAAGGCTAAAGCCAATTTGGTTGAGATTAATTGACTCCAAAGCCAAATCCAATTTGGTTGAGATTAAGTCACTCCAAAGCCAAATCCAATTTGGTTGAGATTAAGTCACTCCAAGGCTAAAGCCAACTTGGCTGATTCAAGATGACTGCACGATGCTGAAACCAGCACAACTCAGAATGGCCGCAAAGGGGCGCGAGTCTCAGACTGGCCGGGAAGGAACGCCAATCGCCTCCGACGGCCCTCGGGCCTTGCTTATGGGGTTGGGTTAGCCCTACAGTACAAACAAGTGAGCTAGCCCAACCCCATAAGCAAGGCAAAGCTAAAGCCAATGTGGCTGAGATTGACTCCAAGGCTAAAGCCAATTTGGTTGAGATTAATTGACTCCAAAGCCAAATCCAATTTGGTTGAGATTAAGTCACTCCAAAGCCAAATCCAATTTGGTTGAGATTAATTGACTCCAAGGCTAAAGCCAATTTGGTTGAGATTAAGTCACTCCAAGGCTAAAGCCAACTTGGCTGATTCAAGATGACTGCACGATGCTGAAACCAGCACAACTCAGAATGGCCGCAAAGGGGCGCGAGTCTCAGACTGGCCGGGAAGGAACGCCAATCGCCTCCGACGGCCCTCGGGCCTTGCTTATGGGGTTGGGTTAGCCCTACAGTACAAACAAGTGAGCTAGCCCAACCCCATAAGCAAGGCAAAGCTAAAGCCAATTTGGTTGAGATTAATTGACTCCAAAGCCAAATCCAATTTGGTTGAGATTAAGTCACTCCAAAGCCAAATCCAATTTGGTTGAGATTAAGTCACTCCAAGGCTAAAGCCAACTTGGCTGATTCAAGATGACTGCACAATGCTGAAACCAGCACAACTCAGAATGGCCGCAAAGGGGCGCGAGTCTCAGACTGGCCGGGAAGGAACGCCAATCACCTCCGACGGCCCTCGGGCCTTGCTTATGGGGTTGGGTTAGCCCTACAGTACAAACAAGTGAGCTAGCCCAACCCCATAAGCAAGGCAAAGCTAAAGCCAATGTGGCTGAGATTGACTCCAAGGCTAAAGCCAATTTGGTTGAGATTAAGTCACTCCAAAGCCAAATCCAATTTGGTTGAGATTAATTGACTCCAAGGCTAAAGCCAATTTGGTTGAGATTAAGTCACTCCAAGGCTAAAGCCAATTTGGTTGAGATTAATTCACTCCAAAGCTAAAGCCAATTTGCCTGAGATAAATTGGCTCCAAAGCTAAAACCAATGTGGTTGAGATAAATTGACTGCGCACACTGAAATCGGCACAATCCTCAGACTGGCCACAAGGGGGCGCGAGTCTCAAACTGGCTGAAGGAGCGCAAATGGTCTCCGTCCAGCTACCGCCTGTCGGTTCCGGGCTTGGGTTATCCCTGCGAGCGAACTTGAAGCAAAGGCGACCCGACCCCGCAAGCGAGGCAAACCCTTTGACGTGGTCTCCCATGAAAGTCTCGCTAAGATGGCAGCAACGTACTTGGACAGGTAGGCTGTCTGCTAGATGAAGAACCGGCTGAACGGCCTGGCCTGCTGACTGGTGCTGAATCCCATGATGTGCAGCTGCTGTGCTGTTGTGACTGCTCTTCAGCCCTGTCCTGTCCAAAATCTTTATTAAACACCTCTATGGCAGCATGGAGGGCACCCTCGGTAAGTTTGCCAAGGGCACTGTGTCAGAAGGAAGTGTCCATCGGCCTGGGAATAGAAGGGCGCTAAGGAAGGACGTGGGCGGGTTGGATCACCAGGCTGAGGCCAATGGGATGAACTACGATGAGACCGAGTGCCGCAACCCACATGTTGCCCGCGACAACCTCGGGCGGTGGTAGGGGCTTGTGGCACAGAGAGGGGAACGCTACAAAAAGGGAACGGAACGGGGAATACGGATAAAACCTGGACTGAAGCGAGCTGACGGTGAGTGTGGGAGGACCAGAAAGCCAATGGTGTCCTGCAGGGGAGTCGCTGACCCTGGAAGCATTGAAGATATCTTCACCTGTAACACAGAGAGCCAGTTTAGAAAAAAAAAAATGTGGATAATTCAAGGAATTCCAAGACACAAACAGCATTCACCCTAAGCCCACCCCCACAAAAAGTGGGAGCAAAACAACGCCCCACCCAAGGACTGAAGATTAAGTTTAGGGGTACTTAACACAAAAGTCATACGATTGTTGTTAGTACTACATTAAGGTTAGATGTGGGTTTAGAGCCCCATTAGAGGGTAGGTTCAGAGTTAAGTGGGACAGTGAATACAGTTATCAGTACAGCTACAGTTACAATTGGCACCATATTAGCAGTCCAGAGATTAGGGCTGGGACAAAGTTGTTATGGTTAGATTTATTAGGATCACATTCAGAGTGAACGTGAGAGAAGGCAAAGGCAAGAGCAAAAGGAAAGGGGAAAACCCAAGGGAAGGAAACATTAAAGGCAAAGGCATGGAGAACACCCAAGGGGAAGCCTTGGCAGAGGCCAGGCCCAAAAGAAGGCCACAGGAACACCAAAACAAAGACCAAAGAGAACACCGCAGAGAAGGGTAAAACAGGGAGCAAGGCACAAGAAAACAACACGGGGAATGCCAAAATGGTGGGTAAGGCCCAAAAGAACAACGCAGGGAATGCCAAAACAGAGGACAAAGCACCAGAGAACGCTGCAGGAAACGCCAAAAACTGAGACTAAAGAGAACATCACAGGGAACACCAAAACGGAGGGCGAGGCCCAAGAGAACACCGCAGGGAATGCCAAAACGGAGGGCGAGGCCCAAGAGAACACCGCAGGGAATGCCAAAACAGAGACCAAAGAGAACATCACAGGGAACACCAAAACGTAGGGCGAGGCCCAAGAAAACGCCGCAGGGAACGCCAAAACGGAGGGCGAGGCCCAAGAAAACGCCGCAGGGAACGCCAAAACAGAGGGCGAGGCCCAAGAAAACGCCGCAGGGAACGCCAAAACAGAGGGCGAGGCCCAAGAAAACGCCGCAGGGAACGCCAAAACGGAGGGCGAGGCCCAAGAAAACGCCGCAGGGAACGCCAAAACGGAGGGCGAGGCCCAAGAAAACGCCGCAGGGAACGCCAAAACGGAGGGCGAGGCCCAAGAAAACGCCGCAGGGAACGCCAAAACGGAGGGCGAGGCCCAAGAAAACGCCGCAGGGAACGCCAAAACGGAGGGCGAGGCCCAAGAAAACGCCGCAGGGAACGCCAAAATGGAGGGCGAGGCCCAAGAAAACGCCGCAGGGAACGCCAAAACGGAGGGCGAGGCCCAAGAAAACGCCGCAGGGAACGCCAAAACGGAGGGCGAGGCCCAAGAAAACGCCGCAGGGAACGCCAAAACGGAGGGCGAGGCCCAAGAAAACGCCGCAGGGAACGCCAAAACGGAGGGCGAGGCCCAAGAAAACGCCGCAGGGAACGCCAAAACGGAGGGCGAGGCCCAAGAAAACGCCGCAGGGAACGCCAAAACAGAGACCAAAGAAAACGCCGCAGGAAATGGCCAGGCAACAGCAAAAGGCAGAGGCAAGGAGAAAGCAGACAGATGAGAACAGAGAGGCTGTAGGACACCCTGAAGTGCAGAAATGAGCTCTGGAACGCTACCTTGGGTCTCAGTAAGTAATGGGTAAAAACTGGTGGGTGTGTTCCGCCCTTACCTGCTGCGCAGACAGTTACCGGTCAGCAAAGCTGGGTTCCAGGGCATTCCAAGAAGTGCAGATTTCCGTTCCTCGCTGTTCTCACAAAGATCTCTCCGTGCAGCTGTTACAGCACTCGGGAGCGCTGCGGTTCTCCGCTGCCACCTGTTGAAGACGATACAACATTGAAGGCACTGCCCTGCATCTGCGGGGGCTGCACCCTGTGAACATTACGCTAACAGTGATGCAAATGTGCATTAGGGATATAATTAATGCCATTTATTTGTTTAAAATTGCAGTTAGCTTGACAATTGTATTCTGCACTATCATTAGGATTAAGGTTACTTGGACAGAAAACACAGGGCATCCTTTTTATTGCTGCATTTAGTGTAAGAGGCATTTTTAATATTGGGTTAAGGGTTATGCGTAAAGATACACTGCGGGTTACTGTAATTATCACTCGAGCTCCCATTAAGCTGGGCAGCCAGTCAAGGTTAACATAAACGCTGCTTCCCAGCAAATCCCAGTCAGCCAAAGGCAAAGGCAAGCAGAATGCCCACAGAAAGCCACAGCTTAAAGAAAAGCAAAGCAAGCAGCCAAGGCTAAGGCAAGGGCAAAAGCAAGGAGAACAGCCAAATGAAAACCCAAAGGAAAGCAAGGGCAAGGAGAGGGCGATACAGAAGACCAAGAGCAAAGGCCAAAGACAAGGTGGCACGGGATGCCAAAAAGACAAGGCGGCACGGGAGGCCAAGAGGAATGGCCAATAGAACACAGCAGAGAAGGCCAAAACCTAAGGACAAAGCAACTGCTGCAGGCAAGGTGGCACGGGAGGCCAAAGGCAAGGCGGCACGGGAGGCCAAAGGGAATGGCCAAGAGAACACAGCAAAGAAGGCCAAAACCTGAGGCCAAAGCAAATGCTGTAGGGAACGCGGCACAGGAGGCCAAAGAAAGACGAGGCGGCACGGGAGGCCAAAGGGAATGGCCAAGAGAACACAGCAAAGAAGGCCAAAACCTGAGGCCAAAGCAAATGCTGTAGGGAACGCGGCACAGGAGGCCAAAGAAAGACGAGGCGGCACGGGAGGCCAAAGGGAATGGCCAAGAGAACACAGCAAAGAAGGCCAAAACCTGAGGCCAAAGCAAATGCTGTAGGGAACGCGGCACAGGAGGCCAAAGAAAGACGAGGCGGCACGGGAGGCCAAAGGGAATGGCCAAGAGAACAAGTCAGGGAGCGCCAAAACAGAAGGCCAAAGAGAACGCAGCACGGAAGGCCCAGGGGAATGGCTGAGAGAATGCCGCATGGAACGCCAAAATGGAAGGCCAAAGAGAACGGGGCACAGAAAGCCAAAAACAAAGGCCAAACGGAACGTGTCAAAGAAGGACAAGGGCAAAGGCCGAGAGATCGCTGCACGGAATGCCAAAACAGGAGGGCGAGAGAGAATACAGCAGAGAAAGCCCAGGGCAAAGGGAAGGAAAACAGCACAGTGAAACGCCAGAGGCAAGATGAAGGCAGGAAGAATAGGACAGGCAGCCTTTGGGGCACCATCGAGTGCAAACAAGAGCTCAGGAAATGCTACCTTGCGCCACACCGAGTAATGGGTAAACACTGGTGGGTGTACATTGCCCTTACCTGCTGGGCAGACAATTACCGGTCAGCAAAGCTGAGTTCCAGGGCATTCCAGGAAATGCAGATTTCTGTTCCTCGCTGTCCTCGTGAAGAGCCGCCCAGCTCTCCGTGCGGTTGTTGCATCACTTGGGAGCGCCACGGTTCTCTGATGGCACCTGTTGAGTACAATATAATAATGAACGTCACCCTCGCTGCTTCCCTCCCTGTCCCACATTGTGAGTGACAACCAGGTTCAGGACCACCTGAGGACCTGAAATCCAGGAGTCTGTGGGTCCCCGATGAGACGCATCGCAGAGTTGGGGGGGAACTTGCTGATGCGGTCACCGAGCCGCTCTCAATGCTGTCGGAGAAGTGACAGCAATCGAATGAAGTCCCTGGTGAGCAGAAAAACGGTCAACATCGCACTCCTTTTTAGGAAGGGTAGAAAGGATGAGCCCGAGAACCACTGACCTGTCAGTCTCACCTCTGTGTGGGGAATGATCGCAGAGCAGATCCTCCTAGAAGTGACCCCAGGGCACGTGGAAGGCGGGAGGTGATGCGGGAGAACCGGCGTGGCTTCACCGAGGGCAAATCCTGCTTGACCGACCTGGCGGCCTTCCGTGATGGTGCCACCGCATCGATGGGCAGGGGAAGAGCCACTGATATCATCTCTCTGGACTTCAGCAAGGCCTCCGACACGGTACCCCACACCATCCTCATCTCCAAATTAGAGAGAGGCTGATTTCATGGGTGGACTGTTGGATGGATGAAGAACTGGCTGTAGGATCGAATCCAGAGAGCGGTGGAAAACAGCTCCGTGTCCCGATGGAGAGCGGTGATGAGTGGCGTCCCAGGGGGGTCAGTGCTGGGGCTGATACTCTTCAATATCTTATCATAGAACCATAGGATAGCCTGCATTGAGAAGGAACATAACGATCATTTCCTTTCAACCCCCCTGCTACGTGCAGGGATGCCAACCACCAGACCGGGCTGCCCAGAGCCACATCTGGCCTGGCCTTGAATGCCTCCAGGGATGGGGTGTCCGCAACCTCCTCGGGCAACCTGTTCCAGTGCGTCGCCACCCTCTGGGTGAAAAACTTCCTCCTAAGATCCCACCTAAACCTCCCTTATCTCAGTTTAAAACTATTCTCCCTTGTTCTATCACTATCTACCCTCGTAAACAACTGTACTCCCTCCTGCTCATACGTTCCCTTCAAGTAAAGGAAGGCCACAATGAGGTCTCCCCAGAGCCTTCTCTTTTCCAAGTTAAACAAGCCCAGTTCCCTCAACCCTTCTTCATAGGGAAGGTACTTCAGCCCTCTGATCATCTTAGTGGCCCTCCTCTGGACTCGTTCCCAGAGCTCTGCATCTTCCTTGCACTGAGGGATCCAGGCCTGGATGTGGCACTCCAGATGGAGCTTCACAAGAGCCGAGTAGAGGGGGATGATCACCTCCCTCTCTCTGTTGGCTGCTCCTCTTTTAATGCAGCCCGGGATACGGTTGGCTTTCTAGGCTGCAAGCGCACGCTACCGGCTCGTGTCCGGCTTCTCGTCCACCGGGACCCCCGAGTCCTCCTCCACAGAGCTACTCCCAGGAAGGGATCACACAACCCCTTCCAAAGACAAACACTCATCCCACGCTCCAAAGGAAGCGGTCCCCAAGGAGAGATGCTGCCCTTATGGCTTCGAGTCCTTAAATGTGGTCAGGATATCCAAAAACGGCAGAGCTCACAGCCCTGAAACAAAGAAGAAACCATTCACCCCATCCCAAAGACAAACACTCACCCACACTCCACAGGAGACAATCTCCAGGGAAAGACACCGCCCTCACAGCTGCCCATCCTTAAACGTGGTCAGGATGCCCCAAAAATGAGAGCACCGCAACCCTGAAATAAAGGATCTCTCAGCCCACGCTCCAAAGGAAGCGGCCCCCAAGGAGAGACGCTGCCCTTAAGGCTGTCAGCCTTTCCATATAGCCACGATCCCCAAAAAGGGGTAGATCGTAGCCCTGCAATAAGGCAGGAATCTCTCACCCCTTCCCAAGGACCGGTGCTCACCCCGCAGGAAGCAATTTCCAGGTACAGATGCAGCCCTTATGGGTGTCACCCCTTAAATCTGGTCATGACCCCCCTAAGAAAGGCAGAGCTCACAGCCTTGAAATAAAGAATGAATCACTCACCCCGTTCCAAAAATGGACACCTCACACTCCCAAGGGAGCGATCTCCAAGTACAGGTGCCACTCCAAACCCTTAAATGAGATCAGGATCCAACAAAAAAGGGGAGACCACAGCCTTAAAATAAAGAAAGGAGCACTCACCCCGCTCCAAGTGCTCACCCCCACACTCCTAAGCAGGCAGGCTCCAGGAAGAGATGCTGCCTCTGTGCCTGACAGCCCTTAAATGCAGCCAGGGAGGGGTGGAGCCAGGCTCAGCCCCAGCTGGTTATGGGAATTGCTTTCACCTGTGCTCGCAGGGCTACGCCCCTCCCCAGGTGCTCCATCACTGCTTCAGGCTGTGAGCTCACGGCTCCCGTACAGGCATGGCAATGGCTAGCAGGCAGCGGGGTCTGCGTGTCCGGCAAGGGGAAGCTCATCAGTGGATGAGCTACGATAGCCCGCGTATTTTGATCCCGATCTGTCCTCAAAGACAACTGGTGACTGTTGGGGTAACATTGTCGGGGTGATGCTGAGGGTGCAGTGGCAATGCTAAGTCGCAGCTTGGAACACTGATGGAGCACCTGGTGGGAAGGTGGGGCCGATCCAGGAGAGCTCAGGTGCAAGCAATGGTGCTGAGTGAGGAAGGGGCGGAGCCAGGACCCACCCCTTCCCACCCTCATATAAGGGCTGGCAGTGGAAGGATGGGGCTTTTGCTGTGGGTTCCTGCCAGCCTGAGGCCTTCCAGTGTGGAGCAGTTTTGTTTCCTTTGTGAGTGTGCTCACTGATGCTGCACTGGAGCTGACCTTCATTCACTGCAACCCACGGCTTGGCTGATCCGCTATCACTGCTGCGCTTTCCAACTCATTGTGGAGGTGACGCTGAGGTGACGGAGGGGTGTCACTGGGGGGACATCAGGGAATGATGCTGGGGGCTGACAGTGATGGGGGGGAGGATGCTGGGGTGTGACATTGTTAGGGAGACATAGGGGGGGACATCGGGGAGTGACAACGAGGTGAGGTGGCTGGGGGGCGAGGTTGGTTGTTGGAGGTGAGGTTGTTGGGGTTCTCTTCCACTTGAGCTCTGTACCACGCGCTGGCCACGCCGGTACAGCGTGCAATGGAACAAACCCTGCAGACCCTGGGCAGAATCCAAGCAGGAGAGAGGCTGCGGTGGGGTGAAAGGCAAAGTGCCCTTTGAAGCGGGGGACGCCCTGCTGGCGCTGCCTATCACATCCACCGCCGGCATGTTCCTTCTCTCGGCTCTCGGCGGTTTGCCGTCTCTCTGAGGCCAGACGGTAACAGGGCGCTGTTAGGGAGGCTCTGCTCCCTGTTTATGGGGGTTGTGGTGACACTGGGGTGATATTGGGGGGTGGGGGGGAAACATCAAAGGGTGACACTGCTGTGAGGACAGAAGCTGTTGGCTGATGTTGGGCTGACGCAGGCAAGGGATGTTGGGGGGTGATGTTGGGGTATTGGGGGGGGTGACATCAGGGGTTGGCGTTCAGAGGGGAGGCACTGGGGTGATGGTGATGGGGGGTTACAGTGGTGGTGGACGGTGGTGGTGAATGGTGATTGGGTGTGTGTGGACAATGCTGGGCGTGATGGGGGTAATGGTTATGAGGGTGGTGGTGCAGAGGCGATGGTGGTGGGGGTGATGGGGGTGTGGTGGGGCAATACTAATGGTGATGGAGATGAAGGCTATGAGGGTGGTGCTGGGGGGTGATGGTGATTGGGGGTGACAGTAATGGTGACGGTGGGAGAGCAGTGATGTGGGTGGGGGGAGGATGGTTGTGATGGTGGTGTGGGGGAACATTGTTGCGGAGAGACATTGGGAGTGCTTTTAGGGTGATGCTGGGGGGTGGCTGTGGGCTGACAGAGTGACACTGTGGTGATGCTGGGCTGTGATGTTGGGGTACCCCCAGAAGGTGACACTGTTGGGGGGTGACATTGTTGGGGGGTGACACTGTTGGGATGATGCTGGGTTCAGGTTGGGAATTGACTGTGGGTGGTGACTTTGGGATATTACTGGGGGGTGACTTTGTTGGGGGTGACACTGTTGGGGGGTGATACTGGGGAGGAGCGGTGGGGTGATGCTGGGATGACACTGGGGAGTGATGCTGGGGTGACACTGTTGAGGTGACAGGGATGATATAGGGCTCATGCTGGGGGTGACACTGGAGTGACATTGGGGGATCACTGAGGTTTAACGTCAAGGAATGATGCTGGAGTGACACTGAGGGGTGGCGTTGTTGGAGTGACACTGAGGGTTGATACTGCGGTGAGGTTGGGGTGCTGCTGCAGTGATGTGGTGGAGTGACATTGGGGGGAGACGTTGCAGTGACGCTGGGGGGTGGCACTGGGAGATGATTTAGGGGTACCGCTGGGGTGAGGCTGGGTTCAGGTTGGGGAGTGACTGTGGGTGGCGATTTCGGAGAATCACTGGGGGGTGATGCTGTGGGGTCACATCCGGGTGACATTGTTGGGGGGATGCTGGGGAGGAGTGGTGGGTGAAGCTGGGGTGACATTGGGGAGCGATTCTGGGGGGATGTTGTTGGTGTAATGTGGGGTGGGGATGCAGCGGTGATGTTGGAAGTGACACCGAAGGTGATACTGTTGGGGTGACGTTGGGGTATCAATGGGTGGGCGAAATCAGGGAGTAACGTTGGGGTTGAGGGTGGTAGTTGGGGTTCTCTTCCACTTGAGCTCTGTACCACGCGCTGGCCATGCCGGTACAGCGTGCAATGGAACAAACCCTGCAGACCCTGGGCAGAATCCAAGCAGGAGAGAGGCTGCAGTGGGGTGAAAGGCAAAGTGCCCTTTGAAGCGGGGGACGCCCTGCTGGCGCTGCCTATCACATCCACCGCCGGCATGTTCCGGCTCTCGGCGGTTTGCCGTCTCTCCAGGGTCAGATGGTAACAGGGCACTGTTAGGGAGGCTCTGCTCCCTGTTTATGGGGATTATGGTGATACTGGAATGATACTGGGGAGCGGCATTGGGGGTGATGGGGTTACAGAGGGGTTTTTAACATAAAGGTGTGATGCTGTTGCAGAGGTGACACTGGAAAGGGATGTCAGGGGTGATATCAGGGTATCGGTGGGGGGTGACATCAGGGGGTGATGATGCTGGGAGTGATGTTGGGGTATCAGTGGGGTTTAACATCAAGGAGTGATGCTTGAGGGGAGACGCTGGAGCCATGGTGATGCTTGGGAGACGTTGGGGTGATAGTGGTGATATTAAGCAGTGACAATTGTTAGTGGGTGATGATGTTGGGGTGACACTAGGGTGATGTTAGGGAGTGACATTGGGGAGCGATGGGGCATCACTGGGGGGTGGGCCTCAGGGAGCGACTCTGGGTGATGATGTCGGGGGTTTGCACTGGGGTGATGTTGGGATGACCTTGGATTATAATAGGGAGTGACACTGGAGGCTGACATGTTTGGGGTGACACTGGGGGTGACAGTGGGGTGATGTTGGGGCATCACGAGGGGTTGACATCAGGGAGTGACATTAGGTGGTGACTTTGACGGGGAGATGCTAGGGGATGATACTGGGGTTGCATTAGGGTGCAATGTTGAGGTATCACTGGGGTTGACAGCAGGGAGTGTTGCTGGGTTATTGGGGGAATGAGTTGCCTATGTAAGGATTAATGAGTGCACAGAGTATAGTTTGGAGTAGATAGAGTGTTCAGGAATAGTTGAGTTATGGCCTGCAGGTTAGGGAGCTGGTGGGCGTGGGTTTAGGTAGGTGTGTGTACAGGTCTTCTTGTGTACATTGGGTTTGCGTAGCGGGTGTATGCGTCTGCACGGGAATTAGGATGGTATATAAGGTGTGTGTCGCAGCAATAAATCAAGAGTTGAGACCTCATGGCGTCCATGAATATGTCTCCCTCTCCCTCCCAGTCGAGGTCTTGGGATAAGTCAGGTTAATTGACTAAGTCGCGTCACTGGGGTGACATTGTTGAGGCGACAGGGGTGATGTTGGGCTGATGCTGGGGGGGTGACACTGGAGTGACATTGGGGTATCACTGGGGTTAAACATCAAGGAGAGCTGCTAGGATGATGCTGTCGGGGTGATGTTGGGGGAACGCTCTGGAGTGATATTGTGGTGACACTGGGTTGGCACTAAGGGATGCTAGGAGATGATGTTGGGATACCACTGGGAGGTGACATCAAGGAGTGATGCTGGGGGGTGTCATCGTTGGGGTGATGCTGGAGGTGACCTGTCTGCCTGTCCCCACAGCCCCAGTGAAGCGTCAGAGGTGGGAGAACACTGCCTGGACTCCCCTGCACACCACATCCCCAAAGGGGACCCTGGAATAGGAACACCCCTGTGGCCCACATGGACCCCCCACCCCTCCAAGCTCGAGGACTCCACCCCATACCTTAACTTCATCTCAAGACAGACCTGCATTGTTGCAGCACCACTACCAGGTGCAGCCCCCCGCTGCCTCACAGCCCCCTGCCCCACTGATCTCACAGGCTTCCCTCACTGACCCCCAACCCCACTGATCCCACTTAGAATTGCTCAGGTTGAGAAAGACTCTCATCCTGTCATCTGTCACCAGTGAGAAGAGACCAACCCCACTTTCACTGCACTCACCTTTCAGGTATTTGAAGAGAGCAATCAGGTCTCCCGTCAGCCTCCTTTTCCCCAGACTAAACATCCTCAGTTCCCTCATCCTCTCCTCTCATAGGGCACATTCTCCGAGCCCTTCACAAGCCTTGTTGCTCCTCCCCACAATTCTCCTTCCCCTCCCCCTCCCCTCTTCCCCCCCCCCCCCCCCCAAGGGCATTCCCTCAGCTGCAACAAGAACTCACAAAGGCCCCCTGGTGCGGGGCTATCAGACATGACCAAACCCTTCTGACTGTTCTCGCATGTAAAACAAGGAGTAGACCTGGGAGTCCTTGACCAGAACCTTGGGCCCTATGGAAGGGCAGTGGCACACTGCTCCAAACAGCTCGATGCAGTAAGGGATGGCCGGGGTGCCTGAGGGCAGTGGCTGCACTAGTGCTCAATATTCAAGAAGCCTGTAAATCTATGCTGGGCCAAAGAATAACAGTTTTAATACCTCATACAGTGTCTGCTGTATTGGAGGTAAAAGGGGAGCATTGGCTCTCACCCCAAAGATTCCTGAAATCCCAGGCCATCCTGGTAGAGCAGAATGATGCAGAAATAATGGTAACTAATATTGTCAACCCAGTATCTTTCCTTAGTGTAACTCCTGGAGAACCAGCATTCCATGACTGCCTTGGAACAATTGCGACTGCATATTCCAGCTGGTTGCCCGGACCTGCAGGACAAACCCTTAGAAGATGCAGAAGTTCCTGGTTTACCGACGGTAGCAGTTTGGTGAGACAAGGAAACTGTAAGGCAGGATATGCAGTAACGGCTACTGACCAGGTAATCAAAGCACAACTATCACTTGCGGGGACTTCCCCTCAGAAGGCTGAAATAACTGCCTTGACAAGAGCCTTAATTATATGGACAGATGCTAATTATGTATTTCAGTGCCACACGCTCATAGCACCATCTGAAAAGAGTAAGGATTGCTCACACACAAGGAAAACAGCATGATGTAAATCTACCAATGATCTGCTGAACAGATCTCATACCACTGATTAGAGAAGCCCTGGCAATCCTTAAACCCCACTGAGCTGCACAATGAGATCAGAAGAAACATGGAACATAATTTAATACACGATAACAATGCACAGAATACCCTTCAACAACTCTGCATGGGTGGAATCAACACACGGCGCTGTTAATTACAGCCATGAAATAGGATGATGTGAGAACAGACAAACCGTGTTTGGAGCCTCAGGTTGGAGATTATGAGGAGAGAACGACAAGAGAGGGAACAGCAGCTCAAGCAGAACGTAATGAGCTTAAAAAGACCTGCAGAATGCAGATCCCCTTAATGAAAAAGGGCACTAACTGTCAGCATGCCCAGAGCCGTAGTGCACAGTCAGCCAACCAGCATTACTGGGGCTGAATGAAGCATTCCAGAGTAAGGGAGCACTGAAAGGAAGGAATGAACGGCAGTCCTCAGAAACCAGCAGAGAACCCCTTCATCTCCCTTAGGGAGAGATTGAAGGCATTGTAAGAACAAACAGGGCTGCCCAAATACAGTTTGGGATCCCCCCAGAAAGGCAGAGCTCACAGCTCTGAAATAAAGCAAGAATCAGTCACCCCCTTCCAAGGGCTCAACCCACACCCCAAAGGAAGCGGTCTCCAGGTTCAGATGCTACTCTTACAGCTAATAACCCTTAAATGTGATCAGGATCCCCCAAAAAGAAGAGGTAGCAGCCCTGAACTAAAAAAAAAAAAAAAAAAAAAAAGTACCACTTACCCCATTCTTAGGACCAATACTCATCCACACTCGGAAGGAAGCAGTTGCCAGGTACAGATGGCTACCAGCCCTTAAATGTGGTCAGGATTCCCCCAAAAAGGGGGAGATCATAGCCCTTCTTTAAGGGATCACCCACCCCATCCCAAGAAGCACAGCTCACCCCACATCCTAAAGGAAACATTCCCCAGATTCGGATGCTGCCCCTATGCTTCCCAGCCCTTAAATGGGGTCAGGGAGGGGTGGAACATGGCCCAACACCACCCCACAGACAAACTGCTCCCAGCTGTGCTCGCAGGGCTGGTTCCCTCCCCAGGTGCTCCATCACATCTTCAAGCCGCGCCCTCACAGTGCTCATACAGCTATGAAGCAAATAAAATGAGTAAAATGAATGTCTGCCAATGGAGGATTATGCATGGATGACCTGTGATAGCCCACATATTTTGATCCCACTCTGTATTCAATGCCAATTAGTGATGCTTCTAACAGACGGGGGAGCACAGATCTCAATGCTGACACAGCAGATGCTGAGATCTGTGTCAGCAGCCCAGACAGCAAAGGGCTGAAAGCACTGCTGGGAATGACCACCCGCAGCTCCCAGTGACGCACGTCTATCATTTAATGGCCCTGTGAATAGGAACCGTTGAGTCACAGCATGAACCACTGAATGATCACCTGAGGCAAGGACCGAGTCATCTGTGGGAGCACAGGTGAAGGCAATTCAGCTGTGTGAATGGAAGGGCGGAACCTGTTTGCACCTCTCCTAGAGCCCATTTAAGGGCTGACTGACACTAGGGAAGTATCTCTGTTGTGGTTTTGTGATTTTTGTTGTCTGTATTCTACATCAGAACATCATGTGAAACTAACGGGAGTTAAGGAGTTCGCAATCTGGTTTTGTGGACTGCCTTTATAGGCATTTTGGGATTTCAAATAGGAGGGGAGAAGCAGCATTCCCAGAGGACTTGGTAAGCAGAAGAAAAAAGGGAGAACTCCTAGCCGGACAGCAGATGCTCACTCTCTCTCTCGGAAGGTATGATATTTTCTCCCTGAAAGACTGCATTTCCTACCAAAGATAGGACCTTTTCTTACTGAAACACCACATTTCTCCCCCAAAATAGGACCTTTTCCCACAAAGAGTCGTTCTTTTGGGAGAAAATGTCTTATGTTTTGGATACTTTTTTCTTTTCTTTTCTTTTTTTTTTGGGGGGGGGGTGGGGGGTGGAATATGCCTTATGTTCAGGATGAGAAGCAGTATTTTAGGCAGAAGATATCTCGCTTTAGGAATAAAAAGCAGTATTTTGGGAAGAAATTGTCTATTTGGGAATAAAAAGCAGAATTCTGGGGAAAGAATATCTTATGTTTAGGGATTAAAAGCAGTATTTTGAGGAGAGAATGTCTTATGTTTGGGTAGAAACATGCGTCAGTGTAGGAATAGGAAGTAGTGTTTTGGGTCGTAAATGTCTCGCTTTAGGATAAAAAGCGGTATTTGGGGGAGAAACTGTTGCAGTTTGGGGGTAAAAAGCAGCATTTTGGGGAGAAGGGGTCTCATTTTGGGGAGAAGGGCAGTATTTGGGAGTACGATATCTTATTTTTGGGATAAGAACTGGTATTTTGGGTAGAAAATGTCTTATTCTGGCAATAAGAAGCATAATTTAGGGGTGAAAATCACTTATTTTAGGTTTAAAAGCAGCGTTTAGGTGAGAAAATGTCTTTTTTGGGGGGATAAAAAGCGTTTTTTGGGGGGAAATAATGTCATATTTTAGGGTACAAACTTGTTTTTTTTTGTTAGATGATGTCCTATTTTGGAGATAAAAAACGGTATTTTGGGGAGAAAATGTTTTATTTTTAGGATAAAAGTGTTTTTTGGGGGGAGAAAATGTCTTATTTTTGTGAGAAAAAGTGGTGTTTTGATAAGAAGATATCTTATTTTGGGGATAAAAAGCATTTTTGGGGGGAGAGGATGTCATATTTTTAAGATACAAATTTTATTTTTATGAGAAAATATTTTTTTTAATAAGTGGTATTTCTGGGAGGAAATGTCATTTTGGGGGATAAGTGTTATTTAAGGGGACAAAATGACTTATCAGGATAAAAAGCAGTAATTCAGGAGAATGTCTTATTTTTGGGATAAGAAGCGGTGCTTTGGGGAAAAAATGTCATATTTTTAAAGCACAAATCTATCTTTTGGTTAGAAGATGTCTTATTTTTGAATTAAAAAGTGGCGTTTAAGGGAGAGAATGTCTCGGTTTGGGGATAAAAAGCAGTATTTGGGGGAGAAAATGTCATATTTGGGATAGAAAGTGGCATTTAAGGGTGAAATTGTCTTATTTTGGGATAAAAACATGGATTTAGGGGAGAAAAGTCTTATTTGGGGATAAAAAGTGGTATTTAAGGGCAAAAATGTCATACTTTGGGGTAAAAATGGGTGTTTTGGGGAGGAAATGTCTTTTTTATAAAAAGTGGTGTTTAGGTGAAAAAATATCTTATGTGGGGGATAAAATCAGTATTTGGGGGACAAGATGTCCTATGCTTGGGATAAAAAGTGGTATTTTGGGTGGAAAATGTCTTATTTTGGGGATAAAATTTCTACTTTGGGGAGAAAATGTCTTATGTTTGGGGATGAAAAGCAGTATTTGGGGGAGAAAATGTCTAATTTATAGGATAAAAAGCGGTATTTTGGGGAGATAATGTCTTACTTTTGGAATAAAAGTTGTGTTTTGGTTAGAAAATGACTTGCTGATAAAAATCGGTATTTTGGGGAGGAAATTTCCCATTATGGGGATACAAACTGGTATTCTGGGGAGAAAATATCTTATTTTGGGGCTAAGAAGCGGTATTTTGAGGAGAAAATGTCTTTTCGGGGGGGGGGCTAAAACGCGGTAAGAAGGAACTGTACAGACTGAGAATGAGCAGTACGCATGCGCCTCTCTTGACTTAGCACTACGCGTGCGCCAGGGTCGAGAACGCTGTACGCGTGCTCTGTGCTCCAGAACTCACTACGCGGGCGCCTTTCCTCTGCACTGCGCATGCACTGGTCCGGAGAACGCACTACGCATGCGCAAGGCGAGAGACCTCACTACGCATGTGCGAATCTCGAGACATCACTACACATGCGCCAGTGCTGAGAAAGCAGCACGCATGCGCTGTGCTCTAGAACTCACTACGCATGTGCTGTTCTCAGAACTGCGCTACTCATGCGGGACGCTAGAGAAGGCACTACGCATGCGCCAGTCTCCATGCCTCAGTACGCATGCGCCGGTTTGGAGACAGCCGCGTGGACGCTCTGTGCTCTAGTGATCAGTCGCGTGCGCCTCTCTCAGCACTGCTGAGAGATTATGGCCGTCGGTCCAAGAATTGACTGCTCATCCGTCCCTCTGTGCTTTGTAGAAACCGGTCCTATGTATAAATTTTCGCGCGCATGTGAACTACTGTCTGGAGGACCAAGGGTAATAAAAATTGGCGGTTTCGATGCGCAGAGCTACTAAAACGTAGGCACGCCACTTCCGCATGGCTGTGCGCATGCGCCCTGCTGCCCACCGCAGCAGACAACCGCGCAGTTTTGCAGATTGGCCACGCGGTGGTAGCAGAGACCGCAGAAATAACATCTACAACGGGACTGGCGCGAACCTGCCCATCTTCAAAGCCAGCAAACCTGTGCTAAGCGCTTCTTATCTATGAATAGATAATCGAATTTATGTTGTCAGGCTTTTTTTTTTTTTTTTTGGGGGGGGGAGGGGGCAGTGTCTCAGGTGATGAAAAAGCTGGTATCAATTGGACAGATGTGTGCAGTGAAGCCAGGGATGGTTTGGAACGATTAACAGCGCAACACTAAAGAGCCTAGCAACTTTTAGGAAAAAACATAGCACTAACATCTTCCGTACCTGGCCTCACCACTCTGAGATTCTGATCTTCAAGATCAGCAAGTCCAACTGCGAGCTAACCGTACTGCCCTAACAAACCACCGCTAAATCATGTCCCTGAGCACCACACCCACATTTCCATCTAGTCCAGTGTATGCCTCCAGCCACATTCGTGGCTGGTGTGCCCCGAAGGCAGTTTTAGGATTCAGTTAGGCACTAGGCTCTCGTTTCTGGTGCAGCCGAGCCGGTCAGTGCTGCATATCTCCTACCCGCCCCCCCCAGCTCCTACAGCCTCAGGGGGGAAGCAGTTCTGGAAGGAGCCCCGCACCAAGCAGCCCTCCCAGCACCCTAGGGATGAGGTAGTTTCCCTGAAGGCTGAGAGTTAAATAAAGGCAAGGTCTGGGGACAAACCAAGGCTGCTAGCTATTTATTCTAACAAAGCAGGAGGAATATAGTTTAAAGCTTATAAGGAAGCTCAGTGCCCAATCATAGATGCAATCTGTCAGTCTATTCCCCGCCCCCCCAAAACCTCAGCCCTTCCCCTATGCAATCCGATGAGAACACACCACAATACCAAAACTCAAAAGAAGCCAATGCCAGCATGGTTCTTGAATATGTATTTTTTTTTTTTTTACTGAAAAAAATCATTCATAAATTAACAAATACAAAAATGTACAAAGACATGGGTAAATAAATGTAATGACGCAAAGGATTGCTTTGCTGAGAAGTGTGTGTGTGTGTGTGTGTGTGTGTGTGTGTGTTTTAAAACACTTAGTCTTCAGTGCAAAAACGTCCCCCGGCACCTCTTAAAAACATAACAGTAAGCTCAAGAACAATGACAGCAGAAAGATACTCTATAGTTTGAAGCCACCTCCGCTGGTGAGTGACTTCAGCTTGCGGCTGTTGCTCAGACAGTACCTTGCCTAGACAAGCAAAGCTTTACAAATAGCAAACCAAAAATGAGTTCTTCTGCAAATTAAACTCCTATGGCTTACTAAAAAAAAAAAAAAAAAAAAAAAAAGTCAGCATTGAACATGGCCTGCCCTCTGTGGGACTGTAATACCGTGGCATCATGGAAGGGGTGAACAAGTAGCCTCGTTGGATTTCAGCTGCCAGAATATGTACAAGTTCTCCTTGATACAAGAATTTTTACATCACAACAGCACATGCGCTTGACAGTATGTTTTTAACAGTTACACTTACTATAAAGTATTGGACATATCTGATAAGATTAACAGTGCACATTTTAAGATATTCCACATTTTAAAAAGGGAAAAATTCAATGTAATTAGAACAAAGAAACCATGAACAGGGATGTTGCTATGGGGAACTGGACTCTTACGCCAACTGTACAGTGCATTTCTGAGCAGAGGTAACATCTCACTTTGTTCAACACAAGGTGCAATGGAGGTCAGGTACACTTCAAATGCTGAGGATTCAAACGAAGGTAGATAAACACCTACTCACACACACATGCATGATTTCCTGCAGTAGTGAACGTCGACAAGTTGAAATACATTCCTTATTTGAAGCACCATTAAACAAAGAAATTTCTAGCAACATCTCAAGATTAAAGAAAACAGGGCTAGGGTAACACAGGTTTAGCATCTGAAAAGGATCCATGTGAATTAGAGATCAAGATTCAGAAATGGAAGTCTTTATTGCTATATGCATCATAAAAAGCAAATCCTCACCTCCGCCTATAAATAACCATGCCAGATCCCCTTGGGAAGTGGCTTTAAAGCACATGTAAATTCAAAATTCAAAATTTAAACCTAAGTTCTAAACTATCGGCGCTTTTCAAGGGCAGGCTCGCTGTCCTCTCATGCTGGCCAGTAATATCCACACCACCAGAACTCTGCGTTCTAACCCTCTTTTTCCAGATACAGGTTAGGAATGCTCTGGGCAGTCACACCCACAACAGATGCGTATGGGGATCATACGTCCACAAAACCAAGAAAAAAAAAAATGTAAACTATGAACAGAAAGGAAGCCTAAGGTAAACAATGCAATAAGAAGAAAGTTAAAGTACTTCTGAGAAGAAAAACTCACAAGTGCTTTGTATAAATAGAATTTAAAACGCAACCCCCAATATATTTACCTTTAAGTCGGGGAAGTCCAGTAAAAATGACTGTATACATGCTGCGTAACCTACAGACTGACTCAGGGCAAGAAGGGAATGGGACAGTCACAGCCCAGCCTGCTGCAGAGCAAGGAGGGGGGCACAGGATTCCAGAGGCTGGATGGGGCACCAGACCAAGCTGTCAGGTTCCTAGTCCGCAAGCTTGCATAAGCTGAACTCACATGTCCTTCATCTATCCCGTATCGGTGTCTGCAGGCAGCCTGCCCACCAGCTGCACTCCTGCCAGTGCTTTCAGGTGGCCAACAGTAGCAACCACATCACTGGGTTCACTCGCTGCTTACCTAATTCTCTTCCACAGAACAATCCTCAAACCCTTCCATTCCACATGGGGACGGCAGGGACGAGGTGAGCTCCCATGGAGCTGCAGAGCCATGCCTGCCATTGGGTTGTGCAGAACAGGTAGCGGATCCCATCCCATGCAGCTTCACACTGATCTGCACAGTATGTCACAAACATGATAGAAACATTATTCTCTCTTCCCAGAAGGAGCCACCTACATGATTCCTGTAAGGAGTGACAACATGGTTGTATTTCTCATCTGCTGCTTTTAATGCCGAGGGCTCTGTCCCACAAATAGTAATGCATATGCATAGCTTAAATCATGCAAGCAGTCTCACTGGTGGAATAGGGAACAACTTGCACAAATACAGTGATGCACACACAAGTGCTTACAGAACTCAGGACTAAGATGAGTGAGTGACTTTATGTAAACCTCTAGCTTGGATTCAAACCATAGAAGATAATAAAAATGGGCAATTTACACAGCGTATTTACATTTACACTTCTTTAAGAAGCGATTCTGATGTATATACTTTAAGCAGGTCATTTAAAAAAAAAAACCAGCACAAATGTAGAAGAATGGTACCAGAAGTTATCTGGTCTCCCACGAGGGTAGTTCCAACTGCATTGCTCCCAACACTTGCCAGAGGAAAGAACGTGCCCTAAGTGAGCCCGGAGCTGAGGATTGCTGGAGGAATGCGGAGATGAGAGCAGCAGCTCCAACAGCTGTCCCGAAACCCAGAAAGCAAGTGGCAGGGAACAAAAAAGCCTACAGAGCTCACTGCATGAGGACTGGGTAGGGCCGGGATAGCTGGGACAATTTGTGCGTGCACTTTCTGCCTTATACTCCAAAATACTGTGATCCTTCATTAGGCAAAGTATTTCGTCCTTGACAACCCTTGGAAAAGAAAGTCAAGTGTGATGCTCTCTTGGTGAAGGGCAGAGCAAAGTTATTTTCTCCACTTAATAATCAGTTACCAGAGCCAGCTCTGGTGTCAGGTTAACAGTGATGTTCTTATACAAGGCGTCATATGTGACATTAGGAAAGTAGTTCAAATTATTGAGGCCATCCAGGGCTTGCCTTTCTTTTGACTTCCTCAGCAAGGTGTACCTGTTCAGAGAGAAGCAGAGACACATGGAACACTGCCACATCACCTTCTGTACATTCTTGGCATGCAGGCATCCCCAAAGTACACAAAATCCTACAGTTTAATAAAGATACTGTTTGCTCCCCAGTTCTTGCCCGAAGCCTGCCTGGGCTCAGGGCCAGCCAAAGCATCCTAGAGAAAAGCAGTGATGGTGATGAAGTCCTCACCATTTCTAGGAAACTGGATCATGCACAAAAGCAGAATTAATGATGTTAGTCTGAGTGATGAGAAAGGAGATGAATTGTATTTTGGGGAAGGAAACTGCAGTTGCACAAGACCAGCCTCAACCAAATTTAGAGGCAGCATGATTAAAAAAAAAAAAAAAAAAAAGCAGCAGTAGCCTGGTGGCAGGCCTCCACCCTGCAGCACAGCTGTGTTGATACCTGGCTGCACTCAGGGCAAGGGAAGCCAAGGGGAGTTGGGGCAGGAAAGGCACTAAGGAACAGATGAGCCAGGGGGAAGAGGGACACTGTAGGTCACAGCAAAGGAGGATGTGCCTAAGCTAGCTCCGAAGACCTCACAGCATCAGGAAACGGCAGCATAACAAATGCTTCCCTTCCCTGGGAAAGTGTTAAGGTCACCCTGCTTGATGGGAAACACTATGGCAGAAAGCAGGAAGGGCAGCCTTCAAAGGAGCTGCAGGCACACTAGGACCCCCTTGCCTTCACATTAATGTGCCCCAGCAGCACTCTGTCTCTCTTGTCTCCTTCACAGCTTACAGCTGTTATTGCCCTTTAATATCTGCAGGGAGCCCTGAGCATACTGTAAACTTTGTTAAGGTCTCAGGTTCCCTAAAAATAATTTAAAAAAAAATTAAAAAAAAAAATCACTTGCCTTCCTAGGAACTGCACTTCTCCTCGATGATGGTGGGGAATTGATTTGTATTTCCCTGTGTCTCCTTCTGGTCGAGTCACTGAATAGCCTGCATACTGCACCCTGCATTGGAAAGGGGAAGAAAAAAAAAGTCTACTGTTGCATATGCTGTGCCGTCAACACTGCCAGCATGCATAGTCAGTGCACTCGTGGCTTCTACAGCTTTCTTTGCACCAGGCAGATAAGCTTGTGCAAATCCCCAGCCTCTGCTCAGGCTGTGCCAATCTCAGCACCTCAAGGTACCCAAAGATCAGCTGGGGATTGTTGGACATCACCACCATGGAACACTGCACACAAAGCTCATTATTACACAGCCAGTCGTCCTCATTTTGATTTCTATCTGTAGCCTGCAGTGCCACCCACCCGGACCTATGTCACCTTCAGCCAGGCTGGCTCTGCCCAGCCCAGGTGAGCACAGCACAACAAGGGATGCAGCAATGCTGGCAGCAGCAGCATGTTGCATGGAGCTCTGTTGCCACCCCATTACAGGGATGCAGGACACAGGCAGAGACATACCTGTTCCATAAGTCGTCATCCTCGCCACCCCAGCCCCAGAAGGCATTGGGGAAACCATTGATCTTCCGGAACTGCTCAACAGTCAGGCCGCTCACCCCACCGAAGAACTCATTATAGGGCAGTCTGAGCAGAAAAGAGAGGTCAGGAGCAAGGAAGGCATCAGTCACCACATAGCCCCTGCTGGAGCTGTGAGCACACTTTCCCCCATTCTCCTTTTAACGTTTTACTTTGTACTCCTGCCTTTGATAAGAACGTCTAACACTTGCTCCTTATCTATTATTGCAGTGCAGAGGAAGAACAGTGCTTACAGGTACATGTACTTGTCCAGCTTGGCCGCAAAGTGTCTCGGCATCTGTCCACACCCGTAATAGTTGCGGTCATTTTCTGGTATGTGGTCCACATCATGGAAGATGAGACAGTCCCAGTCCAAGTCCCTCATGGCTTCCCGAAAGCCAACATTGAAGAGCATGGCACGGTTGAAGGGCTGAGTACCAGCCTAGGGGAGAACAGAGCAGAGGCACCTTCAAAGGGAGCCTCACACCATGCAAGGGCATTCCCACACAGACTGAGGGAGCTGAAGAGCAGTCCGCTCCCTAGTCCACTGCTCAGAAGGAAGTAATATAGTGACAGACAGATTAGTGCGGTTAACCAAAGCTTACATATCACAAGTGTACAACAGCAAAAGTACAGACGTGAGAATTATTAGTCAGATACTTGGGGGGGGGGGAAACTAGTTTTCAACAATCTTTACTGGCTACTACCCAGAAGAGCAAGGACAACTAAACATGAAGGCATGTCTACAGGGTGGGTGAAGCCAGATAGCTCAAGCGACAGGTTCGTGCACGCATCAAACTACAGTCTGATGTTCCACATTGGTGGAAGCCTCCCAGAGATCACATGGACCAGAGCTGAGCACATCCCTGAGCCCAGAAGATGCTACAAAGACACACAAAGGTAATGCAACATTGTGGAAACTGAAAATACCTGCTTCGAAGGTGTCTTAAAGAAATAATGATCTCTTCCAGTGTAGTATTTTAAAGAAATCTGAATGTCTACTTTATTTTTTAGATTAAAAGCAGTAATTTTAGGGCAACATTTTTGCCAATTTTAAGCGAGATAGGACAATTTAAACATTACAACATTAACACCAGAGGTTCAGAAGTTTGGATCTAGCGGGGAGCCCCCTCAGTACACAAAGCAGAGCTGTGCTGGCAAGCTGCTGCTGCACTGACACCACAGCATGCTCACCAGTGCTGCACATCACGACCACTTACTTGTTCCACGACATAAAATGCAAACTGCAAACGCTGACGCTGCAGCATTGGAATAAGGTGTCTGAAAAGGACTGGAAGATGCTCATAGCGATTGCGGAATGGGATCAGGATAGCCACCTGAGGAAGAAAAAAGAAAGCTCAGGCTGCAACCCAAGAGCAGCTCCCTGCAGACCCCAAACCAAGGAGATGCCTGCTGGCATAACATCAGCACTGCTCTTCCCTATATGAAAGCACTGGCTCCCATGTAGGGCTGGACAGCCTGAATCCCTTCCCACTCCCCATGTCAGGGCTCTGGTATTCACTTCTTGGGGAATTTTTGCTGATCCTGTGAGGCTTGCAGCCCTCACCCCTGTGCCCCTACCCAGCAGCACAGAGGCAGCGGCAGGGCAGCTACACTGTGCTGTGTCACCCCCTCTGGGTGGATTCCCTGTACATCACCTCTCTTCCTCAGGGAAACTCCTTCCCACACAGGACAGGAACATGCTGGATGCTCATCACTGTGAACCAGATGGGCAAGTTCCTTGCAGGCTCTTCGCAGCCCTTGCAGAAATCCAAAGCTGACTTGTGATTGGCATTTCTTCTGCAGCTGCTGCACTCCCACCTCCCAAGGACCCTCACACCCACCGCTCTGCAGCACATCAGATATGTAGATTCTACCATTCCCAGTACCCCATTGCCCTGAGGTGCTCCTCAGGGCCCATTCACCTTCCAGCGAGGCAGGCAGTCGCTCGGCTTCCAGTGGCCTCCCAGCTTGATGGAAGGGTCTTTGGAGAAGAACTGGTGGATGTCCTCCATCGAAATCTCGCTCATATTTACATCAATGGGGCCCTCTGGGGAGGTGGCAGGAGGAGGGGGTCAGGAGCCATGCAATGCCTGCCTGGCCCTGCCCTATTCTCAGCACCAAGCACAGGTGGCTTCTTCCTTCCCAAGACGCTGGGGACAACTAAGGAGCCATTTTCCCCTTTTCAGAAACATCTACCTTGCAAATGCTAATTTTCCAATTAATACTGCCCATGCAGGAGCACTGCTCCTGGCTGCACCCTGCAGCCTGTGCCCAGTTCAGGATTAGGGAGCTGGAAAAGGGCTGCCCAGCTTCCTAACCACCTAGCAGCACACAATTCCCCTTTTGTTCATGTTTACCAAGCAATAGTCAAGTTTCAGGAGGGAGACACACTTCCTATGTAGAAGGAATTAATACGTGCAGTCAGGTAAACAAAGACTTCCCAGGAAGGGACAGTTCAGAACAGTGCTGTCATTTGTCTCTGGAGCACTGTGGGAGAGGTAGAACAGAGTCGAACACGGGTGCTGCAGAGTACCATAGCATGCGGTGCCATGATCGGTAAGGTGCACGGAGCTGCTGGGCACACAGAGTACTCACTCATAGAAGGGAGCCTCTCAGGACAGGTGTGGTTGGGGAAGTACGTAAAATCTTCAGGAAGAAAAGTTGTAGCTTGCAGAAAGGTTTCGTTGTGACTCAACTCAAGAGGATAATCTGGGGAAGCGGGGAAAAAAAAGGAAAAAGGGAAGTCTACACCTGAGCTGCATATCTCCAATTTGCATGGCCACCATGAGCAAACCCCAACACCTGAGCACATCCCCAGTGTCACAGGGGAGTCCTCATGAAGCACAAGCCCCTGGTATGGCACCACAATCCAGTGCCATAGGAGCAGCCCCAGTGCCTTGGGTGAAGCCACACCAGCGAAACTGTCAGCTTCTTGATTAGACTGTTGCCTTCACGCATCACAGATAGGTCAAGGCAAAAAGGTGCAGTGAAGGAGGAGCTACTGCATCCTGCAGGGCTCAGGAGCACAGGGCCAGCACAGAGCCAGATGCAGCTCACAGGGTACATGCTGGGCTTCTACATCCCAGCAGGCCGCAGCCCATTTCTCCAGCACTCCCTCCGCTTCCTTTCACCTTCTGGGTCACAGCCTCTGAACTGCTAGCACCTCCAGCTGCTTTACATCCTTGCATAGCTATGAAATTCTGCTTTCTACATTTACCCAGTCATCAACTTTGCATACACAGCTCCAGCCTACTACAACCTATGCTTTCAGCACAAGAGAAGTTTCCTTTCTGTAGTAATGCATCAGCTGCCACAGGAGGATGCTGTCTCTCCACTTTCTCAGCCCACTCCAAGGGCTTTGCCCCTGCAGCAACTACCTCATCCCAGGCAGCCTCATACCCCAAAAGCCCACTGAGACACCAAGGGTTCATCACCTCCAACTCCAGCCCTCTCCCCCCTACATACTAGTGATACTGCTATAGATTTTAATAACCAGGTTCCCATTAAGTTCACATCACCAGAACATGCTCTCAGTGCTTGATTTCACCGAGCGAAACTCAGCTCTCCTTCCCTGCATGGAGTGCTGCCTTTTTTTGTGGCTGAAACACAGACAAGATGCTCCCGGCTCACTTGTACAGGAAACTTATTAATGTATCTACTATCAAATGCTTAAGAAGTCATAAATTACTTTGTCATTTTAATAATGGGAATTAAAAAAAAAAAAAAAAAAAAACAGCAAAGCATGAATATAGCAGGCAACACGGAAGGACTTTGCGCTTGCAGCAGACCACCCTGTGCTTTGCCATCTTGCCATTCGGGACCAAACACCACATTTAAACCATCTGCCTAGAAATTAAAGCTGCGGGGGCTGGAGGGCACACACATCCACAAGTCAGTTCTGTACAGAGATGCTGCCTTTCCATCGCCTGACTGGGGATGCTCAAAGAACATTAGCAGCCTCCTGCCCGCTGGGTGCTGGGGCAACCAGGGAGGAGCCAGTCTCCTCATGCCCTGAAGCCTATCCGCTGGCTCCCGATGGCTTACTTCCCAGGTGGCCTGCATGCATGGCTTGGGTCCCTCAGCTCTCACACAACAGGAGGAAGATTTACATCACCGGATAAGCAGCATGCCCACAGAGATCATGCCAAAGACTCTGAAAACATTCAGAGAGGAAGATGCTTACCCAGCGTTAGTACCGTCGTTGTGGTCGCCAGGGCCACATGCCTGATAGATGCTGCCACCACCACCCATTACCTGCTCTAACCTCACAGCCAGGGTAAAGTCACCCAAGGATGGTGTATAGCATGGCAGGCAGGTTGTCTGTACAGATCTGCAGAGCTGCTGGGCACAGCCAGTTCTTTTGGCAGCAACATTTCACTGCCCACTTCACAGAGTTGAGGGCCAACTTCAGAGGGCTCAGACCGCATGAGAGCCCACCAGTTAGGGGTTCGCATCACCACGGGTGCTGAGGGAGCTGGCGGAGGTGATTGCTGAACTGCTCTTTATCACCTTTGAGAGATCTTGGAGAATGGGGGAGGTGCCTGAAGACTGGAGGATAGCCAACATCACTCCAGTCTTCAAAAAGGGCAAGAAGGAAGATCCGGGTAATTACAGGCCAGTCAGCCTCACCTCTGTCCCTGGAAAGGTGATGGAACAGCTTGTGCTGGATGCCATCTCCAGACAATTGGAAGAAAAGGAGGTTATCAGGAGTGGTCAGCATGGGTTCACTAAGGGGAGGTCATGCTCGACCAACCTGGTAGCCTTCTATGATGTTGTCGCTGGCTAGGTGGATGGGGGGAGAGTGGCGGATGTAAGTCTACCTTGATTTCAGCAAGGCATTTGATACTGTCTCCCACAACATCCTTATAACAAAGCTGAGGAAGCGTGGGATAGATGAGTGGACCGTGAGGTGGGCTGAGAGCTGGCTGACTGGCAGAGCACAGAGGGTCGTCGTTGGCAGTACACAGTCCAGTTGGAGACCTGTAACTAGCGGTGTTCCCCCAGCGGTCAGTGCTGGGTCTGGTCTTGTTCAACATCTTCATCAATGACCTTGATGAGGGGATAGTGGCCACCCTCAGCAAGTTTGCTGATGATACGAAGTTGGCAGGATTGGCTGACACGCCTCAAGGCTGTGCTGCCATTAAGCGAGACCTGGACAGCCTGGAGAGCTAGGCGGTAAGAAACCGGATGAGGTTTTACAAAAGCAAGTGTAAAGTCTTGCACCTAGGGAGGAATAATTGCATGCACCAGTACAGGCTGGGGGATGACCTGCTTGAGAGGAGCTCTGCAGAGAGGGACCTGGGTGTCGTGGTGGACGACAGGTTGGCCACGAGCCAGCAGTGTGCCCTCCTCATGGCCAAAAAGGCCAATGGCATTCTGGGGTACATTAAAAAGAGCGTGGCCAGCAGGTCGAGGGAGGTGATCCTCCCCCTCTACTCTGCCCTGGTTAAGGCCTCATCTGGAGCACTGTGTCCAGTTCTGGGCTCCCCAGTACAAAAAGACAGGGATCTCTTGGAAAGAGTCCAGCAGAGGGCCACAAAGATGGTGAAGGGCCTGGAGCATCTCCCCTATGAAGAAAGGCTAAGTGAACTGGGTCTGTTTAGCCTTGAGAAAAGAAGACTGAGAGGGGACCTGATCCAGGTCTATAAATATCTAAGGTGTGGGGGGCAAAGCGGCGAGGCCAGACTCTTTTCAGCAGTGTGTGAAGACAGGACAAGGGGAAACGGCCAGAAACTGGAGCATAGGAAGTTCCACACGAATGTGCCCAAGAACTTCTTTACGGTGAGGGTGACGGAGCACTGGAACAGGCTGCCCAGGGGGTTGTGAAGTCTCCTTCTCTGGAGATATTCAAGACCTGCCTGGACACCCACCTGTGCAACCTGGTGTAGGGAACCTGCTTTGGCAGGGGGGTTGGACAAGATGATCTCTGGAGGTCCCTTCCACCCCTACAATTCTGTGATTCTGTAAAGCGCCCAGCCTCCCTCTCTCTAGTTCACAGCAAGCTCCTTCCTCACCAGGCACCTTCTTCAGCAGACATTTCCAGCCCCAAAGAGCCCAAGTTGAGCAGGAGGGACACAGCACTGTTAGAAATAATAATAAAAAACGCAAACCAGGAAGCCATCCTGCCCTTTAAAGCTCCCCTAGCCCTAGTGACACGCTGCAGACTCATGCTGCAGCTCAGCACATGAAGCCTGCAGCAGCATGACTGCAGGTGACACGTGGGTGCCAGGAGCACAAGCTCAGTATCACACCCGCTGGCCCCAGCTCTGGAGCAATGCCTCATGCCACATCATACACAAACAGCACACTTATGTTGCTGCACTGCATTTACAGCAACACTTGGAAGCCTTTCATTAACTGTATGTTAGGTGTGGGAATGGCCTGCAAGGCTCTGTGAGCCTGTGTGAGCCCAAAAGTTTTTTTTTGTTTGTTTGTTTTAAATCTGAAACCTCATCATAGAATCACAGAATGGTTTGGGGTGGAAGGGACCTTTAAGATCACCTAGTTCCAACGCCTGCTATAGGGGCTGAGTTTAAGTTATCCTCAGAGTGACTGAATCTAACACACTGAGGTGCCCGGAAAGCAAAGTTTTCAGCTCAATATCCACTCATTTGAGAACTATCAAGATTTCTACCTTTTATTTAAGTTAAACGTTTGAACTAAAATACACATACACACACACGCATACGAAGAAAACAGTCAAAATTCCCACCCTGCATTTATCAACATAAATTACTTCCTTCAAGGGAGAGAAGCTCAGTTCAACCTTATTTCCAATGGAAATAGACGCTTTAATTAGAACAATAATTGTTAAAGAAATACCTGA
Organism: Alectoris magna; assembly: GCA_030625065.1. Lineage (NCBI taxonomy): Eukaryota > Metazoa > Chordata > Aves > Galliformes > Phasianidae > Alectoris > Alectoris magna. Next base: position 40,470 of record CM060576.1, read on the forward strand.
GTCATTCACACTGTTGTTCCTCTTGGCATAGGCACTGCGGACCACCTGCTCATACACCTGAGCTCCTATTGTTCTCATGTTTTCACGAATCATGATGCCTTGGGCTTGCATCATGAAGAGGTAGGTGTTCACTGCAAGAAAAACAAACATATTTCCATGAGCATCACTGGTTGCAGGCAAGAGAAACGCAAAGCTTTTGGATGCTTTCCTACTGCCCTGAAGCTCCCTGCTGCTGGCACACCCCTAGGCCACACATGCTGGGGTGACCCAAGTTCCATGGAGGTCATGATATGGGCAGAACACATTTGCAGCCAGCTGATGAGCTGTCCCACCAGCCCACTTGTCATTGGTGTCAGAGGCTGTATTGTGTCTTCTGCTGTGTAAGGACAGATATTTAATTCAGAAATGAGCCAGGCTACTGCTTCAAAACAAGGCACATAACCATATCTCCTCTCGCTGTCCTCAAATGAAACCCTCCTTCTGCCCATGTCCAACTCAGTGTGTTTCCCCATATAAGTAAATATCTCGCTCCACAGTTGAGGTGCTTTTTCATCAGCCTGCTGCAGCCTGCTCCGGCACACCATCACCACACTACCGAAGGGCCAGCTGAAGGAAGAGCTCATGTAATGCTTCTTTCCAACCCCTCCTGGCCCATCCACTGCCCTTCAAATGCACCAGTGATGGAGGTTGCAGGAGTGCATAATGCAAACGCAAAGATCGAAAAGTATGAATATGCCTCAGAGTTTGCCAGAGCGCATTCTCTTGTCGGAGCAGTTCAGCCCCTTCCTGCCCATGGGATGGGTGACACCAGCACAGCAGTGAGCAGAAGCTGAACCTCCAGAATGAGAAGCAGCACAAAGGACCAGCAAGGCACAACTCCACCTTAGCCACTACAGCAAGGATTCAAGGCTTGCCATTTCCCTTTCCAAACCCCCAAAGGAAAGTCACGAGACAGGGTACAGCCTCTCCTTGTTTGCTCAGGCAGCCAGAGGGCAGTTGGAGCTGCTGCAGATCTGTACCAGCAACAGGCTGCGATAACAGCAGCAGGGCCCCACCAAGTTCTCACTTTCCAGCTTACATGGGGCCAGAGTCAGTGCAAGGGACAATTTGCTGATGCTGAACAAGTCATTTAACTTTCTACACCATTATGCCTTCTATTCACTGGACAAAGCAACATAGGATTTGGTGAAGCACGAAAGAATGAAAGAGACACAAATCAGTATCCAAACCCCACTTAATTTAAGGAACAGGGAGGTTTGTCCAGTACTGAATGTAGTGTTTGTTTTCCCCATTCCCTAATAGGAGAGATGAAGCATGGCCTCGCAGGAGCCATATGACATGACTTGCTCATTTTGACTTTCATGAAATTGCAGTGGGAATCCTTAACAGACTGTCACACACATTACCATCCCCAGCGGAACTCAAGTGAAAACAAGCCCATCTTTGTTCCAGGCAGCACTGCCTTCTCCCATGTTAACTGTTTTGCGAAAACGGTTGGGGGCCACGCACCAAGCAAAGACCCCCAGACCTCACTGCCCCAGCTGATGCCATGGACCCCATACCATGACCCCACACCATTATACATGCTCTTTCCTATGTCCCAGGAAATCACATTTAAGATGCATTACTTATAGCATTTCATTCTTTATACCTGCATGGTGCCCAAATCAGCTCAGAGTAGCTGTCAGGGCTGTATTCAAGCCCACAGAGGCCCTCACTTTCCTTGGCTTTTGATGAGTAGTGGGAACAGGCTGTAATTGCATAATGCACAAGTCAGCTGCCTCCAAAGCCAGAGTCACAGTGCCATCAGCACTGCCATCACTGGCTGTGACCGTGGCCGAGCCAGGTTTCAGCCAGAAAACAATTCTCTGCATTGCACGATATGGCTAATGTAATCACATCAGACCACGCAGGAAATTACACTAGCATTCCCCCTTTATTCAATTTGAGCACGTAGCACTTCAGAGCACATCCACAGAGTGTTCACAGCCAGGCTACATCACGAACAGCTGCACAAGGACAGGAGGGGATCTCAACCACCATCAGAAACATTTTTGCTTTTTTTCCAATGCATTACCAAAAGACCCTCATTATCCACATAGAAAACAAGCAAAACTCAAAAATCTGCATGCCCAAGTGACTGAGGTAACATTATTCCCATTAGTTTCAGGGTCAAGCCAATCCTGCTGGGATGACACATGAGAACGCAGCACCAGGGTCACAGCAGCACCCAGAGACCTGCACCCTCCAACCCACACCCCAGTGAGCACGGGTGGGTGTGGGGGGGAAAATGCTGGTACTCAACAACACTGGGGCAGCAACTGGATCAGAGAAGTCCAATTACAGAAATGAGCACTGAAAGCTTCCTCTAATCGTTTATTAGCTGGTATTTTCAGAGCACTCCTAGTTAAGAAACAGCTGGCTCTCTCATGGAAAATTAATTTCACTGTGAAAATATATATGGGAAAAGACAATAGAGCAATTTCCAGCACAGCAGTTTGTTTGGGAGAGTGCTGAACATCACCCAAGCCAGCTGCCAACACCAGAGGGGCTCATACCCAATGCATCCTGTTCCTGATCCCAACAGGACCAGACTGTCGCCAGCTCAAGGTCCCAGGAAGAGGGACAAGATGGATGCCAGCACTGTGCCCCCCTGGCAGTATCAGCATCCAGGCTTTGAGGAAGGAGTGCATCTGTCTCTGTAAGGAGATTTACAGTTTTCTGTCACACTGTCAGCATCAAGGAGCTGCTCAGGGGCTCCTTTTCCTTCAGATGTAACAAAACATACGGTCAACCTGGGCCCTGCCCTTGGAGCAGGTGCTGGAACAGCAAAGCAATAAATCCTCGCCACACACACAGCTCATCTGGCACCAGGAGAGCACACGAAGCACTGGGTTCGTACAGCATCAGACGCTGGAGATGTGAAGGAAGATCTGGAAGGTCCCAGGGTGCTGTCATGAAGCTCCTCCAGCAAATCCCAATGCAGCCTCATCAGCAACACAAAGCAGTTTTCAAATCACACGCACCTTAGACTCAGCCTCCAAGGAAAAGATAAACAGTTACGATAGACAGAACCCACAAACACATTAATGAGGAAGATGGGCAGCACAGCATCCCACAGATAACACACCAGGAGACCTAAGGCTCCATCAGCGTCCCTGTGCAGCAGCACTGTATTCCAAAGATGCATACAGTGACGGAACAATTAAATAAGAGGTTCTGATTAGTCTTGTATAATTTAATATTAACGCCAACACTGCTACTTATCCCTTTGCCTACAAATAGCACAGGAGGAAGATACTTGGTATGTTAAATGGCCTGAGAATTAGCAGGACAGCAGCACCTATTAATAACAGAGCAGTGTTCCCAACTTGGCTGGTTACCAGCCCTCACATGCACCAGGCAAGGGGGAAGATCTGAAACTGCAGTGGTGTTTGACCCAACTGCTGGGAGCCTGCATCTTGAAGCGGTAAGGAAAAATTTAAAAAGCTGTGGACTATGGGGAAGCTGAATTATTCTAACAGTCCCTAGGTTCTTAAGCTAGGCATTAAAAGGGCAGCTTATTGGTAGAGCTCCAGCAGCAGCCCCCCAGCTGGGTTGGTACGCTCCAGGCACCAACTGAGGTGCTGACCTCAGGACACCAAGCAAAGCACCAGCAGCTCAGCAAACACAGGCAGCTCTGCACTTTTTCCCTGGGAACTTAAGAAACAAAACGGGGGGAATTCCTGTGTCCCAGGCATCATTCCTGAGAGGCAGGAATCAACACTCAGAGTGAAGCAGGATAGAGGAGACAGAGGGAGAGCTTCAGCCGGAAAGCAGAAATTAAGTGAACACCTGGGCAAGTGAGGCCAGGCAGCCAGGTCCTGTCCTGGTACTGTTGCAAGCCTTCTGCTTCCCCCCCCCCATAGGAAATGACTGCAGGAAAGGAAAAATCCCACTGCAGGAACTGGCCCGTGCAAAGTCATAGTAATGGGCACATTGGGGAGAAATGACAAAAAGACAAGCAGTAAAAGGCCACAGCTGCTATACTTCTCAAGAAATGCACTGATCTGGGAGCTCTAACCTACACAGTCTCAGCAACTTCAAGTTATCCAGAACACAGGCAGCAGGCTGGGTTTTAACATTTCTATATAACCACACACCACTTCCGTAGCAATATTTTGAAATCACTGATCTGTTAATCTTCCAAACTTGGAAATTAACTATACCCACTGGAGATAATCACACTGTCAAGCTAACAATAATTTAACAGAGCCACAGAACTCCCAGATCAGCCCACATGGTACCATGCTCACTACCTAAAGTTCTAACACCCTGACTCCCGCATATGAAAAGAGAATGTGACAACTGTCTGGGATACACCAAAGGAAACAGACCAAGACCTGATTTTCCAACCATGTTCAGCTACCCTAAGCTTGTGAAACAAGAGGGGTTATCACATGCACAGTCTCATGTCTGCTGCAATGAAGTCGTTCCAAATTCAGGCCCAAGATTCAGCCTATGACTACAGTTTGCCCTCCAGACAGACTGAGCATGAAACAAAGCACCCTCCTGCTCATCAGGCCAAAACACATACACAGGATTTGCTGTTATAGCATCCAGCACTGCCTTTGCTCTTCATTCAATTCAGCAGGACCAGAGTATTTCTTCCACTGCCATTTATGGCCAAAGCACTGCTTAGCTCTTATTTTTGGGTTCTTTGCCTGTGAAAAGAGCTTTGTGGGAGGATGCAGAGGCCATTGTTCACTGTCTGCTCCCTGCACACACCCCATGGGATCCCCTCCTTGATGACTGCGGGGCAGCCTGTACCAAACAGCCAGCCTTAATTTTCTAAGGACGCTGACAACCTAAGGCATTTATTAGCTTATCAAGAATTATGTAGCCTTGGAATACCAAACATGTTTAATATTGTTTCCTTCCCAGAGAATGACCTCATTAGGAGTACTTCATCCTGCTATCCATCAACTTACTGAACGCACACCAGAACCACCTCATTGTACGCATGGCCTGTGTGACGCTTTTCTGGCTATCAGCAAGGTGCAGGACACGAAAGTCAGTTTAGTGAGCCCTGAATAGGAGAGAAGGAAGAATAACTTTCTCTCCTTCGCTCCACGCCATATACCTGTCATACGCTCCTAATAAGGATCAGCATTCTGCCACCCACCTCTGCACTGCTCTCTATAGTGCCCTAACACCCAGGAACATCATGCTCACCAGCAGCAGGGCTGTTCAGACAGCATCCTGAGAGACCCCAAAACCTTAGCCCAGCAGCAATACAAATTAAGTGTCCCAGCATCATAAACCAGATTTATACCACCCTTCAGTGCTGGGAGCAATGCTCTGTAACAAAGTTACATATTAACCTCAGTTAAGCAGCAACAAGGCTGTTGTTCTGCCTATGAAGAAGCAAATTGCTTCTTCACAGGTTTTTGGCTATACCAGGTAAAGTATTCACAGTTAGACTGACAGCCATATACAGACTAAAGAACATAACTCACCCAGCTGGTGAAGGGGATCTCTGGCTACGCAGTACTCCCTTACAAGAAGTAGGCTAGGTCCAAGAAATGTCCTCTCTTCAGTGGCTATCCTTTATATGAGCCCAGGGTAGCTCCACCTCTTCTGGGGCTACGGGGAGCACAGGCACAAACAATTTGCTTGTGCTCCCTGTGCCAGTGACACCCCTACACCAGGTACTCAATCATCAGTTCAAGCAGTGACCTAACAGCTCCTCTACAGCTGTTCAGTGAGTGAGCTCAGCAAGGGATAAAGGGGGATCCTTGCTCAGGATCCAGCAAGGGGCAACGGGAACATCACTTACAAGCAAAATCTCAGCCTGTGACAGACAGCAAGCTTACAGCTGCCACGCTCCCAGCCCACCAGGTTTTGCTGTTTTATACCAGCAGGAAAAAAAGCTGACACAAGCTCAGCCTAGGGCACACACTGTGCACGAGCTTCCCACAATCCCAAGGTGCCACCCTGCTTGTCCTACACTATGACCACCCCTCATTGCCTGAAGGCTCTTTAGTTGCCAAGAAATTGCAGAGTACAGTTCAACAGCCCCAATGAGCACAGAGGGTGAGTGCTGGGAGCGACACAGAACTATCCTCCCTCTTTCCCAACAGAAACTTAAAGGTCGCACACAGCAGCAGCGGGTGTTTCTCCAAGGCACACACGTGTTTACCAGGGATCCGAACACTCATTAGTTAACATAAGAAGCAGGGCTGCAAAACAAACAAGATACACAGGCTAAGGCAGCCTCCCTCTGCAGCGCTTCCAAGCTCCATGCTGTAAGGGAGCAATCCAAGAGCTGCCCAGAAGGGACCAGCAGAGACCCCAGTTTAGAAACTAAAAACTCAAGGACCACTGAGAAACTGGGAAGCCACAGGGACACAGCAAGCTCAGAAAAAATATCAGCTGCTCTGGTAGAAGGTAGAAGCCTGTGTGCCAGCCGCCTGCGAGCATGGAGCTTCACATATGGGAAAACAGTTTCAAACTGAAAGTGAGAAGAGGAAAACACCTTCCCCAAAGTTTGTCACAACACTGAATAATTATCATCTCCATGCCCCTGCATCCCTATCACTGTGAACTTTTCTTGTTTGATTTCAGATTTGGTCAGTGCTGTCTGATATGTGCCTGCTGCGCTACTGGGTTTCTGAAACAGAAGCCACAGGGCCACAGACACATGATGGACTTGCTCAATAGCTGGTCTCCAGACCAGCACGTTCAAGGGCTTTGATCCATTTCAAATAAGCAATGAGCTTAGCCCTTCATTAAACACATAGCATAATCCACCCAAATCTCATTAGCCAAGAAGCCCAGGGCTTGTCTCACTAGCTGCGGGTGGCATTCCATCTGTGAACACAGCCCTACCAGCACCAAGCATCGGGCACAATGTTCAACCCTGCTGCTCCAGCACTGCCTCGTGAATTCAGGGCACAGAAATTCACAGGCTCCTTTCGCAAGGCTCCCCACAATAATGGGGGAGAGCAACTCTGAGAGGAGACTGCAGGACAGCCAGCAAAGCCCAAAACCCCAGTACTGCCCTGCCAGGAGATACCACTGACCTTAGCTACCGGAGGAAAAAGAAAACAAACCATACCATGGTGTGAGCTAGGGGAGACCTGCTCCTGAGGGCACAGCATGTTTTTATTTAAGCCAACAGAAAGCAAATAACGCGGGAATCAACACAGCTACCACCTATCCCCAGGTACCAGAACGGGATGTGGGGCACACTCAGCAACAGGGCTGGCCTCAGAACAGCAGCTACTGCTGAGCCCCAGATCTCCACTGCATCTGTGGCTCCCAGGCTGCATGCTCTGACAGCCACGGTGAATTTACCCATGCAGACACATCATGGGACTTCTGTCAGCACTGTTACCTTAAAAAGCTCAGGCATGGATCCTGGAGGAGTGCAAAGAAAAAAAAAAAAAAAAACAGGCTGAAGAATTTATGAGGAAAAAAAAAAAAGTAGTGGTTTTAGGCACGGTCCTAAAGCACATTCTCAGGCAATCTGAAAAAAGAAAAAAACTTCACAGGATTTCTAAAACAGAAAAAGCAGCAAATACATGAGATCTCCTTTAATCAAATGCTACACAGGAAGGCTCAGTAAAGAAAATCTGTTCCTGAGCATGTGGTGCATGCCAGTCACCAGCTGGTGCAATAGAAAGCATCTTTTTGGCATTTGTATCCTCAACCAGAGTCAGGAAAGAGCTGCTTGCAGACTAACTATGCATGATAAATGACATGCAGTTGAGCACTGCAGGGGCATTTCACTGCTTCAGAGGCTGCTGCTATAACAATCTTCTCTGACTCAGCAGCTGAAAGGGACGCTGGGAAGGAAGCACCTTTAAAAAAAAAGTCATGCATTATTAATGTGGATGCTGGCAGCAAGATACCAGTTGGAAAAACACTGAAGGGGAAAAACATGACTGCAGAATAAGAGAAAGAGCTGCATGCGTTGGACCATTTCACACTACCTCAGCAGTGGGCTCTGGTCAGGTTGGCCGCCACTGCCTCTACACATGCTGCTGGGGCTGGAGCCAAATGCTCCCCCCAGCTCCATAAGACTGTGAGTTTGGGAGAGGGACTTCATGTGCACAATTCCCTCCATATGGTCGCTGCAGTCCCAGATGAAGTAGAGCAAACACGCAAATCTCGGCAATAGCCCAGGCAAGCTGACACTTCGGTTTGGGGTTTACTTGCTCTGGGCACATGGCCCTCCTATCTAACCGTGGTTCTTGCATCAGCCAGTACCTTCTCTCATTTGTTTTCTGGGCTGTCAACTTGCTCTGGCCAAGCCCTTGGCCCCACCACCAGCATCAAGTCAGCAGCAGTGACACAGGACAAGGGGTCCTGGTGTAACATGCCCAGCTGTTCACATGACACTGTGCAGCTCAAGCCCAGCACCCTGCTTATATCCCAGGCACCACGTGCAGGAACACTGCAATGCTTCCCTGCTTCCAGCAGCCAGGCAAGGAAATAAAATTAGTTAATTCCTGCCTACCTGTTGCACTGCAGTATTTGTTTTCCTGGTTTATTCCATATGCTTTGTTGATTTTTTGTTGTTGTTGTTGAACAGCCCAGAGGCACCTTGCAAACATTTGCAACCAGGCAGGTAATTCCAAATCCTTGTGCAGGATGCAGCATACTCACAGCTTCTGGTGAAAGAAGGCCCTACACCCAAGGACTGCACAATCCTGAGGGCAGATGCTATGCCTGCAGGGTAACCCTCTAGTCCTTCAGCAGGAGCACACTGTCAGCACATTAGTGTGTTTAAAGTTCCGGTGCAGCTCAGTCAGCAGCCTCTCCAAAGCAAAGGAGGTGGGCAGTGCAGCGTCAGGATTGAAGAGATCCTTCTGACTATTTGTTTGCTAATAGTTTTCAAGCAAAACTGATCAATTAGCATGCCACAGAACTCCCTAGATACGTAAACAAGCCCTGGCTGAAGAACAACACCCACACCACAGTGTGACAGCAGCACAAAGGATTTTTTCCACCATGTTTGCTTTTTTCCTGCTTAACAAATGTGCAGAGACACTCTCCATGCAGAAGTACTTCAGCCTTTACATCTCAGATCAGGAAGGCAGAGAGAGAGGAAGGTACAGCTCTGCAGGCATTGCACAGCATCAGCACAGCAGCACGCTCACCTTGCCAAGCAGGGATTCAGCCCCAAGCCAGCACCACATGGATGCATCATCCCTACTCAGCCAAGTGCTTCCAGCCAAAACACAAAGCAGTCACTAACCCCCTGCAGTTTGATGTTGGGGCTCAAACCAGGCTCTCGTACAGTTGCAGTGTTATTTACACGGAGTGCCACAACAGATTACTACAGCTCTGACTTCATACAAAGTGCCCACAGTCACTACAAACACAACAAGCCTGCCACAGCTCACTTGACCAGTATAGGTTTAAACAGCACCAGAAAGCCCCAGAAAACTCCTTTTGTAAGTGAACATAGGGCTCTGTACTCTCCCTATCACTCCTGCCTTGTGCTGGAGCCCACAAGTGTGCTTCCCACAGTTTCCGGGCCCAGCCAAACAGCAAACAGGATGGCTCTGGAGACATTCTTCTGCCAGGCACTTACAGCACTCCCCAGATTTCTGGTCTACCTTTCCTTTCAAAATAAGAGAGGCTCTGAAGCAGTGCTAAACACCCTGTGTACAGCTGGAAGAATAGCGTAGTTAGGATGGTACTTTACAGGTGTTATAATTGGAAAGATTATCATGGTGAAAAAGAAACAATCAAGGAAGAAATGCTTACCCGTATCTGAGGATCTAGGCTCGTGGTGGAAAACACCAAAAAGGAGCAATCTCCAGAAAGAGATCCTTCCCCGGTGGTAGTCAGCCCTTAAATGGGGTCTAGGAAGCTCAAGGAAGTGCCTTCACCTGTGCTCCCACAGCTGGCTCAATCCTTGCCTCAGGTGATCATTCAGTGGTTCAGGCCGTGACTCAACAGTTCCCACGCACCCTGACATTTTTCAAAGTGCTAGATTTAACAATCACAATTTAACATTCTGTGTTAAAACATATCTCCACGATTTTATTTTTTAAGAAGAGGAGAGAGCCTCAAAACACACATTAAACATACTAATACACTGACGCTCACAGCGCTGCCAGACAAAAACACAGTCAGAACAATCCGAACGCAAAGAAGGAAAAGCTAACATGGAAATAAACCGCACAAAAATAACCTAGCACAGTTTTGTCAAAGTAAACACATCCTATTGCAGTAATACTGCTTTAAAAACAAAGCTGGCGAGGAAGAGGTTTTCTTTGCTCTGTGGAGTTTTTCTCCTGGGTTTGCAGTCTCAGCACTACTATAGTGGGGTTCTGCAGAGCTGATCCCATGGGGTACCCTTTGAGGCCCCCATGAGTTCAGTGCATGCAAAGACCCCATGTGCTGCATGAATATTAAAATGCACCAACAGCACTGAAGCAGAGACAAGCAAGGGACATACAGCTCCCTGCAGCCTCAACTCCATTCCCCAGGGGAACATCACATCCTGGGGGATGCTGGCAGAATTAATGCAATTAAGGAGACCAACTGAGTCAGCAGCTCACGGTACAATGCAGCAGGACCAGAGCTCTCCTCTCCATCCTGAAGCTACCTGAGGTGACTTGGAGCCTGTCGAAACCATGGCTATAGGTGGCTTCCCAAGCCCAAAAAGATCAGGTTTCCTGGAAATCCATGCTGGCTGCACTGATGTTTTTACTCTAAGTGTTAGTCCACTGCCTATCACTGAAGTTCTGATGCAATTAATTCACAGGAATTAACCCAGAAGGCTTTGTGACTTTCACGAGTCATGCTCACTGTAGTAAGTGGACAGATCAATACAACGGAAAAGGTGTTACAACAGAAGCGCAATGACAGAAGGATGGCGTGATAGAAAGGTGCTGTAAAGGAAGGGAAGAAGACTGCTCACCCATATAAGAAGATTCTAGGTTCATAGGGAAAAGCTTCACCAACAAGCAATCTCCAGAAAGAGATCCTCCCCCAGAGGCAGTCAGTGCTTAAACAAGGTCTAAGAGAGGTGCAGCCAGACTCTACCCCTTCCAGTCACACAGCTGAATTGCCTTCACCTGTGCTCCCAGGGCTGACCAGGTCTTTTCCCCAGGTGCTCAATAAGTGGTTCAGGCTGGGACTCAACAGTTCCCATACACTCACAGAGACAAACCACTGAAATGTGAACTAGTCATGTTCTCCCTGCAGTTGCAACACTGAGAAAGCCACCAGAAAAATAACTCAAACCAGAAGCACCTGACAGACAACATGAATTACTGCCTCAGGTGTTTAACAGTGAAGAAAACCCAGTAACTCACCTGCTCCAGAAAGACCGCGCCATTCCTCAGCTGTGACCTGCAAGCCCCCAGCAACAGGCTGAAGCTGCAACAGCCTCCTGGCTGCACGTGCATTTGGAAAAACCCTGTCCTGGATATTACCAGCAATGAAACAGGGACTATTCCCTCTCACTGAATGAATGCAGGAGATGCAGAGATGCTGAGCTCTAGTGTCGAGGAGGATTTCTTACTACCATCAGTTGCTGCTGTGTTCAATGCATGGAAAAAGCTCTGGTCTAACACTTTAAGAAATTGGTTTAGGCTGTGTAGTTCTACCAGGCAGATTTCTTAGGGATGAGAGAGAAGGGTGAGGGAGGCAGCATGGCCAGCACTCTTGCAGCAACACATTGCGTTTCCCCATGCAGCAGAAGGAAGGCCAAGGAAGTAGTAGCCAGAACTGCTACAGCACAAGCCTCACTTCCCCCCACAAGGCCACACCTTCATCCCATACTCAGCTGCCATGCCAAGCCCAGAACCACATGGCCCTTCCTGCTGCTGCAGGGCTCCAAGTGAAACCCAAGAGTGGAGAGAAATTAAATCCCTCTTCCAGCAGCTGTTGAGCCTGATCACAGCTCTTTCTGCCAGCATTTCCATGAAAAATGCATAGCAGGCAGAACAAGCAGCTCTTCATCCTCATGTCACCGCTGCAGATGTCCCTGCAGAGACACTTGCCCAGCCGGAGACACGCCTGCCACCACCACCCCTCCTTACCCAAGGCAGACCCATGGCACCCTGCAGCCAGCCCAGAGTCATGCTGGCTCCAAGAAGTCAGCAGTAGCAAAATATTTATGTTCACACCTGGCACTACTATTATGTATGGCAGTTTGCCAGGACGATGCATGAAACAATCACCATGGAGCAACTGAGTGTAGCAGAGTGGTATTTCCACCAAAGACCAAAGCAAGATGTACAGAAATGCTATGCCTTTGCTCTCCATGGTATCATGCTGCTGGCCACCAAAATGCAGTGCAAAGGAATTGTACTTAAAAGCAATGTGACTAACCATAAAAACCACTCTTGCGTCACAGATTTAATCCAGACCCAATGCTGCTGACTCGTGCCCTGTACAACAGGTCTGGAGCAATTCCTGATAAGCTTGGAGGAAATAAAGCTCAAGTGAATTACAGCTTACCTACAAAGGCAACAATATTTCACCCAATTTAAATTCTCTATATTCCCGCAACAGATTCGGGCAAGAAAGATACCTGTACAGACCCAAGCTCAAAAAGATTCTAATACATAAATTAAAACAGAGGCCCCAACTTCTGAAGAAGGAAACATCAGAAGCAGCCACCCATGTACCAGGTCTCAGATCTTCCTCTTTCCGGGCATCTGGTGATTACCCACACAGGGTATTAAGGGCATGGTTTAAGAAGTTCCTACTGGTGATGTGAGAGTTATCAAGATGAAACAGAAGCACAAGCAACTTGGAAGAGTCTTGCCCCTGAAAGCAGTAATATAGAATTTTCTTGCATCCCTGGTTCCTGTTATACAAGCACAAGGCCAACAAGGAAAGACACTTTCAGTAGAGTCATATGGGTCACTGTGATGTGAAAAGGCACGACAGCCAGAGATTCTTACCACAGCTCTTTGAAGCGCCAGCAGCCCTCTGAATAAATTCCGGGGGCACAAGCCTTCCAAATTCAATTAAGAAGAAAGAAGCAGCTTCTAGGGGTGACGCCTGTGTGGCAGCCACCACTTGCACCTGCATCCTTCCAGCCCAGCCTCCAGGCAGAGTTACGGAGCAGGCTGATCCCTGTCAGATCTCAGGAAGGCCTTACTTATTCCAAAGATTATTTCAGTGCAACTGCTCGTAACTAAAATAAAGCCTGCCCCCAGCCCCACGCAGCTTACAGCCCTCTGCATCAGACAGGCTGCAGCACGAGAAGCGGGCCCCAGCCCTCACAGGATAGAGGCACAGCGGCAACCTCTTGACCACTGCATCCAGAACAGCCCTGCAAGGCCCTGGCCCTGAGCTCAGCCTAGAACAGAACAATTGGTGCCTCACAGAGCTCACAATGGCCACGAGGAGACAGACCCACATAATAACCCCATTTGCACCAGGAATTAAAGCTCACAGGCACCAAGGAACAGGGTGGGGCAAAAGGGGGCCTAGCTGCCTCCGTGCAAGTCACTCAGTGCCCAATGGCTTCCCAAGGGGGCGTTGCAGGCCCAGAACCAAGGACACGAGTTCTTGTGGTGCAGCTTGAAGGAGGAAACACTCAAGCATTTTATTTATGTTCTGTGAAGAAAGAGATGCTGAATGCTTACATTGGATTGCTCCGGAAAAATCTGTGATGACACGAAAATTTCAACTTCGTACGTGAAACCTTGCTTAGGGCCATAAGTAAGGAGCCACCCCAGACACCAAATTAGCCAGAGACACACAAACAGAAGTCCCAAAAGCTCTAGGCTCCCAGTAGGTGCCAAGCGTAGCTCGATGTTGAACTCTCCCAACTGTGCCCTCAATGGCTCCAAACAAAATCCTTCCTCGTGTTTCCATCATGCACAGCAAAGACCCAAGCAGTCAAGGGTAGGCCACTGTCCCTCAGCCTGGGGCACAGGACAGCACAAGGTAGTGCCGATGGGGAGGTGACCCTGCTGGCATCTGAGCTAGGCTCTATCTGTAGGGCACCAAGAGCCGTTTTCTTGCATCCCCAGCCGTCAAGCTCCTCATCAATATGCTGAGACAGCACCCAGAATTGCAACTTCACCAGTTTTCTCCTGGCACTGGGACACAAGTGCTCCAACAACAAGCCTCAGCAGCTCCACAGCATTTTCCCCCAAATCATCCACATCCAAAGCCTACACCAGATGTTACGGACACCGTTGTTCTCTGCCAAGGTGACCATATCTCACGAAGGGACACCCTGCACATCCATCACATTACTAATCCCCACCTGGCCCTAGGAAAGACTGCCCTCAGCTAAAAGCCCCTCAGGTCCTCCTGCTTTTCCACAAGCCAAGGCTTACTGTAGGAGCACTTTTTTCATCAGCTTTAAACTTTGAACAGATTAAAGACCTCTCAGGCTGGTTCAAAGTCATACATAGCTTCCTCAGCTTCAGGTCCCATTTATTTGGACCTTTTTTTTTTTTTTCTTTTTCTTTTTTTTTTTTTTAAACTGAGGTATGACCAAGAAGTGGGATTAATGACTCCTCAGCCTGTGCTGGGCTCTCTGCAGGCAGCCAGCCCGGGGCTAAGGCCTCATACCACGCCTGGCACTTCCCCATTCACATACCATTTGCTCAATTTATTGAGGTCTGCAGCATCGTTCACATCTTATCAGGACGAACAGCTTTTCTTTCAAGTTCCCTTTACCATACTGGCCTAAAAAAAAAAAAAAAAACATCTAACTGCCTGCAAAAGAGGAGGCCCAGCTGCCCCAGGAACATTGGGCTGGGCTCTCACAACTGAATGTTTTTGCCTGAAAGTTGGGGGGGAACAAGCAGGAACCAGATCTTCTGTCACCTGACAGGGAGATAGATGAGCCAGAACAGCACTAACATCCACATGGACCACCTTTGTGTCTCTGCTTCATATCTTAGCATCTCAGACAGTGAAAGCACAGGGTGGTATGTGCCTGTGCTAGCTGTGGTCCAAGTAGGGAAAAGCTCTGATAAGACAGCTGGTTTTACACCAAACTTTATATCCTATGGCATCTCCAGGAACACTGATCAACCAGAACAGTACGAAGTGGATGAGACAACGTAACACCACAGCTCTCAGGAGAGACATCTGCGTGCCCTGCACAGGACGGTGGGATGCATCTGATACAGCTAGCACTGGCAGCACAGCCACGGAAGTACCAAGCAAAACTCGGTGGGGGGGGGGGGGGACGGACACGTGACAGCACCTGCACAATAGCGTCCTCAGTTAGATGCATAAGAGCCATTCAACCACTCTGAGGCCAGCCCACATGACAGCTGCCAGTGTGCAGTGACAGCAAAGCCCTGGGCCACCAAGCCTAGGCCTGGGACAGTGGCCTTGGTCAGGTCATCCCGAGGACGAGCATCCATGCTTTCGGGGCTTCACGTACCAGCAGAACCCCACTCTGTCCTGCCAAAGGCTCCCAGAACCCAGGGGCACCAGTGGGACACACCCTCTAAATAACCATTATGCAAGCCACCTTGAGAAGCATGTATGAGTCTCCCAATAATGTCCGAACTCTGGACAGCACAAGCAATATCAATGACATTTCAAGGAGAATATCCCATTTACAAGATTTTTATTTCTTTTAAAATAAAGATCCTTTCAAAAGAATCGTTAATAAAAGCTGAGCTGAAGGCCAACCTGACTGTGAGCCTTGGCTTCTTGCAGAAACGCGATACACAGTGCAAACACAACAGTTGCTTTCCCAGGCATCAGTAGCCCCGCCCCATACAAACGGGCACAGTCCTGCAGACAGCGGCGCGTGGTGCTGGCCATTTCAGTAGGCAGCCGCTCCGTCCACCCTTCAAGTACCTTATACAGAAAAACAGCGACGAGTATCCATCCACCTAAAATACATAACTCTCATCTTTCTGCTTTACGAAAAAAAAAGAAAGAAAGAAAGAAAAAAAAAGTAGGGAGAGTTTTGATCACGAACACTCAGAAGTCTAACGCTCTGCCTCTTCCCAACTCTCCTGCAACCGGTGGGCTTGGGGTTATCTTCCCAGCTCCAAAGAGATCAACACGGCCCGAAGAGGGCTCCGTCCGCCAGCCCAGGGCAATCAGACCCGGCCCGCACCTCCTGCGGGTCACGGGAACGGCCGCGCGCGCCCACGGCGGAGAAATGAGCCCGCTCCCACGCACGCACCCAGCGCGATCCCAGGGGAACCCCCCCCCGCCCCGATCCGGGTTTTTTCCAACGCCGGCGGCAAGCGGGGGCGCGTAGCCCGGCGCCGGAGCAGCGCAGAGGGGGGTACCAAGAGCACCGGGCCCCGCTCCGGGCCTCGAGGAATGCTGCGGCAGCCGTCCCGCATTACTCAGCATTTCGAACGGAGGAGCACCTCGGCTCCGCCACTTACCGATGCCCGGCGCCACATAGACGAAGTAGAGGAAGGAGGAGGAGAGCGAGAAAAGGAAGAGCACAGCCAACAGCGAGCGCCGGGGCAGCAGCCGCCAGGCGCCGCGAGGGCCGCGGGGCCACCGCATGGCCGATACGCCGCCGCCCTACCGCTCACATACGCTGAGGCCCGGCGGGAAGCGCTGCACCGCAGCCGCTCCGAACCAGCGCCCGCGCCCAGCGCCGCCGCATGAAGGAGCCACAGCGGCGCGGGGCGGGGCGGGGCGGGGCGAGGACCGGCTGCAAACTCCGGCCCCCGCTGCAGAGTACGCTGCTGGGAGGGTTCCTCGGCAAAGGACGACTTGCGCCGCCCGCCCCTTGCTCGGTTCCCACCAATAGCTTCCCCAGGGAAACAGAGGTGGCCGTGGGACAGTCGGTGGGAGCCCCACGACGGCCGGGCACAATGCTGGGACACTCAGCGGTGGCCTCAGGATGCCGGAGCTGGCCTTGAGGCAGCCAGCAATGGCCTTGGGGCAACCTAGTGGGGTTCTGGGACGCACGATGATGGTACCCAAACACCAGTGATGACCATGGGACAACTGGTGATAGTCTTAGGACGCGTGGACGTGGTCCTGGGCATACAGGGATGGCCTCAGGTTATCCAGGTGTTGTTCTGGGGTGCACAGTGACAGCTCCAGAAAATCTGAGGTGGCCTTTGAACACCTGGGCTTGGCCCTCAGATGCCACTGATGGTATCAGGATGCAGCACTGGCCTTGGATGTCCACCTGTGCCCCCTGGAACTCCCAGCAATGGCCATGTGATACCCAGTAATAGAGCCAGAGCACCCGGCAGCAGGAGAGTGAGGGCTGAGCACCCAGCCCACCATCCTGCACGAGTGGACAAGTGCCAGGTGCTGTACAGACAGTGCCATGGGACACAGCACCTCCAGAGTCCTGCCCTGGGCAGGGGCAATGGTCACAGATGGTCAAAAGGGAATAGCGGGCAAAGTCAGCATGGTCATCACAGCAATCAGCACTAGCAGCAGTTGGCAGAGTGGTTTGTTCAAGAGCAATTAAGTACTTTTGCACAAATCTGTGGCAGCTCCTCCACTGTTTGTAGGAGGAATTGGAAAGAGACATAGAGATGCCTGGAAATGAGAAAAGGGGAAAGAAGAGTTCCATTCCCATCTAGGGAGCCAGAAGAAGTGGCTGCCAGGGCTCAACCCAGCCCACAGCACTGACCAGACTGTGCTGACTGGTGGGAGCTGTGTCCACATTTGTCTCCACATCCTGCTCATGAGGAAGGAAATCTTCTCTCTGGAAGGAAACAGGGGCTGCTTATCTCAACTTCTGACTTTCAGGCCTGACCATGATTGCCTGGCTGTAGGCTGTGCAGGCAGCGTAGGGACAGGTGCTGGAACTGGGGATTCTGCGGGTGAGGCTGTGTCCTACAGGAAAGGATTCACCTTCCTTCCAATAACATGTACAAAAGACAAAGAAAGAAAACGATTCCCACATGAGACAAATGTGAGAGAAATGCCCTCATGTTAGGTGCATGGATTCACAGAGGAGGGAGTAGATAAAAAAAGAAGATAAAGTAAAAATGAGTTGGATTAGCAGAAAAAAAATATATGGAAATCTCTCTTTAAAAGATGAGGCATTCATTTTCTTAATGTGGCAAGGCCCAGGAGGATCTTGAAGGCAGAGGATCCCCTAGAGACAGGAGTCTGAGAAGCTAAGCAGGGATTTCCCTGAAGAAGCTGCAGGAGCTGTATGAACTTTGGGAACAAGGAAACCTGCACTCCTTGTTTTCTAGAATTGCCACTCCATCACCGCCTTCACTGAAATAAATTAAGTCCTGAGCCCTATTAATTGCTGGAAGCCCACAGTATTGCAGCAGGACTGCGTCGCTGAGTGCTGGCTGGATCTGCTGCTCTCTAAACAGCTTTCATCCAGCTCTTAAAAGGATGCCTCAGGAAAGGAAACCCAGGAAGATTTATTGGGCTTTATTATCATTATTATTATTTGTCTGAAGCAGATATAGACAAAGGTGACGTGTTGTCACAATCAATAACCTAACCTTGTGAACGTATTTAATTAGCAATGACATCGCTAGAGGAGACAACCAGAAACTGGCTCCAGGCACAGCTGCTGGAGGCTCAAGAAGAGAAGTCACAGCCCTGCAGCTCTGCCTGCCCCTCATGCTTTCTCCCAGTCTGCCTGGGTCCAGGTCAGCCCTATCAATCCACATAATTTCTCCTCCTTCCCAGCTCTTTCCCCTCCTCCTGTTCCTGCCCTGCCTTTCTAGTTCAACCTATCTGCTGAATGCCAGCCCAGTGGTTGCAAACACCAGCCAAGACCATTTCCCCTGCCTTCTCCCTGCCACCAACAAAATCAAACCAAATGGGAGGAGGGTTTTTAAAGATTGGATTGTTCTACTGGGTGGCCCAGTACAAAGGCAGAGAGGAAGGAGCTGTATGTTAGAAGGGGGTTGTATGGGAGCGGCTGATGGTGGTGGCATGGGGATGCATGGGGACACAAGGTGGCTCCTGTCCCACCACTACCTTCTGCAGCACCACTTGTGCCCTACCATGAGCAAACTCTGCTGCAGAGAAAGTGCCACCAGGTCCTGCTGGGAGCAGGTAGGGGTAGCAGCATTATGATCCTATAAGGAACGTAATTGCTGAGTCTCAAGTTTGGGGTTTGAAATGTTCAGTGTGCTGCTCCACTCTAATAACATATCCATTATTATCAGCTGCTGACAGCTGTCGCAAAGAGAAAGTGATCCAGAGCAATAGTTTTCTTCTGCCACTTCTGCACAGGGTAGATTGCAGAAAGGGTGTCACAGCTCTCTGGTGCTTGGGAGGATTTGTCACTTGCTGCTGCTGGAGCTTCTGGCACCTTCAGCCCAATGGCAGAGACTTCCCAGAAGATAGCCTCAATCCTCTGATAAGGAAAATGTCTCCACTTATAAAGGTCAGTACAATCAGTGCCTCACCATGCTGGCCATCCAGCTGCTCAATAGTGCTCCATTTGCTTGAGATGTTCCCAGGAGTTTCTGCTGCCAGCTATTTTGTGAGTGAAGCAGAGCCTGAGCTGTGCCACTCAGGCGGACCAAGGTGCTGCATGGGCTGGATGCTGAGCATCTCTCAGATCTGCAAGCTCTGGGCAAAAGAAATATGCTCCCTCCAGATGCAACACAGGGCTTGATGCAAATCCACTCAGTGCCATCAGTGTCATCACTGGCTGTGAGAAGGAGGAGGGCAGAGAGGATGCACACATGGTGAGAATGTAAATATTTTCTCCATGCACACCCATAGTCACAGAGTATACAATGCAGCCTATCACCTGCTGGGTGCCAGTTCATTGACATAACTATTGATGCAGCAGGGTTTTCTAAAGACACAACAAGAAGTGTACTTCATTTGGTAGTAAGAGCACGCCTAAGTGGTCCTGGATTTTTAGGCTAGGTATCAGATCACTGCCACCCACACACGCTGCTGTTTTATCTGACATCAGTGTGTTGGCAGTAACAGAAAGGAAACTGAAGGTAGATATTTGTTTATTAAAATAAAGGAACTCCACTGACTGCTGCAAGGTGCTGCTGACAAGAAGGATTGCTTTACCCCAGTTCTCGGATTATGTCACCCACTGAACTTTCTAATAACGGTGTTAGAGCTCTGATCTTAGCACTCACTCATGCGAGTGCCTAACCATAGGGCTCTTTCATTCTAAGCGAAGTCAACAGATGTGTTGGACCTCCCAAAAGGAGACAACAGCAACAGAAATGATTTTGCAGAGCTCTGTGTTCACTTGGAAGGTCATTGTCATCAGAACAGTAGGTTAAAATATTAAACTCGTCATTGCACTTTTCAGAAATTCAACTGATGTCATTATCTCTGAGTCAGCCCTTCACAGAATGCTATGATCTGAACCCAATTAACTAGCCCAGCTTACCAAAAACAAGTAAAATGCCTTTGAGCTAAATATTTGGGCTGGAGAATATGCCAGGAGGTACTTTCCAAAATTTCCCAAAAAAGGAAACTTCAGCAGACCACATAAAAGTATTGTGTAATTTACCACGAGCGTAACTCATCCAGATATTAAAATACCTCTTGACAGAATTCCATGCAAAAAAAGCTGTGACTATAGCTGAGCTAAAATACTGCCAAGCAGCCAAATCTGTCTACGAGTTCAAGAATGAACACTACTCAGAATATTCATCGCACTATGAGGTTGGGACTGGATACCAGGAGATTCTCCGTTCAAGCCACTCTTGTTCACAGATACTGTGGAGGTGCACTGCTTTATTCCTGGTCCAGGAGGAACTGCACAGACATCTACGGGGCAGAGCAGGAACAGGCAGGACCTAGCCTCTTGCTCCTGGGAGCACATGGATGGAGAAGAAACTCTTGGACTATTCAGACACAGGGCTGGATTTTAAAATGAATACCATGGGCAAAAAAAAGTGCGATGAATTCTGCCTCTACTCAAGCCACCAGTGGAAAAGAGTTTAGAACTTCACAACCTGCAGAAATGTGACCATCTTCCAGAAGTCCAGGGATGAGGACAACGAGGAACAAAAAACATTTCAGCAAAAATTGCTTTCTATTAGCTCATAATTACATAATGCAAAATTAACTCATGGAAGCCAACAGCTTAATTGGATTTCCAGCTGCAGAAGACATCAGTGTTGTGAATTAGAACCTTCCCCAACTCTACTGAACTAAGCGTCTCCCCAAGTGCAGGGGCACTGTCATAGGCATGCACAGCCCCATGTTTCAGCACAGCATTCCCAGGGCTGCTGAACAGATCCTGCCTTTGGTGGGGCCGAGGCATATTTTACACCCATGGTCAAGGAGCATCTGCTCCATCAGAGTGATCTGTCAGAACAATTGGCATTGCCCACTAGGTTATCTTCTCCAGCCTTAATTACTGCCTGCTTTTGGCACCAACACCATTTGTGCCACGTTTTTATTTTTCCCAAAAGGAGCATTTTCACCTTTGCTATATTTGTTTTATTCTGAGGAAATCCCAATGTTTTTATTTCATGCTTCATTTTGCTCCTGGTTGCAGGGGGACTCCTGCTGTTGTTCTATAAATATCCCATCCTTGCATCTCTGCAGGAGCAAGCATGGCTGAGAGCAGAAAAGGTGAAGTCAAGCTCAAGAGGCCTTTACCAGTGCTAAAAACAGCTGCTGCTGCTGCAAATGATTTATACCTCATCTGGAGAACAATAGCATGGAGCCCAGAACTGGTGCATCCTGTGGTTTATTTGCAGTGCTTGAGCTTGGCAACATGCTATAAAATATTTTTGCATGGAAGTATCACTCTAAGAGCAGTTTAATTGCTTTCACCATGGATGGTGACGAGAATCCCTTGGAAAAGCCATTTGAATTCATTTTCTAAAACACCAAATGTGTAACTTCCTTCCAGCTCAGGCACTCTGAGTAAGCTTTGCTGAATCCTTCTGAAAATTTAGCAACCAGAAATTCTCTGGCATGGAGCAGAAAGTAACGCCCCGTGTCAGTTGGCTCAAGTGTAGTATTATTTGCACCAGCTAAACGCAGACTTTGAATACACGGTTGCAAGCTACAAGCACCCACAGCCCTGGTCCCACAAATTTGAGGCTCTGTGGCCAGTGCTGTTTGCAGCCTCACAGAAGCCCAGAGTGAAGAAAGGGCTCCCAGGTACTGGCATGGCTTGCTGAGCATAGAAAACAAATGAAGTATTTCAGCAGTCCAGGAGAAAGCTGGCCTGCCACCAACAGCAGAGCACACACCTGCTTGGCACAGCACTGCAACTCTCTTGCTGTCTTCTCTGCACTGCTTCTGCAGCACGCACCCGGGGTTATCACTGCATCGACCTTCACATAAGGCCACGCACAAATTCCTTTTCCTTCTTCCCTCATAGGCTTCAAGGGCAGAGTATCTCTTCAGTGGTCTTACTGATGTTCTCCACAGCATCGGTAATGGCAATGTGGTCTGAAAAGCTCCTTGCTCCTGCACACAGTTCAACATCCAGTGTGGTTCATTTTGGCTGTTACCGAACACATTAAAGCCTCAGCAGTGGACATAAGCAGGATCTGCCTATAGGAGTGCAATAATATTGATTTAATGTCTCCCCATGTGAGGGGATGCTAGGTCATCTGGAAGTGGCTTCTTTTGGAGCTGCAGCCATTCTTGTTGGCAAGCTGCCTGGATGTCTACATTTCTCCAGAGTTGCGCTTTTTCTGCCTAGCTGCTTTACCTGGGGAGGAGTTACTTGTGGCAGTCCTAGACCCTCTGCCACACACAACAAACACTAGGAGGAAAAAGCACAGGAGTTTTCTGTCATCCATCATTCACTGAATGTGCTATAGGACCAACAGCTTCTGGAAGCATCGGATTTGTTGTGGAGGTGCTGAACAGTTGCATACGTGCATGTGATGGATCAGTACTTTTCAAGTGTGATTCATTTGCTGAGCGTGTACAAACCATCTGCCCAGGAACACCACAAAGGAGGCACAGTTCCCAGTCTCCACAGAGAATAACAGAATCATCAAGATTGGAAAAGACCTCTATGATCATCCAGTCCAACCATCCACCTATCACCAATACTTTGCATTAACCATGTCCCTCAGTACATCTAAACATTTCTTGAACACCTCCAGGGTTAGTGACTCTGCCACTCCCTGGACAGCCTGTTCCAGCACCTGACCATTCTCCTGGGGAAAAAGTATTTCCTCACATCCAACCTCCCCTGGCACAACTTGAGGCCATTCCCTCTAGTGCTATCTCTATGTGGGAGAAGAGGTTGACTCCCACCTCACAACCTCTCTTCAGGTAGTTGTAGAAGCAATAAGATCACCCCTGAGCCTCCTCTTCTCCAGACTGAACAATCCCAGCTCCCTCAGCCGCTTCTCATAAGGCTTGTGCTCCTTACCACTCACCAGCTTAGCTGCCTTTCTCTGGAGACACTACAGGGCCTTGATGTCTTTCTTGTAGTGAGGGGCCCAAAACTGAACACAGTACTCAAGGTGCAGCCTCACCTGAGGCTGTGTACAGAGGGATGATCACTTCCCTGCTCCTGCTGGCAACACTGTTTCTAATATGAGCCAGGATGCCATTGGCCTTCTTGGCCACCTGGGCACACTGCTGGCTCATGTTCAGCTGAGCATCAACCGATACCCCCAGGTCCATTTCCTCTACACAGTCTTCCAGCCACTCTGCCCTAAGCCTGTAGCATTGCCTCGGGTTGTTGTGGCCAAAGTGCAGGACTCAGCACTTGGACTTCTTGAACTTCATCCCACTGACCTCAGTCCAGCTACCCAGCCTGTCCTGATCTTTCTGTAGGGCCTTCCTACCCCCAGGCAGATTGACATGTCCTCCCAACTTGGCATCATCTGCAAACTTACTGAGGGTGTACTCAGTGCCCACATCCAGGTCATCAGTAAAGATACTGAACAGGACAGGCTCCAGTACCGACCCCTGAGGAACACCACTCACGACAAGTCGCCAGCTGGATGGAACTCCATTCACCACCACTCTCTGGGCCTGTCCATCCAGCCAGTTCTTTACTCAGCAAAGAGTGTATCTGTCCAAGCCACAGGCTGCCAGCTTCTCCAGGAGAATGCTGTGGGAGACAGTGTTGAAGGCTTTGCTGAAGTCTATTTGGACTATGTCAACAGCCTTTCCCTCATGCACCAGACAGGTCACCCAATCATAGAAGGAGATCAGGTTGGCCAAATAGGACCTGCCTGTCACAAACCCATGCTGGCTAGGCCTGATCCCCTGGTTGTCCCAAACATGCTGTGTAATCTCCCTGAAGATGATCTGCTCCACAACCTTTGCTGGCACCGAGGTCAGGCTGACAGGCTTGTAGTCCCCCAAATCCTCTTTACGACCCTTCTTGTAGGAGAGAGTAATGATGGCAAGCCACCAATCCTCTAGGACCTCTCCGGTTGACCGGGAATGGAGGATGAACACTGGTCCTGTTCATCCATGGGGAAAGATGGCACCATGTCCAGTAGGGCATTTCCCATTGGAGATAGGATTTCTGGTGTGAGTAGGGTTGTCTGTGCCAACCCCTTGCCCTTCTTCTTCTTGGGATACTGAACTGTGGCACTGCTCATGCTGTCAGCAAGCTCAGGGATCACAGCAGGGCTCAGGAGCAGGTTTTGGGACAGCAGTGCCTCCCTGCCATGTCTCTCTCTACCTGTTGGCCTGGCTGTGACTAGCAAGATTTAGCTGTAGGTGAATGCTGCTGAACTGTGTTTGTGCTGTGTACCTGTCTGAACACCATGGATGAAGGGTTTGGTCCATGGCCAGGCTGAACATGCTCTGTCACTTCCTCCAGGCAGCCCAGCAGCCCAGCCCAGTGCAGGTCTTGTGGCTCATGAGGAGGGAGCAGGGCAGGGCAGAGAAGCAGTGCCACCAGCTCCTCAGAGCCAGTGGGAGCTGTGGCAAAGCAGAATCACCTGAAGTGGGACTTAAAGATGATGCCAGGGCTCATAATTTGTTAGTTAGGAACAAGCAGGGTGACTACACAATGTAACCACCGCCAGAAAAACTCCAGCTATATATCAGGCTGAATTTTGTCATAACAGAAGTGGAAGTGAGAGCTTCTTCGTTTCCTGATGTCACCCAGCTAAAGCAGCACGATTCTTTGTGAGTTATGTGTCAGACACTCCTGGAGCACAGGCTGTGAGGCTCAGTGCTTGGTTTTACAGATGATATCTGTGACATACAGTAGCCAGTTTCGGTAACCTAATGGGCTCTACTGGCCCCAACTGCTCTTTGTCCCCAAACTGTCACCACCTCATGACTCAGAGGGGTGCGGGTACTCTCTGTATTACAAGCATGACAGTGTGTTTCAGTCAGGTTCACAGAGTTTTTGATCTTATGCAACCTTCAGCAGCTCTCCACAACAGCTGAAGGCAGCTACCTGGAAAGTCTGCCAGGAGCAGTGCCTGATTGCAGCAACAAACCCAGCTTTGCTTTGCCAAGGACATATTTTTCTCAGATAAACTTAGAAAAACTTAGTGCAGTTCACTGTACAAAACCTAGGTTTAAGCTGTTTCATTTGTAAGGATATTTTGAACTAAACAAACAGTTTTTTTGTTTAAATTTTCACTAGCACTGCAGATTTTAGACTGCAGGGTTTAGAGCAGCTCTAGTCACTCTGAGCCAGCACCACTCTGTGGGAACAGAGAGAAGGGACAACGTAATCACTCAGCTCAACTCTGAGACCGCACCACCACTTTTCTGTCAGATCTCCTGAGACTGACTGCAGTCAGTGCAAGCTGAAGTGCTGCCCCTTGATGACCATCACCTTTCAGAGGAGGGCAGCTGCTGTCACAGCCTCACCTCTACTGGGCACAGAGCAGGTCATCAGCATGGCAATGGACGAGGTGGGTCACCAACACAATGGCAACAGCCAAGGCACCCTTTTTCATTTTGTGTGCTGTGGAGAAAAGGAGTGGCTAGAGAGGAGAGACATTCATTGCAGAGATGCAAAGACTGCCAGAGCTGATTTCTTCCTGGAAAGAGAGGAGGATCCAAACAGAATAGCCTTTCCAAGGAAAGAAACAATTTCCTTGCCCTCGGCTCTTTCTCTTTCTCAACCAGCCTCTCCTTCCCAAGCGCTGTCAGCTCAAACACTTTGCTCTCGAGCTGGCTCTGGCTGGCATGGAGGGAACTTTCTTCATGCTGTGTTTTAGGTTTGTGACAGGAACAGTGCTGGAAGCACAGCAGCATTTTAGCTGCTCCTGAATAGAGTTTGCACAGTATCAAGCCTTTCCTCTTCCCACTCTGCCCATATCAATATGAAGCAGAGGCACAGCCAGGACAGTGCCCCAGAACGCTGTGCTCACCCACAGAAGCCCAAGAAACCCAGGAGAAAGGGGATGCTCAGGGTCATAGCATTGCGTTCCCAAGTAAAATCTGTGCTTCCCCACAGATGGCTGAGCACACAACCTGCTGATGAGAAGAAGTGAATTCCTGATTTCTCTTCAGGCTTGCTTCTATTCCGCCTATGCTGCTCTTTTGTTATCATCTCTGGCCTATGAGACAATTACTGTCCTTGCCAGCGCCACATCTCTGTTATTGTTACGACTCTACTTTTCCTCTCCTAACACCCTGCCTCTTATTACTGTTCCAAGCCACACTACAGCTCTATCTGGGCCAAAGAAGGCCAGTTGGCTGCAGGGAGGGATGCCCCTCTGTACAAATGGGCCAGCACTTTGTGTATCAGAACTGATTTATGGAGAAGGCATGAACAGGAGCTGTGTTTTATTAACAGCAATTTCCGTCCTGATGACAGATTACAGAGATAACAGAAGTAGCAGAGCACTCTTCATGGGAGACACTTTAGAGGAATGCCTATAAAACCACCAGAAGCTGCCTCCAAAGGAGAGGAGCCATGAGAAAAGGCAGAGCAGGAGTCAGCACATTAAATTTTTTTGTTTGGCTTTCTGTTATGTGCTTTGCTGGATGCCAAACTGGATACCTATTTCATTTCAGCTGTGAAACTTCTTTCCCTCAGCAAGGGCACTGTGGGCAGTGTAATGGAGTGTGCCCCAAAAACCAAGTCCTTGGTTTCCCAAAGATCTGCTCAGCAACGCTTGACAACCCTTTCTATCCTGGCAGCATCAGCAGATGCCATCAGCTCACACTCCTGGTGCCATACTGCGTCCCCAGTGCCTTTGCGTGCTACCACATTACTGGCAAATAGCAGAGGAAACAGCCATCCTTCTTGCAAGGCCCTGGTATCGCCTTCTGCAAGGGTGGGCAGGTTGTAGAGGCAGTTTGAGAGCATAGAGCTACAGGTCCTGGGAGTGCCCAGCAGCTCCAGGCTACATCCGTGAGCAAGAAGTATAGTTGTTTGCACAGTTGTTCTCTCTTCCCATTGCTATTTGTTTGCGAACAAGTCACAGCAGATGCTTTCCACTGGTACAATGGCTACTAAGATTCATTCAGAGCTGGTACCTGTAACTAATCCAGCTAAAAAAACACTGTTTGACACAGAGCCTTCACAAAGATTTGTTAATTCCCACTGACAGGAGGGCATTCAGGTTACAGTGTAATAAGGAAGCAGGAAGAACTTTTTCTCTGTGGCAGGAAGAATGCAATTCATAGAATAACTAAACGCTGCCCTCAATAACAACAACAAACATTTAGAAGTCAAAGCAGTCCCTCTCCCCGTGGGCAGGCAACAGCAGACTGTTTCATGAGAGCAGGAAGCTGGGCCAGGCCAGGCCAGGCTTCCTGCAGCTGGCATTCGGATTTCACCTCACGCATGATAAATGGCTTCTGTATGAGGAACAGCTGCCACATGCGCACTAAGGGACAACTCAAACACATCATTTGTGGTTCCTCCTAGCACATGATGGGTATCTGAGGAAGGTGGCAGCAGCCAGGTCCAGAGCAGAGAGCAAGGGTGGCCCTGCGCAGCCCAGAGAGAGGCAACAGGTACTGAAACTTCCATAGTTTCAGTGTGCTGAGCAGCACTGGAGGGGCCGCCTGGGAGCTAGGCTGCCTTGGCTCATACTGCTCTTTGTCTTTAAAGTGTCTGATAATGGCATCTTGTTGGCTATTTGTAAGGGAAGGGGGAGGGGTGGTTGTGGTCTTTTGAACTCTAATGCTAGCCCGACCAGAACTGATTTTTCCATTCTTGTTTATTTAGGGTTAGGGACATACAGGTGGTTCCTACTGATGGCACCTTCTTGTTATTGTTTTCATATAAACACACATGCAAAGCATCCAATTCACCAAATGCATAGATACACTCCAGAAATTTCACCTGTTACAAGGTGCAGAAGGCTTGAAATCACAAGGCTTATTTGAAATTAAGCAATGAACAGCCCCTTATGAAACAAACTAGAATGCCTTGAGGAAGACATGCAGGAAGAAATGGGAGAGGCAGTACTTTGTCACCACTGTCCTCAAACACCTCATTTTTGGAGTGTGCTGAAACACTCGGAGGCTGGAAGGAAGACAGGCAGCCTGCAGGACCTGTGGGTCCAAAACAATTCGGCTGTGTCCCTGGGCCTAGCAGATAACACAGCTGCGGAGCTGCATCACGTTGGACTCCTGCCCGCCTGTGCAGGAAGACTGATAAGGAAGCAATGTTAGTGAGAGCTGTCTGCACTGGGAACTAAACAGAAACCTGTGTATAGAAGATTAGGGTGAAAAGGTGGGAGCAGAGCTCCCCATTATTCAGATAAAGTTGTAGGCATCATTTCAAGTGTTGTTCAGAAAGCTGATGACCATCAATCACCCTGTGACATTTGCTCCCCAGCTCAGCTGGGGTTTGCTATGTGTTTCAGGAGCATTTCTCTGGCCCCTCCTAGCCTCAGCTTAGCCATCTGTAAAACAGCAACTGCCTCCTGCCAAAGTCTGTCACTAAACATAACCAACTCATGCTGACACACACAGCCCATCCAATTGTTGCTTGGGTGGCTCATGTGAGTCACAGCATGCAAGCTCAATGCCAGCTCAGAAACAGAGTCCTTGAATGCTCAGTGCAAAAATATTCACTGTTTAAAAGCAAAACTGAGTGAAGACTATCCTTCTGTGTCCTGTCTCTGAGGCAGCACCACCTTTACCCACTTGGCAACACCTGAACCATTCACCAAGCATAGCCTGGCTGTTGCATTGTGAGCTCCGTGCAACAGCATTTGCTCCCTGTGCCTGCCCACTGGGCAGAGCAGTTCATGGTACCCACAGGGTACAAGCCAATACTGCAGCAGGGAATGGAGACTGGGGACAGGCGCACTGTACTTCCTCAGAGGGCAAACAGGGCTAGAGAAGTCAGTCATCAGCCCTCAAAAAGGGGTCCCTACCCCATCCCCATGCCCAAGCAAGGGAGGAACCCAGTTTGTTGGCCCACTTGGCTAGCATTGCCAGCAGGTGATATGGCAGGGTTCTTGGGAATAATTCCTCCCAGGGCCCTCTTTCTAAAGGCTGATCCCATTTGTTTGCATTTCAGCCTGACTGCAACCCCAGGACATCACCCATGGCAGCATATGTTGCCAGGTACTGAATACCACCTGAATGCGTGACGTACTTCTGCCACTGCTTCCTCCTGGATTAACTCCAGATTTATCATGTCAAAAAAAAAAAAAAAAAGCAAACAAATCCCTGGGCTCAAACATTGATTTTTTTCCCAATAGCAAATACCACAGCAACAGCAAAGACATTTCCTGCTGCGAGTTTGTGGCTGGAATTTGCATATGTATACTTCCTTATATGTAAACATTTAAGTGTATATATATAAGTGTATATATATCTGTATGCACATGTGCATACACCTACAATGTGTATCTAAAAAGAAAAAGCATAAGACACTATGTATACTAAGATGTATTAAGAAGATATAAATCTCCACAAAGAGGGGTTTAAAACAATTTTCAGTATTTCATCAGTCAGCCTAAGAGGATCCTTCCCATTTGCCCAAAAGCAATAAAACAAATACACTGTATGGCAGACTCCATGCTTAGCAGCAAGCTTAACTTCACATATTAAATAGATGTCCTGGGTTTGATTACAAAGATCATTCATCACACCTTATAAACCACTCTTTGTTAATCCCATACTGGAGTGCAGGAAAACAAAGAAAAGGAAGTCAGAGATGATCTTTTTGCACTGAGGCTGTATTCAGACCATTGCATCTCCCCAGCACTAATACCTGCTGTCACCAGCCTGACAACACTTTTAGCAGCTGCTGTGTGACTGGTCCTGGAGGGTGATGAAGCCTCCAAACACTAGGTCTTTTCCAAGCAGTAGATGTACTATTAACACTTATTAGCCATAAGCATTTCCTCACTCATGGGCTACAAATACTGACATTTTATGGACAAAGATGATCTTCGCATTCTGATTTTGCCTGATGTCTCTGAAATCCCATGTTCCTCTCATTGTTTGGCCTATACCTTGTTCCATGCCAGAATCAGCATCTGTCCCTAGGTGAGCTTGAAGCATAACGCCTCTCCACATCCGGAGAATCATTTTACTTTTATACTAAAGCCAAGCTATAAAGATGATGGGCATATTTAGGTATCTGTAGAATAGTTCTACAGCATATCTGGTAAAGCACTGCTACCTTCTCTCCAACACCTGGCAGTCCCTGATTGTGCAAACACAGCACTGCAGGAAGATCTCTATTTCAGCCAAAGGGACTAAACAAGTGTGTTTGACCCACCTGGGAGCACAGTGTTTGTAGATAATCTAAAAGGCAAACTCAGATCTCTTTAAGGCCAAAGACTAGCTCAACTGCTGAGCCAGCTCCTCCCTAGTGTGAACCTCATACCCTTGTTCTCTAGAACAGACAGCCTCCATGTGCGACAGTACAACGGAGATCAAAGTCCTATGCCCATAAATAGAGTCCTGTGCTCACTCGCAAATTAGAGCCTTCCCCAAGGTCCCCAGCATGAGGTTAGAGCTGGTCACTTCCTCATCTGTGTCTGCCCTCTATGTTCCACATAACTACTGATTTAGGACACTCTGTATAATCTAAGAATTAAAACAGAACACTATGTTATCCTACAGCCACACCATCTTTGATGGGCTTCAACTACTGTGAGATACCTGCAATCTATTAGAAGAAAAATTTGTGACACACATTAATCAGTAGAAGCTCAGTGGCTGTGTATCAGAAAACCACAAGTGAGAGGCAGGCCTTCTGCCAAAGTGACTACTTCTGCTGTGACCACACTCTCAGTTCATGAGAAGCACAACAGTGGACTGGTGCTTGGTTTGTGGCAGTGAACCTCACTGTCCCCTTTTCAGTGGCCACAACAGTCCAAGCCAGTAGTGACAATTTCTGCTGATGAGTCAGGAAGAAGGCATGAAAACCACCAGTTCTTAGAGCAGTACTTTTTATACGTTATAATTTGATATCCCCTATGGCTATCTCACCCAGGGTACTCTTCTGAGTGATGAGACTTGATTTCCATGGAAATGGGACAGTTCACAGAAGCTGAGTAATGACATCTCTGGGTACATCAGACTTCCTGCTCACACCCAGTCACCTCACCAAGTGGCCCTTGGTCCCTTCAGCCACTGGATGCTCCACCCTGTACAAGGGTCACTGAGACCCTTGTCTCTTTGTTCTTTTAACTTTTCCTCTTCCCCTACTCCCACCCCTCCCTCCTTCAGATCCGAGTTTTGATGAAGTTCAGCCCCGGTGTGTGTTTCTCTCACCTCCCAGGCCTCTGTTGCCTTGGTTCCTTCCCTGCAAGTCTCTTCCCAAATCCTTCGCATGGCCCCCAAAACCAACCTATGGACCATCCCTGGCCTAGGCCAGCAGGGAAGTGAAGAGCTTAGGTCACATCCTGAAGAGTTATGTCTGCAGCATCCCTTTTCTACACCAGTCTCTCACAGTTCAAAGCACATGACAGCTACAAGGCCAGTAAAATAAAACAAGGGTGGAATTTCCACGGCAGTTGAAAGATTTAAGAAGCAAAAACTAGGAAAAAAAAAGAAGTGAGGCTGAGGCCAAAACAACAACAACAAAATCTCAAAAGTCAAAAAAATAAAAAAAGCAAGCAAGCAAAACAACACTAATTTCTAGCCTTCATTCTTAGGCCAGGTAATCTACTTTTATGCCAAGCAAAACTCAAGTGAATGACTACCAAAGACAGTTTTAAGTTCTTCTGTATTCTGCACCAGCCTTGTACAGAGCTGGACATCATTGTGGTGACAACTGTGAGTCCACTGCAACAGGTGAAGATCACATGGGAGTCAAACCATGCCCTTTTCCCTCATCTACGCTGTTGTGAGAACTTCACATCTCCACTATTTGCTGATTTGCTGATGAGGACTGAAGAGAGGAGGACTGGGCTGTACAGCCACGAAGCTTCTTCATACCCCCTCTAGTGTTTTGACACAGCACATTTGGAGTACTTCAGCAATATTGGCAACAGAAGACAACATTCACAAGGAAATCTTCTGTTTCATCAGCTTGAGTGCAACACATTCTTGATCAAGCTTTGTTATTTATAGTTGAAACAATGTTCTTAATGTCCATTCCAGAGCACTGTGGAAACTGAGATCAAACACAGGAAGTACCCCAACTTTTGATGTACAGGAGACCCACAGTCCCCCAGTTTCCATGGAGTAAGACATGCACATCACCTCTGGAAGACATCTTGCACCACCTTGCAAAACGGCATCCTCATACTTCACTGGCATCAGTGGGCTTTAAGTGCTCCACACCACATGTGCCTGAGCTGAACTCAGGCACACCAGATTGTCTCAAACACTGCTGCAGCAGAGAAAGCGTTAAAATGAATGGAGGCTGGCAAACAGCTGACTGTAGGAAATTAGCCAGTAAGTTTTTCTTACTGGTTTTGTTTGTAAGTCTGGTAAGAGTATTTAAGGCCACCACAAGTCTGCATTACAAGATGAGAGCAAGGAGGGAGGAGTGAGTCTGTGGCTTTAGTCTAACCACAGAAAACCAGGCATTCTCTATCTCTGCCCCACCTATCTGTGAGAGAAAAACACCTGTAGCCAAAATCTGTTTTTTGTTTGTTTGTATTTTTAAAGACTATACCTACTTGAAAGTCTTTTACTTTCACATTAAAAAAAAAAAAGAAAAAAAAAAGTAGGAGTATCTGTGAAATGAAACTACAGTTTCATTTTGACTGCAGTGTATGACTGAAATTCTAAAGGGACTTCAAAATAAATGACCTCAGTTTTACAAACCAATATGCCTGCTTGTACAAACCCATGCTTTTCCTGAGGTCAAACAAAAAAAGGAACAGAAATGCACATGGTACTGCCAGACTATTTGTGTGCACAGCACCTATTGCTCTGGCACCTCTGACATTCAACAACCAGATGTACATATGGCCATGACCAGCCTATAATCTGGGCAGCACTCACTGGCCCCATTTTCCATGTAGGAATGGATATGCAATTGCCCATTTTGTGTCTAGTACAGAGTTAATTCTCTTAGCAGATGGCAGGGTGCTGCGTTTGGATTCAGGATTAGAGTAACACTGATAACACACCGATGATTCAGCTCTTGCTGAGCAGAGCACGCTGAGGCAAGGACTTCCCAGCTTCTCACACTGCTGTGCAGTGGGGGGCTGGTAGGGCCCATGGAGCTGGGGCCACATAGCTAAGATAGCTGATCCCAACTTCCCAAAAGGATGTCCCACATACTATGGCGCTACGGGAGCTGCCCCTGCCCAGAAACTAGCTGGACAATGGTCGGTAGGTGGCGAGCAACTGTGATGCCAGGGCCCATGGCTGAAGGACAAGAAGCACTGCAAGATGGCGGCTGAGAGCCGAGGCGCCACAGGGTTGTGGCAGCACAGCGCCGAGTTCAACGCCAGCCCCGCGAAACACAGGAACATCGAGGCACACCGCACACACCTGACCTCACGGCACAGCTGAAGGCTACAACGGCACAGTGTCGCTACGCAACAGACAACGGACGTCCACGTAACCCGCGCACCCACCCCCACCATCACGTGACATCCTCCCTCCTATGGGCAGCTGCTCTATAGGCACGCGCACACTTACCTCCACGAATTACTTCCTTTCTTACCATAGAGTTTGGGAGACATGATAGCTAGCTACTGTGTCGACGAGAACCCCGGAAGCGACTGAGTCTGGGGCGGCCTACACGAGCGTGGTTTAAGTCGGCGGGCGGCAAGATGGCGGAGTGAGTGACGCGGCGGCCGGGCAGTGGGGACGGGTCTCCTGGGCTGGGGCCTACAGTGGGGTCCCGGGGGGCGCTGAGGGAACGTACTGCCTATGGAAGGGGATGGTCCTGAGGGGCACTGGGGCACATGCGTCCCGGAGCCTCGGTGGTGGCCCAGCGCTTCGTAATCACTTACTGTGTCATCCTGACAGGTTTACAAACGCAACCCATGAGGTCATCAATGTCACCCTCCACACCACTCTGGCTGCTACCACCAAACTGGTGGTGCCTACACCTGCCAAACCCATTCTTCCCGTTCAGACTGGAGTCCAGGCACAGCAAGAGGAGCAATCCAGCGGCATGACCATTTTTTTTAGTCTTCTTGTATTAGGTGAATGATGAACTGAAAGTTTTTAAATCACTTAAGCATGCTCTACATAGGAGAATGTAGGCTGACTTTAAAAATCATACTGTTCTGCTTCTCCTCTGGTTTTCTGTCAGTGAAATGGAGTATTGTACAAGCACAGGGATTTAGAAAAGTTGGGTGAATATATACCTTTGACTAACTGACCTGCCCAAGCCCATGGAAAACTGAGGACCATTGCAGACCTTTTAATGTTGATCTTAAAAGTGCAAACAAGATGTTTAATTGGCTTCACATTCCTAATCAAGTACATGGTGTATGTTCATCTATGGGAATGATGCTGTCAGAATGCTTCATGATGCTTGGATCCCTCTTTGAGGAGAGATTTCAGTTTTGATTACTTCAAGACTTTGCTCAGATACTTTGTTATGTAAGGCAATATCGTACTGTGGGATTTACATGCTCATGTGCTAAAGTCAGCATCTATTTCTTCTGTCTCCTAGGTTTCTAACATTCTTACAAGTGCATGATTACCTGCATATTGCCATAATTATGTTAAAGTTGTTACACATCTGTTATATATGTACACACACACATACAGGCATTCTGAATGGCAGATGCACACCCAACTTTTCTGTAAGCCTAGGCTGTCATCTTTCATTTCCTTAGTAGAATATAGCTGTCCTACAGTCTGCTTAGAGCAGGCTTGTAGTCAAAGCTGTAACAATAATGGAACTTTCACAGACAGTTAAGGTTCTGTTTTCTTTTGTGTGTACACATACTTGGTGTCTCCTAAGTAAAGCTATGCTGAGAGTGCTCTCTCTTTGACAGACATGTCATCAAGTCTTCAAAGTGATCACTCTTTCCTGTAGCAAGTGGGGAGAAAAAAAAATAAAAGCTGTGGAGTTGATAGCAATGCAAAAACTTCTTCAAATCATTTTGGGGAATAAAAGTATAAATACCTTTTTTTTTTTTTTTTTCTTTTTCTCCTACAAATTACTGCTATGAACTGCAGCAAAAAAAAAAAAAAAAAAAAAAAAGCATCTACCTATTTCTAAAGTATCTATTTGTCTTTAGGGGAGGGTTAATGTTTTTCCCATGGTCAATGGCATATAAGAATTTGAGTAAAAACAAAAGGAAAACCAAAGGAAAATGCAGTAGATCCAAAAACTTGCAAGGTTAAAATAAAATTTCTGAATATATGCACCGTGTTGATTTTAAGAGGGTTATTTGTGGTAAAAATTTTATTCCTAGGACTTAGGAACAGAGCTGTGATTGATTGATTGATTGATTGATTTATTAACCGTGTTCCAGCCTGTTTATGCCCATGTGATAGCTTAATGAATCTTGAAAGTGTTACCCTCTGGATAGATGAATTGCCTGAACAAAATAGAAAATAGTATGAAAGCTTATTGTTCATAGTTTTTCCCATTCATAATCTCTCACCTAAGAGTGTAGGAAGGATGAAATTGAATGTACGTACAATACTGTTACCTCTGGATGACATGAGCTGTAAAAAAGCTTTTAAAATGTTCTAAAGTGGAGTAGACTCAGAGGCAGATATATTCAAAGCTGTGTAATAACAGTAATAATAATAAATAATAATATACTAATGTAAGCAGTAATAGTTTATATCTCAGGTCACTGCTGAAATATTTGTTAATTAATAGAATGAAATATGCACATTGCAGATGTGCAGGCCAGATGGAGTTTCTTTGTCAGAATTTGTTGAACTTGATTAAAACAGGAGAAGAATCTGTGGTAGTTTCAACATGCGGGAGACTTTATTTCCTATGGATAAAATACGTTATCGTAGTACAGAACTGAATGTTGAATAAGTAGCTGTCTCATCAGATTAAAATTTTCAGTTTTTAACTTCAAGCCAATGTTTTTTTCTATTTTTATATACTGGCCCTTTGCCTATACTGGTGTAACTTTTAGCAGTGCTCACTGGTAAATCTCTCTGCTGTTTTGGATAAGAACTTCAATGATCTCTGTACTGAGAGATATTTATGTAATTACCCATCCTGCCGCCTCATAGCCCTACTGTTCATGAGCAATAGAGAATATAGAACAAGACTTGTGTCCAAAACATCAAGAAGCAGCCATGAAACTGTTGAAGAATTGGAACCAGCATCCAGAGGGGATACAACATCTTTGCTTTGGAAGACTTCCCCACTTGGCTGAACAATGCCCTGGATAACTTCCTTGATTTTTTAAATTAGCACTGTTTTGAGTAGGCTGGACTAGATCACTTTGAGATATCCCTTCCAGTGTAAATTTTTCTAATATTTTGTTTATCCATTTGGGTAAAGTCCACCTCCTTAGAGAGAGTCAGATGTGGAAGTGTGTAGCTTTGAAATTTTGATCTGGGTTATTGTAGTGGAAATGCTGAGTCACAGCCTGAAGTAGTGATGGAGCACCAGGTGGGAAGGCAGTGCCAGCCCAGGGGAGCTCAGATGTATGCAGTGTACCTGTGTGATGGAAGCGGTGGAACCAGGATCCACCCCTTCCCAGACCTCATTTAAGGGTTGGCAGTGGAGGTGAGGGTATCTCTTGCCAGAGATCCTTGCCTACCTGAGGTCTTCTAAAGGTAAGCAGTGCTTTTCCTTCATTTCTGTATCTGTGGCTGTTGCATTTGGGCTCATTCTCATTTGCTGTAGCTGAAGACTATGTCACCCTGCTATTATTGTGGTACTTTCCATCCCATTATAATATTACAGTTATGTGTATGTATGCATGTATTTTTTTACTCCAAAAATACAGAGATGTTTAAAAAAGAGGTAGATATTAAAACAGTGTATTCTGTATGGCTGTCATTTTTCACATCTGTATTCTGAGAAAATTTTCTTGTAAGTTGAATCAGCTGCAGAAGGTAGTAATAGTAGTATTTTTTTTAAAAAGTAAATTTTAGGACATACAATTATCTTTGTTATTTTCTGTCATTTGTAGGCTGATGAAAGTGCTCTGGTGAGAATTAGGAATATAAGTTTTGGATGTTTCCATCAGTGGATTCCTACTAAATCACTAGAAAAAGTTTTCTGCATCTATTTTTGAAATACTATTTAAAAGTCTATTTTATTTTCTGCTACAACTTCTGAGTTTTCTACTTTTTTTTTTTTTTTTTAAATTCTTTTTCACAGCTATCTGCATCATATTGGTGCATTTACTCATAAAATACCGACTTCATTTTTTACCGGAAAGCGTAGCTGTTGTTTCTTTAGGTGAGTAACTGTGACATTTTTGTATTGGTTTTGTGTTAATTCAAAAGTGGCAAAGTGAATGCAGTGAAGAAAACAACAAACTCAAGGAATTAAAATGATAAGGGGGAAAAAAAAAAAAAAAACCAACCCAAGAAATAAGCATATGTACAGAGACTAGCACAGTAAAATGAGACATATGGGCATTATAGGAATGTCCCTACCTGGGTAGTTCGGCAACAACTTCTGTTCTTGCCTCTGCAGTGTGGGAAAAGGCACTGCAGAATTCCATGGCAGCCACACTCTGGCCTTCTTTTTCAAATGTTATATGCATTTGTTTTAGTTTCAGTAGGTTTATATCTGTATGTGATTTGATCTAGCTGGGGAGTGTAATTGTATCCTGAAAACTTGTCCCGGGCTGCTAGATATTTAACTATCACTGTGCTGGTTACTTAACTATCCTTGTAGTAAAATATCCTTGTAGTACAATAACAAGAACTCTTTCTATGACATAAGAGTGCCACTCATAATGATGATCAGACTGCTGTACTGTCAGCTCTGCTGACAGGACATGGCATCTGTATAATCACTGGAATTGCCAGCTAATTGCTTGTCAGTGAAATTCTGTTACTGGTAATGATCTACACAGCTGTAGGAGCCCAGCTTGAGTTTCAAGTATCCAGTTTTGCTAGCAGTGCCTGAAGTATCCTATTTTGTAAATTAAGCATGTGTTCTCAGATGGTTATTGAGGGCTCATAAATATGGCAAAGAGCAGATAAATGATAACAATTGTTTTTCCAGCCATTGTTTAAGATGCTAAGAAGCTTGTGTTTTACAGTTTCTAGTGTATATTACTCTCTGGGTGATTTGTCCTTCAGTTCTAATGTCTTCTCAGGAGTAATAAAGGTTGTTTGTAATACAAAACTTCCTGTAATGTTTTCTAAGGAATGAAGTTCCAGACTTAACTTTCCAGCTGACTCCTTGGCAAAAACACTGTACTGATCTTGATGATTTACAGATGGAACCAGCTGAAAGGAAACTGCTTTCATTAAACTGGTGATAGCGGAGGAGTAGTTAGTTTGTAAAGATGCATGGGATAGGTTCTTGAGCTCATAGAATAGGTATAGGGATGCTCAACCCATAGCCCACAGACTGCCTACTCTCTGGAGCCTGATCTCCAACAGTTGCACTGGATCTCTTCCCCTTCTGTAGAAGTGAGTTTAAATCTCCTTTCCTTCAAGTCCCCTCAAAATACATTTTTATGTGAGATTTGTTAGTGCTGTTTCATAAAATACTGAGTTTGTTGGAAAATACACTTGAAATCTGTGCCTTTAAGTATATAAATCCTGGTTGGGTGTTTTGGGTGGTTTGTTGTTTTTTTTTTTCCACTTAATCTTGATAAGTAATGAAAATATTTTCTGAGCTCAGAACTTGTATTTAAATGGCATGCAAGTAGCTGTATCTGCATTCTGCCCTCCTTCAAAGAAGAGCATACCGTTGAGTTCCTTCATTAAAGTTTTGCTCTTTCTTTCCATATAAACTATTTTACTGAATAATTATTTCTGTCCTCTGGGACCAATGCCTTCACATACTTTTGTATGAAAGAAGGCTTAACTTCTTTCATGACTCTGTGTGGATGATACATTCATCAGCAGTAATCCATGTGATGTTGTTTGTAAGACTGTTTGATAGTTACAGCATGAGAGATTAAAAAACGAATGTTACAGGAAAACAGTGTTTAAAGCTTCTCAGCTGCTTTTTACCTTTCTTTCAGTTTATTTCACTTCTGTACCCCAACATTTGATTATTAAACCTTCATTTTCTAAATAATAATACAGAAACAAAGATCTGGAATCTGACTAATGACAGGTTCCTCTTGACTCCTTGAAAGCAAGTGATGACAGTCTAAGAATTATCTTCTTGACTTCCAGAAGAGATCTTGTTAATTTGCAGTTTTGACTTATCTGTTTGAAAATGCATGGGGGAGAAAAGATCCCAATAGCCTCCAATCAGTGAGTTTGTGGCATGCTTCATAAAATTCTTCTATACTCAGGTTAGTATTTCTGTATATATGTAATTATTTGGGAAACAGATCTGACAGTGTCTCCAATCTGTTCTGAATTTGTTGCCTATTTCAATGTCAATGCTATGATTTCATTTAGATAAAATTCACTTCTGTAGAGGAGTCTGACTTCGTCATTGCTGATTAGTGCTGCAAGTAGCATTAAATGACATCAACATGTGCTATTGCACAGAGATCAAACTAATAACTTCATGATTCTTTAGAAAGAAGGGGCACGTTTTATTTGAATGTATTTTAGATGAAAAGTCATTTTGAGGAGTTAACCCTGTTAGCTTTGTAACAGTGAGCACAGCACTCTCAGTAGGCATGTTCAGTATTTAGATATCTCAAGTGACAGTCTTTTGTGTAGAGAATTTATGTAGTTATGTAACATACCAGAAACTTATATCAGACCCAAAAGTATTTTGTGCTTTAGGAATGAAAGACTTGCTGCTTTATGTTTTGCCTTGTTTATACTTTTAAAATCTTGTTGACTGAGTTAATGGGAACAGTGATATGTTTTGTGATTATTTTAGGATGTTATCTTGTTCTTTCCTAGGTATCCTTATGGGAGCTTTTATAAAAATCATAGAGGCTCAGAAGCTGGCCAACTGGAAGGTATATTTGAAGCAGTTAATTTTTAATTGCAGAATAGTCCTTACATATTTAACGTGACTGTTAGTAATATTAGTTTCTTTTGATGTAATTTCCAAAATTTGTTATTTTATCCTCTATTTGGAGTTTTTAAAATAATAATGCAACTGAATATTTAATGTCTTGATCTTGCTATTCGTTTTCTATGTAGTTTTTTTTTCCTCTCTAAAATAATCCTTGTATGGTACCAAATCTATTCCTGTTAGATTGTAAAAGAGGGTACTGCACATCTTGTATTATGGAACTAGTTATAGTAGGAAAAAAATCTGCAGTTCAGTTATATATACCTATTGACTAGATGTAGTCCTTTTCATTTTTATGGAGTTAATTTTGGAGAATTTGGCTGGATAAAGCCTGGGGTACCCTAACTTGATTTGAGTTGGCTGTGCTTGAAGTAGGGGTTGGATTATAGACCTCCAGAGCTCACTTCCAACTTGAATCGATGTGCAATGCTATGAGTTCTTCTCTGCCTCTGTGTGGATCTACAGAGGCTTCCCCAGGGAGCCAGGATCCTGGCAGAAGCTTCTCCAAGAGATAGAGTCTGCAGTGAAACGAGTTTTGCCACTTGTGGTTTATCCACATCATCAAAGAACAATCATTTAAGCAATTACATGATTTAGGAGGCACATTGTGATATTTCATTTTTACGTGTTTACTCATTACAAATAATGGATGGTGCAGTAGCTAATGTTTTTTAATTCCTAATTTGTGTCAGCTGGATTTGGCTTAAAATAGAAAACCAGTTAAACATCCAGTAGTGCAGCATTTTAAAATAACTTTGTTTGGGTTAAATAACATAATTTGAAGGAGGTCGCATAGATAGGAAGGGAGAAGGAAGCTCAAGGTGTGCTCTCCTTCCTGTGCTGTATCTACAAACACAAGGAATATTGATCTAAAGCAAGTAATTACTTAGTTACTTCTGGTCAGCACCGATCAGATCTGTAGAGGCAGTGGGTATGCTGTGGCTAGTTACTTGTTTCATCTGCTATGATGGCGTTATAGTTAGCTTATTTAAATTACTTTCACTGTATCAAAGCTGTATTGATACAGGCTGTCATAATTTCAGATATAAAATTGTCTAACCTGCAGTTATTACCTTTTATGTCATTCGATTATTATTTTTTTTAATTTTAACGGAATTATTTTTGATCTGATATGGAAATAACTGCAGGCTATATCTGTGTAGAATGTGTATTACAGATCACATCCCTGCCCTAAGAACTTTTTAATGCAGTTTTTTGCTATCATGGTTTATAGAGTCTTCAATGCACCCCATGCTTACTCTTGATAGCTAACATGACTGGTAATGGCAATCCTCATATTTTACTTCTGTGTTCTCTCTACTTTGCATTTTTGATGAATTAGTTCTTCCTTTTCGTCATTTGTCTCCTCTTTGTCCTTCTTTGCTTTTAGGAGCTTTTAATTAGTTTAATTATCAGTAATGTGGACGTTTTGGGTGGGTTTTTTTTTTTGGGGGGGGGGGGGGGGAAGAGGAGGGAGTTGTTTTGTTTTTGTTTCTTAAGCCTAATGTGGTCACTGAATTAACAAAAACTGTGTGCATGCTGAGTAATGGACTAGAGCATTTTGGTACAGTGGATGAGTTTTATTTTCTAAGTTCCCCAGAGGTGATTATCTCTGGTGCATACGTGAATGAGACGTAGAAGAGATGAGTGCTTCTTTTTTGAAAGCTAGTACTGTAACAGAATAATCAAACAGCTGTTTAACCTGGATTTAAACAACCAAACTGCTGCTTATGGAAGTGACAAGTTCTGCTGTATTTAGAATTGAGTGGACCAGGAGGAAACCTGATGGGTAAAGAGAGGCACTAAAATCAGTTGCCTTCTGTGCTTAGTCTGACAGCAGAAGGAAAAATCACAGAATCACAGAATTGTAGGGGTTGGAAGGGACCTCCAGAGATCATCGAGTCCAACCCCCCTGCCAAAGCAGGTTCCCTACAGCAGGTCGCACAGGTAGGCGTCCAGGCATGTCTTGAATATCTCCAGAGAAGGAGACTCCACAACCCCCCTGGGCAGCCTGTTCCAGTGCTCCATCACCCTCACCGTAAAGAAGTTCTTGCGCACATTCGTGCGGAACTTCCTATGCCCTAGCTTCATCCCATTTCCCCTTGTCCTGTCCCCACGCACTACTGAAAAGAGTCCAGCTTCACCACTATGGCCCCCACACCTCAGGTATTTATAAACCTGGATCAAATCCCCTCTCAGC
Organism: Alectoris magna; assembly: GCA_030625065.1. Taxonomy (NCBI): domain Eukaryota; kingdom Metazoa; phylum Chordata; class Aves; order Galliformes; family Phasianidae; genus Alectoris; species Alectoris magna. Next base: position 82,925 of record CM060576.1, read on the forward strand.
CTTCTTTTCTCAAGGCTAAACAGACCCAGTTCACTTAGTTGTTCCTCAGATCAGGCCACTTTAGCAGTATAACTCCGTAAAGCAGTGTTAGCCAAGTGGTGAGGTGGATGACAGAGAATGAGATTACCAGAAATACCATCTTACTTCATGTTAGGTTTCATTTACATCATTCTGATGACAAAAAGGAACTATAGCAATAGTACCTCTAAACTACAGGCATAAATTACACTTGTCAAGAAAAATCAAGCATCTGACTTTTAGCAGTGGTATGTATCTTGAGCCTGTTCACATGTATGTGTACTACAATGATGGTCTGATTTGTTCTTGTCTATTGATTCACTTTCTAATGAAACTGTACTTATAATGTGGTTATATCAAATTATTAGCCAAGTGGTCACTGTTCCTTGACCTGTTCCTTAATGTGTTGAGAAGGTGAGGTAAAATGGGAATACTTTTTGAAAGTGCTGGGAAAGAAGCACGTTTCCTTCATCAGTAGTAGTCAGTTCTATGCACAGCTTATTTGGAAAGAGTAATTTAAAATAAGCAACACAGTGAGAAAGGTTAATGCAGTTTTCATTTTCCAAAAGTTTTGTTTTTTGTTTTTTGTTTTTTGTTTTTTGTTTTTTTTTTTAATAATATCGAATTGGTGAAGGTTGGGTATTATTTTAATAATCATGATATCCTTCAAATTATGCTTCGTTTTTGTTTTGCAGGAAGAAGAAATGTTTCGTCCAAATATGTTTTTTCTGCTTTTACTTCCACCTATTATATTTGAATCTGGATATTCACTGCACAAGGTAAGCCCTTGCCAGACACTCACATGTTGAGGTCTTGTTTGGAACAGATTCTGCTTTCAATTGTCATAGTGAAATCTAGAATAATTGCACTAAATTCTACCATATTCATTGTCAGGCAACCAAGAATGCAAAATCTAAGCCTCCTCAATGCAGAATGCAAAGAATATTAAATGAATGTTTGCAAGGTGACAAGTATTGCACAGAAGTTTTCTCCTTGGTTGAAGAAGTTCCTTACCTCGCTAGGCTGTGTAAGGGCTTATGTGAGGAAGGAACACTGGGAAGGAGCGGGATCAGAAATGGGAAGGGTAGGGTTGCTCCAAATGTAAAGACGGGGAAAAGTGAAAATGTTCTCACTCTGCCTGTGAAGCTGTGTTTCTACGAATGTTTCTCACGGTGCTAGTTCTGGCTAAAACAGCTCTCAGCCACCCTTTGTGCTGTATTTCTATTTAAACTGTACTGCAGAAGAGGGAGAAAGTCGTGGCTGATAGTAATATGTGAATTGCTGCTGTCACTGAAGATGTTTCTCATTCAAAACTGCAAACTAAGAAGTTGTTTAAAAGCCTTTTTCACATGCCCTTTCTACAACAGAAGAATTAATTTTCATCTCTGTCAAGTGGGCATTGTGTACAAGTGCTTGTGAATATTCAACTGGTCATCTAGGATTTGGTTTGTTGTTCCATTACCACGCTGAGGTGGTGCCCAGGGTATCAGAGGTTGTCCTTGAGGGAGCAGATAGTGTGCATATATGCCCTGTCCCAGGATAGCTGGAACCAAACTAGTGAAGTTTTATCATCTCTGAAACCCAGTTGTCAATCAGAATCTAATTTACACACAACCATGAAACATGACTTTTGACTCAGTTCATTTTCACTAATTTATTTACTGTTACTATGTTTCAGGGCAATTTTTTTCAGAACATAGGCTCCATCACGCTATTTTCTGTATTTGGCACTGCAATATCAGCTTTCATAGTAGGTGGAGGAATTTATTTCCTGGGCCAGGTAAGAATAACTACTGTGAAGCGCTTATATTTATCCAGCTTACTTAATGAAAGTCCATTTTTCATGAACAGACAAACACAGTGAAAGTAAATTCTTGAATCATGAAGTCCATTTCTTTGCTATCATGCTAACACAGAGGCACTGTTATATAATCCTTTATGCTTTTCGTGTTAGAAGCAATTAGGATTTGAACTGAGTTTTACTTTTCTTTTAATTACTTGATCTTCCCATTAGAAGGCTGTACCAGAACCTGCCTTCTCTAACAGCCATCTTCTGATTTCCACTATTAAGCTTATTTGACAGCTTTCTTTAGCTTCTCTGCTTTGGTGTTTCCCCTTTCATTAGCTACAGGCATAGATGATTGTGTTCTATGAGACTTCATTCAGTTAAGCCAAATAGTCCTTGCTTTTATCTTTGCCTCTCACATTTCCATTCCTGTGAATGCCTTAGTTACTATACTTATTTGTATCCGTTGCAGTTTCATCTGGCATTTCCTGACTTTTGAGTGACCAGAATTGTAACAGGGTAGTGTTAGGTAACATAATAATTATAGTTTATGAGTAGTATTTTTGATGTGATTAGTTGGTGGGTTTTTTTTTTTTTAAGAAATTAGCTTAAGATTTGATTAATACTTTAATTTGTAAAAAAATAGCAGCAAAACACAGTTGATTGTGATTTTTTTTTTTTTTTTTTTTTTTTTTTTTTTTTTTTTTTTGTATTTTGCCTATTCTTTCAGGCTGATGTAATTTATAAACTCAACATGACAGACAGGTAAGCTCTTGGAGAAATGGTGCAGTATGTGAAATGAAACACTCATCAAGATAATGCTGTATAGGGAAAATGTACTGTAGTTGGCCAGATCTTCCGGTTTCAGTTTGGATTGCTTATATTCAGTATTGTGTATTACACCAACAAATAGATGAGATGCTTCTAAGCTCTATTCTGACGCTCTTATTTCCAAATAGTATCCTTATGCTCAGTGAATTTTCCAAATAGGAAACATACTGTTTTTTAACCAACCCTTAAAGTGAAAATATGTAAACTTTGATTTAGTAGGCATGATTAATAGTACATGAAAAAGGAACTTCCATGTCCAAACAGGGTCTCAAAGAGGATAATGAGTTTTTCAGTATCAATAGTATAGATTTGTCAAGAAGTTGGCAAAAAAGAATCTATTCAGGTTCATACCTCCCTACAATTAATTAGAATTCATTCCTGTATTAACTGCTTATTTTGCTCCTGTATTCATTGTTAAGCCAAGTAAAAGAGTTTTTGTTTAAAAGTCAAATGGCAAGCAGGAAATGAGAGAAGTAAAATGTGCACAAACAACAGAAACCTTCATTGTTGGTACCAGTTTTTAATTTTATGCAGCTAAGGAGTCCCATTGCCTCTGCATTGTCTATCTTGTAGCTGTTCCATTTAGATGTCGCTTTTTAATACTCCTAAGCGGATTAACACTATGCGTATGTGATATATGGTTTAGGCAGTGTCTTGTTTTTTCTAACTTCCTTGTAGTAAGGCATTGATACTTGCTGAGAGCTGGGAGATATGTATTTCTCAAACTTCTGTCTGGGCAACAAAAATAAAATCATCTCTTGTCACTTCAAGTTCTTCATGGGAAGAGAGCACGACTTTTCACTATATGTGAACTCTGAGACATATTTGTTACTAACTGTTAATATAAGCTTATTAGGTACATATTTTTCTTTCATCTACTTTTCTTTTTTTGTTGTTTTATATTCTCCCAGTTTTGCATTTGGCTCTTTAATATCTGCAGTTGATCCTGTGGCTACCATTGCCATTTTCAATGCCCTCAACGTGGATCCTGTACTTAACATGCTGGTTTTTGGAGAAAGCATTCTCAATGATGCGGTCTCTATTGTCTTGACCAAGTAAGTGCATTTTCAAATGTGCTACAGGTGTATGGAAACAGCATCCACTCTTGTTTCTTTTAATTGGGTATTGAGATAGATGGGAATTCTTCCATCTGCTTTTGGAGCAAATGATGTGTTTTTGGTATAGTGCTTATTTATTTATTTATTTATTTATTTATTTATTGCTAAGAGAAATCTGTAACACAAACTGCATAGGCAGAAGAAAACAAATGGTTGTCTTTTTGCAAGTCCCTCAGTGCTTCATCAAATTGCTCCCAGATAACTGTTCTTAACTGCAAGTTTATCAGCTATCTTTCCATTTTAGGATCTTGGCAACAGAAAACCAACGTGGGTCCTTTCAGGCTTGCACAAAAATATTTATCTTGGCAAATTTTTGGCTGTATCTTCTTTATCATTGGCTTTTATCCAGAATCACGTTTCAGTCTGTAGGCTTACATTAACATCTGTGCAGTAGGAACTTAGTTTTACATGTGTTGAAGCTCTCAGAGAGAAGGAGGGAATCGATTTATGCTTTACCTGTGGTGGTTGCACTCAGAGTTGTGATCAGCAGCTCAGTGTCCAAATAGAGACTGGTGATGTGTGGTGTTCCTCAGGGATTGGTGGTGGGACTGGTGCTATTTAATGTCTTTGTAGATGGCATGGACAGTGGGATCAAGTGCACCCTCAGCAAGTTTGCAGATGATGCCAAGCTGAGTAATGTGGTTGACATGCTAGAGGGGAAGGGATGCCATCCCGAGGGTCCTGGATGGGCTTGAGAGGCGGGCCCATGCCAACCTCATGAAGTTTTACAAGGCCAAGTGCAAGGTCTTACACCTGGGTCGGGGCAATCCCAAGCACAAATACAGGCTGGGCAGAGAATGGCTTTAGAGCAGCCCTGAAGAGAGGGATTTGGGAGTGTCAGCTGATGAAAGACTCAACATGAGCCAGCAATGTGCACATGCAACCCAGAAAGCCAACTGTATCCTGAGTTGCATTAAGAGAAGCATGACCACTAGGTTAAGGGAGATGATTCTGCCCCTCAACTCTTGTGAGACCCCATCTTGAGTACTGCATCCAGTTCTGGAGCCCCCAACGCAAGAAGGATATTGAGCTTTTGAAGAGGGTCCAGAGGAGGGCCACAAAGATGATCTCAGGGCTGGAGCACCTCCTATAGGGACAGGCTGAGAGAGTTGGGGCTCTTCAGCCTGGAGAAGAGAAGGTTCTGGAGAGACCTTATAGTGGCCTTACAGTGCCTGAAGGGGCCTACAGAAAAGCTGGGGATGGACTTTTTATAAGGGCAGGTTGTGACAGGAATGAACTAATAGCTTTAAATATGGCCATGGTCTTTCTATGGAAGACCGTCAAGACTAAGAGCAGTCAAATGGAGCATTGGTTAGAAACTACATCTTTTTATTTTATGAAAATCTATGAAATATATTCCTGAAATTCAAAGGTATTTCATCTCCTTCCTCTTAAGAGGTTGTTTGTTTTCCTCCCGTGACCTTCTTGACTCTTATTCACACCTAAGTATTTGATAAGAGATCTCCCTGTTCATTTGTTCTTCTCTGAGGATCACGTGATCTGTCTTTCCTCTTTCATACCCAGAGTTTTTACCATGGCAAAATGTGCTTTCACAGTATGAGAACTGTTTTGTAATATTGGGCATTGTCATAGCCTATTTACACCAGTCTAAGAATTCTTTAGGAGAACAATTTTGGATTTCCAGATTGTTAGCAGAAGTAGCTTTCCCTTTAGGGATTACAATAAGATTCGATGTAACATCTTTTGACTTTCCTCTTGCTATATGTATCACAGTAAAAGCCTTTTAAGAGTGGTAGCAAAAAAGAAATAAAGCCTTTTTTTTGTTGTTCCCAAAAGCTGTTTGGCTTTTTGAGTCAGGGCTTACAATTTACAACTACTTCTTTCATATTATTTTTTATTACATCCAGCACTGCAGAAGGTTTGACAAGAGAAAATATGTCAGATGTAAGTGGATGGCAAACTTTTCTACAGGCGCTGGGATACTTTCTTAAGATGTTCTTCGGCTCTGCAGCACTTGGAACGCTTACTGGCCTTATTTCCGCATTAATATCCTTTTTTAACACACATAAATTGATGATCTCCAACATTCAAATAGTATTTCCTCTCCCATATTCTCCTGCATTCCTTAGGGGATATTTCTTAATAAAGGCTATTATGTTGGTTGAGGATTTCTCATGCTCATTTTATTCTTACGCTATTGAGCATGGGTATACATTAAGAATTTGAATTAGATTTTTTTTTTTATGAACATAATTAAGATCTGAAATGCTATATAATAGCTTATGTGCAGCGGAGTGTAATAAAATATGGTCATTGTTTTGTAAATTCAAAATGAATTAATTCAGTTTCAATGTTGAAACAAACATGGTTCCTCGTTTACATATGTAGAAAAGTTAGTTAAAAATTAAAAAATGCTTCTTTTTGCCAGTGGTTTTTGAATCAGGCGAGCTCATTTGTCCATATGTTATCAATTAGCTGAAGATGGATACCGTTCCATTTGGTTTCATGTTGAGTTTTATTTTGCCCTTTCCACTTGCATGAACTGGTTGCTAAATAACCCAGAAGCTTCTCTGCTGAGATAAGGAGGGATGTTTGTTTCAATTGGGCACTTGTGTTGAGAGCTTGCTTTAATGTTAACGCTGCATTCACTGTAGGTAATTTTTTGTTCCAGGCTCGTGCAATGGCTGCTCATGTCATCTGGAACATACTGTTAAGCACTTTGTAAATAACAAGAACAGAGTGTCTGATTAAGTACAGACATGTTTCTTCTTTTGGTTCATTAGCCTGATTCCATGACGTTTAAAATTACTCCATATATCACAACAAAAGAGGACAACAGATGCTTAATATTTCCTTCACTGGTATGTAAATGATACCAAGACAAAGGAAAAAGCAGCTCGTTTGCCTTATTACAGGTTTTGTGCCTCAGAATATTAGATTTTCCACAAATGTGCAAAATTTCAATGTAGCAAAAGAAATGTCTTAGTACTTGCCAGCAAATAAGCACAATTGAAGGTTGTTGCAGGTTCATGACTATACTCCTCCCGTGAACATCCACGTCACAGGTGTATTAGCCTCTGAATTTTAGCACAGATTAACACGAAGCCAAATTTGCAGCCTTAGACTAATGTCCACACTTATGACTTACAAATGCAAAGTACCTAAAATAACAAAAGGGTGTTATGTGTTTGTTTGTTTTAAAAAAAGCAAACAAACCAACCTACTATTTTACTTTGTTTCATACCTCTACTCTGTTTTTTAGAAAGCCTTTACTGCTTAACAGTTCTCTGTGGAGTATTTACAATAGTTTCGAAGAAATTTCAAAGGCTGAATGTGAGAAAGAATGTGAGAAAGAGAAAGATCCCTTCTGCATGTTCAGCATGCTGCTGTCAGTATTGTATAGGTAGCATAGGAGCAGAACTTTTTTTTTAAGTCTGTCCATTCTGATAGGCTTCTACAAGCTGTAGTTTCTATAAAAAAAAAACACTCCTTGTAAGAAATTATTAATCTTTACATGCTTGAGTCATAGGGCAACTTGTTGGCTTTGTTAGCTATTCAGCAGATAAGTATATTAAGCACCCCATGGTTTTACAATGGAATGATATAAATTAAAAAAATTCTAAAGAAATTTTTTTTCTTGCCTTTTCCATAACATTTTTTTTGTGTGCACGTGCTAAAGCACATTGATTTAAGAAAGACACCCTCTCTTGAGTTTGGGATGATGATTATCTTTGCTTATCTTCCTTATGGACTTGCAGAAGGTATCTCACTCTCAGGTGAGTAGCAAAACAGTTATTTGCAAATTTCTCTGATAAGTTTGAGTATTTGTTATTTGTGTCTAAGAGGGCCTCTATTTTGTTGTTGTTCGTAGGGTTTTTTTATTAATGTTTTCTCATTTAACCTGTGCTCTTACTTTTGACTTTGTCTTACTTTAGGGAAATATTTTTTATTAAATTTTACGGACACATAGAAAAGATAATTGAAGTTTTCACAAGCATTAGCTATCCGACATAAATACTATCATTCTCTCCAGTTACCTCTGCTTACCACAGAAGAAAGATTTCAGCTACATGTTGCAGAGTTTGGCTGCGTTAGCTAACTTAGGTAATGCCCAACCTACTACCCTGTAGCTGTCTTTCTGCACATCCTTCTGTGCTGTTTGTTAAGTCAGCTGAGACCAACTAATGAGTATTGTAGGTATATATCTCTGAACACGTTGCTGAAGTTTGCTGAGGGCCAGGAGAAGAGGTTTACAGGTGAACTTTTTCCATTATTCTGTAGAATCAAATACAGAGAGAGGGTTCCAGTTCTGCTGCATGCCTACCATGTCTGACCTCTGGTGACTTAAGTATTGGTTGGTTTGTTTGTTTAAAGACAGTCAGCTTCCTGTCTCATTTCTCTAAGGAAGGTGGGAAGGGATGCAATAGTTAATCTAATTCATAGGAACCTGCTTGGATCCTCTTTTGTTTTTTTGTTTTTTTTTTTTTAACATACTGGTTTATTTTTAAGTTCATTAAAAGATATTTGCTCTATAACTTGGTGTATGTGATGCAAACATAAAAAGTTTGTGAAACTTTTTATAAACAATCTGCAGGTATGAAATCAGAGTTTCTGATTTTCTGAAAATATGCATGCATGCTCCTGTAAATGTTTTGGAGTGGGCTTGTAGCAGTATTTATCAGCATACCTTCACTGATACCGGGAATTTTTGTTTTGTCATTGGCTTTTTTTTTATTATGGTATAAAGAGGTGGCGTGTAATCATGGTATTTACACAGTTGAGATCTGTAATGCTAATACAAACATTCCATTCTGCCCACTTGCATCTAGAATGGTTCTGTGTGTATAGACAAGCACATACATGGGGGTAAAGAAACTATCTGAAATACGAGCAAACAGTTTGATGTATTGAAACATTTATGTTTTTGTAAACACAGATTTTTCCTTGCGAAAAGATCATGCTGGAATATCTCAGCACATGGCCTTTTCTACTTCTGATTTACACTACTTCTGAATTTAAAGAACAATAATAAAATATTACAGAGTTTGTGCTGTTGCATTATATAACAAACACACATATGCTGGTATACAGTTAAGAAGTAATAACATTCCTAATCAGATGGTCTCGGGATATTAGATGTTCTTTGTCACTTTATTTGTGAAGACAAAGCTCTCTAATTTGCTCAAGCATCTTCAAGAATGAATTCTCGAGAAGTAAAAATTTTGAAGGCCTCACTCAGGTTATTTTCATAAGTTACCCAGCACTGTGAAGCAAGGTAGATGGAAAAATTGCTATCACAAATCAAAGATGCAAGAATACAGTGAAATCTGAGACGGCTCTTCAGGCCTGTGGTACCAATTGCTGTACATCTGTCTGAACTACCTGTGTCATTAGGGCAACTCTACTATATAGTGATATATTTTCCCATAACTGATGGCTATTATTAATCTCTGATATAACCTGTAGTAGCTACTTTGGTGTCCTGTCAGTTGGAAGCGATGGACATTCTGCACAGTAGCATTCCTTATAGGCCTTATGCATCAGGTATCTTATAAAAGGACATTTGTGCCCAGAATTCTCAAATCTCAATAGCTTTTCTTGTTCTCAATCTGGTAACAAATTGCAAGTACACTTGTGCGGTGCTATTCCTCCTTAAGTTTTAATGACTTGGAACACCATACTGGAATGGATTCAACCCAGGCCCTGTTGGTCTCATTCTGCTTCTGGTGGAACGATTGGGACTGACTGATCAGCAGGTGGGAATTAATGACTTTTCTGGGAGAACGAAATCATACAGTGCTCTAGCCCCACTACCCTGAGATTGTTCTTACTCCTTTTTTGATCACATCTGTCTGCCTGTGAAAGTGAAAGGCAGGAAAACCTCCTAAGAAAACAGTTTATTTCCTTCACTTTTACGGGAAAGCATTTTCTATGGGGATTTATATTAGCTTGCAATTGACCTGCTTTGGACCTCCTAGTATTTAATATATCCAGCAGAATGAAATCAGTGCTAATATCAGTGGTAAGAGAAACCTCACTCGTTGCTTCAGAAGTTTTTGCGTTAGTATAGAGTGTAAGCATACACCATATTTGCAGTTTACAAATTAATCTATATTTGATTACTGCATTTTATTTACAGGTATCATGGCAATCCTATTCTCTGGCATCGTGATGTCCCACTATACACACCATAACCTCTCCCCTGTTACACAGATATTAATGCAGCAGACACTGAGAACTGTTGCTTTCATGTGTGGTACGTACTACCTATGGTAAACCTAATCTAATTTAAAGTTTAATTTGTCTGATCTTTGACTCCTGTTTTCCTCTGCAAAAGGACTGCTTTTTTTGTGCCCTGGAAAGTAAAAAAAAAAAAAAAAAAAAGGTTTCACAGAATTATATATTTAAAATGTGACTTCTCTTTTTCAGAAACGTGTGTTTTTGCATTTCTTGGCCTGTCAATTTTTAGTTTTCCTCACAAGTTTGAGATGTCCTTCGTCATCTGGTGCATAGTAGGTATTTCTTTCAAAAAATGTTTAGGTATTTTTCTGTGGTGTTTGTGGAGAAAAATAAACCCTTGCACTTAAAATATTTTAAGGTATTTGTTAGATTTTATAGTTTTTTTTTTTTTTTTTTTTTAATGAAAGATACTATTATAATTGTATTTATTGCTCAAAGTTAATTCTTACTGATAGCATGAAGTTACTCTTTCTGTTCTTAGCACTGTGGTGCATGTATACATCAGCCTGATTTAAGGGATCCCAGTTTACTGTTATTTTGAGATGCTAATAAGGAAAAGAACCTTGCTTATTTTGATTTATTAAAATAATCTCAGAAGTCATTTCCCTCAGAAAAACAATCCTGAGTTTCTATGCATTTTTAGCATTATGTTTGTGTGAATTTAGTCCACATGTTACTTTCTCAAAACTTCTTTAATGTGTGTTCATTTTCTGACTCTATTCTCAATTCCTTCATTTTGTATTTCAGAGTAGCTTTTGTTTCACATGGAACTTACTTGCATATTTTGCTGTTGGAATTATTTAACTGAAACATGAAAAATGCATTCTCTGTGCAGATTGGAAAGAGGGAAATTTCTAGTCACATGCCTCAGTGCACACTAGTTTGTTTTAGCCCATGGTCCAAGGAAAGAATTGTTTTTTTACAATCTACAGATAATTTTATCAGCATGGAGAACTGCTCTCACTGCATTACACATATGTACCCAACTTCCTTACCTAATATATATCTAAGGTGTGACACTTCCTTCTAGCATTGCCCTCACAGCCATAATGCAAATTTAATAATTTGGGGGTGATTCATAAAGAAAAACAGCAGAGGCCTTCAAGAATCCTGCTGACTAATTCTAGTACATTTACCTTGTCAAGGTATGTTTGTTGTGGAGCTTACAAAGCAGCACTATTGTGAGTAACTGTTTTTTCTGAGTTAATTTTCACTGTATTCATTGATTATCTGTCATTAAAGTAATAGTACTTTTTTTGTTGCCTAGGCTTGTGGTGTATTTTACAGCCATATCCAGTAAAGTACTAAGGAACTGAATTGCATGCTATTTGTTTGGATTCTGGCCTTTTTCTCTGAGGAACTGGTCCATGGGAGGCAATAGAAGCATTGCTTTGGCTGTTAGCAGCTGTGCCAAAAGAACAATTAAAGGAGCTGAACTGAGAGAAACATATACACAAAATAATTCTTGGTCTCCCTGGAATGCCTTCTGAGTTTCATTTATTTATCAGAAGTAAAATAGAATCTGGTCAGTGACAAGTCTGGTTTAAATTCACTTAAGCAGACAGAATGTTTAAACTAACTGATGCTGACAGGTTTGTGTGGGTTGGTTTTTTTTTTTTGTTTTTTTTTTGTTTTTTTTGTTTGTTTTTTGTTGATTTAGCAGCACACCTATTTATGAGACTTATGGGTGGGAAGGGTGTATTACTGTTAGCTGGTACAAGCTAAATCCAGTGCAGTTTGGGCCTATGTGACCGTAACACGTCAAGTGGTCTTTTGCTTTGGTTTTTGTTTTTCAGGTACTTGTTCTGTTTGGTAGAGCAGTGAATATTTTCCCCCTTTCCTACCTACTCAACTTTTTCCGTGATCATAAAATCACCCCTAAAATGATGTTTATCATGTGGTTTAGTGGTAAGTTACAACTCTAAACTATGGAGGACTGGAAAAAAAATGTTTTATTTCTCTTTCTTGCGTGGGCTGTTTTGGGAGGAACTGGCTTTCCATCTGTGGAAAACTGGACATTTGCACTATTCTTAAACCCAAGTGCAATTGATACATTCTCTTTACCTTTTGTTTTAGAAAAACAATGCAGTATAGATCCCAACTAAAACTTTTTTTCAAATAATCTAGTTTTCTGAAGATCAAACAGCTCAATTTGAAAAGCAATACCTTTGATTCATTTTAAGATGATAACCAAGTAATAGATAAATGAGCACAGAGTATAGGATCATAAAAATCTTGAAAGTGGAGGATTCCTGTTAACAGAGTGCTAGGGACCAACATTGGTGCTGATCCACTCTTCACTGATTTATTTTTCTCTCTGCAGGTTTACGTGGTGCAATTCCCTATGCACTCAGCCTTCATTTGGGCTTGGAACCAATAGAGAAGCGTCAGCTCATTGGGACAACTACAATCATCATAGTGCTGTTCACAGTTTTGCTGCTGGGAGGAGGAACTATGCCCCTTATCAGACTGATTGACATTGAAGACTCTAAAGCACGCAGGAGGAACAAAAAGGACATTAACCTTAGCAAGACAGAGAAAATGGTGTGTTGTTGTTTTATTCAGATAATTATTTTTTTTTCATTTTCGAAGAAGACTAGTATGATATTTTTTTCACTAAAAAGTGGAATGAAATTAATGGAAGCATGGTAGAAAAAAAACAAGTAGTAGCATTTTAAAGTATCCCAAAGAGCTTGGTTAGCGTGTACACAAGTAACTGCTTCGACAAAGGGGTGAGAAGCTTTGTCTCTTAATTCATTCTAATTATAAATGAACCCATACAAATTAAAGTAAACTTAAAACATAAGGCAGATGTTACAGGATAGATTGAGTCAGAGACAGACAGAAATTAGCTAATATATTGTGAGTCAGGAATTAATAATAGAAGGCAGATGGGAATTATTTTGAAAAAGTCAAAGCAAAGGCCTCGAGAATGTGGTACCAACAGCATCACTGTGACTGGGTTTTATTTTAAGGCAGATTCTGGCTTTAAAATAATCAGAAATGCTGAAGAAAACTAATGTCCAGTCTGAAAACTCATCTGCTGAAGACAGGAGTACATGAAGTATCATGGAGTATTTTCCTCTTTTGGTCCCAAACCATTAAACAATGCATGCAGAGAATCTGTGGATCTGAAAAACAGCTTATCTTGGGATGAGGCTTTATAAAGTTTGCAGTCTTCAGAATTAGCTTACTCTGTCTATGGAAGTAGGTGTGTATAGAAAGTGCAGGTAATGTGGTGTGCTCTAATATAGGGCTTGCTTTTTTTTCAGTGAGGAGATGACACAAAAGCATTGTTTGCTATATATACTCATTGCCTAGATTGTAAGAGAAAGCTTGCACACTAGAAATCCCTTCTTAGCAATAACAACAGTACAAAACTATGGAGTATTTTAAGCCTTTTGGCATGAAGAAAAGAAGGTAGGTGACTCTAGGAATCAACAGCTGGACAGATTCATGCAGCTGTAAGACCTGGTAGGCTGAGGTGATTATTTCCATTTTGTTCTGGCATGGGAATTGACTGTGAAAAGAGAGACAACAGGAGGGGATGAAGCAAGTGGGAGGAAATAACTGCCTTTTTTCCCAGGTTATTGCAATATTTATGATACTTCTAGGGAAATACCATAGAATCCGAGCATTTATCGGAGCTCACAGAGGAGGAATATGAAGCCCAGTACATAAAACGCCAGGACCTCAAAGGGTTTATGTGGCTTGATGCTAAGTATTTGAATCCTTTCTTCACCAGAAGACTCACACAAGAAGTAAGTCTTTCTTGTTTTCTTGAAGAAAAACTGTGGTAGAGTTGGCTCTCATTTCATTCTGTACTAAGGGTCATGGAGTTTACAACTTCTACACAAGGGGTATTGAGCCATCTAATGCCTTACTCGTGAATACGTAGAGCAGCTGTCATTAAAAGCTGTGCTGTATGTAAAATTGCTGGTTGAATTAAATTGAATTTTCTCCTGAGCACAGCTTTTTGCTTGGAATTACGGACAAAGTTTGCAACCTTCGTTTTTTAGATTTCTTCACTATGAGATGAAGACTCTGAAGGTGTAAATGCAAAATGACACCTGGTTGAACACATAGCTTAACACTGTGTAGCTCTGAGAGATGTGAATACTATGCCATTTTCACTCCAGGCCTCAGAAGCCTGATATTCCTTGGCTACATAATTCACTTTTTGTTTCCATCTCTAATTTGAATTAAGCATTTTTGCTGTGAGATGAAGATGATGTTGAGTGGTGTATGTATATTCCATTTTCCTAGTCTGCTCAAACATATAATTTTTCTGATATTTTGTACGTTCAAAAAAACACTTTAAGCACTTCTCCACAAAAGCCAAAGGGTTTTAATTTTCTTTTTCCTTTTGCAAAACAAGGAATGAATCAGGAAATCAAGAAATGGCATTTGATTTGTAATTAGTAGCCAAAAACACAGGCTGCCATTGAGACTGCAACCAAATGGTAGAAAAGTACGTGAATTGCTAAATTCCTGCTGTCTCTGGGAACATGTTGAGAGGAGTGAGATTCAAAAGCATGCCTTCTATGTAATTGTTGAAATCCACAGAGGAAAACTGTGTAGAAAACAAAGAAAAATCTCTCTCAAAGGTATAATCCCTGGAAGTAATTGATGGTTGATAGAGCATTTGACATGTTTTGTACACTTAGAGACCAGAAGCAGATTATTTCATGAGGAATATGCTTAACTCATAATTCTGTTTTGCTCTCTGACAAACAAGGTGTGTTGTAGCTCAGTAACAATGTTTTCTTGTGCCTTAGGACTTGCATCATGGGCGCATACAGATGAAAACTCTCACAAACAAATGGTACGAAGAGGTACGACAAGGACCCTCAGGCTCTGAAGATGATGAGCAAGAGCTGCTATAGCAGACTGGGGAAGGAGCGCAGGGAGTTTATTATTAGACTTCAGAAAGTGAATTTAAGTATCAAGAGCATAACTGCACAAAAGCTTCTGATTTTGGGCATATCTTGTGCTATATGTTTAAACATCAAAAAGTGGATCTGCTTTGTTTGGTATTACTAGCCAGTGACTGAGCCCCTTAAATGTCAGACTCTGGACTGAATTAAGAACTTTTCAGATTTTGCATCACAGCAAATTTAATGCAGCCCATGAAAAACGTGGGAACATCTGCCATGAATTAGTAATGTTGTTTAATGTGGGTCCTATTATAAAGCCTGCTGTGAATGTTTGAAGTACAGAGCCATGGTATGACTGCAAAATAGGATGAGTTGCAGCTTGTTTGTGGTTTTTTTTTTTTTCTTTTAAAATTTGTACAGATTCACATGGAGGGGGTTGGCAGTTTAAACTATGAATTTGTTTCAGCGCTAGTTAGGGTATCTGGCTGGAATGAATCCATGATTTATGAGAATGATTTGGGTTGGAAGAGACCTTAGAGATCATCCAGGTCTGACCTCCCCTGCCTTGGGAGCATAGAAGGCCACAGACTTGCACATTTTGAATCCAGAGAAGATCATTACCTTGACAAATAGCAGATGCTGCACACAAAGAAGAACCTCTTAATATTTCTGTATTTTTGTCGTATATTTTTGTCTTAATATCTATTTAACGGGATGTTTTATTTTTATATTGAGATGTCATCATAATCAGTACTGTGGATTAGGCATGACTTGCAAGAGGTGTGGGGATAGTATGACATTAAAACTGCAATTTCAAATGTAGTTCTGTAACACTTTTGTTTTGCTAAAGGCGGTTGCAGTTGGTTTTGTCTATTTGGTAGTTGCTCCTTGCTATCACAGTGACTTCAAGTCTAAGAAAGCAACAGCTTTTCTTTTGCCTAAATTCAGGAAGCGTTCTTAACACTCCAGAACACACTGGCAGACTTCTTAAATTCTAGTGGAATCACAAGCAACATTTTCCCCATTGTTAGTTTGATGAATTAAGTGTGTACATGGGGAAGGAGGAGTCTACAAAAATCTAATGTACATATGAAAGGTTTAATACTGGACATTGCTGAAACATCCTTAGTTGGGAAATGCCAGTTTCCAGTGAGTTGTCCTTTTAGTATGATTTTTTTCTCTCCTACTAATGCTGTTTCTGAAGCAGTATTTCAGTTTTTCTACTTTGTGTAGTCTGCTCAAATTACATACACCTGAACAGACAGCAAGGTTTGTTGTGTTGGCCATGGTTACACACACAGTACTTTGCTGCAAAGGCCGATCTGAACTCATTAGTTATTTACGCAGTCGCTGTTGAAATATGAAACTAGTTCCGTGTGTAAATCTGACATGCAAGTACATGTTTGTTTCTAAAAGCAAGAGTCATTTTTGGTCTGGTTTTGTTACTGTTTGTTTGTTTGTTTTTTAATCAACTGCTTACCAGCTGGGAAAATGAAAGACTATTTGGAATCCTAAACCTGTGCTGTATAACATATACATGTTATAATATGTTGTATGACCTTATTATCACTGTTATTTTGAAGAACTGTGCTCACCATAGAGCTGGAGAACACACTGGCTGAAGTCTGAATGATACGCAAAATCAGCTTTTGGTATGCTTCGTTTTCTCTTTAGAAGAGGATCTGTATTTTTCCTTCATCTCTCTAGATGACAGTAGATTTAATCACATTTCAGTTACCCATCAGTCTTAAAATGGAGAGATCAAGAAAGGTGCACAAATTCAAGATACGGTGCTGTGAAGGGTGTGAATGTGTGTTCAGGTTCTGCATTATGTTTGTTCAGTGCAAGGACTGTTAAAAATTCTGCTCAGAGGGAATCTCTGTGCTGTCAGTGCCAGCGGACTGAGGCTGCCAACTTTTGAGACTTGTTTGTCTGCTGGAGGCAGGCATATGTTATCTGTCTTGTCTTTCTTTGTCCCGTACCAGCTGAGAACTTACACGTGCAAGCCAGAATGGGGAGCTGGTAAGGTTGTGCTGCTGTCAGGCCAGTGCTGATCTGTGCAGATCCCTATTCCTGCCCAGTCCAGGAGCTTCTCTTATCGGCAGGAGCTAAGCTTGAGTTTAATGTTCCATATGCTATTACACTAGGCATGGTGCTATATCATAATATATCATAATCATGCTGAAATAGCAAACATGCTCTAATTCCTATTGTTATTCTGAAATGAGGCACCTGCAAGAGGAGCGAGGTCTGTACCAGCACATCAACCATTTGTGATTTCCATCGAGGTAAAGCCGTCGTTACCGCCCTCCGCTGGCAGTCAGCAGTAACACCGTGACATCTGATCGTTTACCGAGAGTAGTTTTATAAATTAAATGGAAGCAATGAACTAATACAGCTAGAACGAATGAAATCACTCCGAAGCGATTAAATTGAAGAAAACCTTGGGTCTTTTATTTAAGCAGCTTGAATTTGTCAGAGCTTGGAATGAAGACAAGTTTGTCTTCCCTCAACAAAATGTGCGCTAACTTCTGTACTTTTGAACCAATAGAAGAAAAATTTGCTATTATTTCAGTGACTGATTTTTATATTTATCAATGCATTTACTTATGCCAGTCATTTCCGAGTCAGGATTTCTTCATTTTCTTAAGTATGTTGCTTCATCTTTCTTGTGGTTGGACTTTATGATCTTTGAGGTCCCTTCCAACCTGAGAGAGTCTATGATTCTGTGATTCTTATTCAGTTGCCTTGCAGTTACCTTACTTAGATCTGTTCCTATATTATCAGAACAATAGGAGACTCTAGTCTTCTTTTCACAAGGACCAGCAGCCCCATCCTAACTTGGCCTTACCTGCAAGTTTGTTCAAGGATATACTTTTTCTTCTTTGTTCAGTACAGAATGACCAGAAAATATGTAGGATGCAGATATTACTAATTACAGATAGTGAAGTTCTGTCATTCTGGTGGAACCTGCCACCACTCCCAAGCAGTGCCATGTCCCAAGGCAACTACATGACCATCCCAAGTGGCAGACTGGCACCACCCTGCCACCAGACCCTGGCCCCTACACTGACTCACAGCAAGCACCTCCTGTTTTCCTGGCCACTGTGAAATCATTTCATTGTTATTTTTAACTCAGCCACACCAAGAAACACTCATTTATTTTAATCTTTAATGCATCTACAGGCTATTTCTACAGCCTAATCTAAAAGATGCCATAAAAAGAGAAGAGAGCAATAGTAATTATCTGCAGCTCAGGAGCTTATCTTTTGGAAAGAACTGATCTTTGAGCTATGCTTCCTAAGTACCCTTAGCTTTTTCTAAAAGATTGTGCAGTGTATGTGAGATCAGCCACTGCAGCCTGGGCTTCCACCACTCGACCTGAGTTTAAAGGGCAGAAGTGGCACAGAAGCAATATCCCTACCTGTGCAAGATGGTTTGCACCAAAGTTACTTCATGGCGGAGCTGCATGTGGAATCATAGAAGGTTTGGGTGAAACCCATGACCTCAGAACACATCACCACCCTAAAGCTGCCATTATCCCTCTGACAACCTGCTTTCACAAAGAATTTCTCAAAGTGAGGAATTTTTTTCTTACTGCAGTTCTTTTTTGGGTTTTTAACCAATATGCATTATTTCAGCAGTCGAGCAGTAGAGCACTTACTTGCTCTACTTACCAGCAACTCCATTCTCCATCAGAATGTGGAGCACAGCAGTTACTGAGACAGACGCTGTCCCTGGGAAGGACTGGGAGCCCCATCACTCAGCATCCACAGCCCACCCTACTGCTCAGTCCTCACTGCATAGGCACCAAACCCCGTCAGAAGGTTTTTTCCTGCCCATCATTCACCAATGGACCCAAGGCAGGGTCAGCACACCCCAACCCACGATAACAACTGGAAGCGACAGTGAATGCAAGAATCCTGACCAACTCGGGCAGGCACAGGGGCTGCCCACGGCTGGAGGAGAGCTGTAAGAGCCATCTGGCCTTACCACAGAGCAAGTAGAGCATGCCAAAAATCAGGTCTTCCCTCTCTGATAACGAAGAGATGAGCAGGGGGGCACTGTATTTCCCATCTGCAAAGCATCTACAAATGCAATAAGAGTATCCAGTGAATGTGATTTTAAATATCAGATCCATCTTACTGCTAAACTCAAAGAGACTTTCAGGAAGCTGGACAGTGCAACAGCCTCCTTCCCCGGTGCATTTATTGGATTTTGGTGATGAGAAAGAGATGATAGATACAGCACAGCTCTGAAGCATTCCATCCATTCATGTAACAGCAGCAGGTTTCTTAATCTTTCTCCACCTTCTCTGTCAAATCTTGTCCATGGCTTCAAATCTTCTCCATATTATGCCATGATTCATAAAGAACAGTGGGGCATTCTCAGGATTTGTTTAAAGCCTTCTGAGTCATTATATCTTAGGAAGGAGCAGCAATGGTGAATCTGGGCTTCAGCAGGAGACAGCTGGCTGCAAGAAGGCAGGCAAGGATCTGAAGCTCTAACTGAAGGGAGCAGGTGGAACTGACAGAATGCTGCAGAATTTGTTAAATATGGAAAGAAATCTGAGTGCTCTGAGCAATCCCTGCTTTTAAAAACTATTCACAGTGATCCTCTTCCTCCCTTCCTTGTTCTTTCAATGCCAGTTTGTCAGTCTCTGCTGTTTCAGTCTCAACAATTAGACTTTAAGTCTACGGCAGCGACTGGAAAAGTTCTCTGGCAACCCAGTTTCTCCCTTTCTCAGGCCACTTCCTAAAAGGTCTGTGAAGAAAATGTGTGCTTTATTTCTCTCCAACACATGCAGGGACAGGGAGAGAACATCCCCCTGACACATATTCATAACTGCCGTGGTGTTAAAGCTGCTTCAGAGCATTTAATTTCACAGCTAGCAAAAATCCAGTCTCCATGTGCTTTCTGTGATGGATGTCCCGCAGAGCCCACTTCTCCCTTCCTTCTGTGCCAAAAGCATTTTAATTGATGCTAAGGCTGAATTTATTAGAAAACCACCGAGTAATTGGACCCACGCTACAGATATGGAAAGGAGGAAGGAGATTTTGTCACATATTCACTGATTTCTAAGTTTCTCTTGGGAATTTCTTGAGAAAGTGACTCTTTCTTCCCCCTTAACCAGAAACACATAAAAAATGGACAGAGCTCCCACAACTTCATTTTATATGTGCACATTAAAAGCCTGTGCCTTTGGGATAAATGCATGTCATGCTGGAAGTTAGCTCTGTTTGGGCACTGAGTTACAGCACTTTCCATACCCATGCTTTCAGCACTGCGTGCAGCTCTGACCACCCCTGTGTGCATCCCAGTATAATGTCCTCAGCTGCTGAGTGGTGAATGGGAGTCCTGGGAGCAAAGCTTGGGCAGAGAGTGAGCCCAGCAGGAGCAGAGGCTGCTGAGCACCCTCTCACAGAGCACCCTGGGTGCTCGGTACTTCTCAGTGCAATGAAAATCATCTCCTTCACTCTCCTGTGCTCTTTAGATTGTGAAAGCTCTTTTCCCCTTAATTTAATCAGACTTCAAAATGAGATTAAGTTTTCCATGTGGCTGCTGCCACAGGTACTTTATTGGGAAGCCCTCATATTCTGTACCCAGACCTTATTCTTGCTTTCATAGGAAGGATGAAGGCTAAACCTATATTGCAGATTTATATTGGGCATTTGGGCACATGAGAGCATGGCTAGACTGTCCCACATACCCCTGCTGTTAGCCGGAAAATTCATACATTGTATTGAATGTGGTTATTGCTCTTGCCTTTTTACTTTCCAACCTTCGGCAGTTACTTTTTTTCAAGCCAATGTGCCACAAGCCACAGCCTTTCTTCGAGAGGAGGAAACCTGATGAGCTTGACAACTCAGCTGACCTCAAGTCTCTTTCAGTAGTAAATGGCAGAAATCATTCCTGGCATAGTGGAAGCTTAGATTCTGCTCCCTGACTAGCAAATAAAGCAAGACACCAAATAAAATAAAATAAATAATAATAATAATTAAAAAAAATCACTGAAGAGCAAAAAGCACAGCTGAGCGATTACTCAGTATCTGAAGGCCAGATTGCAGAGTGGGAAGAAAGACAGCCCTGCACCCCCACACACAAAATCACTCCGTAAGTTAGAGATTTCCTGTGCCAGGGCTGCCTGTCCCCACTGCTTATACACATCTGCTTTCTGCCTCCCTCTGTTACCCAACCAGGACGCCTGCATAAGGGGGTGCAACACCATGCACACTCCAGAGCTCTTAGCAAGACGCGTCCCCTGCAGACAAGCACCAGCGCCCGAGGCTGGCGCTGCCCGTCAGATCCCATCCCACCCGGGAACCTTCTGTGCTGAGCTCCAGCACTTCCCCAGCAGGGTGGGACTGGGGGCCCCCGGGGGTCTGTACCCTCCCCACGCTCGAGAAGGCGTTGGGGGCCTGGCCCTGCCCAAGGACGCCGCAGCCCGGCGAGCTCCCTCCTTAACTTTCCGCAGGACCCGCCCCGCTCCCCGCCGCTGGGAACTTGCTCTTGGCAGCTCCGCGACGCGGGGCGCGGATTCCGCGCCTGCGGTTCAGTACCGGCTACGGCGGACAGCTCCGCTCCACTCCCACCGCGCCGAGCCGCAGCCCCGGTGTGAACGGTGCTGAGCCGAGCCGAGCCGTCGGCCACAGAGCCGCGCTGGGAAGGCTTTGGGATACCATACTGACTCGGGACAGATGCAGGCCCGCAGCCCACCCCGCGCATCCTTCCTCGGCATCCTCTTCCCCAGATGGCCCTCGCACAGCTGCTTTCAGAACAGCGAGGGAGAGTGAGGGACGGAGAGCGCCGCTCGAAGTACCTTTCCGCGGCCTCAGCACCCGCAGAACTTCCCTTCCCTCCCGCGGGATCCCCGCGTTCAACTCCACGGGTTCGGGCTGCTGCCTGCTTACCTGTCCCCGAAGTCCTGCCTGGCACCCATCCCATACTGCTGTGCTGGGAGGGGCTCCAAGGACATACCTGGAGTGACAACAGGGGTGAGCAGGTAGGAGTGCTACGCAGAGAGCTGACAATTGGAGCTGAGGTTTGTTTGCCACCTAAAGCACTCGACCTGTCTCTGGCAAAAGACGAGGCACACGTGTTCCTTAGCCGCATATTTTGTCCATTCCCTCCACACTGAAAGCTTGCCCTTGGTTGCCAGTTAGAAATGGAAACAGTTTCAAAAGGTCTAGCATTCATTTTGTGAGCTCCAGGTGTTACGAGAGCTGCTGCTCAGCTTGGATTTGGGTGCTTGAATTTGCTTCAGAAAAAGGTGCTAAAGCTGGAGAAATGCACAGCATTTCCTCTGGAATGTTAGGAGCTTTTCGTCCCTTTTTCCCCAGCTGCCTTCTTCCAGCCTCCTGTATTGTCCTGCCCACTGTACAGCAAGCCACAAAGCCCACCAAACACAACAGGGACAGCAGGAGGGCTGTAATCTGCAACCTCTGCTGTTGAACTGCTTTGTAACTTCAGGCAAGTGAATGAAACTCTTGTTACCTCCACCGTGCAATACTGGTAATGTTTCTTTTCTAGCTCATGACTGGGGGCCATAACTTTGATGACTAAGAGTGATCAGTACAAATCCCCACTGTGCTTTTTTTGTAATAGAGATAAAACCTCTCACTGACAGAGTCTTGTGCAAACCCTACTATTAAACCCATTTAGGTCTTCAAGCAAGCCCACCGCAGCTGGAGCGCTCAGAACACAAGGACATTTCATTTTAGCACAAGGCACAAGATAACACATATGCTGTTTTTGAGATGCATCTCCCCCTTCACAATTTGTGCCTGTAACTGTAATAGAAATATATATTAAAATACACATTTCAGTTCTTGTAGTTGGCTCTTCGGTGCCACCTACCATTCCCAGTGCCTATGAGTTCTGGTTTCTCACATCCCACTTGTCCGCTGCGCTTCAAATGCTGCCTGCTACTTGCAGTGCAGCTGGCCAGAGCTTAACCCTCAGCTTCCAAATCCCTCTCCCTTGACCTGCCCTGTCGAGCTCCAAATAAGAAACTGCTGTATCCCCAGGAACGTGCTGGGTGCTTTCTTTGACATGGTGCTCTCTTTATGCTATGTACCTGCCTTGTGTCCCAACAGAAGGGCAAAGACCAGCACAATTTAAGGACACCACGACATGCTGAACACATTGGGCCTAAGAGCCTCGTTTTCTGCAAAATCTCTGCAAGCATGCAGACATGAGCTAACATTCAGAGAGTCTCATACTTGCACTGCAAAGCAGAATTAGTGCACTTAGCATTGGCACACAGGTGCATGCCTCAAGGTCCTCAATACATAGGAGCGGCATCCTACGTATGGAAATGGAAGTGCACAGAGATCTGCATGCCATTGTTTTGTAAAATGATCTGCATGAGTGAAATGACCTGGCAATAAACATAGCTTCTGCAGTGGCATATAAGGTGGTAAATATTCTCAATTGGCACAAATCAAATCCAGCTCTTACGACACACCTAAGTGACACAAAAGGACACTATACAGCAGCTAACTAAAGGTGATGGGAAATCCAAGCAAGAGGCAAACGTGTAACCAGAAAACTGGCTACTGTTCAGTCCTCCCTCCCAGCCACACATCACACACACAGATGCTCCAAGTATCATCTTCCCTCTTCTTTGAATACCACATACTTGTGTTCTTCCCAGCCCTACCTCCTCCTTCCACAAGGACTGAAAGCTAGCTGCCAGCTTAACAAAAATCACTGTAAGGCATTGCCATCCTTAGCATACCAGTTGCCTTATCGACATCTTAACAGTCAACAGAAGTATCACTATGAGAAGGATCAGTTGCTAAAAACATCAGGGAAGGACACAACACAATAAACCCTTCGTAAGAGCTCCGTTTCCCAGCCCTAGGGAGCCTGGCTCAGGCACAGCCCCACAACAGGCAGCAGCCCCATGCCCACTCTGGAGTGAGTTGCTTTGATTACTTTTTTCTTCTGATGTTCAAAGTCTACTTTGAACACACACAGATTTAGTATCTTACCAAGTTATTTTTGGAAAACACATGACAGATGAATTTCCATTAGAAATGCATCAATTTAAATAGATCTTTGGCCAGAGTTTTGAATTGTTCCTAATTAATATTCCTTTTGAAATCTATCAACTCACTTTGTCATTGCCTTGCTTTACGTGTTGGAATATAAAACTGTATTGTTTCAAAGGAAGAGTCACTTTTGCATAGAGAGTCCTTACATACCACTTCATTATCTGGTTTGATTTTTAAACCATTTTTTTTTCTGCTCTTCTTTAGAGGATTTTCAGGGCAATAACTTCCTCCCCTTATCTTCCTATTCATACAGCTCTTTGGCTTAGGTGTTCTTTCTTTCCCATGTTTCTTTACTCCATGGCTTCACAGATTTTAATGAGCCTGTGGTCTTACCTGGTATTAATTCTGTACTGTCAGTTCCTATCCTAGTGATAAGCTACAGGCAGAAAGAATAGGATTAAACCAGCATCAAAGCTGTGTTCCCTCCCAAGATGTGTGCAGCTTCATTCTACAGTTCAGTAAAGTTATCTTGCCAAAAGCTTTGGAGCTGTGTAAAAGTGGTAATAGGAAGTACAACGAAAAGATGATTCTCAAATCAAGTTCTAAGAACTACCAAAAGATGCCCACATGCTGTCCTGAGACTACAAACTCCAGAAGTTCCGAGGAGCAAAATACAATAATGATGCTCGTTTCGATCATTTCTAGCAGGCAGAGCTCCTGCTGACAAAGCCCTGAAGATTCTGTACCACTGCAGCTATAGCCCAGACTTTCTGGACTGGACGGCACCATGGTCCCCAGTACCTGTCCTTACAACCAAGAAAGCCTTGAGAGACACTGGGTAAAACATCTCCTTAAATGAGGTACAAGCAAGCAGTTTCCTTTAGCCTAATCAACATGGGTCATCCACAGTGAAGCACTGACTACAGCAGAAAACACTGTCTGTAGCAGAAAAAAGTATTCTTGTAACACAAAGCTTCAGTTCTGCTACTCCTACCCTTAATTACTGCCCACATCGCACATTCACTGCAAAAGTTATACATGAACATTCTCACAGTAGCTGGGCAAATTGTTTTACGCTCCAGAGCCAGACTTGGGTTGTGCTGTGTCCTCCCAGCATGAGGACAGCAGGTATAGGCTTAACTGATCTCAGACTGCTATCAATAACTACTCCACACAGCTTTGCAGCAGAGCAGAGCAAGCAGTGCACACTTCACCTGCTTTCCTTCCTAGCAGCGGGAACGGTGCCTCTAAGAGAACCTTCTGTGATATTAAGGTCTGGAGAACAGGAGAATTTAATCATAACAAAAGCTGTAACAGGTTGTCCTAGAAGGACTTCTTCAGTATGACGCACAGCATGGGGAATTAAGCCTCACTCCCCTACAGTGGAAAAGCAGAGCATATACATCCAGCCTACTGCTTTCTGCCAAGGGGGCCCAAAGCCAGCATGCACCATAGGCTCATTACAGATACAAGAACCTCTCTCATCTAATACCATCTAAAAAGATGCTGGAACAGGTTTGCATTTTCAGATTCAGGAATAAAGCATAAAGCAGAGCTGGAAATGCCATCTCACCACTGCATGCCTCAGGGCTGGGCCACCTCATCCCAAAGGGTCCAGAGCTACAGGAGGTGGCTCACAGCAGCACAAAGCTGCTTGGCATGGCTGACCCCAGCAATGCAGTGCGAGGAAACAGGCCCTGAACAGGTGATGTGGCAGATGGAATCCTTGTCCCTTCTACTTCTGCTACTGAATGGAGCCATGCTAGCTGCAACTAGTAAATTAGTGCAGCTGCTCTTCTGCTTGGCATACCCAAGCTCTGCCAGCACAGAGGGAGCAAGCAGCAGTTCTCTGCCACCCCCCCCAGCCTTCTAGAGTGACAATACACCACCCCCCCGTCACTACTGCAGACTGAATGCTTTGCTGTAACCAATACATCCAAAACAAACTAGCCAAAGGAAAACCTTCAGTCAGCCAACCCAGTCTGAACATCCCAGATAAGCAGGCAAAACTGTCAGGTATCTGGTAGCTTCTGGTGGCACAAAGGGCTGAGGAAGTGTAGGGCAGCATTTTACTGGGGATGAATTTAACATTCCCTCCCAGCCATGCTCCAGTCTTTGCTACTCAGCTATTCAGGAGACCTAGTGTGCTAATGCAGGTTTCCAACACATTTCCTCTCCACCCTTTAAAGAACCACAAAGATTCTCATTATCAGCCAGTAGGTTCCTAGGAGCTCCTGCGAACACATGCATACTCACAGCTCTTCTCCCCATCACAGAGCAGCCTGTGGGGAGGTTCATCAAGAACACACCAGTTCGTATAATTCCACTGAAGCATGTAACAGGGTGCTCCTTCTTAGACTTGCTTGTTGGTAGCATTTGTTTTGATTAATGCTTAATTTAGCAGGGTTCGGGATCTGCACATGCCACCAACAGGGAACCACAACTGGGGCACTACAGAAGCAGTCTGCCTACCTGGAAAGCAAACAGAATTCACACATGCAGCAATGGGGAGATGTGCAACAACTGCAGCTAGGTGATAACAGTTCACCAGCACTGGCTATATTTTAGAAATAAATTGCTAGTCTGAAAAGTTTGGATGAAACAGTTAAATATGTTGCACACAGATCAAGATACAAAACAGATTTTACTTACACCAGGGGAAATCAGTATTTTTTCACTAAGGAGTTAATGAACAGTTGTGCGTTGGTATTTCTTTTTTTAAAACATGTAGATGATGGAAAATCTCAGAGCAGTATGACTATCATGAGAATGATTTCTAAAGCAGGAAGCATGACAGCCCCACACCCACAACAGCAGAAGTAGCAGCCACATGCAAGTTGTCAGCTACATGCTGCAGGTTTGAGCTTACGTTAAAGTTATGGTTTGACATTGTCTTCAGTGCAGTGAATTGCACAATGCGGAATAGACTGAAAGCTCAGTATAAGGTAAAAATGATAAATGGCATTGCTATCTAAGTCGAAAAGTAGTTCACATCCTTGCTGCAATGCACTGAAACACCACCATAGTGCCCAACCTAAAGAAGAGTGCATAACCACCACCGAAACCTGCATTCACAATCTGCAGCGCTAAGAAAGAATCCCACCAATGAGGAATACTTGTAATAAAAACCTTTAACCTCCTCTAAAGTTCCCTGTAACATGAATTCAATGTCTCTCAGATTCTGAATGCTGAGAGAGAAATTTCTCTTTGATGCTAAGGGGGGGGGGGGGGGGGAAGAAAAAGAAAAAGGAAGGGAAAAAAAAAAGAGCAGGTTGCTTCATGTTTTTCTGGAACATTTCCACTTGCCCACCTCTTTTCTGCACCAAGCCTTTACAAGTTCAGTAGAAGTCCGTGCCTGGCTTTAATCACAGGCAACTTAGATTGCTGCTCAGTGTCATTATGCTAGAGCCCCACTGCCTCTGTTACTGTAACGGAAAAGCAGGAGCTACCTGGCAGCACCTTGCCCTTTTCAGGCAAGCCAATGTTTCTGTGCTTGCAGGGATTCCTAAGAACTTAAGATCCCCTTCCTTCTGCAGAGGTCAGGATAGCAAGGCAGCTGCTTCCTTCTTCCAATGAAATAACAACAAACCAACATATAGCCAGAGTTCCCATAACCCTGTGGAAGAAGCAGGGCAGTGCTAGAAGTGAAAGAAGAAAAAGCAATTGCATCACTTTAGACACTATGTGTTCTAAATCCCTGGTTACAGGTCAGTTGGTCCTACAATTCTACATGCTCAGCTGGGTATTACAGTCACCTTTTCTGACTCCTATCCATCAGCACACCATCACCCCTGACTGCTCTGCACATGATGTTATAGAAAGATTCTAGATTCCTGCCTGAACCAAAGGGCCATTACACAGAATAAAATATGCTAAGATATTTTCAGTGCAGACAGCTTTCAGTGCTGCAAGGAACAGTCTTGCTTTCTTCACATTAGCACACCAAACACCCTGTCAAACAAAGGAGCTGCTCTCTGGCTCTCCTACACCTCTCCTCAAATGGAAGAGCTTCAATAATGCAGCATGTCTGCAGGATTTTAGAATTACAAGAGCTGCTGCCATATCATACATTTCAACCTTTTGCCTTCCTTCAGGCAGTATGCAAGATCCAATGCACTGGTGTGTGCGCTGTATTGTGGTTCAATGCTGAAGGCTGCCCTAATTGCAGCAGGGCTATATATAAGTACAAAACCAGAAAGGTACTTCAAGTACTGATTCCCTGCCTCTAAACTTTCAAACAGGAAGATGTATTATAAAAAAATATAGTCTAGGGGAATATGATCAACTGTAGGAAAAAAAAGTGATAAAAAACAACTGCAATGCCCAATTTTGCTTAATTTTATACAAGAGATCTAAGACATTTCATAGACTATCCCAAGTTGGAGAGGACTCATAAGGGTCAAAGAAACCAACTCCTGGCTCCGCACAGGACCACCCATTTACATGCTTACAAACTCTTTAGACAAACATGATCATGATTTTCAGAAGGAACTGGTGGAATATCCTTCACAAACAACAGCCAGGTACATTGTAGTCACAGAGACAGTAACAACCATGCTAAAAGGCCTAGTTATCTCCCAATGACCTCAAAGTACCTGTTTTGGCTCTAATTCAGTTCCATCAGCTTGGAACTGAAGCACCTCCTGCTTTTCTCTCACTCTGGCAGCATTACAGTGATCACAATACTCAGGCTCACCCCCCTTTCTAAGCAAATAACAGAAAAGGGAATCTCTCCCCCTAACAAGACACTGCAGCATGATTAGCTACACAAACTAAATGCTTGGAATCCAAAACTGTTGTCCAGAAAAAATAAGTTTAAAAGAGCTGCCATCTCTAACTGTCAAGTTTAAGTTACGTGACAATGCATGGAACCTTTAAACTTCTGTTCAGAGCAAAAGACACAGTAGACACATATAATAAGTCTGTCATCAGAAACATCAGACCAGTCAGAACAGTCAGCACTGACTTGTTTAAAATGTGCCAGAAACACATTAGCACAAACAGCACAGAGGTGTAAGACAAGACTTCCTGCAGTAATACTTCTGTCATCTTGAGTCTGATTTTTACTAACATCCCAAATACTTCCAGGAACCTCAACAGATCAGAAGATTGTTTAAATGGAACTTGGGGCCTTTTAAGCACTCACCTGATATTCAGGTGATGTGCTTCAAAACAAAGAAACAAAGGAAAAATAATCTGGTTTGGGACTTGAGAAATTATCTGCTCTGGAGCTAGTAGGATGCAAGAACAGCCAGAAGGCCCACCTTGAGTGCCAAAAAGTACATCAGCTGTATCACATATCTTTCATGAGATCTAGCATCAGGAAGCTTTGTCAGAAAATCTGCAGATGACATCAAGAGTCAAAGCTGGAAAACAATGTGGGTCAGCTTTGCATCACACGTGAAACCTGCTCGCTACCCCACATCAGTATGACTGCTGCAGACTGACAATATGTTCTTATGGAGCAAACAGGCATGCTGCTAAGACTTGAAAATTAACTTCTTTTTTTTTTTAAAAAAAAAAAAAAAAAAAAAAAAAGAACAAGTTCTGCAGGCACTCCATCCAGTCTCATACAACTGAGGATCATGATACATACACACTTGCACATTTTGTTCCCAGGATTACCTCTGTGCATTAACTCACTTCTGCATGCAAAACACAATAGTGAAACAGACATCTACATGCACTCAACCTTAAGAAAAGAGTTAAGCCTTTTCTTAAAGGCCTCTTTATTTTTCAATTCCTTCAAACATAAATTAGTTTAAAAAAAAAAAATCAGATGCAAAACACCTGCATTTTCAATTAGCATATATTTTACTGTATCAATCACGGCAATCTCATACAGTAAGATACACAAAAATAGAGAATGGTATCACTTCAATTCAACACAGTTTTGTACTACAGTATTCCATGGTATATATACACAGGACTTTTCATTTTCAAAGCAAGTATTGTCCCTGCTATGTTCACCATAAGAATTGTGTGGCATCACAGTTTTAGTTATTCACTACAGTCTGAGTAGCCATATGGAAATTGAAGTAGCAAACTAGAAGATACACTGTAAAACAGCCATACAGGCATGACACTTCAGAAGATGAACAAAACTAAAATAATCACTGAAATGGAAACCACCTTTAGACTGTATTTTAATAGTAAAATTGTTTTTAAATTCCTCATTATATACACAATGTATCTACATTTGTTATATTTATATACATATATATACATATTTTTTAAAAACATAGGAGATTTTAAAAACCTTAAAATCATTCACCTTAGCAATGTTTATCCCAACCTTCTCGGTCAGAAAGGCAATACTTGCCTGTAACATAGTATTCAGTTGCAGTTGCTTGATTCAGAAATTTCCCTGATTGCTAAACACATACCATTCACTTTGTCTCTTAGTGCAAACTGAACAGTAACTTCCTGTTCTTAGCCCTCTGCAAGATTCAGGTTTCACCTTATTTCCACAATACTTCTGAGACCCATTTACAGCTAAAATTATTTCAGCTATTTTACACTATTAGCCTATATGCCTCCCCCTACAACTACCCTCAAGCCCTCTACCCACTCCCCCCAAAAATTAAGAAAAACAATCATTCATGCACATCTTTGTCACAGAGGGATCAACAAACATTTACATTTCAAAGCCTAGACTCTAACAGTGTTTAAAAAAAACCCTAAGTGAACAATTTCAGTGCAAAGTGGACTACCTAGTTTACAATTCAGCTACAAGTTTGCTCGTTTTTTTTTTAAACGGATATTGTAAAGACATTTAACTTTGCACATCAGATTGGTTTGCCTGATATTTTGTTCCAACTAGCTAGTCTGAATATAAGAAGTTAGGAAGATTCTTGTGGATTCTCCTTTATGTAACAAGAAACAGAAAAGCCCTAAAGCCTACTAATAACTGGGTGTTGTTTGGGGGCAAAACTGTACAGAGTCTAGCACAAGGGTTCCTATGTGCAACAGTAACACAAATATCATTACCGGATTCACATCTGTAATTGTTAGGTTTATTTTAATAGTAAACACAGGATACACAGATGAGCTCCGATTTCTCATCAGGCCAGCACTTTACCTGCTGACTACACTACAGACTCCGCAATGAATTTGGACGGAAGTGTAAGATTTATACTTACAGTTCCCATAACCACAAAGGAAAAGCGTGCGCTGAGAACCAAAGTCTTGCAGTTTCTAGACAAGACTCCACCTAGTTTAATGGTAGCCTTAGCAGAATAAAAAAGAAAAGCAGGATTAAAAAAAAACCAATCAGAGCAAATAATGTCAGTTTGCCACAGCAACTACAACAAGCTATGAAATACAGTACAATTAGAAACAAAAAGTCACCTGAACAAATAACCCCGAGAGACTTAGTAGTTATAATGATTTTACCACCTTTAAGAACTCAACATATTAAATATTTATTAAAAATAAACTGTTTCCAAATTACCTGTTTACAGTACAAAGAACAGTACTTAATATATGTGCAACAGAAAGTAAAGAAAATCTGTACTCCTCAGGAAGGTCAACACTAGGCAAAATTTAAGTGGCATGAATACAAGTTCACCTTTTGAAAATACCGTACAGTAAAAAAACAAAAAACAAAAAAAACAAAAAAAACCCAGCAGGATGATATTGGCAACACTAGAAAATAAAGCACATATTGTTCAGACTCAGATTATATAAGTTTGCGATAAACAACTGGGACATATGGAGAGAAGGAAGAAACGAAGATGAAAAGAGATGCTGTGGTGTTTGCATTTTGGAGATCAAGAAATGCAGACACACTTTGAATAATAGTCCTTATTGGCAAAACAAGCTATTCACATATTTCTTGCACATCTGATAGTCATACTTCACCAAAAAACAGCAGTAGTTTCAACACCCACCGAAAATATGAATCTTAATTCTCAGAGCCTCATGCGGCTTCGCTTGGGCAAAGAGATGACTAAAATGGTGTGAAACGTGTGATGTCACTCTCCTATAATGCAACAGCTGCCAAGATACTATTTAAAAAAAAGTGCTCTTCTCCCTCATTTAAATTGAGAATTAATGATGATTTAGGAGTTACCTAAATAATAGCAGCATGAAATCACGTATCTGCAGCATTTGCTAAGCCACAAAAATCAAGAACTGGCACCTGATTACTGAACCATGGTTCCAAATATTTGGGCATGTCAATTTTGTAAGAGGTCAGTGTTTTTCTTCTCATCAGTGGAGTCAGAACATTAAATAGCCCTTTCCTTTCCCCTCCAAAACAGACCAATCAAGTCTACCTATAAACAACATGGGACAGTTGAGTTGATTTATAGTTTAACTGATTGTTAGGCATGAATCTGTGAAGCTCGCTTTTCCTACAGCAGGGATCATAATAGTAAGCATTGAGGCAAGTGTCACATGAGACTTTTGAACAAAACATGCAAGTGTTTGCAGCTCCAGATCGGTTACAAAAGCCGCAGCGTGAGGTGTTCGCAGGTTTGGATTTTGAACTGAATTGAGAAGCTCTCTCTTGACTTTGAGTCTGTGATGCGTACTGAGGTTTCTCTCTTAAAGCAGAGGCAGGAGAAAAGCCATCATTTGGAAGTGGTTTGATGGAATAGGTGCTCTGTTTCACTACTGGGTAGTCCTGCCTGGAGTTGAACAAATTGTCACACTTTTGGCAAACAGAAGCCCCACAAGGTACACCACAGTTTTGGCACTTGAGGGGAGCTGTCTCTTTGGCTAGGTGGGCACGCTTGTGGTAAACAGGGTTGGCATCATTTTTTAACAGCCACACATCAGGCTTAATAGTTTCCTGTCTTTTAAAATTTAACATACTTCTAGAATCAGGATCAGTATATAAATCTAAGTCCTCTTGAGCAGAAAAATAGGAGCTGTAAGGGACATTTGTTCTTAACATGCCATTATGATGCGATGAAGTTGGCAAGAATTCATCTGAACACGCATGTGGTGAGCTTGACATTGTCAGAAGAGAGGGTGATGGACGAATAATTTCATCTTTGATGTCGTCTTCTGCATCAACTAAGACTGGTTCTTTCCTTAGACTCAATGAGCTCATCAGTGGTGGTTTCTTACTTTCCCAATAATTATCATACGCGTCTACTGATTTAGAAGGCTTGCTCACTTTTGGCTTGAAATAATCCTTAGAGGCCCGTTCACTTGCTGATTTCTGAAGTACCATTCGTGCCATGGAAGTATTTAAGTTTTCTTTGCATTCTGCCCGCCGTTTCATAGCTTCTGAGCAGCCTCTAGTATCTTCATTGCTATTTTTTCGTTCATTTATGACATCAATCTCCAAATAGCCTTTATCTTTCACTTGCAAATGAATTTCAAGAAGCTGCTCACATTCCACTTTGGCCAAAAAGAGTTCAAATGAAACCATTTTCACTTGAATAGCATCAATCTGCTCTTTGAGCTTATACATTGTTCCCACTTCTTGGACATAACCCATGTAGTTCAGAATCTGCCTTACATCATCTTCAGTGAGGGCAGACTTTACATAGTATACAAAGGCTCCCGTGTAGGTCTAAGGAGGTGGGGAGAATAAAAGGAAAACTAGATTACAAATTCAGCGGTAGACTAGATGTTCAGAAAATTCAGTGACAGATACTACAATGTTAAATAGAATAATTACACAAAAAGCATGCAACTCCCATGGCAAGATAAACTCCATTTCTGTAGCCCTCCTGTTTCAGCAGATGGAAATTCTGCTTGAAGCAAGTTCTGAGTAGGAGAATTTTCATTCCAGTTGAAGTTCTGATTAGCACGGTATCCTTCTTGTTGGGTTAAATCACTATCGTGCACAACATTAACTTTTACATGAACCAGACATGTCTGTGTTTGTAAGTCTAAAGCAAAAAGGCAGAGATTTCACATATTGCCCCTGGACAAGCAGCAGCTGAATATAACAGGAAGATGGTATTACTGCAAGAGTACTGAAGTCCTCTTCAATGCACACTTATCTATACTCAGGGGCACTTCTTTGTGAAGAATAGGGTTTACAAGTACTACACAACTCCAATACTTGTTTTCTTTAATCTAGTATTAGGTCAAGAACTTCCAATAACAAAGCCCCAAAACAATTATGACTTTAAGCCGCAGTTCCCTCAGCAACTGGCACACCTGAATTTTACTCTTAACACAGTTCAAATTGCTTCTGATTGCAGGGAGGAATACCTTGGCCATTATACATTGTCCAGAACAAGCACTGGATCCACAGTGCACAACCAAAGCCAATATTAGCAGTGCTTTTAGAGATATCCTGGATGGATCAGCAAGCATTCCAAAGGCCAGAACTTAAGTGTAGTGACACAGATGCACTGAGAGATCTAGTATAAAGTAACAGTCTTCTCATAGGAGAAAGACTCTCAAACATCCCAGCCTATAGCAGGGAGGTTGGAAATTGAGATCTTCAAGGCTTCTTTTAACCCAAACCATCTTATGATTCTATGAAATGCGCCACTCACATTCAAATTCTAAAATGCTAAATTGCAAAATACTGTCTTCTAAGAATAACAAAAATACCCATCACTAGCACATGCAACCTGTAAAAGACTTTAGACATAGACCAGAAATGCTTCTACCCAACTTTTAAGCCTCAGAAACGTTCAAGTCACCTGCAGCACTGATTGTTGAAATGCTGCAGCAGCCTTGAATAGGAAAACAGGTATAACAAAAGATAAAATAGAAAACTGACAGCAGTCATCTCATTAGCAGACTTGCAGTACTCAAGTCAAGCAATACACAAGTTTATACTTTTCATTGTGAGGTCATAGCATAGATGAATAATTCGAAAGGGCATCAGAATCAAAATTTAATGATTTGAAATTACAAGCAAGTAAAATACGTTCTAGAAGAAACTATTTCAGTGAATCCTTCAACATTATCACATAACTTATGGGAACCTCAGCAAAGCACTACTTAAAACCACACATTGATCATTAGTCCTTGTGCTACAGTAATAGTGGATGTAAAACAAAAAGCTATGACTTAAACACTACTTAATCACTCACTCAAGTTAAAGCACCTCCAAGTAGAAATTAACTATATTAGGAGAAAAGGCAAACAAAAACTTTAATAAGCTCTTCCTCTACTTTATGGTTACTTTAGAAAAGCATACAGTACTTGTACTTCTCTTGGGTAGTCTCACCAGCACACACTTCATGTACTTCACCTCTTATGGCTTCTATTTACCAGCTGAATATAGTCCCATTAGACATCATTCTAACACATAAGGAAAAAAAGTTGTCATAAGCTAAATGCATGACATGTTTAAATAAAATAAAAATATATCTATGTCTTCACATATAAAGGTCTTACCTTAATATGTTTGAATTCCTTTTTCCAAGGATAAAGAAAAAGATTAATTCCAAGAGTCTCAAGCACGCTGAACGCATTATGCAGAGAATGTAAACTTGAGGATTTCAGAGATCTCAGTGAGTTTTCAGCCATCTCATAAAATTTTATCAACCGGAATCTATAAAAGGGATCAATTTTGGGAAGGCAAAATAAGGCTGATGCTGCCACTCGCAAATATTCATCATTAATAGGTGGCTGCTTGCTGTCAGAGATGCTCAGCTTGCATTCATGGAACTGTACATACTTTCTAAATAAATCGTCTTTATACTTTGTATCCATTGAAATCAGTTTTTGTCTCAGGCTTGGGAAGCTACTTTGTCTCTTTCATGGTTATTAGGCAGTAGGTTGATTATCAGGTATTAAGAATCTTCAGTAATAGCAACTCTTCTGGAATAAAAATTGAAAACAAAGACAAGTCATCACAGTTGCATAAATCTCAGATGTCCACAGCATCTATTTACTTCACAGGATTCTATAAAGTGGCTCACAGAGGAGTAGCTCCCAAAACAACTTCTCAACTTCTCTAGGTTTCTGAAAAAGCACTAGCATCTACAGAAGTGCTAGTGTCCTGCTTCCCCCTGTTACTCTTTTCTTTGTTTTCAATTTATCTGAATATAACAGAGCACAACAAACCTAAATCAAGCAAGGAATTGATAGGAATTTGATAAAAGAAAGTCCACACAGGCTCATGTCCAGATGGAGGATTCCTTGGGTTAGGGAACCATGGCCAAAGTAACTCATAACAGACTGAAAGGGAAAGCATGAACTCTCATGATCTTGTTTTATTTTACTGTTTCAGATCAAACCACTGACACAAACATGATTTTAATCAGATATTGTGATTTATTTTGTATGCACTAATAAGCACTCCCACCATTCCCATATTACACAGAAATAGCTGGTGCCAAAACAAGCCTCTCCATGTTAATTCCCCGAAGCCAAGTAACAAGGAGTCTAGCAGACTACCTTGACAAACTGAAGAACTTACAATTAAAAAAAAAAAAAAAAAAGACCACGGTCTGCTTTTTAAATTTAAGAAAAAGAGTGCAATCTAGAATTTCTCAACTGTGAACCAAAACGGAGAGGTGGATCAACCAAAAGACAAAGCATTGGTTAAGCTGCAAAGACAATGAAGCAACATGTCAGCAAACACCTTCCACTCAATATTAATTCGAGCTGCTAGAATATTGATCAATAACACCATATGCTCCTGTTAAAATGCAAATCACCAATAAGGTCAAAATTAAGTCCATGAAAGTAGCCATTACACAGATTCACAGGGGGAAAAAAAAAAAAAAAAAAAGGAAAAAAAAAAAAGCCATAAAAAGAAAGCCTCATGCCTTGGGAGGCCAAGAAAAACAAGTAAGCTAACAGCTAATGTTACTTGAGGAAAGGATGTGCTTAATGACCATGGCCTGGGAAAAGTTCAATAGCTGTTTTAACTTCTGCTTAAAGGCACACAGCTCACTGTTTCCCCAGTCAGAATTTGCACTAATGTCAAAAGAAGAAGCCATGAATCACAGTGTTGAGTTCTGAATTTGCATTTTAGTGTAAGGAAGAGAATAAAAAACATAATCCAGCCCAATTCACAAAGACTTCACTTTTCCCTCCCACTTCTTTCCTCAGGCTGGGCAAGATCAAGTTCATACACAAAACTAACCTAATTACTGTTACTTAGCAAAAAGAGCTCTGAGAATGAGAAAGATCTTAGTCTGGCACATTAGTAGCGCACCCTTAGGAGAAACAATGGCTTAAGCAGGTAAGAAGTTGGGTCAAGTATTAATGTTCTTCCATGCCCAGCATTAATAACTGCTTAACAAAAGAGCTCCATTACACGGGAGCTGTGAAAGCTCAGGATTAAAAAAAGTGCCTACAGGAAAGGACTTCAGCAAGACCCTATGAACTATGATATTCACAACCACCACCAGCCCCATCTCAGACTTGATGTTTATAAGTATGCCAGAGATCAGGCAACTGAGAGCAACAAACCAAGGCAGCCCCTGCAGGATTCCTCCTCTACTCACACACATGCAGCTATTCTAGAAGAAAAAGCTTCTGAGAAAAACACCACAGGTCTTTATTGTCACCAACACCAATAAAATCAGAGATCTAAGGCTCTCACTAAACGCTCAAAAACAGAAATAGTATTAATACAAAACTAACTCTAGCGCAAGAACTGTTCAAAGGACTAAGAGCACATACAAAGCCCACCACCAAAGGGCACTGCCCACCACGCAGGACAAGCACCGAACTCAGCACACATGAGCCCACAGCTCTTTTTCTCCTGGCACCCACATGCTGCAAACCTTCCCCCAGCCAGGACACCGAGGGCAGCTGCGGAAAACAGAGCCACCCAGCACTCTCGGACCGCTGCCTCTACACCTTAGCGTGGGCGGGCGAACCCTAGCCCGGCACCGAACCCTCGGCAGCCCCACGGGACCGCCTCCTACCGCTGAAGGTCACGGCACCGCATCCCGCAGGCCGCGCCTGTCCCCCACCGCTCCGCTCCGCGGCCCGCCGTCGCTGAGCCGGAAGCAACCGGTGACCCGGATGCGGGTGAGAACCCCCCAGACACCACCCCTGCACCGTCCTAACGGCAAACAGCCACAAAGAGGGTTTACCGGCGGAGGCACGAGCACCTTCAGCCTCGGGGCACAACCCTCGAGCAGCCAACGGTGAGAGCGACAGTGGGCAGCTGACAGCAGCGCCCCGGAAGTCGATGGTGGAAGGCGGAAATGCACCGCCTCCTATCTTGAAAGGTACTTCCGGTGCGTGACGTCAGAAGGGTTGAGGGGCGGGGGTCGTCGCGTGACCTTCCCCCTAAGGGCAGGTCACACCCCCTCAGAGCCCGAACGTTTCCCAGCGCGACTCCACCCCTTCGGGGACCAGCGTTGGGGTGGGGCTGCGGTTGCGCTGGAGTCGCTTCCTGGTTGGCAGCGGGAAGATGGCGATGGCGAGTAGTGGGGACGGTGGTTTGCACTCCCCCGAGCCGTGGCCAGACCTGTTGGCGCGCCTCACCTGCCCCGTGTGTCTTGAGGTGTTCGAGAGTCCTGTCCGGGTGCCCTGCGGACATGTGTGAGCGGCCTAGGGAGGAGAGTGGGCGAGGAGGGAGGCCGCGTGGGGCCCTCTCGGCCCACAGGGCTGCGGGCAGCGCACGGGAACGCCGTGCCGTGCCACACGAGAAAGGCGCGGGGACCCCTGGGCTGTTTATCTCACTGTGTCCTTGTCCCTGCGCAGGTTCTGCACACCGTGTCTGCAGGAGTGCCTGAAGCCGAAGAAGCCTGTCTGTGGTGTGTGCCGCGGCGCACTGACAGCCGGCAGCAGGGCGCTGGACCTGGAGCAGCTAATAGAGAGCACCGAGACTGCCTGCAGCGGCTGTGGCAAGAAGGTGGGACCCCAGCGAGGAGCTGGGAGAGCTGGGGTGGGTGCGATGTGCTGTCACCGCACTCTGTAAGGATGTGGATCCCACTCCATTTTCTACAGATTCTACAAAGCTTCCCAAAGTGTTTGGTTTGGTAGCCGCTACTGAGGTGTTGAATTAATTTCACT
This sequence comes from Alectoris magna, assembly GCA_030625065.1. Lineage (NCBI taxonomy): Eukaryota > Metazoa > Chordata > Aves > Galliformes > Phasianidae > Alectoris > Alectoris magna. The sequence goes on from CM060576.1 coordinate 121,665, forward strand.
ATTTCTGCATAGTGCTGTTTTCATTGTTGTGGCTGATAGAAAGTTGTAGTACCTTGATTACCAATTGTTAAGTCCTGCTAATGAAAGTTCAAATTAATGATAAGGAAATCTGTATTTAAACCTATGCCACAATACGTACAGAAAGCTGAATTATTTCCCATGTCATCTCAGTAACAAAATAAGCTGGCATCATATAAGAATATTTTCTGGTTCTGGGGTATAGGTTAAGAAAAGTAAGTGGAACAGTATTGTATTTCTGAAATATTACAGGCAGCAGTTATACATTAACTAATTTATAATCTCAAAGCTTTCCAGTTCACCAGTTGAAATGCGTGTTTCTTCTTGTTTTAGCACTGCCCGCACGAAACTTTGTGTGTAGTCCTGCTGCAAATAGTTTAACTGCTGTGTGATTGTTGTCTATGCAGATGTTCCTCTCAAAGATGCGCAGCCATGCAGCCTCCTGTTCAAAGTACCAGAATTACATAATGGAAGGTGTGAAAGCTGTAACTAAAGAACCACTTCACAATGTCAGGTAAGTAGCTCTTCTCTGGAAGTACTCATCTTTAGGATCACAAAAAGAGGACTGTTACCAAGTAATCTGTATAAAATCCCAAATTTGATTCCACTTCTGAGAAGAGGCCTTTTATTTAAACAAAATGAAAGACAAAACAAAGCCAACACTGCATGGTGTAGTAGGCGAGAGGGAGGATTCGGGATGCGACGTGGTAGGACTCTCCCCTTGCTCGGTGTCGAAAAGTTAACGTATGCTTAAGGGGTGTAGATGAAGTAGGATAGGTAAATAGGTAAATCTCACGACTCAATAAACACCATTTTTACCGCTCATCATATTGGTGTCTACATGCAGGTATTTGGCCTGGGTAGGTTTTACGCGATAGTCCAGCACAGGCGCAGAGCTAAAAGAACATGGGTTGCCAGCTGCATGGCAACAACTGCATTATGGTGTTTTGTGCAAACTGTAATTTTGCTGTAAAAGCAGACTTTCCCTCTTTCCTTTGTTTGTGTTTATTAACATTTCATGCTGTTAAAAATAAGCCATAATCCTGCAACTGACTGCGCATAAGCAAACTGTTCTCCTTCTCTATGCAGTCTTTGCACAAGACAAGACTGCAGTACTTGATAAAAGTAGCTCCTTATTTAATAATAGCTGTCTTTCTGTCTCTTGATTGTAGTAACTTATAATGAAGGGAATGTGGAGCTGACTGCATTGTGCTGCATTTTAGCGTTCTGGGTGATAGGTAGCCTGTGCGCTTAAAATGTAAAAAACATAAGAAGGTGATAAATGGCATCTATAACATTTTTTGAAGAAATGCCTTTGTATAAAAGCTTATGATGTGAAGATTTCCATAAGATATCATTAAGAATTTAAAATATGATTCTTTAAATTTGCTTGTCTTGATTGCATGGAATAAGATTATTGTTTTGAATAATTTTTATTCTTAATTGCTAGTAAGATAACTTCCAAATAGCGAATTCAAAATCTTTTAAACTATTCTAAAATGATGATTGATTTTTTTTTTCTTTTGTGCTTTTAACTTAACTAGTATGAGAACATATCTCATCTTTTTCCCCCTCAACCAGGAACTTCCCAAATCGCTTTACCTTTCCTTGCCCGTACTGCAGTGAGAAAAACTTTGATCAAGAAGGACTAGTTGAACACTGCAAAACATTGCACAGCATGGATGCAAGACAAGTGGTAATAAAAAGTCTTGGTGCAAGAATTGCAATGAAGTCTAGTCTTAAATCCCCTTGAAACAATGAATTAGAGACTTACTATCTGAAGTTAAGTACATATTTATACTTGCTTCTATTAAAGTCAGATTACATCTTCTTCACATCCACTTCATATTTGAAAAATGGTAGGCATTCAAAGTACATTAGGCACAGTATCAGAGATAAAATTAATGCACTGTAATTAAAAAAAAAAAAAAGGCATTAGTTTCCTCTCTGCTATTGTCAGCAATAAGGTATTATAAATTATTGTGAATAATTATTGGGGAAAAAATTATCTATTTCTGGCAGTCTTTATCTGCTGATACTACATTTCCTATAAAAAGGTATTGCAAAATATGGAACTGAATTAAAAACCTTAATTTGTTTTTCAAGTTCTTAGGAATTTGGAATTTATTTAGGAAAAAAAAAAATCTTGGGAAGTGATATTTGTGAAGGTGGTCAAGGAAACTTCTTTGTTATTGATTAATGAAGTTTGAGATCTTCTAAAGCAAACAGCAGTGACCGATTCTCATCTCCAATATGTAGAGAGAAGAATAAACCATTCTCATTCAGAGGCGTAAGAAATTAATTTAAATAAAAGCCTCTGTTAAACCTGAATGTTGAATGGCCCAGCAAAGTATTTGACATCACTTTGCTTAGAGAAAAGTAATCATTACAAATCTCAGACTTCAGTCTTCCACACTCCCTCTCTTCTGGTATAAATGTTAATGCAATTAACTGTTTGGGCCTAACTGACTTAATTTTTTCTTCGAGGTTTGCCCAATTTGTGCCTCAATGCCCTGGGGAGATCCAAATTATAGGAGTGCTAACTTCATGGAGCACCTTCAGAGACGACACCGGTTTTCATATGATACTTTTGTGGTATGTCTTTTCTCACCATTGGAGTACATGAGCCTGATGACTCTTAAAACACAGCTTTTTACATAGTCACTGCTATGTAATCTAATTTATGCAGATGGTATCATAATAGAAATTGGATTATTGGCAAGTTAGAAAATGAGGCAGCTGTTTTCTGTTTTATTTTGTGTTACATTAACCACCATGGCTGTTGCAGTAAAAGAATTTCTGTACCTTTTGTTCATAGGATTATGATGCTGATGAAGATGATATGATGGCACAGGTTTTGATGCGTTCTTTGCGGGATAAATAAAATTTTAAAAAGTGAAAGACTAACTGTCAAACCAAGCTTCCTTGGGGGGGAAGTGCCCAGCATCCTTGCACTTCTCCCTGTACATCCCAAGATGAGCTCAGGCATCCAGAAATATGGAAGACTTTTTAATCTGTCTTGGTTTCAATTCCCTGTGTGATGTCTGTATCATTGTGTCTTCTGTTAACCACATAAGTTTAATTTTCTTATTTGCTTCACACAAAGCTTAATTGTAGGTCAGCATGGAGGAGACTCGTTTTTTTCCCTTCACCTATGCCTGTTTTCTGATGAGTTATTTTTTCCACTTGTGCTCGTTTGACTCTAAAAGCAGAAATATTCCAGACTGAATGGTCCAAACTAGTTGGCAAATTTCACGTCCTAATCTTGTTTACATTTCTTAAGTGATAGTATAAGAGGTGTATTTGTATCTATTTTTATTAAGTGAGACCTCTAGGTGCTAACTGTAACTGTCAGATCAGTTCTCATTCAAAGTGGCCTCTGCCCGTGATTTCATGTTTAGCAGTATTCGAACTCTTACAGGCATTCTCTCAGTTACATGGAAAACAAGTTTTTTAGTATGAGTCTTCAAACTACAATCTTCCTTAGCAAATGTTTGCAGCTATGTAAGATACTAGTTCAAAATACGTCTGATTATTATTTTGTTTCACACTTTGACCATTTTTTCAAGCCTGGAAGATAAAATTTTTGTGTTAGTTCAACTGCTATAGCAAATATTAATCATATCTACTGGCTTTGTGATTCAATTAGTGTTTTTAGAAATTGGTTTTCTAGGTTTCTTAAGCATTATGCTCACAAAAGAATTCAGAAAAATTTTCAGTATCTCTGCCTTATATGAAAATTGTTGTTTAAATATATGTATTTGTAGTTGTTCCATCCCTCAAAGCAAACTGGAAGTAAAACTTAGATTCCATAGCACTTGCACAGCTCTACCTTTCTGCATTACAGATTTTAAGAAGTATTTTGAATTTCTGTTCTTCATTTAAATGTTGCTAAAGCTGTGCTTAGGCTGTGTTTTCCATGTGTTTTATATATATATATAGCGTGCAGGTATAGCTTTCAAAGAAAAAGTAAAATATAAACAAGAAAGCTGGATGACTGTTCCCTTACATGGAAAATGGATACTTTATATTCAATTATACACTTTCACTATAGAGCTTCCTTTTAACACTTTAACTGCACAATCATGATGCTGAGATCTAGCAATCTGAGACACCTGAACAGAACCTGTAAACCAGAGTAGTATTGATATCTTATGTAATTTAACTTGTCATACTTCATTGGAGCCGTGGACCTGTACCACCACAGAATTGAGTACTAATTAATTAATTTGACAAATAATATCTTCATACCCTGCAGACCGCAGTGTAGCCTTACCCTTACTAAATGTACCACAGCTAAAACCTCTTGATTAAACTTGGTGTTCAGCAAGACCTCTAACATATTTAGCGTGTTTTTAGTATGTTTTCCCAAACTCGGAACAGGCTACTTAGATTCAGCCTTAAGTATATGATTGGTGAACAGAATTTCAGTCTTAGCAAAAATACTCATGGCACTGTGGGAAAAAGTACTTTGTTTTGGAGTTGGTTATTTCTAATGCTTGATCTGTGAAAAGATGACCATGTTGGTGGTTGAGTGGAGATTTCTAGATTCTGGCTAGGATGGAGTTTTATGGTACAAATTGACCTAAATCTCGATTTCTGCTGCTATTTGAAGTGCACTTCCATGCAATTTAGATTAAATGTTTAAGGAACAGTTTGAAGCTTCTGAGAAATTACTTTGTTGTGTTTTTTGAATTTTGAAGACAAGTTATAAATAAAGTTCATTTAATTTATAAAATTCATGTTAATTTATAATCTTCATGTTAGCTTTTGTCATTTCTTCCTCATGATCTGTACACTTTGTCTTAGCATCTCTCCAAAACAGTTCTTAATGCTATGTGAAGCTCCAGGGAGCATGCCAGAAACTGGGGAAGAAACAGGGAGACTTCGTTTCCCTTGCCTGTGAAACAACAAGGTGGGGATTGTCTTGCAGCCCTGAAGGGTGAGAAATGTTTGCTCAGGCCTTGTGATCATACTGTGTCTGTACCGACCTGCTCATTGTACATCTTGGCTTTGATTTGCTTCAACTTACAAGGAATTATCTCATGCATGGGGCAAACCCAAACTGGAAAATGCACACCAAGTCTACTTGAATTTTGATTAAATTTGTGTATGAGTAAGGAGTGAAGTTCTGGCACCTCCTAGCTTGGTAACAGTGGAATTTATAGCGCTGCTATCTGTGCTGTGATAAGCACACTCAGATACAGGCACTCAGAGAGAACTTGAGCTCTAGTTTTCCACTTAAATGCTGATGAGCTTAGTGTCTCCGTGCTGCTGATTTCATCAACTTAACAAATACAAACTTGTTTACAAACAGTGAAATGTCTCAGTGGTATTTGCTTATTTGAAGACACTGCTGAGAGACACGTGCTTAACCTTGATTCATCTGATCTGTGTGCAGAAACTCATCATTAAAAAGGGATTATTACAGAACAAGCTAATTCTGACTTTAGAACCTGGTGAAGTACTGCTGCAGGAGTGTGAAATACTGTGCCAGAGGACCTGCTTCCACCTTGTCAGTAGCTGATCTTGTGGCTGCAGCAAGTCCCAGGGCCTACTGTTGGTGATAATGCAGTCAGGCTGCCTTCAGCCTGTGAAATTCCTAGTGTCTAGCGTTGAGAATTAGGAGGGTAATTAGCACATAGGAAGGGGGACAGAATGGGCAGAGACAAGCATGTGTTTGAGGGTTTGTTGTTTTTTTTTTGTTTGGTTTTGGGGTTTTTTGTTTTTTGTTGTTCATTTTTTTTGTTTTGCTTTTGGTTGGTTTTGGGTTTTTTTGCTGTGACTGTCTCTTGCAAAGACTGGCCTTAATCAGGCAGATAAATTGATGTCAGTATTAATTGCCTAAAACAATTGGCATACCTTCACCTGGAATTACAGCAATCGATCCTATCTTGTAAAGGACCCTGTCTGTAATAAAGCATTAACAGTGGGTTAATGCTGGGTACTCCTGGTGCCTGCTTGGCAATAACTGTCCCGAGTCCTCATAGCAAAACCCAGCAGATTTATGGCAGGGACGTGGATGCTCCCTGGTAAGGTGGATGTGAGAAGGACTCATCAGAAGTTTGGGGTCTGTGCAGGTATTGCACTACCATCTCCAGCCAGCTGGCAACGTTCAGAAACTTCCAGCTGCTGTTTTCAAAGTTGTTTTCTGATGCTTGTTTGCAGTAAAAGACTTGAGAAGATGAAAAGGATTGGAGCAAAAGGAGTCAGCAGAATAAAAGTGAGTGCTTTGGTTTCTGAAGCAGCCGCAAAGCAGCGCGGCAACTGTACGCACGTGAGCGGCAGCCAGCTGAGCGACGGTCTCCTCCCCCGATTGTCAGCGCGGTGGCGGCGAGTTTTTATCTGAAGAGGCCGTCAGGGCGCACCTTCGGGCACTACGCGCGGGTCGCGGCTGGGGGCTACGCGTCACCCGCGGTCCCTCCCGGATGCCGGCAGGGGGAGAACTCGGCCCGGCGAGAGGCAGCACCCAGCCCGTCTGATCAGGGCTGTCTCCGCCGGCTCCGGCCCTGGGGGAAGCACGTTCACCCCTCTTCGGGGGGAAGTGGGGAGAAGCGCCTGCGGGCAGCCTGCCACGACGACGACGTGCAGCAAAGGGGGAACGAGGTGGGGCGGGACAGGGCCGGGCTGCGCAGCGCGGGGCTCGGGAGGATTCGCCAACCGTCTCCTCTCGAGGGGGGAAGCGGCTGCCCCCGAGCTGCAGCCGCGGGCTGTTTTGCTGCGCTTCCCACTTCTGCGTTCGAGGCATGTTGCGGCCAAACAGGCTGGTGCAAAGCAGGTGCGTGGAGCCGTACCCCGGGGGGGAGAGCTCTGCAGCTCCGCCCACCTCCCCGCACCCCAGGGTCCGCTGGCAACGCTGGAGAGGCAAAGGCGGCTGTAAGCCCGGGAGGACGGAGGTGTGGGGGAGGACCGGCAGAGCTCCGAACCCCTTTCCAGCAGACGCTCCTGAACCGGGGGCTGGCGCCTGTAGTCTGCCCGCCCCGCCCTCCCCATTGGCTCCGGGCATGGGGGGCGGCCCCGCACCGCCCTCCTCGCCCCCCTGTACACCCTGGGCCCATATTAACAGACGCTGGGAGGCGGAGGTTCCGCAACGGGCGGTGGCGCCGGGCCAGCACGATGCCGCGTTCGTTCCTGGTGAAGAAGCACTTCTCGGCCAGCAAGAAGCCCAACTACAGCGAGCTAGAGAGCCAGACCGGTGCGTGCCGAGCCGAGCCGCCTCGCGGGCGGGGGATGCCCTCTCTCTGTCCCCCCTGCAGCGGACCGGTGCGCTGCCCTTCCGCGCGGCTGTGGCATTTTCAGTTCGTTTCGCTCTTACCGTGAGGAGCGTCCCGCGGGGTGGGCGGAGGAGCGGAGCGGCTGCGTAGTGCCCCGGGGGTAGGCAGAGACCCTTGGGGTGAGCGGTGATCTTTCCGCCGTCCCTCTGTGCCGTAGTGAGCAGGGCGCCTTGCTCCGCGCGGTAATTCCGTGTTGCCCCGGGGTGGGCAGTGTGTGCTCTGCTGGGTGGGCTTGGGATCCTTGAAGTCGGTTTGGGGTCCCCGTGTCCCTCTGGCTCCGGGGTGGGTTGGGGCTTGGGGGTGCCTGTGGGATGCAGTTGAGTCCCTTTGCATTGGGCTGGGGCATGTAGCCCCACGGTGTGGGACGGACACCCTGTTCCCGTGGGTACAGAGCCCTCTGTGGGGTGTGTTGAGGTCCCCTTGTGCCCCCCCCTTCCCGTTCCCATTGGGGTGAGTTGGGCCCTTCCATTTTCAGTGGGACAAACTAGGATTCCTTTGCCCCCCATTCCTAACGTGACAGGTTGGAGTATCCTCGTTCCCATTGGGGAGGATTGGGGTCCTTATGCCCCTTGTTCTTATGGAGTGAGTGCTCCATTGAGTGTTGCTTGTTGCCTACAGTGCTGGCTGCCCCGCTGCTGTATGAGACATGTGCGCTGTCTGTCATCCCTCCACCCGAAGTGCTGGGCCCCGGAGCCTATTACCCACCGCTGGTGTGGGATGCTGGTCTGCTCTCCAGCCTCTTCCCAGCTGGCCTGGGCACCGAGGCAGAGGCAGCACGCAGTGCAGCACCAGCCCTGGACCTGACGACACTCTCTAGTGAGGAGGATGAGGGCAAGAGCTCGGGGCCGCCCAGCCCAGCCTCAGCCCCTGCTGCTGCTGAGCGGTTCCGCTGTGCCCAGTGTGCCAAGGCCTACTCCACCTTCGCTGGGCTCTCTAAGCACAAGCAATTGCACTGTGATGCTCAGACCAGGAAATCCTTCAGCTGCAAGTACTGCGAGAAGGAGTATGTGAGCCTGGGGGCTCTCAAGATGCACATCCGGAGCCACACGCTGCCCTGCGTCTGCAAGATGTGCGGCAAGGCCTTCTCCCGGCCCTGGTTGCTGCAGGGCCACATCCGCACACACACTGGTAACAATGCTACTCAGCCCTCTTCTCCCACCCTTATAGATTCCCTGCTCCCAAACCAAAACAAATCAGCTGCCAGGCTGTTATCTTGGAAGATATGGGCTTCCCAAACCCCCTTGGCACATCTCTTTAAATATCCTAGCTGGAACTAAATGTGGAGTAAAGGCCCAGCTTGGGAATGTGTGCCTGGAAGCTGGGGCTGTTGTGCTGCGCTGGGATGCTTGGTCCTGTGTAACTCCATGCTCAGAGCTCTGCTGGCCACCACCATGGCCTCTGCCCCAGGGCCATGGCACCTGGCATCACCCATAGCTCTGAGGCCCATGGTTCCAGAGTTGCAGGCAGGTGCTGGCAGCTGTGTCATGCACCTGTTGTTGTTTGGGGCCATGTGCAGCTGCAACTCTCCTCATGCTCACAAAGCGTCTCCTGAGCATCCTTTGTAGTGCTATTGGGATGGTGTAATGGTTCCTTGGCACTAATTTCACACCCTCTCAGTGTACTAAAGATGATGGCTGAAGGAAGCTGGCAAGACTTGATTGTGCTTTCCAAATTGAGCATGCACATTCGTTTCCTCCAAAAGAGTCAGAGGAATTCAGCCTGGCTAGGGCTTTTCAATGTGTCCAGGAAGGAGAAGGGGGAGTGCAGGGTTCGGGGGAGGAAACGGTCGTGCTCAGCCCTAATGCCGTGTCACCGTGGCAGGGCCTCGCCGTGCGGGAGCTGCCCTGCGTCTCGCAGATGGTTCTGGCGTCACTGCTCAAGGAGGGATTTTTCTGAGTAGGAAATTCCCAAGCTGGAGGCGTTGCTCGATGAATGCAGACCTTCCTAGGCCGCTTTCCATCCCAATAATTCTGCGAGCACTCCTTTTCACACGATTGGTGGCTAATGAATGACTCACTCTTTGATATTTCCCATGTGTTGATGCAGTGGTTAATTGGGAACGTTTCTCTTTGTCTCATAGGTGAAAAGCCCTTTTCCTGTACACATTGCAACCGGGCCTTTGCTGACCGCTCTAATCTGCGCGCCCACCTGCAGACCCATTCAGATGTAAAGAAGTACCAGTGTAAAACCTGCTCCCGGACTTTCTCCCGTATGTCGCTGCTGCACAAGCACGAAGAGACAGGCTGCTCAGGGGCACGCTGAGGACCAGCACTCCTTTCCCGTGCAGATACATGTATTGTACCTAGTGTTTGTAGGAGTTAGTTCCCTCCGTGCTGCCGTTGCCATGCACCTCAGACCGTACGCAGAGACAGGACGTGCACGCTCCTCATCCTGTGCTCCTGTGCAACCTCAAGGCCCAATCCTGCTCCCATCTGGATATCTTTGGGTGCAGGGTGGACTCACGCAAGAGGCACCACGAGGCCTGGAGCATAGCAGCACCTCGCAGGTGGCACTGCATCGTGGCGTGCCACCAGTGTTGGGCATTGCAACTGCGTAGCTCTGGGGGTTGCTTTTATTTTTTTTTATTTAATTTTTTTTTTTTTTTTTTTTGCCATAACCACTTGGTAATTTCTAAGAACCAATATTTTCTTTAATGAAAGACAAAGTGTTAACATAACCTCTTTCCCTCTGCTGCGATTGTATATAAGCTGCAAGTAGAAGGTGTAACTATGCAATAATTCAGTATCACATTAGTTGTGAAGCAGCTGCTTCTCCCCAGCACAATGACAATTTGCAATGCCTACAAGATTAACGGTGTCCATAAAAGGCATTGGTAGCTATTTCAAACAAGAATCCTGTTTACAGAGCAGCTATGCACTCAAGCACCTGTTAATATGACTCTTAACAACTGCTTTTCAAAGAGGACTGTGACTAATAGCTGGCACTTGTCAGCTGATACAATGGTGGCCTGTCCAAAGGCTGCCCACCGACAGGTGTGTGCCAGAAGTGCTATTTATGGTTATTGACAGGTGCCTCCTGAATGCGTCTCTTTGGACATTGTTTTTACAGAATCATAACAAAGAGGATGTTTACATTTCAAAGGTACACTGGTATTTATATTTTTGTGCCATGATTTTGTACTGATAAAACTTTTATATAATTATATACAGTTTATTGATATTCAATAAAATGGTTAATTTATAATCTGGTTCTGTGTGTGCTTGGGGTGAATGCATAGCTGAGCTGAGCATGGTGCAGGGGCTGTGTTTGGGGAGCGGGGTGCGGGGCCCCACCAGTTTTCCTGCTCCTCACGCTGGCTGCAGGTGAACCACAAGTGCTGCTGCACGGCAGGGGCTGTGGCACAGCTGCTTCTTGGGGAAGGAAAAGGTAGGCTGAGTCAGTTCCTGCAGCCGTGTGGGGCTGGGGGAAGGGGGCAGCTATGAAGAGACATGGGCAGGTAGAGGGCTGCTGGTGGGACTGCAGTGTGGAGTGCCTGCTATGCCTTGAGACTCCCCATGGGAACAGCCCTGGTGACCACCAGGACATAGGCAGGTGACTGGGTGACCCAGTACAGGTGGTGTGACCATGGGGCTGGCACATCCTGTTGTCACACAGAGCCTTTGGATGGGGCTGTCCCAGGAGGGGTGAGGTGCACTAAGGACACCCCTGGTGCCCGTCTCCATGATTTTCCACAACAAAGCCATTCCTGTGCTCCAGCCCCAACCCAGAACCCAGAATTTGGGGCACACAGCCTCACAACCTTTCCCACTCACCTCCCCAGGGGGGCTGAGTATCAGTCCTTTCACCCCACACTGCCTTGGTGCCATCTCCAGAACATGGCTGCCAGGAGGGCACTGAGCAGCCATCCCCTTGTGCTGGAGGCAGTGCCCACAGTACTTGTGTCCAGCTCCCAGGGGCTGTGGTGGAGCAGGAAGATGTGTGGGGCTGTAAAATGGAGCAGAACAGCTGCTTGGCCCTTCTTTAATTAAGAACTCGCCCAGTATAAATCGACTTTCCCAGCCATGCTCGACTCATTACTTTATTATTAAGCAGGGCAGGAAGTTTTGGGTTTTGTTCTCATGTGTGCTTTTTTCTTCCTTTTCCCAACAGGAAATGGGGGAAGGGCACTAATTACTTTCAGCTTTCCATCCATAAAATCTTGGATTCTCAAAAGCAGCTAAACAGTTTAAAAAAAGACCAGTTTGGAGTGAGGACCACCTGCAGGAGCTGGGAGGGAGGGTTCAGCGGCTGACAACCAGGGAGCACGGAGCTACGGGGCCCTTCCTGCAGTAGGAAGGCTACTCTGTGAGCTCTTCACGTCTTTCATTGGGCCAAATCCTTCAGTTTCTGTTCTCTGGCAGCATGCAGCTGGCCACACCTTGTGGTTCCCGCTCAGAAGTGCCTCACTGGGGCTGGATGTGGGGAGTTCTGCCAACCCTGCTTCATTGGGGCGCAATGAATTGGGCAGGCAATGGGGTTGTGGCCAGTCTCCTCCTTAGTTTTGCTGCTCCCAGTTTTGCTTTGTCTGGAGGCTGGCTGGGATGCAGTGCTTTCAGAGGCAAGGTATGAAACAGGTGAAAGACAGCCTCGGCTCCCACCTGCAAATCCTGCTGGCTTTCAAACATAAATGCAGTCTCAAAACATGGGGAAAAAATGTACTGCTGCCTGCTCTGAATCACAAAGGAGAAGCATGCCAGCACTTGGGCTGAGGCTGTGTCTGCTCTGCCCGTCCACTTTAGCCAGGCTGCCCCTGCTCCAGGGTCCTGCAGCATGGGGCTACCCTGTGTACCTAGGGTTATGCCTGGATCTGTGACCCCACTGCATCACAAGGTTTCATGATGAAGAATTGCCCCTGGAACTGGGTGTAATGATGAGCTGCAATTTTCTATTTCACTTTCAGGAGGAAGCCCTCTGAGCAGCAGCCCCAGCTGCAGTGATGTGCAGCAGAAGCAGCAGCATTATCCCTGCCCTCCATCTCTGCCCCTGTCCTGTGTGCTCACCTGGGCAGCATGTGGTAAAGCCAAAGGGTTCATGACAAAGCCTCAGCAGTTTTCCCCTGTTATTTCCCCACTCTGTTTTAATGCCACAGGAAATAAACACACTGTAATGTTGCATCCCATGCAGGTAGAGCCAGCTGCATGCAGCATTTGGTGGCCATGTTGTGCGACCATCTGCAATGCATTATGATGTCCATGCTTCCAGAGCTGGGATTCAGGCAGCCTCCCCTGTACCAGAGCACAAGGCTCAGCCATGCTGGCTCCACACACCCAGTGGGGCAACATGCTGCCACCATCGCACGTCTGAACTCCTCCTTTTCATTTCCATGGGGGACCTCTGAACAAGCACGTACAACCCTGTGGCTGCTGGAGTCCATTCAAAGGTTCAAGTGAAACCACAAAGTGTGTGTGCTTCCCCAGTTTTCCCCTCTCTCTGACCTGGTGCTGAGTTAGGGGTTGTAGGAAAGGAGCCCTGGGAGGGGCCAGAGAGTGACCAGAAGTAGGGCAAGGACGTGCGGAAAGGCTAATCGTGGAATCATGGCTGTGTGGCTGGTGTGGATTTGGGGAATGAATGGCAGAAGCTGTGCAGAAGCCAGGACAGCTGAGGGGCAGTCAGCAGGTACCCTCAGGTACCTGGTGATTCCAGGGCTGGGTGGTCTTTGCTCTTGCTCTGTGCCCACAGAAGGACAACAGGTGCAGGGTCGGTGGATCACAGCTCCTCATGTCAGCATGTAGAGGTGTAACAGCCTCCGTCCATTAATTGCTCACAATAAGGAGGCAGTTCACAAGCAAGCTGCAGGTGTAGTTACTGTTTTTCTGGCTCTGGGCTATTGACACGAGCAATTCTATCAAATTAATCTTTAATCAGATGATAAACCGATAGCATGGGGCTAGAGAGGTGCATGTCTTCCCAGAGAAACAAAGAGTGTGGTGAATGCAAAGGGAGCAGGAGAGCCCCAAGTAGGAAGCAAACCCATTGGGTTCTCTGCAGTTTCTTCATGTAAGGATTCCTAGCTCAGCATGAGGGGAAAAGCACAAACACAGAGCCCTCCTCCTTCCCGCAGGGATCAGTGCGCACTTTACTGGCCTGAGACTGCAGCTCCACAATAGCGATGCTGTGCTGTAACACACTGGAGATCTGCCTAGAAAATCATCAGAAAGTATTTTAAACCTATCATAGCATACATATTTATGGATCACCTCTGTTTTACTGGGCTCACTGAAAGCACTGTGAGGCCTGTTTGACTTTCCTTCATAAAAAGTCTCATGTTTCACATGTGAAGAGATTGGCGTCTCCTGAGCTAATTACTATGGGTTTCCCCCCACCTCTGCATTTTCCACGCAGGGTTATGCTGGCGACACATTGTCTGTTGCCCCCATGAAGCTGCGGTGTTGCACATGGGCCTCAGTGAGCAGGAGACACTATAGGCCATGGCAAGGAAGTGGCAGTGCACTGCGGCACAGAGTCAGGACAGCTATAAAGAGCTTCAAGGGCCTGCATTATGTCATTACTCAATTAGCCTGTTGGTAATAGCACTTCATTAGAGAGACAGTTCTTATTCACTGGCTCTAATCCACTTTCTAAAGCAGGCCAGCAGCCATTGAGAGCTTTTCCCACTTTGATGGAGAGGCAGAAAGGGGTTTTGGATTGTGGCCCCGCAATGCACAGCTGGGAGCACCTCTGCAGCAGTGATACCCTGTGCACACTGCACCCCAAAATGCTGCCCAGCCCACAGGGAGCAAAGCACCTGCTACTCCCCTGGCCCCAACATTGTCTGTCTGCACTCAGGGAGAGGTGTTGCTTTGGGGTCACACCATGGGTGACTGCAGCTGGGAACATGGCATTGCTTCACCCCAAATGAGGAAACCATATAACAGTGCCAGGGACATCAGCAGGGAGCAGAACCCCTTGCCCTTGCCTTGCCCAGCACACTGCCGCATGTTTTGCTGCTTTGTTTGCCCTCTGCCTTCTGTGTAGTGCCTCTCACCATAGCACATGGGCTGCAGTGCTGGAACCACCAGCACGCAGCTGTCAGCCTGACTTTATAGAAAACCCTGCTCTCTTTCTTTTCATTTTTTTCCCCTCCATTTTGCTCTGTGAAGCCAACTGTACCACAGATATTAACTGGGGGTAGGAAATAGCATGAGAGTGGCGTGCAGGAAACCAATGTGTGTCAGGAAAGGATGTCAGTGCTGGGCAGCATGGCCGGGGGTGAGCACCCAGCATAGAAACTCCCCCCCTGCCTTGCTTGGGTGATGCACAGATTAGAGGGGCAGGAAGCAGAGCAGAGCCCTTTGCTTGCTATTAGTGCAGGCAGCTGCTTTGATTCATGGTGGTCACTGGGGCCAGCAAAGGAGCACAGAGCTCTCAGCTGCTACCGCAGCCCCGGGGCTGAAGAATCACCTTGAGTGTCCCACATCCTGAGTGCCTCATGTCCTAAGCATCCCATATTCTCAGTGTTCCACATCCCAAGTATCCCATATCCTGAGTGTCTCATGTCATGGCTCTCCAGCCTTCAGAGCCCCACAGTCCCTTAGGCCTTGTGCTATGAGTGCCAGAGCATTCTCAGCCAATTCTACATCCCCCAGCCTGGGGCATCCATCTGCCAAACGTCTTGTGCAGGGGGAATGGGGCTGGGGGTTTTCTCTTCCCCATAAAGAACAGCCATGGCTCAGACCTTAGAGAGGTGCAGCCTAAGCAGAGGAGTTATTTTAGGTCAAGAGAAGTACCTGGGTAGAAAAATGCACTAACCTGGTTGTGAACTCAATTTACAGCAGTAGATTTCCACCTCTACTTCTTACAAAGCTGGAGGGCAGCAGTGGGGCTTCCATTTACTAGACCCATTACTGTATGAATTATCTCTTTTTCCAAGAGGCTGCTCAGAGAAGTTGTGGGTGCTTTGTCCCTAGAGGCATTCAAGGGCAGGCTGAACGGGGCCCTGGGCAGCCTGATCTAGTGCTTGGTCTAGCTGTTGGCAACCCTACCTGTGGCAGGGGGTTGGAAGTGGGTGATCTTTGAGGTCCAACACAAGCAATTCTATGATTCTATGATTCTGTGATTCTATGATTCTGTGATTCCATGATTCTATGATTTTCCCTCTGTCTCTGCTGCTGGCAAATTAACAGCTTACCTTTATGACCGAAGTCTACAGTTTATCCCCCAGAGCACAAGTTTTATTCTCAGTCTGCGTGGAGGAAACTTAAAGTAACTGCAGAAGACATTCTGAAAAAGCTCCAGCAGCAGGGAGCCAAATAATCAGGGACCAAAGGCACCAGGCGCACCAGGCACACCACACAAGGATGCTCTCATGCTTTAGCTGCAGCAGGCTTGGTTGTCTTGCTTTGCTTTGCCTTCTCTCAAGACCCCAGCCCTTCTCACACATGCCATCCAGGAAAGGTGCCTACATTTCAGGTCTCCCTCTCTGGTGCTGGGCATGGCTGCAGGCCTGCATCATTGTCAGGGCTCAGTATGTCCCTGAGCCATCACCATAAGCAGAGCTTTCTGAAAATATCCCCTTGCATCCCATCCATCCATGTGCCATCTGCACCAGACAGTCCTGGAATGTGTTATCAGCTGCTGGCAGCTCCATGCTCACCATGCTTCTTGCTCCCCACCCACCCCATCCCGCTCTGCCCGCCTGGAGTGCTGCGACCCTGCAGCACAGTACAGCCCTGCGTGTAAAATTAGCACCATGGCAGGAGGCAGCAGGAGGAGAGCAGCACTGGGGCTGCAATGGGAAGCAGATGCTCACTGATTGAGCCCACATGTGGTGGTGGGAATGCTCAGCAGTGGTGCCTGGCCCAGGGACAGGGATGTTGTGTGCGTTTGATAGGGGGAAGTCCCCACTTATCTCCTGCCCTCTCCAGCTCCACAAATGTGATTTCTCAAGCTTCACCATAAGGGATGGTCATTTCTGTTTCTTCTCAAGGCAATTTTCCACCCACTCTCTCTGGCCCTGGTGGGAATTGTCAGCTCTGAGATAACGAGGAGGATGAATGGTTAGCACAGGATGTTGCATGAAGCCCAAGTGCTATTTGCAGGCAATTTTAATAAGTAATAATAAAGAGAGAGAACTCCAAAGGAAGTAACTTGGTACAGCAGACAAGTCAGATTTATCAAGGCAGAGAGGAAATACTCCCCAGAAATGAATCTGGCATGAGTTCCTGCACACCAGTCCCACGGTCCTGTCTGCCACCACAGGCAGCTCTTATCTGAAACAGTCTAGTGTTTAAAATAGACTGGAAAATAAATAGTCCTCCAGCACAACTGATCCTCCAGAGCCTGCAGTTCATCCCGGCAGCATTTACAGTTTTCACTGGAGTGTTTCCGACACGCACTTCAAGGCCTTCCAGTTCTCTCTTCCTCCTCTGCTTGTGACATTAATGAACCTTAAGGGATTCTTAAAGCATGTTTTATGGGCAGGTATTTTTAAGCAGGAGGAGAGCGCAGTTCTCAGCCTCAGTGGGGTGGGAATATCTCTGCGAGCCATGTTCCAGGCAGGAATCCATCACACACCAGCTCGGAGTGTGGCTGCAGCCACTCTGCTGGCTGTGTGGTGCTTCATGGCCATTGTTCACCACTGTGTCATCCTAATAGAGAATTTTATTGTTTTTCCAGTTGTACCTAAAACTATCTTTCATTATCCTGCCTGGTCAATGAGCACTTTGTCATTAATGGATGACACAGGGCCCAGCTCAGAGTTTCCAGTGCTTCTGCCCTGGTGGGGCTGGCTTCACACTGCTGTGGTGCTGCCATGATGTGCAGCCACTGCTCAAGGTGACACTGCCTGGGGATGAGCTGATGGAGCCAGATGGTGGCTTCTGGCCATCAGGGCCATTGGAGCCATCCTGCTTGCCCAAGGACAGGGCACTGGTGGCAGTCACTGTGCTCTGACTGAATCAATCATGAGTCTCTTGGCATCGGTGGGAACATCCTGCAACACTTCCCAGCCAATGTAGGGTGCCGGGGTGCATTTGACTGGAAATGTCTTTTTGGCCAGCAGAGGCATTGCTTCAAGAACTGAGGTGGCTCAGCGGACAATCCTGTGTCCCATGCTCCATGTCCCATGTACTGTATCCTAATTGAGTCCCACACCTGTGTCCCCATCCCATCCTGGCCCACCTGGGACACCTCTGCTCTGCAGCTCCCTGCAGCCCCTGCCACGCGGCACTTGGGGATGACTATGAATGGCTGTTATATACTTTTTTTTTGCTGGAAAAGGCCCTTTCTGCAGGTGGGGAAATCTCTGTTACTCAGTGTAAGTCCTGACGGACTCTTTACAGTAGTTAAAAGGAACAGCATTAAGGAAAAAGAACTTAAACAACCCCAAAGTGAAGGGCCTATAATTTATTTACTCTCCCCAATGAATGCTGGTTGCAAATCATTTTGTGTAAAAATGACTCCTTTCTCCAACTTTTGATCTCTGATATTTCTGTGTTTCCCTGGGGAAAATGTAAATCTATGAACTTATTACTAATGTTTCCTGTCCCTGACAGTGGAGCCAGTTGATACTTTACTTGAGAAGCTGGAGAGAGGGGGAAAAAAAAAAAGCTGCATAAACTTAATGACTGCAGACTGTTTCCAATCTTAGTTTCGCTTTTTCAGATGGAGACTTTCCATCTTACAATGGGGATAGGAAGATTTTAAAATAAAACATGATTTAACCTCAGCCAAACTTCCTCCCAGTGTTTACGCTTTTGGCTCAGGGCCTGATCCATTTAAAGCCGGTTCCTTTTGAAGCAGCCCTGACTCATTGCTGTGCAGTGATTATAAATTGTCTGTTCTACTTCTGCGCCATAATTCCCACTGTCCCCTGTCCTGTCACTGCCTGGGGACACCCCTGGCTCAACTCACCCATGCTTTTTCCTTTCTGACAGCATCACCTTGGCACAGCTGTGGGCACACGGTGTGGTGACGTGGAGTGTCCCTGGGTCACTGCTTTCCCTGCTTGCTGACATGTGGTACCCACAAAGCCACAGCACAGAGCTGTGTGCTCCATTTCTGCTGGGATGGCGTCTGGTCCTAGCCCATGAGCTTCCACTGCTGCACAGGTTTGGGAAAAAAGACTGGGAACTTTCAGAATTGTCTAATTTTGTCACGTTCCCCCCAAACTGAGTGCACTGCAAGCTCACAGCAGGCTTTCCTTAGAAATGAAAGTTTTCCAAAACCAGGAAAGCTAAGCAACACTGAAAAAAAATGCTTTGGAGTGATGAAATCAGGATGTTTTTCTCAGCCTGCACTACTGCTGCCTGGAGTCACAGGCCAGATAGTGCAATGCACCATCTTTGCAGGGCTTTACAATTTTTTCCCTATTTTGGAATAGAAAAAGAAATCCCAAGAAAACCTGGCAGCCCAAGCAGGTGCCAGCAGAACACTCAGCTCCATCCTCTCTCCCTGCCTCCTGTCCTGGCCCTGCAGCATACCCCCTACATAGCACTGCCCTGGGGGGACCTAGGGAGCTCAGGAGGGATGTGGGGCTGCAGGTGGAGTGGGGCAGCTCAGCTGTGAGCAGCAGCCCTGACTCCATTCCTGGAAGCCAGCTCCCGCAGGAGCAACTCAGACACTGTTTTAATGTCAGCCAAAGCACAGGGAATAAAAGGAACTTTAATGGGGTCTAAACTGAGCTACACACCCTGGAGGATTCCTGGCTGCCCCTGTTTGTGACAGATAAATAATCCTGTGAATGCAGTAATGTTTAACATTCCCTCATATTATCTCACTGGCATCCCCAGGCTCCTCAGCTGCATCTTTCTCTTCACTCCTTATCCCACTAACCAGGTTGCAGCAGCACTTAAAAGCACTTTTGAAATGCAACCTAGGAGATCCAGATCTGGGAGAAGCGTCTGAGCGCTGAGTTCAGCTCTGCTACTGCTGCCAGCAGAGCCCTAAAACACCATCAGTCCAAGCACATCCCCAGGCTGGCAGGAGGGGATGATGCTGATGGGCACCACCAGTCAACCTGCATCCTGAAGGGGCTGTCAGAATGAAGAGTCCTTGTGTCCCGTGGCCTTTGTCCCACATCCCATGTGCACATCCCATATCCCACATCCCATGTCCCATGTCCTATATCCCTGCTCCTATCAGCCATCCCCTCTCCCTTCCTGACAAGGTTCTGATGTTTCTGGATGGACAGCTGTAAATGATGTCATCTCTGGAGATGACCCTGGCTCTGGCTCACATGCAACAGATGATTGTTGCGGGAAGCAGCCCCCGCTTCCCCCACCTGAAGAACACCCAGGTTGTTGTCCAAAGTGCACAACTCCCTGGATCATCCAGGGCTGTTGCAAAACTGCTTTCTGTTGCTATCCAGCTACAAAAGGCACTTTATGAGCATGTATCTTGCACAACTGATGTGTCTGCTGGCAGTCAGACACTCTTGACCCAGCCAAGCACTCATTCCCTGCCTCCATCCCCTGCTCTGTGATACAGCCCTAGCCAGATGCCTCTCCTCTCACCTCCCTGCCATGCTCCCTTCTTGTGCCATTCCACTCCTGTCCTTCTCTGTGTCACCTGTGGCAGTCCTGAAGAGTGCAGACAGTGGCTGTCATCTCACCAGACTTTCAGTCTCACCAGGAACCAGCTGGAAAGACCGTAATTTTATTTTCATTTCACTTCCCTGTAGCTGCACTTCTCAGCTGCACCTGGCCATGGTGCACACATGCCAAGCATTGCCACAGTCCTAAACTGAATCCCTGAGCTCCTCCTCCAAAAGTGTGAGCCCATGGGCACTCACTGTGGCACTGGGGCAGGACTCAGCACCCCAGAGGCACCATGTGTCCCAGCTGTCTCCTTGGCATGGGGATACGGCATGGGGCTGCTTTTTGTCTGGAGCACTCACACAGTTTGGAAGATGCGTTGGGGGAGAATTGCAGACAGGAAGATGGGAATGGCTCTGATGTAAAGCAGAAATGGGGAAGTGAGAGGGGAACCTGAGAATGGCTCAGCCAGCAGCACAGTGCTGGGGACAGGGTGAGAAGCACGTTTGTGTCATTACTCATGGAGAACCTGGCAAAGAGAAGTGCAGAGACAACTAGTGTTCCACTGGGAAGCACTGCAGGCTCTGCAAGGGCGCTCTGGAGGGAGTCAGTGGCCAATACACCAGGATCTAGACGAGTCCTGGAGTGGGAAGAACAGAGCGAGGGCCAAGTGCAGAGCTTGGGCAGCATGCCACAGGGATGCTTCTGGGATTCTCTGGGGGTGCTGCAGGGATGCAGGGCAACATCCCATGTCCAAGGGGATCCCACACCACATTTCCTTGGTAGTGGCAGTGATTTAAGCATGGCAGCTCCTGGTGCTCCCTTTGGC
Source organism: Alectoris magna (assembly GCA_030625065.1). Lineage (NCBI taxonomy): Eukaryota > Metazoa > Chordata > Aves > Galliformes > Phasianidae > Alectoris > Alectoris magna. The sequence continues at coordinate 142,259 of CM060576.1, forward strand.
CTCCCCCAGCAGCAGGATAATGCAGCCAGGCCCCCTCTTCCAAGGACACAGAACTGTGATGCAACAGCATGAAGGCTTGTCCCCTCAGACCTTGTAGTCTGAAGTTACCTTTAAGGCCATAAAACAAGCTGGGAGCCTTACTGCATCGGTTTGGGGTGGTAACTTCTTCATTATTGGGTACCTGCCAGGCATCATCCCACTACTGACTCCTCTTTGCCCAAGTGCGTCAGTCTGTCAGGTGCGTAGCAGGGACATGGCTGAGCAGAGGTGTTCCCAGCTGGAGACTGGAAGATGCATGGCAGCAGGATGTCGCACAGCATAAGGGGGAAGCAGTTTTGCTCTTGTGGCAGCAGGTGCATGCAGCCCACAGAGCTGGGTGCATCCAGCACAACCTGCTCAGGGAGAAAGTCACATCTGGAGAGGAACAGATCCAGAAATTCCCCCCCGGCCTCCCCTAGATGTGCAGTGCAAGGGCGACTGGAGATGGTCCAAAACTCTGCTTTTATGCATGTTTGCATCACAGGCAGGGGTGAACACAGATGTGAAAACAGTGGGAGTGGGGCTCTCCAGCAGAGCCCTCCTGGTGCCTGCCACTGTGCTGCACACCCCAGAAGGGCAGCAGTGCTTCCCGGGTTGGGGGTCTCCGCAGGGAGCAGGCTTTGGGGATGCCATGGGCGTGCCTTCCCATGCTCACATTGGCACAAAGAAAGTGATTTGTGAATGAGCCTGAGCTCAGATTTGGCAGTGCAGAGGGAACCACTTTGAGTCAGTCCTGGGATGCACAAGGCTGGCAGGGATACATCCCGCTCCAATCACCACCTCCTTACCCTTCTCATCCCCATAATGTGCCCTGGAGCTGCTGAGCCAGGGCCAGGACAGTCTTGAGGATTTAGCCTGTATCCAGATAGCCCAACAGTGCAGTCTCTCCTGGGGTGCATCCCTAGCCCTTGCCCCCGGGCAGCCTGAAGCCCTATAGCTGTGACTCAGGCATTAGTCAGTGTGTCAGGGAAGTGTTCCACATACCAGCATTAGCAGGAATGTTATTTACTGAGCACTGAAGAGTTCTGACAGGACAGAAAGTCTTGCGCCCAGCTCTTCCCCATGTATGGATGTGCACTGGTGTTACTCAGCAGGATATGGCACAGACGGAGGATCTGGGGCTGTGGTTGTGCTCAGGGACCCAGCAGCTTGGAAGAAGTGGCTGGGAATAGCCCTGCTCCAGCAGCACCCCACACACAGACACGGGCCATGCTGGAAAACAGGCAGCTGTCTGCTGGGATGTGTGTGTTGGCATTTGGGAGGAATGGGGAGTGAGCAGTAGCAGGGAGCTGGACAGCGGATCAGCATGCTGTAAAGAAATTTAGTAATAGTGTCCCCTTTCCCTTAAAAAGACTTCTTACATGTCAGAGCAAATATTTTTATAAATATACAATTTCACTTCCCATCTCTGATGTTTTACAAAGGCTGACAGTGAGCATTCTCAAAGACCAATACTTTTCCAAAGTTGCAAGCTTTGCTCAGTGCCAGTGATGGGGAAGTCCATGGCCCCCAGCCCAGGGGAGACACGAGCTGCCAGGGCGATTTTCCTGACACAGAGATATGTCCCCAAGCCCCACTGTCTGCCCAAGGACTTCAAAGGCTCTATAAATACAAACAGATGAAGCACAGCACTGAGTCAAGGGAGCCGCTGGTGTCATGGGGGAACTTGGGGCCACGTGCAGGCAGGGTCCATCAGGTGGGCACAGGCTATGGAATAACAGGGTTGTTTGTGCTCATCATGCATGAGCAAGTGGGAAAATACGGCACTTTTGTCCTCCTGCATCCCAAATCCTCTCCATTTGAACCCAAGCATACAGCGCACCCAGCAAACCCCAGCATGTCTGCAGGGAGCCCCTGGGCACTACAAGCAGTCAGATCCCCTCCGGTGATCCTAAGGCAGAGCTGGAGCCACTGCAAGAGCTGGGGAGAGGCAACAGGGATTGCTCCTGAGCAAAAGGAATTTTTAGTGTGGCTTAGCACATGAGAGTGTGTTTTACAGTTCTAACTTGTCCAGGGAAATTTGCAGCATGACTCATACATCTTTCTGGAGTTCCTGAATCACTGCATTGTGCTGAGAAGTCATGAACGTGCAGCGGCAGCGCTCTGGCATCGTGAAGTCCCTGCAGCCACAGCACTGCACAGCAAGGCCAGGATAGGACACTGTTCCGCTCCAGCACATCAGAGCCCAAGAGCTGTTTGACAGCTCCTTCAGAATGCCTCTCTTTTCTTTGGCATCTCGGGAAGCAAACAAATCCTACACGAGGGCATGCATACGTATGCTCCTTCAGCAAACAGTTTAAAAAAAAAAAAAAAGGAATCAAGAGGAGCCGTTTTCATGCGCCCCTCTGCCAGCACCACACCTCTCCCCAAATGCCGAATACACCGTTTATTTTCCTTCCCATTAAAGTCTCCCCACCAGTCTGGCTCTGGGAAACTCAATTTACGCTCAGACCTCTCGGTATATTATTCCTAACAGGAACAGAAAGGGGCAGTCAGCGAGGAGCGGCTCCGGCAGCCAAACAAGCTGCCTTTGGTTTCTCACCGGCAGCGCAGCACAGGGACAGGAAGTCCCCGTGCAGACAGAAAGTCTGCAGCCCCGCGCCGTGCCACCGCCCCGGCTGTGGGTCCTGCGAGAGCACGGGCTGCGGGAGGAACGCGGACACAGCGGCTGGGGCGGCAGGGGGATGCGGGGCTGGGGGAGCTGCGCTGGAGGGGAAAGGGACTGTGCAGAGTTCGTGGTGCTCTGCCCCCTCAGGCTGCTTGCACGCGTGGGCAGGAGGCTCCAGGTGTCACAATGGGGACAAACTTCTGGGTTAGCGACTGGCCTGGTCCAGGCAAACTGAACACAGAGGGCTAACCGAGTCCCATTAATTGTCCCTCTACATCCGTGGTGCAGGCACTGTGCAGCCCCATGGCAGAGAGGCACCGTTCAAAACCAGCACGCAGTGCCGCAGCCATTAGAGGCTCAATGGGAGAACCAGGGAAAGGTTCTTGGTTTGTCCCTGCCAGAGCCCTTGGCACTGCTCAGAATCACTGCACAGGCAATGGCTCCGAGCTCTGGCAGTGTCACACTGGGACATGCCCAGCACTGTGCCAGGTGTTTTCCAGCTGTTTCTCCCCACCAGAGCCAGACGCACCCATGCCATACCAAAGTTGCTTCAGAGGCTCCATCTCCCTGCTCTGTGAGTGTACCATGAGCAGGATCCTGCCCCAAGACCCAGTACTTGTCACAGGAGTTGTGTGAGGAGCTGGCTTTTCCCAGGCAGTGTAGGGTTACAGTAGCTCCTTGTTCTCCCATATCACATCCTTCATGACCACTGCACAGTGATCTCATCTTTCCATTTTTTATGTCTTCTGAACAAAGCTGTGCTGCGCTGCTGCCCCCAACCCTGCCCTACCTCCAACTCCTGCGGCGAACCAGGGGTCCCTTGCCCCTTGCCCTATCAGGATCTTATAGCCAGAGCAAAATGCATAACCTGCAGAAGCTCCATGGTGGTGAAGAGATCAGCTGTGAAACCCATTTGCAGTTTTGCCATGATTTTTAAACCTTTCATCCCCACACACTCAGTCTTTCCCACAGCACTGAGCAGCCCCACCAGCTCCTGCTCTCCTGCCCTTCCTTAGAGGCATGAGGTATCTTTGCAGGATGCAGCCCAGGGGGATCTCACCCCCACATGTGTGTGTTAGATGCCAGACCACTCTCCTACTTCATACACAGGTTCGGACCCAAATGTGCCCTGGCCAGGACCCAGCAGTCTGCTTCAGGAGCCCAGAGCCCAGAGGAGCTGGGAAGGATTCTGCTGGGTGGGGAGAATGCCCTGGAAAAGTGCAAATCCAGTGAGGAGCAGGAATCTAAGGAATGGGAGAGTGGGGAGGGCTCAGCATGGGCATGTTCCCCCTGGATCAGCTCCCAGAACCCCCCAGAACCCCTCAGAAAAAGACTCGAATGCTGGTCCTTATTCCCTGAGGATTCTAAGCCTTGCCGTCACTGGGAGGAGATGCCCATGGGACTAGTTCAGTTGGGAGGGAAGCAGATGAAGAGCCTTTGCCATAAAAATCTCAGACAGTGGTGCGCTGAGGTGATTCAGCCATGCAGGGTATCTCCTGCCTGAATGCTTAAGGACCACTTAGCATCTCTTGGTGCAACATTATTTTGGCTTGGAGACATGGCACATTGCCAGGGTGCAAAGCTCTTCACTTCTGGAGACTTTTCCCATGCCCTAACATCTGACTGGTGTGTGCAGGAGCTGGGCAGTGGCTGTGGGTGCTTCTGAGCCCCAGCTGTGCGCACTGCCACTGTGCCCTTGGCATCCAGTGCTGGTGTCTGGCCTGCAGGAGCACAGTGGTAAATCACTGTAGTTGTTCCCTCTCATATGCTGGGAGAAGAAAGCATCTGTGGCATCCAAGGACTGGTGACAAACCAGGAAGCTGTCCACTGGCATGGTGCCTGCAAGGCAGTGGCACTTGCACCCCTTTTAGTAGGTAATGGAGGTGTGCTTATGTGAGCACAAAGGAACCAGCTCTGTTCATAACTTCCTATTTAAAAGTGTATCTGAAGGGCTTTGCCCATGGTCTAGTTCTCGCTTTTAGGATAGGCCTCACCTGGTGCCTGCCCGTGCTGCAGGGGTGCTGTGGAAGATATTTGCTGTGGGTGTAAGAGTTGGAGTGGGGCAGCACATGCCTGCAGTCAGCATGAGCTCATGTCTGTGGGGAGTGGTGTGGCCTGAAGGGCCTTAAGTAGGTGTTGAAAATTAGGAGGTTCTTTCAAGAAGGTCTCTGTGTGGGGAGGCACAGTGCAGCCCAGCGCTGATGGATGGCATGTGTGTAACTGCTGGCCAGGCACTGCAGCCTACCAGGACCCCATACCAGCAGCAGAATGGGGTTGGAGACTTGGGGGGCATGGCTGAGTCCCCAGCATGTTGCTGGGCTGTGACAGAATGGAAGGAGAGCCCATGGTCTCATGTTGGTGCCCAGTTTCCTGCAGTATTCACCTCAAAATGTCCCCCCAGGGATATGTCCACTCCTCCCAGGGGAATGCAGCCACCTGAGGTGAGGTGACAACATGCCCAGCACAGAGGGGTGGGGACAGGGCCCAGTGCAGGGATAGGCAGCAGACTGCAGAGCTGTGGGAAGGGCAAGCCATGCCTTGGCACGGAGCAAGGACATTGCCACCCCATTACCCTGCAGCCATATGAGGGATTACAGTTTACACTGTAGGTGAGTAGGTGCAGCATGCCAGCAGCTTAGGTCATGTTGGAACCTGTCCTGTTGGAGGAGCTTGAGTGCATGTCCCACAGCTACTCCAGGCGAGTTTCCCCAAATCTCTGATGCCCAAGGACAGACAGCCGTGTGGCTGTGGGGCCTGGTTCTCAGGTTTGCTGGAGACACTGTGGATACAGTTTGGTGATGGGTGCTCTCAGGCTGGTACTGTGGCCAGAGAAGGCAGAAAGTGAAGGATGAGAAGCGTGGGCAGGAGCAGGCCATCCCCTGAGTGCTTACTCCTATGGTGCATGGCCTGCAGCTGGCAACCCAGGATGGGCACCCATGGGTGTGGCACAGGACCACCAGCATCTGCTCCTGGTGCAGGCCCAGAACCTGTCCTTAGGGAGGTAACAAAGCCCCCAGAGGGACTGTGGCTGGCGCTGGGGGTGACACTGTTGGGACCTGGCTCATGGTGTGAAGGGGGTGACCCCTAAGTGCTAAGCCCCTACTATCCTGCCCCTAGTATCCCAGCTATCCCCACCTCCATTGCAGTGAAATATTTCAGCTTTTAGGCATGCCAACAGGAGATGTGGGAGCAAGGCCTGGTCCTTACCCCATACATCGACACAGGGCTTTGCCATGCTGAGGCCATAGGTCCCCATCAGCTCATTCTTGTGGTCAACAACCAGATCCAGCCTCCGTAGACCCTCTTGTTATCACCGGCCTAAATCAACATCACAATAAGCATGAGCTAATGCAATTAGTTTGAGGGGGACAGCAGCCCATCTCCCTCACACCTGATGTAGTATTGTGGAAATGTGGGGTCCACAGGGACCTCCTTGTCACCCTCCCCATCGGCCCCTTAATATCCAACGTGGCTGTGATAAGAAGCAGTTGCAGGGGCTGCAGGTGGGAAGGTGTCAAGTCATATGTGCGGGGCTATAAACAGTGTGTGCCCATAAAGCAGATCAAAGCAGAAAGAGTTTATTTTCAGAAGGTCTGTTTCCTCCACAGAGCTAGGAGACAAAGAGCTTCGGGGGGAAGGGGAGAGAGGAAAGAGGAGAAAAGGGGGAGAGTGCAATGACCGTAGGGCTGGCTGTACCAAGCAGCTCCCTGTTGAGGTGGAATCAGCCCAGCTGGACACAAGGCCCCAGAACCTCACAGCATCACTAGGGCTTCTCCAGGGGAGCATGGAGCAAGGATCCTGACCTTAAATAAACCCTGCAGCCCCAAATCCCAGTGCTTGGGGGCCAGGCTGGGCTTGGCGGGAGTTGTGGAGCTGCTGCAGACACCCCAACGCTACTGCTCCTTCTTGCTCCAGGAGGGAGGAGGAGGAGGAAATCCAGGTGGGGAGGGTGGCTGTGGCTGATTTGTCAGCAATAGGAGCTCCAGAGGTCAGAAAGCAGATGTCAGGGCTGCAACGAGTGTGTGCTGGCTCAGAAATGCCTGTATCCTCTGCTTTCCCTCCTCACCCCGCTGATACAGACAGAAAACTCCCATTTCTTCTCACTGCTTAGTTGAGCAGTGAGTCACAGGAAACTGTATGGTGTCTCAGGTTTGTTCTGCTTTAATTCCAGCTGAAGATACTCTCCAGGAGCCAGGAGCAGCAGCTCTGCAATGCATTTTCCCCTCTTCCTCCTATTGACATCAGCACTCAGACCCTGACCCCAGTACCTGCCCCAGCCCCACCAGCACGTCCTTCCCCTGGCTGACACCAGCCTCTTGTGCCCTGCCACCCCCAGCATCCGCATAGGCAGGAAATGGGGGTCATCTGTCCCTGTGGTGGTGGCAGCACTTGCTTCCTTCTGCCAGTGGCCCTGGGTGGGGTCCAGCCCTGTGCTCACCACACACACACCGGGTCTACTCCAAGTGGGTCCTCCTGTGCTGTGCAGCACCTGCCAGGCTCCAGCCCACACCTCCCTATCAACAGCCACAGCCAGGGAAACACATTGCGCGTTCTTCAAGGGAAACTCTCCTGTTTCGCACAAATATTTATTCCACCTGCTTCCTTCCTGCCTGTGGCCGTTCAGCTCCAGGGACTCAGCAGGTCACTGGTAGCAGGGTACGGGGAACAGTGCGCAAAGGCCTTCATCTGCAGCAGGCCAGCAGTCCGCCCATTTCTTGATGCTGTGTTTTCACTCACAGATGTCTCAGGGTGAAATATCTGGTGGGTGTCCCAGTGCTTTTAGGAGAAGGGCAAAGTGAGGGCTTCAGCACAGTCTGCTCAGAGACTGCTGTTCTTTTGTTCAGATGGGCCAGGCACCAAGCACTGCAGAAGGGTGCAGTGCTTGGATGCCACCAGACACAAGCATGGCACTGCACCCACCCTGCATGCCCCAAGCACTGCAGTGGGCTTCAATGTGCCTGTGGCTCCTCATAGGCCCAAATCCTTCTAGGGTTGCTGCACCCCCCACATTCCAGTGTGTCACCACCATTGCTGTGCTTTCCCCCTCTTCTTGGCACTGCTGACAGCAGTGTGCTGTACTGCAGCCCACGAGCACCTGTGGCATGTTCCTGCACTGTCGTACTGGGATGTTGGCAGGAAGAGCCCAACTCACACCACAGTTCATGACAACACAGCTCTGCAGACTGGCAGTGTTCTCACCATTTCCTTGCTGCAGTGGGCTCCTGCCCAGGCAGGGCAGATTTCTCTTCTTGTGCTGCAGTGCTCCTCATGGTGCTTCACACACACAGGCTGACCTACAGACATGGAGCTACCTGACCTGCTCATGTCTGCAGCAGCAGTGTCAGCACCGCAATGGCCTTTCCCAGCGTTTGCCTCGATTTCTCAAGGGGCTCTCTTACCCCCTGCAAGAGGTTGAATGTCCACCAACATGACATGCAATCCAGAAAATCCCTTTGTGGGATATGAAAGCCAGCACAACCAGCAGGGAGATGCTGCTCCTGGAGATCCATTTTGTCTCACCTCAAGTGAGAAACCAAGAAATGGGGTGACGAGCCACCCTGTGGGGGAGAAGTCAGACCTACAGATGCCCACTAGACACACCTCTGCATTGTGGGCGTCCTGGGGGAGGCTGGGCACAGGGACACATTGGACATCATGCACAGCTGGTGCTGGGGGAGTGCTGGGTCCCCACATTCTGCTGGTTTCCCACATCCCATGTGGTCCCCATGTCCTTCTGGGTCCCCAGGACTTGTTGGGTCCCCCCATCCCACTTGGCTGAGCTTGGCACAGGGCTCACTTCCTGCTGAGGCAGCGTATTCACCAGGGGAGGAAAGGTCGTGCTGAGGAGATGGGGCTGTCCCCACTTCCTTCCCTGCACCCAGCACTGCTTATCGGCAGCTGCGGTTTCCTCCAGTTCCTGTCCAGACTTTGCAAGGTGCAAACCAAGACCCAGTGTGGGCACCCACCTGCTCCCCTCACGTGAGAACTCTGCTGTTCCCCCAGCAGAGAACTCCTGTCCCCCCAGGGCAAAATGCTCAGTGGAAGCATGGCTGAGCCAGGAACATCCCCCTCTGCATCCTCACATTCTGTTCATCACATGCAGCAGATGTGCAATTGCTCCTTCCCCACTCCACAGAGGGAAGAAACATCCCGAAAATTGCAGACTGATGTGGGCCAACTCCCTGGGCCTTTCTGTTTGCCCATATGGGGAATGTGCTTAGCTGAGGGGTCTGCAGGTGATCCCTGTCTGTGCCCGCTCTGTGGAGTGCTGCTGGGGACTTGCTCAGGAAGACATGCTGCCCAGCATTCTGGCGTCACACCAATGACTTTTCCTGTTTATATCCTGTCCTGAGGATTCATCCTGGCTGGAAGCAAGTTCCCAGCAGCTGGAGAGCAGAGATAATCCTGCAGGAAGTGGAGCAGTAGGATGGGGAGAATGGCTTTGCTGTCACCAACTCTGCTGCCTGGCGCTGACACCGTCCCTCTCCCTGCTTTCTGTTTGGCAGTAAATCCCTGCCATCATCACTATTTCTTCTTGCACTGTGAGATGGGGCTAGATGCTGGGAAGCATAAGGGATGAGGAGCTATGTGCAGAGTAGCACAGACACTTAGGTTGGAAGGAGCCACATGGTGCCTGGGCTAAATGCTGTAAAAGTATATATCATCGTGTTTAGTGGAAAAACTGAACAAAACAAGACAATCATGTGGAAATGAAACTTCTAACTTACTAAAAAAAATCAGGCACCAGCATCATCACAGCAGAAATCCCCGCCATGAGCCACATGGGCTTTCTCCCAGGGAACATCATCAGAATGGCCACACCCAAGCACTGCACTTTGCTTTGAGCTCACTGGGAAGCTGCTTCCAGCAGCACCTGCAGGACAGGGCTATGGGAAGCCTAGAGCATGCCGAGGTGGCATTTGCAAGGGGCGATGGCATGGAAATGCCCCAGGTTGTACTCAATTAGTACAGTAGGCCGCTGATGCTGGAGGGCTGTGTGCTGAGGCTCCCTGTCTGTTTTGCTGTCCCTGGGTTTATCACTGGCCCTTCCTTTCACAAACGGTGGAGTTCTAACTTAACAACCTGGCCAGGCAGAGCATGTCATGGCACTGTGCTCACATACGCGCAGACTCACATGAGGTCTCAGGTTGGCTGCCCACATGCCTGCCTTCCCCTGGCACATTACAGCATCAGGGACTGCTTGGCTCTGCCCAGGGCTTTGGCTTTGGATTCCCAGGAGGGGGACTTATCTGAACTTCTTCAACACTCACTATGTGTTTGCTTTGGCTCTGGGTTAATATGTATTGGTTTGCTGATCAGATAGGGAGATCAATGGACAGAGCGTTGACAGGTCTATTTTCTGCCCATTTCAAAGCCTTCAGTCTGAGCAGCAACACAGGGCTCCCCAACCTTATCAGTAGCCAATTAAAGTACCTAAAATTCAGGCTAAACATTTTAGCATGCTCTTCCATCAGAGTTCCTCATCATGGAGGGAACAATGAGAATGTTGTTGGTAAAACTGTAGAGACAAAGCCTTGCCCTAGGCATCCTGTGACAGCTGTGCCTAGGGCACCCATGCCACATTCAAGCTGTTGAATGCAGGCTCCTTGCAGCCCAGCCATCTCCTCCTGTTCCCCATCCCCATCATCTGCTCATCTTCCCCTGACAAAACAGGGAACAATTATGGCATTGCTCAGTGCACCTGGGCAGTTAGAGCCTGGACAGGTAGAACAGGGCTGTAGAGCAGGGCAAGCAGAGCAGAGTAGGTAGGGCAGGGCGGCAAAGACAAGCACCATAGAAGCGGCTCCTCCCAGCCCAAGGACAGGGCCCTTTCAGGGATTAAGTCCCTTTGTGCTGGATGAAGCAAGTGTTTACTGAAGCTGTCATTACAATCCTCAGCAGCCCCACTGGCAAAAAGGTCTGTGTGCACCCTAAAATGTGCCCATGACCATGGGACTGTGGCTCCAGCATTGCACCTGGCACAGCGCAGCCTGGCTCCTTCCCCCTTCCCTTTGGCACACAGCTCACTGACATCTCGCAAACAAGAAGCAGGTTGATGTGATTTTTCCACGTATGTCTTGGAGTCACAGATAATTCATTATTCACACCTCTCTCATTAAACACTCAGCCCAGAGGCTGAGTCTCCATTGGCTGTGCAGGTCAGCCAGCTTCTGCGCAGTCATGGTGCCAGGTCACCACTCTGGGGTAAGGGCAGTGCTGTGGGGGACTCCTCCAAAATCAGGGCTGATGCAAAGCATGGTCAGCCTTCCTGCTCAAGGTGAGCATCTGGATGAGCTCTGACCCCACAGCAGTGCTGTGGAGCTTCACAGTGCATTTATCTCAAAACGCACCAATAGAAGGAGCTTGCCACACTTGTGGCCAGCTTTCTGGTGGTTAGCATTTCACTCTGTGCCTTTGGCATTGAAGTTTGGTATCTAATTCCCACTGAAATCAGCCTCACCAGCATGATTTCATTAACTCTGGCATAATTTCACTGTTTCACGCCAGCTTACTACAAACTAGGCTGGCAGTGTGGATGCCAGGGCAGCAGAGACCTACAGATGCCCAGTACAGGGGCACAGTGCTGGCACTCTGGGGCTGCTGCATGGGGCAGTTCCCACTCCACATCCCATCTGCACACATTGCATCCCTCAGCATCATCCCTCTCCCAGAAGAGCTTCCCAGCTCAGCCCTCTGCCATTTCCACCCTGGGCTCCAAGTTTCCATGCAGGGCAGGGGCACCCTGGAGGACAGCACTGTGTTTCCAGCCCAGCTAATGAGAACTCCAAATGTCTTTGGTGGGCTGCTCTCTGCAGGCAGCGCTCAGCAGCGAAGACAACCAGGGCCATTTTAATCGTTTCCAGATTTGTGTGGGAGGTCAGGGCCCTGGGGTGCTGCTCCATGTCAGTTTTATAAACACAGCAGTTTTTCCAGATGGTCTCTGGCTCCAGCCTGGCTAGCAGGTTGATTGGGCCAGACCGAAATAACAACAGGTGGAGAACAGGCCATGACTGCCTGACACTATCTCCTTTTTCCATCTACCCCCCAAATGATTTTTTTTTTTCCCTTCGCAGAAAACTTGCACTGGATCAGGGAAACGTGCAGGGGCTGAGGCCCCACACCTTCACTGCTGCGTGAAAGCAGAACTGCTGCATTCTGGCCCTGCTCCATGCTCCCACCCAAGGCTTGCAACTGTACTGAGACATGATGCACAATGCAGGCTGGGAGGTCACTCCCACTGCTCCATGGCTGCAGGAATGCTACATTACAGCACTCTAGGATGAAGGGCAGGAGACCACTGTGCTTGGCACAGCCATGGCTCCACGCTGCAGCAGTGCCCTTGTGCCGCCCAAATACAAAACCCAGTGAAAATGGGAAGCCATAGACACCTGGCTCTAAAAGAAGAGCGAATTACATTGAGCTGGGGCCATCCTGACTCTGTCAGAGTTCAGTGCCGCCAGCTGCAGGCAGTGCTTGTGGTTGGGAGTCATCTCCCTTAACAGACTGAAAGGATGGAAAAAAACGCTGCACTGTGTTGGAGGTGGGTTGCAGTGCATCCCACACAGAGGCCTTTTCATATTTCCCATTTGCCTTTGAGTTCAAATTCCAGAACAGGCCAAATCTCCACATACAGGAGATGAAATCTTGGCCAGACATTACAAATTGATTGTGGGTGTAAATAAAAAATGGCATATTTAGCACTGCTGCTGCCAAGGTCAGTGCATATCCCTCCAGCACACAAGGACCCCGCACGTGGCCCTGTGCTCCTGCTGGCACAAGCTGAGGTTAGGGAAGCTCCCAGGGACCCTCTGCTCCCTGAAACACTGCCAAGGACCAAGGGAAGGTGGATGGGTATGGGCACCCCAGGGAACAGCTGGGACATCACACACTCTGCCACTGCCCCCATCATGCCCTGAGTGGCCCCCATGGTGTGCCAGGGGCAGCGGCAGGCTGCCAACACACACCTTTATTTCTAAACCTGAGGCAAAGCTGAATCAGACCCAGCATGTGGCTGTTCTCAGCCCCAACAATGACATCTTGATTTCTTTTGTAGTTTCTGGCCCCTTTTGCTCTGAGCATGCCAACTTTCAGAGACCTGCATGGCCCCTGCTATTAATTGCACAGTCCCAAGGTAAATATATCTCTGTCCCTGCCTACAATTTGTATAAATTGCTCAGAATGCTGTAATTTAGTGTTTAAGTTCAATTTATTTCCTGTTGATTAATGGAAAAGAGACTTCCCCCTGTGACTAATAAAAGTTGCTTGCAGGCAAGAAGCCCCCATCCTGGGAGGCTGCACAGGCTGGTTCAGCTGCATCACATCCAGCACTGTGCATAGCACCATCCATAGCATTATGCACAGCACCATGCACAGTGCGCCAGCCCCAGCTGTATCCTGCAGCAGACACTCAGTTCCAAGCCCACCTTGCCACTGTGGAAGGAGGGGCAGGAGCTGCAGCACCCGCCTCCGTTTGCACAACCTCCTAAAATGGAAATTATGAGTGCTGGGTGCCGGGGTCTGGACAACTTTACCCACACAGGCAGGTAGCAGAGCAAAGCTGGAAATGCTCTCAGGTCTGGGAAACAGCACAGGCTGCACCAAGCCCCTCCTTCCCCTGGCCCTTTGTTAAGGAATCCCATTTATGCCATGTCTAAATGGGCCCTAATCCTACAAACGCTTCTCCAGAAAAAGGACCAACCCTTTCACTAGTTTTTCTGTGCAGCGCTGTGTGCACCTGAACCCTTGAAATAACAAAGAATGGCTTTGGCTCTGATACAGCACTGTTGCACCTGCAATCTTATCAACCTTTTAGAGTTTGGAAGCGTGACCATGCCGACCCACGTGTGGAATTGCTGGAGGTGTCCATACAGACTGGAAGAAATGTGGTTTCAGTGCTTCCCAAGTGCTATCACCATGTGATACCCAGTGCTGACACTGTGGAATGCATCCTGCAGAGCTCAGTGTCAGCCCAGAACCCACCTGCTGATGCACCTGGGTGCGCCTCATCTGCACACAGCATCTGCCCCCGATTTCAGGAGCTCATAACGAATTCTCCCTTCAGAACATTATCTGGCAAATGCTCTGCTTTCAGGCATAAAGGCACTGGTCATGTGAAACCACTGAGCATCTTTGGAGGGCTCAGTCAGCACTGTTGATGCTGCAGACATGAAGCATGCTCCAGGAGAGCGATGCCTTCTTTCTGGACAGTCTCTCTCCCCCGCACCAGTTTTTTATTATTGTCTCAGAAGACAGCGTGCTTCTAAAATTAATGCAGTGAAACTCCACATGCATATACTGAGGGATGGAAATGGGTTTAATCACTGGCAGACGTGTTTGGAAGTGGCAGGACAGAAAAACGTCTCGGAACAGCGTATGAGTGGTGCCTGGAGAAGTCCTTCTGGCTCTGACAGCATGGCCATGGCATATACCTGCACGGATGAATCTGTGTGTGTGCAACATGCACCCTGCATGATACGTGTAATAACACACGCATGTTTCTGCATGCATAAACAGCCCTGCATTGATGCACATGCAAACCTTGAGAGCCATGCGTACACTTTCCTCTCTGAGTGAGGCAGGGAGGAAACAAAGGCTGAGGGCTGCAGATGAAAGGGAGCAGAGGAAGGGCACGAGTGGCCCACACACTGAGCGATGCTCATGCCGTCCCCTGCACGTTCCCATGCTGCTTCCAGAGTGCAGGCAAGCATCCCTTATTGGCTGCACCTGGTTGCTATTAAGCATTCAATCATAAAGGGATCACAATCCAGATACAACTAATTTGGAGGAACTTTTTTACACAACAAGCCCCTCTCTGTTTGTTTGTTTAGTTTAATATCTAAAACTAACTCCATCTGGTTTGACACTGAACAGGACTCTTGGCTGCCCCACGAACGAGGAGGGGACACAGACATATTTCTCACAAACGCAGGGGAGCTCTCCTTTGGTGGTTTAAAAATAACATTAAAAAGGGCAGCTGCTGGATGCTGGTGCTGGCAGATGTTGGTGATGCTGGTGGATGCTGGCAGCGCCAGGGGGCAGCCCAGTTCCCACAGACCCTCATGGAGTCCCCAGAAGCTACTCTCTCTGTCCCCTGTGCCTGTTTTCCATGCCCATGAGGGTAACCTGGCACCCATACTGACACTGGATGAGGCACCAGGGGAACCTGTGGGACACCTGGGAACAGGGATGCTGCCCCTCCATGTCCCTGGGGCAGCCCCAGCCAGCAGAGTGGGCCCCAAGCATTTTCTACTCGACCGTTTGAACCATGGTTCTGACAGTGCAGAACACCATTGATCACCTATGACACTTCCTTCCCCTTTGACTGAGGAGTGCTGCCTTTTTGTTTGAGTACCAAAAAAAACACCACATGAAAACCTCACTTTTATTCCATCCTTACAGAGACCCAGCATCAAAGCCCGCAGGCTCCTGCATGACCTCCTCTAAACTCCTTCCTAAGGGCAGCCACATTTTGAAGCGCAGAAAAATGAGGGGGATGAGAACCACAACATTCATCCCTTGGCTGCTGCTGCAAAGCCCCCATCACTGCAGATGCCTACCCTGGAGCCCTACAGCAACACCAGCACCAAGGGACACATCCTACCCAGTGGGACCTGGCCACCTGCCCTGGGATGACAGCACAGTGACATGGCTGTGGATGTGGCATGGCCCTCCATTTCATACCATCTGATGCATACCATTGATGCATCTCAATGCATCAAATCACTGTTTCCCTCCTCATTTCCTCCCCCTGAGAAGAGCCCAGCACAAGAAACTCCCAGTGAGTGGGTGTCCCAGGCTTTACGCAAACGCAGAAACCAAAGGCTTCTTGCAGATTAGATGCTTCCCTTCGTCCCGTCAGCCTGGAGGAATTTATCAAGTACTTCCTCACAGGGACCATACACAATGCATCCCACGCATTCCACCACACATGGACACTTTCAGGTGTTTACTGATGTGCAGTAGCTTTTAAGAAGATTCCAGGGAGGCTTTAATTTAACATTGGCAACTGCCCTGGGAAGAATTTTCCAAGTAGGGGGAAATTCATTATCCCAGTCAGTAGAGGGAGAAACAAGGAGCAGGGAATGCACAGATTTCAGTGTTAATATTCCTCTTTTTGGCAATGGTTTCAGGTGCTATTCCCCAGATGCTGACATTCTTCTTTCCCGGGAATTTGGCTGTTTTAAACATTCTGGTCACCATTTGCATATTATTCACAGTGACTTCTGCATTCCCATACTACCCAGCTCATGTGGACAAAGGGACCAGAGGAACAGAGAAGCCTTCTGAGGTTGCGGAGGAGAAATCAGCCATGGGCAGCCACCATTGTTGTTGCTGAGGTCCCCTTGGAGGCCCAACGCTGCAGTCCTGCTGTTCAGTGGCCCAGAGAGAATGGGGTTTCCCAGCTCCACTATCCCCCCTCTCACTGGCCCCAGTTCTGATGGAGGGAATTAGAGAGCAGACTTGGCTGGGAACAGCCCCCAGGTTGCTCTCACAGGGAAATGGGGGAAGGCAAATGTAGAGTTCTCCTAGGAAGGACATTACAGAGCTTGCCCTGGAGAAGCACCACATCTTTGGGTTGTGGCCCACATGACTAATCCTCTTCCCCTCACCTCACCCCTTTGTCTACAATGTCAAGACTCCTCCAAATGCACCTTCCATTTTGCAGTGCTTTTGCTCGGGCCATTATTCAGGCTGAGCTAGCCTTGTTTCCTTGCCAAGAGCTGTATTCTCTATCTGATAAGATAAGCTCCTTAAAAGAGGATTTTTGGGACCCTGACTCACTGGAGAATTTTTTTCTGTGGGGCAGTCATACGGCCTATAACACACTTAACTATTTGATGAGCTTATCACTAAAATTCAAATGCCCATCGCTCTTGTCCCATAGGAGGACAACCCCTTATCTAGAAGCAAGGTCATCTCAATCAGGTGCTAAGCATGGAGAATCTCCCTATCATCTCCACCTCCACGCCTTCAGCCCAGCTGTGTATTCATGATCACCCCTGCTCCTGCCTCCAGACCTTCTGGCAGCGATGAAGCAATGGTGGGGAAGCAAACCCACCTGGCCACCACAAAACCCTTCCTGATGGTTGCCCAAACCCAGCTCTCACCACCTGTAATATCAGCCTAACCTCACTCCATGAAGGCTCCTTTGTGCCTGCATCCCCAAGCAGAGCATCCTTGGTACTCCTTCAAAGAAGGCAGCCCCACTGCCCCTGCCATGTCCCCAGCGCAGGGGCTGTCACTGTGCCACAGCCCCCCAGTACAGGAAACCCTCATGCTTGGCAGATGGGGCTGGGTTTTACCTCTCTGCTGCAGGAGATCCTCTGTGCCTTGCCCATGGAAAATGCAATCAGCAAAGCCTTGTATTTAATTAGTGCTGCTTCTCCTCTCCCATATGTTTCCAGTTAGAGGCCCTGCCGGTGCCAGCAGTGCTGTCCTGCTCAGCTTGGATGGGTGCAGTGTTAAGCCCCAGCAGCTGGGCAACATCTCCAGCAGCCCCCAACAACCTGCTGCCCCACTGCTGTCCCCAGACACAGCTGCCAGCATGCCCTGACATACACCTGTGCAAGGGCAGGACCAAGCCCCACTTACAGCTTCTGCCTGCGTATGTTTGGCCATGCCCTGAGCAATGCTGCACCAAGGAGCAGCTGCAGGGCATGATCCACCTGCTCAAAATCCACTCCAGGCTCTGTTTGCGCCCTTTGAAGGCACCAACATTTCTCTTGTCCAGGAATGCGAAGATCTCACCCCAAACAACAACAGCAAAGGGACCCCTGGGTACACTGACACCCCCAGACCTGCTCCCAGCACCATGGGGACCCTGTACCCATCTCAGGTCCTGCAGGTTGACAGGCTTGGTAAGCCCCAACAACTGCAAATGATCAACCCCGGGGGGATATTTTCCTTCCCTCGGCTCTGGAGTCAATTGTCAGCCCTGCTTTTAAAGACACTCTTGTAGGCAGCCTGGCTATGCTTTTCTGCTTTGGAGGAATTCCTCTAAAACAATAATAGTGACATTGTTCCTCACTTTGCTGGCGGTTTTATTGGGCTCACGTTGGAGAAAGGTGACCGTAGCTGCCTTTTGGCCACATGTGTTTACACAAGGAAATGCATGTGGGTTTTGGGGTGGCGCCTGGAGTCAGCAGCCGCTCTCTGTACTCCTGACCCTTACAGAGCTGCTTTCTTGCTTCTGGGTACGTTTACTGCACTCCAGATGTGAGCTGGCTCCAGCAAGGCTGCGGAGCGCCAGGGATCTGGCATCCCCAGACTCATCAGTCCGTGGGGTAGAATGCCACGGTGGTTGTTTTAAAAGCTGTAATGCGTTCTTGGTAACACATCATGATTTATTCAGTCCTTGTTTGACAGGGTGCCTTTATCAAAAGCTCATGTGAATCCAGGCTGCGTGGCGTGCTCTGGCTGCAGCTCAGCCAGGCTCTGCAGACAGATCAGTGTGGGCTCTGTGGGGCCCTGTGGGGCACTGTGCTTTGGGCCACTCTGCTCAGCAGGCTCCAGGCATCAGCACCCATGGCTGGACCACAAGGAAAGTGATCTGAAAGAACAAATGTTGTAACATTGATGGGTATTGTTCAGGTGCCCCAGATGATGGGGTAGCTGGGGGTTGACAGTCCCAAGTTCCACCATCATGCCTTACAGAGCCCACATGCTGCTAGCCTCACTTCAGCTCTCAAGTCTATAAATGGAGGGGAGAGAATCAAAATCAGAATGTGCTTGGGGAAAAACTGGACATGGCTGCGGCTGAATGTGGGTCCTGGCAGAGCAGTGACGTGTCATCACCCTGTGAGCTGCCTGGTTACTAAAACCACACTTTGTTCCACTTTTATGCCCTTTAAACCACACAGCGCGATTACAGAGAGCAGCGGCTAGGAGGCACCTGGCAGGTTTCCACGCACAGCCCCACAGAGTGCTTTTGGCCCTTGGTCCCACTGCTTTGTGGGGTCATTCTTATGGGCACAGACAGATGCAGGAAACTTTAGTCCTGGATTAGGAATGAGCCTTTGGCTTAGAGATATTTATTTGCCTTTTATCATAATGGGAAAAAATGAAACAGCAGATAGGAGAGGAAGAAAAAAAAATTCAATCTGGGTCAGAATCTCACACTGGCTAGTTCACTTCACAGTTTAAGTAAATAATTCTCATCCCCAAACCCTTCAGGGTCACATAAATGTGCCTCTTTGCATGGAAGAAACTATTTTGATAGAAGCTGAGTGCCTGATGAATTTGCAGCTTTCCCAAACTGGGAAACTTGGTTTTTCATAGTGAGATATAAAATCCTATCAATTAATCTAACTTTTATTGCACCTCTGGGGCATGAATGTGTTGTTATTTAAACAAATGGTTCCCATTACCTTCAATTATTTTATAAATGTTTTTCAATGATTTACAAGCTTCTATTAAATGGACAATATACTTCTGTGCTCCTTGAGGGGTAAACAGTGATCTGAGGACTGGGGTTCACTGATCTTTGTTTTTTTCTCCTCTTCCTTTTACCCACACACTGGGCTCTACACACAAGTGGGGGTGGGCACAGCCCAGGTCATGCTGATGGGGCTGCCCCAGGCCCATGCCACATCACTGAGGTGGGGGACCCTCATCCCCTTGTTTCCACCCCAAAGCCATCCCTGCACTGTGACAGCCCTAAGCAGGGCTCTGCGGATTGGGTGTTCCCAGCTGCACTGACCTCCACACGTCCCAAAGTGGTGCATCTGGTCCTTGCAGGGCCTTCATCCCAGGGATTACCTGGGATTTGCAGGATCATTCTGCAATGCACAAACGATACAGTACTCTGTGCATTGGGGAGGGAAGGGGGGACTCCTGTTTTGCTTCTCTTTCTTCCTGCTTGATGCAGAATGCCCCAGAACTCTCCTGCAGGCCTGCACTGGACCAGGCCTGTGCACCATGGGGTTGTGAGGGGCTGCCAGGCTGCAGCCCACAGCTCTGAGCCCCACTGGGCCCAGAGCCCTCCAGACCCAGGCGTAGGGCTTGTCAGTACAGGTGGGCAGAGTAGATCAGATCGTTCCTTCTCAGGTTGGAAGGAACCCAGGCTCTGCTGCCAGCAGGAAGCACTTTTATCTTGGTGGGGGTCAAGCAGGGATGTGGCTTCTGTAGTGCTGACCCCAGCCCAGCCCTCATCCATCTCCCGTGCCCTGGTGTTCCCCTGCTAATACCCAGTGCCACACGTTGACAGGATGGCAATTAAGTCTGTGCTCTGCTCATTCACTTGAGCCTGTCCACATCTCAGGCAGCTATGGAGATGATAGGCTCTGTTTACAGAGCCTGCTATCATTTATTATTTTTCAGGGGTGCTGTGAGGAGCAGGGAGGGGGAACATCACTATGGGAAGATAAACCTGGCAGAAGGGCAAAGGCACATGGCCATAAATCCGCAGCCCTTGGTGCATGGAGCTGGGCACTCATGCTCTGTGCACGTTCAGGAGCTGCGGGAGCACACAGGTACAGCCACCAGAAGGGACAGAGTTGCCTGAGGTGACAAAGCCAAGCTGAGGTGGCAGCAGGCAGCCAACGCTTTTTTTCCTGAAAGTCAGACCCACAATGTCAGGCACAGGATAATGTTTTTCTCAGCTGGCCCTGGATATCTGCCTTGAACTGCAGCCATGGGCCTGCTTAGGATTCTGGGTGACCCAAAAGATTATTTTTCTTGGCAAACAGTGACAAGTTGTTACACCACTGAAAATAGCTAATAACATTTTACTTAATTAAACACTGCAAGGTCTAACAATGTAGATTGTCACTTTTTCCCTTGCACTGTATTGCTACAACAACCCAGACGGGAATTTTGCATCCATCCCCCAGTTGGGGCCATGTGTGCTTGTGAGGGCTGTGAGTGCACAGCCATAGCCCCGTGTACACATCAGCCTCAGTTCTGTGTTTCCCCACTTGCAGAGCCAATGAAACACATTTTGCTGCACCGGCATTTCCCATTGAAAGGGTAAACAGAGCCTCAGGCCAGAGCTTCACCCCTACCTTCAGCCCCCCAGAGCCTTCACTCTGCTTGCTCTTTGTCATCTCCAGCTTTTTATGCTTTTCTCTAACTTTATTATATTAATAAAATATAATTACCTGACACCCTGTCTTTTATTTGCTTAAATCAGCTTATGTTTGGAAGACAAAAGCACTGCATGGAAATGGCTTGCAGTGGCCCCAATGGGAGTCTTGTCTGAAGGGCTTGTGGGGAGTCAGCATGGTGCTGTGATAGCTGTCTTGGGCTGTGTGCACAGCAGCAGCTCTGAAATCATATTTCACTGCAGTGGGAGGGAGTCTTCATAGTGTTTCTTCACATTTAGGCTTGGGCCTGTTTCTCACAGCAAGGTTATTAAAAACACTCAGACCTGAAATGGTTTCATTTATGTCCATGCATTTGCTGCTCATTATTATAAACAAGTGTCTTGAGGGTCATTAAAAATAAATTGGAATGAGTGAAAAACGAGTGAGAAGTACAAGGAAACTGAATGACTGAAAACACGCATCTTAGTATCTAGGGCAGAAAGCTCCCCCTTGGAACAATGCCTTAGCTTGTGAGACAAAGGGGAAAAACCCCTCTGCTTCCTTTTCAACCATGCATATCCCCCTCCCGCACAGGGATGCAGGGGATGGAAACAGACAGAGCCAGGTCCCAGCCCGGGCTGGGCAGCTCTGTGCCTGTGCGCACTCACTGCTGCCACATGAATGGGATTTGTCAGGATTTCCTTGCAGACATCACTGGTCTCAAGTTGATCTGACAGACATCAGAAGCTACCAGCAAGTACCTCTTGTCCCAAAGCCCAGCAGCCAGAATTTGACCGAGCAATGACAGGCAGCCTACAAACCCCATGGCCATCCCACTGTGGACAGACTGCATGGATGCAGTGTTGCAGGGATTAGAAGCAGCCCCAGGGCTCAGGATTTGTTTTTCCTTCCGGCAGGAGACAAAGTTAACCTGGAAGGTAAGTGGCTGGGGATGGGCTGCTTCTCACATCTCTCTGGTAAGCACATATCCATTAACTAACATTACTAAAAGTGTTTTTAAAAAAAAAATAACAAAAATGAAAAAAGACAGGCTTCTAGCCTCATTCACACCAGGTCACATCAAAACTACAGGTGCCATTCTACAGAAGTGCTAAAAAAACATGTCCTAGTGAAGTTAAAAGTTAGAACTGTTCCCAAAAGCATGACTCCAGTCACCCCATGAGAAGACATGCATGTGAATTACAGGGATGCCTTCCCCCACTGGGAGGGGCTGGGGCTGCTGATGAGCCAGGTCTCAGCCCACTGCCAGGGCATACAAGGAACTGCATGAGTACTGGCACACTGCACCAGTACTGCTGCCCTATGAGCTGAGCCAGTCATCTCATTAAGACCTTGGCTCAGCAGTATCTCCCTGCCATAAATCTACATCATGCCTCCTCGCCCCAGGCAGGCTGTCCACATCAGGCCAGGGGCTTCCCAACTCTGTGAGTTCTGCAGGTGCTGATGGCTCCACAACTGGTGCACATTTGCCCTTTGAAAGGCCATGGGGCCATGGGTGAATTCTTACTGCTGCACAAGAAGAAAGATGTCCCCAGCTTGGCTGTGCTGTGGGCAGACAGACCACAGATCCAGGAAAACAGGCACTGCTCAGCCCAAGTGAGACAGAGGTATACAAGAATCCTTGTGCTGATTGCTCCCTCTGGCCATATCCCATGTCAGTGTGCTGCCTTCTGCACTGTCCTTGCTCCATGCTGTAATGGCAGCACACAGCACAGCAGTGTGAGCTGGGGACATGTGGCCAGGGGATCCAAGGGCAGAGCACAAACACCTCCTGGATTGTAAAGGAGGAGCAGAGGAGCTGTGGGCACACAGTAACAGCACGCATGGGGCTCGTCTCAGTCATTCTGCTCCAAAACCTGGGAACTCTGGGAAGGCTGAAAGAGCACACTTCTGCCCTACAAAATTTCACTGCTTGTAAACAGAGAGAACTGATCTAAACCACAGCATGTGAACTGATTGTGTGCAACTTTGCTCTGGGAATCTAGTTAAAATTCTCATTTCCAAATCTTTATTATTATTATTACAAGTAGTTACACAACAGGAAGTACTCACCCCATGTAAGACCATCATGAGGCCACCAGACAGATGGATCCGGCATGCAGGGCTGGCAGAGTCCATGCAAACAGCACAGAACCTTGCAGGGCCACACACAGATGTGGCTTTTGCATAGGTAGAACAAGGTGGGCAGTGAGCACTTAGCAGAGGTGCTGACTGAAGCCAGCAGTCATTACCCAGCACTCATGGACAGGCAGCTTGGCAGGGATGTGGCACCTTTCATCCGATGACAGAACTCTGAAAGGAAGGGAACCATGGGCAATTGTGGCACTCGCTGCAGAAAGAATGTGATCCAACTTGCGCCCCAGCTCCAGCCCACGGTACCGCCCTGTCACACAGATGTATCCCCTGGGACTGATGGGACCTAGGCTTATTGCAAAATGCCAATGGGTTTGAGAGTAGTGCAGTCCAGGTCTTGGAGAAGTGAAGCCCTGAAACTCAATGAAAGTAATGAGGAAACTGGGAGCTATTCCTTGCACCTTGACAGGACAGCAGCATCTTCCAGAGCTCATGTTCGAATTCACAAATGGAAGAGAGAATATTTCGGAAGAACTCCCTGTTAAAAACTCATTATTATTATTTTTTTAATATATAATAACTAAAAACATGGCTCTAAACACTGGGTTTAATGAAATCCTCCCCTCCTGGCAGGCCCAAGCAAGCTGCAAACAAGCTTAAACCTAGTGGACAGGGGCCCTTCAGAAGAAGGAAACTTGAAAGCATTTTTGTTGTACTTGTGGGGTGAGGGGAAGAGACACAGGACCCAGGATTGTGTTCTGCTGGGAAGCATGACGACATCCACAGAAGGAACACTCTAAGCCTTCTGGCCTAAATTATCTGCTAACGTAAATAATCAAATTCCAGGGACCACACTGCTCTGGCGCCACTGGAGCAAGGGGCGGCCCCGTGCTGTAGCAGGTGGCAGCCTGCCTGCCCTGCTCCCCGCCCTGCTCCTGATGCTGATCTGAGGAAGCCAGCATCACTCTTGGTACTGTGGGAAGTTTTTAATGGCTCGCTCCAGGCAAGGCCTCTAAAATGTTTATATTAATACTTACACGTTGGACAGCCACTCACTGGGTCTCAGCTGGAAAGCAGTCCAAGCAGCTGAGAAACATCTGGTTGCTAACCCCGGACAAGGCATAATCTGGTAGCTCACGGATTTAAGAGGTCTCTTTGGAGGGAAAGAAGTTTGGCAAATATCTTACTGAGATATCTGTTCTTCCACAGTTGTTTCTCAAGTCTCAGTCGCTGCTGCAGTGTCAGACAGTTATGCTTCATCAAGACCCTATTTACACAGCATCCAAGCCTCAGTGATTACATAATTAGCTGTAATTAAGCACTACTCCCAATTTCCAGGAATACTTCTAAAGGTGTGGGACTGGGTGTGTGTTTCCCTGACACATGCTCCCCCCTGCTACATGAGAGAAAGCAGCTGTTTGTCCATTCACAACTGCGCCGCTCTCCCAGTACGCTCACACCGGTGCTGCCTGCCCTGCCTGTCCCCGGCCCATCCAGCCCCAGCACTCACACCGCACAGACACAGACATGCAGGAACCTTCCCTGGGGTCCTCCACCTTGAGTCCACAAATCTCTGCAAATCTGGAGACCAGGATGTGGAAAACTATGAACACACAGACCTACAAAAAGAGCAGGGACAAGGTAAAATGGACTCATTCTAATCAGTATGGCTCAGAATTTTGCTTTCTTTCTCTTTCTAGAATTCCCGGTTTTCATTTCCCTCAAAGGCAATTTCAGCTTTGGCTGTTCTAAGGCTAACTTCGAAGAGTGGAGAGCTAGTGGGACAAGACAACACAAACGAATAAATGTTCAGCAACTGAGTCAGGAAGGGACTTCTAGGCAGATCATTTGACATTTATTCTCCCTTTTTACTACCCATAATATACCACAAGGTCTTCTAGACATCTCAGGGCAAAGCCACTGACAACCCAGCTTGAGAGGCAGAAAATTAGGACAGAACCCTCATTTCTGAAAACCCTTTGTAGGCTTTATTGAAAAGGAGATAAGGATGAAAAAGGCAACAAGACGTTTGACAGATATAAAATGATGAGAAACCACCTTATCTCTTTATCTTCCACCTTGTCTTCTTCTCTTTTGTGATGTTTGTTGTTGTTGTTGTTTTCTTTGTTTTTGTAGCAAAAAATGTGGGAGACATTAGGAAAACATAAAGGCATAAACACCAAGGACAATGGCACTGTGAGGGGCGGGCTGGGAAGAAGATACTCAGTAGAGGCCACAGAAGTCTCCCTCCCAGCATGCTTGATCTGGTCCAGCAAAGCACTTAAGCATGCACCTCATACACATTTGACTTCATGGGGCTCTTCACAAGCTTGAAAGTTAAGCAGCTTTGGCAATTTGCTACAGCAAGACCAGAGAAACTGAGAAACTATTAAGAAAACTGACTCTTGGTCAACAGCAAGATTAGCTTGCCTTTGAAGAGCATCTTAGCCAATGATTCATGCAATGTGTCAGTTTCCACTCACTTAGGAAAACTCTAAGCCACTCTAGCATTCAAATTAACACGTAAAAAAGGTTATATACTAAGAATATCATAATCAGGTTTTCCAACTCCTTTCAGCTCAAGGTAGAGCTTGAAGCAGACACGTTTACAGGTACATGCAGAACTGGAACTTCTTTGTTTTAGTGTAAGCCAATGCCAGCTTAAAATAAAGTAGTGAATTCACTTTGCTGTTCCTTGATGTAGGGAACACTGTCCTGAGGATGAAGCACAACCTCAAGTGCCCAGCGGCCAAGTACCACAAATACAAGGTGAGCCACAAACAGCACCACAGCTCTGGGCAAGACACTGCAAAGACTGATATTTGGAGGAGTAGAGCACATCTGAACACTCCTTACATCATCAGGAAAACTTGAAAAACTCTCTGGCTTTGCTTCCTTTTTTAAAATTGGCACAACAATCACATCACATCTGCCTGGTGCTTTCAGAGGGAGCTCTGTATCACATTGTTAAGCACCACTGAGATAAAACAAACAAAAAAAAAGTTGGAGCCCATTCCTGGCCAGGCTGTGTGCCCAAGAATTAGGGGCATGGCTGCATCCAGCTCTGCACTCGCTGCCCCGCATTCCGGTCCAAACCCAGGCTAAAGCTCAGCCACTTGCTTCACAGAGAGCAGCTGATGGCACCTTTTGGCTTAAAAGTTATTCCACTAACGATGATGGAGGAAACTTAAATTCTAAATCCTAAGCTCTAGGTTAAACGGTTAAAAAGGACAGAAAAAGCATATTTAAGCATATGCTCCTCATACAAATACACAGAGCTTAACTGCATCAGAACAAGAAGCAAATAAGCTGTCTTTATTAGCAACTCAAATCTCACTACACTGGCAGCATTCCCCTAACGCCGGCACAGTAAAAAAAAAAAAACCAAACCAAACGAACAAACAAACCAAACAAAACAAAACAAAAAAGCACGTTCCACGGTCTTTTAAATTAGAAACTGATTCAGGATCAATGGGAAAAGAGGTCCCCACGCGAGGAGCGGAGCTCCCCCGCCGGAAGCGGAGCTGCGCGGCGCTATGGCGCCCCCTACCGGCCGAACCGGAGCACCGCGGGGCCGCGGGCGGCGCCCGGTGAGCCCCGAGGGGACGGGCATCTGGGGTTGCTCTGCATTGCCTCCCCCCCAGCGGACACCTCCAGCACAGGCCCCCAGGAGCAGCATCTATTTCGTGGCCATAGGACTATTTATTATTTCTCACACCTTTACTTCAAGAGGCACCAGATCGGAGTGCAAACCAAGGTCAGCAGGGACAGCTGAGCACCCTGCCCTGCATTGCCAGAGGAGGAATACACGCAGGAGGACGCAGGTTCGCTGCCCACCTCCATATCTGCAGCACGAACAAGCCCGGGGCATGTGCTGGCAGGGATGATCCGTCTCTACCCCCACGGAACTTTGAGGTCGCACACATTTGACAGAGCCACAAGCACGTGGATTCAGTGGCACAGCATGCAGATTCTGCAGCATCTGAGTCTTTACATCTGAGTCTCTCTACAGCATCTGCTGTTTTTCCACGCTGCTCATACGTAGCATGGAATACCAGTGCACAGAGCACCAAAGTATTCCAGAGTGCACCTCCTACATAAGACAATGAACAGTGAACCACTTTTTTTTTTTTTTTTTTTTAAAGCATCACCCAACACTGTATCACAAGGACTACTGCTAGCACAGATTCTAGAGAAGTGTGGCTCAGGTCAAAGCAGAACACACCAACGTGTGCAACTTGCAACGCAAACCTCACCGTTTTGGAGTTTTCAAACCAGTACTTACAGTCTGAAGGCAGGGGAAGCACCAAACATGCACCAACCACACCCTCCTGAGCAACACATGGGCATTCTCACAGCAGCTCAGTAAAACAGAGCCATTCAAGAACCACTCCGCAATGACCAAGCATCTTCCCGGTACCCATTTAACACCTTTAGATACAGAGCTACTACAAACACACACAATGCTGACACAGTATTAGTCTCCCTGTCTTCACAGATGCCCTCTGAGCTATGACCAGCAAAGACCAGAGGACAGCAGAAGTTTCACACATACAGCTCATTCCCTGTTCTGTCCCCACACCCAGAAATCTGCATTTCATCACAATACTGAAGTGAATGCGCAACTGGGTCCTTCCGGCAATCTTCATTAGTGGAGACACTCTGCACCCAAAAAAGCCCAAACTGTGCAGCTCCACCTTTATCCAGATTTACAGAGGTGTTTTTCACAGTTCAGCAGTTGAGAAGAACCAGGTAAACTTTCAGGCTGTGAAGTTCTTCGTTAACTTGACAATGCTGCATGCAACCGCACGTGGATTTGATTTCCTCAGGATTATGGCACAAAAGGTCACTGCAGTACCAGCACTTCGGGCAGCACTCCTCAGCACCACTGGCATTGCCACTGACAATTCTACACAGGTCTGTCCAAGGGCTAAATTAAAACTAAAGCTTCTCCTTGCCACAGCCAGCAGCAGCAGCTGGATAAAGACAATTGCCTTTCACCATCAGTTTCCATGCTGTTAACTAAGTGTGATCTGTAGGAAGACACTTCCGACTAATCAAAAATTCCATAGGGGATCAAAATCTAAACATAAATACAATTAAAGCCTTCTAATATTAATGCACACTTTTTATTATATTAAAATCAGGCAATGGTCTGATACAATAAAAAGGCTGCTTATAGAATACTGTTATGTTAAACCTTAATTACAGAGGATGTTAAATCCTTACAACTAATATTTTCCTCAAAAGAGTTAATGGAAACATCATTGTTCACTGACTTGATAGCTGCTGCTTTAAAATGTATTTTTATTTTCTTTTTTTCTTTTTCTTTTTTTACACAAACACTTGATCTTTTCATAAAATTTCAGACACACTAGGTTGGTTGCATGTAAGCTTGCATCCACATTGCAGTTAGTGGTCCAAAAGAGCAAAACAGAAAAGGTAGCAACTTTCCAGGATGCAAAGCCAATACCGGTCCTTACTTTGCTGTATGCACCACTTCCCCAGATTTTCACCAGGGGGTTTCCTCTTCCAAGACTCAGAGAATCCTAATGGAATCTACGCTGACTCAATTTGTCTGTCAGACCTTTAGAAGGGCCAACCTGGGTGCTGCACTCCGTTAATCAACGTTCCCGGGTCATTCCAAAGCACCAAAAATGCAGCTACTTGGAGTGTGTGTTTTGAACCTACGTGCAGAGCTTCCCTTTACAGTCTGGCAGCAGCAGATTTTGGCCATCCTGGTAGATTACTGCTCTTTTCACCATGTCAAAAGCCTATCTAACATCAGCCGCAGCCAGCTTGGTGGTGTGGCAGCAATGCCAGAGGGACAGGGAAAATCCATGTTTGTGAGCAGAACAGATACTCTTGATTCCCAGGCTGGTGAAGACAAAATTTGTTGCAAAACCAAAACAATAAGCAGGAGGGAATAGGTCTAGTTATTGCCCCAGTGCTTACCCCTGCCATCCAAGGGTGAGAAGAGACACAGAGAGGGGCAAAAAGAAAGCAGCATCCCTGCTAAAAAGAGGGGAAGAGGGAAGAGATTAAAAGAACCCTGAATCCCTCACCCAATGCTCATGTTACTGGTGAGGGAGATCAGGAGGAGAAATACAATCTATGCCTTGGCCAGAGGAAAGGAGGAAAGCTTGCCCCAGATTACCATGGCATTAAAAAAAATATATATAAAACAAAAAATGACCACAGTCACATTCAGCCTTTACTAGAGATAGCACAAAGGGAGGGATGACGGAGGTTAGCACACATCCCCATTAGTAGTCCATAAAGCCCAGTGTCGTACTGGAAACAAAAACCTTTGTGTCTATTCTAATAAACAGCCCTGAGCTTCAACTCTATTGCAAAAGACAGAAAAAGAAAATAAACAACAAAACAACCCAGGCCAGACACACAGCAAGGTGATTGTGGGATGTATGCTTCACAGTTAAGTTAGATGTGCCACACTGGTCTTGACAGTAATAAATTTAAATTGATTTTTCCTGATGCCAGAAGTTCAGCTATGTGGACAGTGGTTACACAACAGGATTATTTGTTATAGCACAACTTATATTTCAAATGAAAAAAATTAGTATCATTTACAGTATCTCAAGAAAAATCTCCTCTGAATGGGAACTTCCTTTCCAGTATTTTGAGGTCTACAAGATGCATCTAGAAAATTTACTACTGTGGAAAATGAAGACAGCTTAAATTGAATAAAGGGGCATGATTTTTTTTTTTTAATTAATTGCTGTAACATTGTCCTTCAGGTGGCTGAGGAAGTTTCATATTTTCTTTAGACATCATTAGGCGCCGAAGCTCTTGCAGAACAACTTTGATACTAAAAGAATTCTGCCATTTTGCTAGGACTGATATGGCTCTGGGGTCCACCTAGAACAGACAAAAACACCATTTCTGTCACAATCAGTACTATCGACACAGATAACTCCCACACACACCCTCCAGCCAAAGATCTTTTAAGAAGTCTAAGTGGAAGAAACCAAAGAATGCAAAAGCAAGCAAGTGGCTTTCCTGAAAGCATAATTAATCCATGCATAACTATTTGCAAGCTGCAAATGTATAGGAACAGTACATTTTGATTCCAGAATTTTCTCTGTTTGTACAGTTCCCTTCTACTCCCCTCTTTCCTTCTACTCTAAGAAACAGTATGAACAAACAAAAAGTATTAAAGCAAATTGCAAATAAGAAGCTGCACATGAAAACCATGTAAAATAAAAAACAAAAACTTACCACTCCATTAGAACTATTTACTCCATTCATATTAATTTTTGTTACAAATCTTACAAATGGAGGCGCTTCTGGATACTTAGGCCCACATTCTATTTTAAGGCTGTATATTCTGTTTTCATAAATTGTCTGGGGGAAAAAAAAGCAGGGAGGGGGAACAATTATATCAGGCAGTTCAACAATCACTTGATTAAAACAGTGGTTATTTCAGGGACCCAAACCGCTAAACAGAAGGTCTGTCACTTGCATACTGTGCTGACTCCCTCTCTTTTGGGTTCATTTTACAATATTTGGAGCACTAAATGCTGCTCTTCTGCATATTAAATTCTACTCTTTTTTTTTAAGCGCACATTGAATTTTCACATAAAGAATGAAGTTGGCATTGCTTCCTGTTCACTACCTGAAAAGATTTTTCTTATCACCATATAGTTTAGATATCTACTTTTCAACCAATCTTATAAATCAGTTCTGTTTTTATCAATTCACTAATCACAGACATGATCTTGAAATCAAAACTACGGCTTTAGTGTAGAGATCTATCTGAAGTTGGCCAGTCCTAAAGCTGCATGCACTTAAATACTTTCTTTGGTCAATGGTCAACCTAATGCATGAGCTCCCTGAAAGGTAAATGCTCCAAAATCTAGTATATTTCAAAGTACACAGGTTGCTCCGAAAGCAATGCCTCCTATTTATGTCCATAGAATCTACCACAGATACATAGAGCACAATAACATTATTTGATAGAGCAAATTCTCAGCTATAAAACATTGGTTTTCAACATAGTCCCCACCATTAGCTGATTCATGTAGATGAGCTGATCAAGGCACTCTTCATTTTGTTGTATGACAGCTGTGCAAGGCCATCTGGAACATGGCTTGTCCTTCACGTTACTGTTGACAATGCAGAAAGGCACCACCATGACTGCACCAATATCCACTGGCTGGTCTCCATACACATTCAGCAATCATCAATGAATGTCAATGGGTGCCATTTTTTCTGCATGCAGGAATTCGATTCCACCCCTTTGCTCCATATACACTTCCATGTCAGACGCCACTCTGTCAGACTGCCCCTCTGCTGCCAGCTGTCACATAGCAACAAAATGGAACGGGACATTGGTGGGAAGGTTCAGCCCCTACTGCCACATCACCAACATCTGCCTCTGACATCACAGGCCAACATCACAAAATAGGAAGCATTACTTTTGGAGCAGCCCTTGTACATCCTGATTCCAAACAGCAACAACATTGCTCCAGAGACTGGGGGACAGTTACCTGGCTCAGCCTGGACTGTCCCAGTCTCCTGACAGAACCAAGTGAGCTCTATGCACAGAGCAATTAACACACTGAAGTCTGCAGGTTTTTATTGTCCTTGCACATAACCACATCACATTAAGACTAGTGAACAGGAAGTCTTCACCAAGCACAGGTCTAGAGCCAGCATAAAACAGGTGCAAAGTCAAAGTTCTGACAGCACCACTATTATTGAATAGCGTGTATAAGCAAGAGGAATGATTGGTTGCAAAACCATCTGCACCAAGCCTGGGGAGGAGCAGTATGCTTCCATGTAAGGTAGCAGGGACACTCCAGAGCAGCAGCCTGGACCCAGCTCAGCACAACAGTTCATTTTTCCCTACAGTATGCCCAGTGTCAGATTCCTCCACCTGCCACAAGCACGACTGTTTTCTACTCAGAGGTAAACAGGATTTTTTTTTTTGACTTAAGCCAGTATTTCTCACATCCTATTTAAAAAAAAATGGTAATAACAGGACTGCGTAAAACAGACCTAAAAGCAGAGGAACCTCCTCACAAATAAGAACGTCTGAAAGTTCCAAGAATCTCTCTTACTGCAGCCTGTGGCTTTCAAACAACTACCTCAACTCAAGAATGGTAAAAAAAAAAAAAAAATAAAATCAGAATTTGTAAGTGTGTCAGAAAGACAGAAGAGGCACAGCTGAATAATTCTTTCGTGATAGTCCTCTAGCCTTGGTTAGCAGTATGACATTAGCTACAGATTTCTATCACTGCTGACAAGTCAACATAGGCCTATTTGCACATTTCAGTTTCTATTTAAATTTCTAAATTAGATTTCAAGGTTGTTTAAATTTTGCAAAAAGTGTAGGTGCACAGTGAGCCTTCCTCATAATCCTAATGTAGGTTCATTAAAGCTCTCCTAATGTTCTAAAATCAAATGTCATTCTGGGAAACAATTTGGGTATATCATAAATGAAATGATCATGTATGGGGAGATGTTAGCAATGGCAAAAAGAGAAGAACGTTCCTGGACGAGATAGAAAAGTACTGCACATGTAAAGTGTTATTAATTCCTGTACATCATCATCTTGAGTCAGAAAAGGTAACTGACAAAATGGTAGTATGATTGAAGGATTGTAAAGGTTTCCATATTGAATTTTTGAAAAGTGATAATGAAGCCAGACACAGAGGACAATACAGAGTACTGCAGGAAGGAGAATTACCTATCTGCACTTCATGGCAGAGATAACAAGGGAACCAGAGATACACAGCAGAAGTGGGGGCAACAGGCACCTTCTGTTTTTAGAATACATGCATACATATAATGCACAATCAAGCCCTAATATTTACTGCCACAGACCCTCAGTTGAGCAAGGTTTTGGGAGGGAAAGGAGACAGAGAATACACATCAGTGCTATAAAAAAAAAAATTTTTGATTGCAATACAAGAAGCTACTTTGGGAGAGA
Source organism: Alectoris magna (assembly GCA_030625065.1). NCBI lineage: Eukaryota > Metazoa > Chordata > Aves > Galliformes > Phasianidae > Alectoris > Alectoris magna. The sequence goes on from CM060576.1 coordinate 174,978, forward strand.
ACATTGAAAAAAGTAACTGAATTCATTAAAATTCAAGTTTCCTGAGTTAGCTGAAACTGTAAAAGCGCATGTCAGTATTTCTGCAATCAAAACAAACCTGTAAACTCAAGAGGACACAGTAGAAAGACCAGCAGTACTGACAGGACATCCACATTTTACCTAGATCAGCTCCATGTGTAATCTCAGTAGCTCAAGGATTTTAAACCTTACTGTATTCAAGAGCAGAGGATACTAGAATCCTGGAATCTCAAAAGTTAGGTCTTAAAGAATCTGTAAATACAAAGCAGATGTGACAGAACTAACCAGAGACGGGTACTAAAAGTATTCCCGATCATAAGCAAAAAGACATAGAGATACATGAAACCCGTTAGTATACATAAGTTGATCTTTCAACATAAGTTGCTTACTGGAGAGTTTTGCCACTCATTTGTGTTTTGTTTGTTTTTTATTTCAGTGCTAAGATTAAGAGAAGGAAAAGAGGAAGAAAAAAAGAAGCAACACTGGTATTTTAATATTTAAGTGGATGCTTACTCTTGGAGGCCCAATAATCATTCCTGTCCATCTTGTCAGTGTCATGTCTTCATCATCTTCAAGGCCCCAACTAACTGTTCCGTCACCTACTCCTTTTTGACCTTCTTCAAGTTCTTCCAACAGACGAAAATTACGAGGAACTTTTACTCCTAAAAAACAATCAGAACAATATTTTAAATAAAAATTTTAAAATACCACCATTTCTCAACAGCATACAGATAGCCTTCTACTTAGAATGGAGTTTTCAAGTGATACCAAATATGCCAAAAGTCTGACAGGCCAGATGTTAGGGCAGGCAGAAAAACAAAAGGAAACCTCTCCATCCACTCACAGACACAAATAGTATTATGCAGCTCTATTAGCACTTGTTTAAATGATCTGTAGCATGAAAATGTACCAGATTCTACAAAATGAGCAGGGTCAAGTCCTTCATGTTGTCAAGTCTCTCACAGCTTTTAAAAATATCACGACAACCAACTAGGACACTTTCACAATGTTTATAGGTTAATCTGAAGTTCAGTGGGCTTTGTCAGTACCAGTGCTGTCCTTAGTACCTCCGACCCCTTATCACCACAGAATTTCAGCACTTCTGAACTGCTAGCACATTATTCCTCAAAACATACAAGGTAAAACAGGGAAAGTTTCTTATTCCCACTGCATTAATGAAAAACAGTGGCACAAGGGCTCAGTGAGACACTCACGGTCACAATGCTGCGTCTGTGATGAAGGACCTTGATCCCATGCCACATGGGACATCATTATTTGTTCCCTCTCGGGGTGCTCATACTTCAGCCACCACAAACAGATGCATACTCCAGGATGCTTCTTCTACCTCAGATACCCATGCAGAGCACACGTCCTTCCAGTGGAAACAAAATTATTGCCAGGATACATTTGATGGACTTATTTTGACATACAAAAAGTTTGGGATTTGGATTATTTTTTCACCTCAATAGTCCAAAACGAACTGTGTACTAAAGCATAATAGTGGAAAATCCTAATGAATGCTCTTCATCATCACTGATGCAGCACAGCAGCAAAAGAATGAGCAACCTGCCTTGAAGCATTCAAAGTGAACCCAGCGGACCTCTCCTAAGACGTCACCTCATCCAGCATTCACAGCACGTTGCACACAGAGGACGTTAGAAAGAAACCAATACAGAGCTCTGAGAACCATCTCCAGAGCTCCCAGAAAACATGGGCAGCCATAGGCAGAGGGCCTAAAGCTCTGTAAAATGCAGCGGCTCTTAAAGTCTGGTGGCTCTAGTGTTCTTAAAATTCCTTCAAAGTATATTAATGGCCTACAGAAACTAAATGTTAAAGTCACTCTTGCTCCAGAATTATAGCTGCCACAATTTTATTCACTACAAAAAAAAAGCAAATTACAGAAGGAATTAAGTTATTGGCCAGTTTAGTACCACATCTCCAATAATCAAGTTCCAGAATATTCTGGGTAAACGGGATTTAGCAACACAGCTGTAGACAGGACACAGAGAGGAGCCCAGAGCCAGCTCAGAGGTATCCACTGGTCTCATCAGAGCAGCACCAAACACAGGAGGGACTGCAAGGCACAGTGCAGTGCAACTCCACGCTAGATCATGCTATGACTGTGACTGCTGAGCAATACAAACCTTTGGCTGTGAAAGGGAATGAGTCAGTGAGGCTGTGAAGCCATCACCATGAGGCTGATCCCAAACCCTGAGCAGGAATAGGACCTCTGAGATGGCTGCCATCTCCCTAGCACAAAACCTCCAAATTATGATGCAGCTTGTGGGCCTTCAGCATGGGAAGGTCCAAGTGTGCTCCTCACAACTGGGCTAGGCAGATCAGTCATCCCATCCTAACTGGAATCCATGGGGACAGATGCCATCAGCACCTGCACATGCTGCTGCTTTGCAGGACCTTCACTGAGCACATCATGCCACCAAACCACATTTCCCTGAGCAACACTACTGTGATGCCTAGCAAATGTGATCTGAGCCTCTCCCTGCCAGCGCTCACTAATACCGCCTCATATTCACCAATGGTGTGAAGGAAACTTGCTGAAGCTGAGTGAAACCAAAATCACAATCAAGGAGGAATCAGTACCATGGTGGCAGCACCACATGCTTTAACGAAAGCAGGCCATACAAAAAGAAGAAAACCACAAATGTTGCCTACCTGCCCCTTCTCTGAGCACCAAGCACGCTGCTCAATGAAAGAGGCAGGAATCCTGCATGAAAAAAAATTAGGTGATCGTGTAATTAAAAATTCCATCATCTGGTGAGGCCATAATTAGACCAATGGGCAGCTTTACTGCTAAGCACTGCTAGGCATGGCTTTGCAATGTTAAAGGAAGAGAAAGCAGCTTGACCTCAGGGCTCCCCCAGAGCATGGCAGCTCAGATGCAGCATGTCTGATTCTGCCTGAACCACAGCCACCCAACGCGAACTGCATTTCTGAGGTCCCTGACAGGTCCAAGGTCTGCAGAGCGCTCACTGCTTGCATCTATTGCTCACACACTGGCTCCTGTTATACAGAAAAAGTGAACAGAAATGGTTATTAGTTCCACAGCAACTGCTTTCCAGTGAGCACTGCGGGAGCATTAGCAAATGGCCTGTCCTTACGCAAGGAAGAGGAATGGGTCAGATGCAGGCTGCCGCATCCTGCTGAGCTATAGCACCTGGGCAGGACTGTCACTGCTGGCTGTACGCAAACATACCATCGTGCTTTTGTCCAGCAGAATTCCTGGAAAGCAATCTGAATGGTTCCATGCACCCACACTGTCAGGCAGAGCAGGCTGTGCCAGGGGATGCCCCTCTCCACCCCATCACCTCCCTCAGTGCTCACAGCGCAGCAGTGAAGGTCTCCCAGGCAGTACTCAAACCAACCTGTTTTCTGAGAGTCCTTTGTGTAACACAAGAAAACCTCAATAAAGTCACAGGTAATTAAAAATTAACAAAAAATACTTCCAGCTATGCATTTTTATAGAGCCTTTGCTATGGGTCAAGACAACTCCCATACAGTGGAAGCGTTTATAGCATAAACACACAATTCCACACAGATAACGGTTTCACTTGCGGCTTGCATGGTCTTGCAGAAATGCTCCCAGAAGCATAACTGAAGAAGCACTACAGAGCAGAAGAGGGTATTTACTATCATTCACAAGAACAAACCTATGAAAGCTTAGCCACATAACTGCACCAGTAAGGCAAACGCTCAAACCACACACGTTTGTACAGTTTCCAAGTTCATTTTTAGTAAATTTGCATACAGGAAGCCTCAAATCCAGACATTAATTCATTAACTAGTTCATTAAATATTTTTACAGGAAATTTCAGAATAACACTGAATCACAGGTGAAGTTTTGCAGAAAGTCAAGACATAAATTTTGCTGAACTTAAAGTTGCAGTTAAGGAGCTGCTAGGTTTTAGGTGACATCCTCTCCGGCCTTCAAATAGCATCAGGACCCTTTGTTTCCAAAACTTCCAGTGCTGTGGCATGGATGGGCACCGATGAGTGTTTGGCACCAAGGCTGTTTGCTGGACCGTGAGCCACAGGTTGGGCCAGCTCAGTCACACTGGGACCAGGAGCCTATGGCCACCAGAACACAATGCAGTTCTGTACCAGGGAAGCAATTATTCCTGGAAGACAGTTAAATGCAGCTTGAGTTTCTAATACCCTTATAGCACTCTGAGATTCGCCTTCTGACCCTGCACCACTAAGGATGCACAGACACAGAAATTCACACACCTTACAATTGTTCTGAAAATGTTCTTACCAGTCTGAGGTTTTCTTAAGTTTACATTCTTGTGAAATACACAGTATGTATTTAACAAGTTATAAATAACATCTGCTGACAGACCCTGCTTTTTAACATTTTAATTTTCCCAGCTATAGAGGGAAAGCAATCCCAAATTCAGAGACTGTATCTGTATGGGAACTGTTGATCACGGCCTGAACCTCTGATTGACCACCTGAGGCAAGCAATGAGTCAGCTGTAGGAGCACAGGTGAAGGTAATTCAGCTGTGCTACCTGAAGGGGTGGAACCTGGCACCACCTCTCCTAGATCCCATTTAAGGACCGACTGCCACTGAGAAAGGATCTTTTTCTCTGGAGATTGCTCCTTTGTGGAGTTTACTGTGAGCCTTCAACATCGATGAGCGTTTCCATTTATTACTGATTATCTTTCCATCACGATAATCTTTCTTAACAAAACATCTGTTTAAACCTCTGTTTTCCTATTGATTGTACAACTGTACAGTATCACAGTGCAAATAGCATAGTGAGAGCAGTGAAACGAAGTGGGCAATACTTCTAAGAGTATATAAGTATATATAAAATAAAGAGTATATAAAATAAAGGCCCCACAGAAAATGTCAGTGAATCTCTTTCCTTTCTACAATGAGATCTTGAGGATTAAAGCACAAATATTTCATAGAAAACAGCTTGACAAAGTGCAGTGAAAACGCTCTTTGGTAGTGTTGGGGTTTAACCTAGCAGACAGCTAAGCACCGGGCAGTTTTTCACTCACCTCCCTCCACCCCAGTGGGATGGGGGACAAAATTAGGAGAAAATGCAATAGAACTTGTGGGTTAAGATAAAAACTATTTACTGAGAAAAAGATAGGCAGCAGAAGGAAGCATGATGAACTCCAAACCCCTTCTAAACTCCTTCTGCTTGATGTTGTACGGTATGGAATATCCCTTTGGCAGGTATAAGTCAGCTGTCCTGATTCTGTTCCCTCCCAGCTCCTTGGGGCCCTTGGCTCTGCACAGCACTGCTTAGCACCAACTATCAACATCATTGTGCTATCAGCACTTTTCTTCTCCTAGAACCAAAACATGGTATCATACCCAACATTCTGAAGGGAACAATTCTGTCCCAGCTGAAACTAAGACAACTCGCCAGGGGCTCTTAAAAGAATTGCTGCAGATTTCTTTATACTCTCATGGATAACAGGAAACCGCAGATTCTACCCTTCTGAGGTGATTTTAATTTTCTGTACCAGTTCCTCACCTACACTAATTCAAGGGAACAAAATCCATTAACTTGAACTGCCTTTGTTCATATACATTAAAATTCTTTCTGCTGTTTACTTTCATGCATTTGTTATTCAGCCTTTAATACACCTCTTCCAATGTAATCCTCACCTCTCTGCAGACTGCAACTATCTGGAAATTTGACTGCCTATCCTTACAATACTACAAGTTTAAAAAATAAATAAATCGTTCCTTGTCAAAAAGGTATATAAAGCTTTTGAAGTGATGTAATATTTAAAACAGCAAAAGGGTTTCAGCAATTGTCACAGAAACTTTCAGGATGCAGGAACCTTTGATCTCCTGCACCTTCTTTACAGACACTTCACACTGCAGACAGGTAGTGAAATAGCTTGCAAATTCGGAATAATTTCTTGAGCATCTGAAATAATTCAGTGTACTGAGCTGTGCAGAAGCTAGAGCCTGACTCTGCCCTTCAGTGCTGGAAGCACATTACTAAAAGAGAAGGCTTCAGAATGCCTGAGGTAGGCTGGCATCGGCACGGGGCCGAAGCCCAACAGCCTGCCAGCAGCAGGAGGGTGGGACACATTCCATCATTTGTATCAGAGCTGAAAAACAAAAGGTTACCAGCTCAGTTAGCTAGTGCACTAGAGAAGTCATCCTGAAGTCATCCTGTAGCTGGCAACACCGTTGGAGCACCCTGCCCTGCTGACTGAAAGCACACTGACACCTCAGCACACCTCACCAGGCTCATGAGCTACATGGTTAATGAATTATTTTAAGATTATTTTAATATCCTAAAGAATTATTTTAAGTTTTCAGGCAGAACGCCATTCTTCCAGTACAGTACATAACCATACCATTACATACAAGAAGATTCTGCTGTCTTATTGTAAGATTCCTGAACTATTCACCTTTACTTCCCATTCCATCCTTGCATGACACAAAGAAGCTCTGCCACCAACTTCTTTAGCAACTGCTACTTCAAGTACTCTTGTATTACATCTTATTTAAGAATGCACAATTTACCTCTCCAGTTTCTTTCTCATTTCCTTCTCCTTCCCACAGATATTTTACTGACAGACTTAGAAGGCACTTGGTGGCTGGCAGTACTTACTGGGATAACACTGAGTGTTGTGTGCAGTACACATACAAAGGCTCCCATTCCCTTCAGTAAAGTTTCTTCTGCATTCTAACGGCTGTTCTGCTTTTCACCAGCATATCTGATTTCGAGGGGATTTTATGGGTCCCCCAAAAATTACAAAGAGAAGTTTTTCAAACACCATACTAAAACCAATCTGTCCTTTTCTTTCTTAGCAATATTAACCACACACATTACCACTATCATGCCCATTCACTGAATGATCTGTCCTATCCTTCTGAGTTTTTCCACATTCCTCTGACTTGAGTAACTTATACCTGGGCAAATCACATTACCACTCTGTTCCCCTGGGCTGTTGGTAAACACAGTGTCTACCATGGCCCTGCAACAGACCTATATGAGAACACTGAGTTAAATGAGGCCATTACACATTTCTCATGACAGAAATTGGAAAAAGAGTATTTCGCATGCCAATATAGCCAGGTTCTGACCCCTTATAATAACTGTCTTTCCACTAGGGCATGGCAATGCTGGAGCAGGAGCGAGCTGTGATAGAACACTCACAGGTACCCACCTGCAGCAGCTCTAGGAGCTCAGATGCACTGTGCCCACTCCCTGATCCAGTGGAGCCAATCTGTGCAATGTGCAGCCTGAGAGCCAGGCAGGCACTTACTGCTCAGGTGCTGTGGTCTACCGTGAAACCTTATCAGGATGACTAAAGCCAACTCTTTATTTATATATTAACTGCGAGGAAAAGAGAAAGGAGAAAAATTATAATTGGCAATGCAGAACGCTGTATAAACAATACTGGTGAGCCTTACATCTTCGCATTTTTTTCCCTTTTAATTATTCTTACTGGCTTATTAAATAAAAAGACAAGGTTTACTTGTCTAATTCCCAGGATCAGCCCTGACTTTTTTTCTTTAAATTTGTGGTGCCATAATCTGTCATTCCTTCCTCTGGGCCAATAGCTGCTTTCAAAGAACGACTGAATACTTTTCATCCTCAACCTCTACTTAAGCTCTTTCACTGAACTATAAATTTATGATAACACCTCAAGTGCTTTGTAAGTAAATATGGATGCATTTAGATGCCACAAAACAAGTGTTAGCAAAACCTGTTCTACAAATGAGTGCAGACATTGTGATGCCTGCATGCAGCCCCACAGTGAATCAGGCACAGTGCAGAACAAGGAGGTGTCACTTCCTGGCTCTGTGTTACCAATGCCATCAGCACATTGGTGAGGAGGAACTGTGACCTGCATTGTAGTGCCTCTACTTCTGCCAGGAACCAGACACTACGTTGCTCTCTTTTTCAAAAAGGACAATCTCCAGCCATACTTTACTGGTGCACCCAGACAAAGCAGGTTGGTGGTAGGTACGGCAGTCTGGGATTCACAGCTGGACAAAGTTCCCAGGCCCACATCAGCACAAACGACTGGTCTGTATGCAAAAGTTCCTCAGTCCCAACCATGGGGCTTACTGCAGAAGTTCAATGTTTCAGCAACATGGTTTTTTTTTGACACATACTGTTTTGCATTGTTTCCTCTTGCCAGCAGCACTTAAACAGGACCTCAAGAGCAGCTAAGCGCAGTGCTTGTCTGATGCTCATGTTTTAGAGGCAAGGAGCTGAGCACCTGCTTGCCATCTCCCTGACTGTACTGCTTCCAACACTGAAGGCCAGGGACAGTTCAGGAGAATGTGAGGTAACACAGCAATCCAAAGGCACAGTGCGGCTGATGGACAGTGGCTACTGACATACAGCTCATCCCAAAAGCACAGAGGAGCTGTGGAGGACTGGCTCCAGACTCAATCACTGCAGTTTGGATCTCCATCTTCCTGCCCCCCTCCATGACCACCCAGGCAATAACTCATGAAGCTGCACTGGCTTAAAAGCAACAATCACTGGCCTTGCTCTTCCAGACACATACGAAATAGGAAGTGAGCAGACTGATAGGATTACAGGAGTGGAGAAGCGGTAGTGGAAATGTGCGCTGTCCACAGGTTTTAACCAGGTGCTCCACACCTTACAGCCACCTGCGTCCAAAATGAGAACCTTTTTATGAACTTGGTAACTAGGAATTCACTGCACTGTGACATTTATTCTTGAAGGCTGGAAAGCCACCAGCAGAAACCTATCTTTAAGAGAAGTACCTCTAGACATTTCCGCTGTACCTCACGGTGCAGCCCTTGGATGATCCCACATTTATAATCAGAGGATGCAATCTGAGCGTGGTGCTGCTAGGGCACACTGGACACTGTTTACGAGAGCAGGTAGGTGAGACTGGCAAACAGGAATGAAACTGCATTATTTGATCTGCATAAGTCGGCCAGAAAGGATCAGCAAGAAAAGACAAACTGAGGTCCAGTTACTGCCATTTAGTTTAACGTGTAAATGATAACCAGATGGGGACCGTCTAACCATTCATAGCAGGTGCAGAACGAGGCAGGAAATCACCATTCAACTTCCTGAGCCCTTCGGAAGCAGCACCCTCGGGCCCCGACTCCCCGACAGCCGCCGCCCACCGCTGAGCGCTCCGCGTTCCGCCCGCAGCCCCGGAGTACTGCGGCGGGGCCGGGACTTACTGCGGGCTGGGGGCGGCCGGGAGCGGCCTAGGCTCGGCCCAGCCGCAACCTTCGGCCCCCGGCCCACCCAGCCCGGGCCTCCGCCGCGAGGCCTCGCAGCCCCGGGAAGGCCGCGGTGAAGGGGAAGGAGACGAGCCCAGCCCTGCCGCCCCCTGGCCGGGCATCGCGCCGCGCCCCTCGGCCCATGCCCCGCTGCCGCCCCCTTCCTCTCTTCCCTTCGCTGCAGCCCTCGCCCCTCCGTCGGCCGCCTTCCGGCTCGGCACCGCCGCCTGCTGCCCCGCGGAGAGGGGCGGCCCCGCCCAGCGCCCCCCAGCCCCGCCGTCCGCTCACCCGCACCCGTGGTGGCCGCCATCTTGCGCCGCTGCCGCCAGAGCCCCGCCCCCTGCCGCCGCGTCATCGCAACGCGGGAAGTGAGGCCTCGCGGTGCGGGCGGGCGCGCTAAAGACAAGGCGACGAAATAAGAGAGCTCTGTGGTGCACGCGGGAAGTCTCCCAGACTAAGTCGCGCGGGCGGGCACGCACGAGTTTAACCGCGTTTTCTGTTTGGCGGGGGTGCCCGAGCTGTTTGTGCAGCCGGCACAAGGTCGGCAGCCGGCTTGTCTCGGGGAAAGCAGAGCCCTAGCTCCTCCAGGGACGCCTGAAGCACGGGCACGCTTTCAAGCATTTAACGTCCTATAAAACTCCAGTGCAATTAATAATGGCCAAACCACGTTCATTATGGCCAGAACACAAGCAGCATTTAGCTCCTAATGCTCTTAAATTATCCAGTCACTTGGTAATAATCTGGTGTTGTTTATGTATCTGCTTCCCAAACGTCTTCAACTAAGGAAAATATCAGAGTGGTGTAACACGTTCGCTTGTTGCCGTGAAACACTGACAACAATCTGTGCTGCACGAGAAGACAGCGCCGTGCTGCTGCGCGTGCTCTCTGCATGTCCTGTAGTGACCACAGCCGAAGTAATCCGGCAACAGCACTCAGTGCCCGAGCACGTGGTCCAGGCCCTCCCTTCTGCACCAGGAAAGACACAGCACAGATGGGTGTCCTCGCTGTGCTCCTGACGGTTGGGACTACGCAGGTATGGAATCTTTAAAAGGGCGTTGCCTGATGAGACGCGACAGCAGGAGGACCTACAGTGCTGTGCTTCATCAGCACCATTTTTCATTGCCTCTCTCTAGTCAGTACAGTAAGAAACAAACCTGGAAGGAAATGAATTCTGCTTTGTCTTGCACTACATATTCCCAAAATTTTGTCCCGAGACATCACATGGAAAGTTCACAGAAATTATTAGAAGTAAAAGATTTAGAGGCTCGTGACTGTCATTCAAACCCTTATCCTGTTATATCAACTCCAAAGTGCACAGCTTTTAGCAGCAAACAGCCACAGTACCGTTTCTACCAGTTATTCATTGATGCTGCTTTAAAAACAGCAACACCAGTCTTGCTGGTCAGACTACAATTTAATCCTAAAGCTGCATTTCAGACGCAGCTGAGAGCAGCAGAGGAAGCGAACAGCGCAGAAGCTAGGTGGCACGATTGCTCAGCAAACCTGATCTGGAGCTGGGGGTGCAGATGCCAAGTGCTCCCTTTGGAACTGCTGCAGTTCTGGGGCAAGGTGGGTGCTCAGTGCAACCCCCCTGTTGCAGCCCCCTCCCCTCTGCGCCAGGTTTGAGAGGGGATAACAGGTATGGGCATCTCATGACAGCCCAAACCTCCTACTTTGGAACCACTCCATGAAGGGATTGAGGCAGCATTTTGTCAGGCTGCTGCTGCTGGAGGCTGTTCTGCACCTCCTACTGCTGTTTTGGGAGCTACATGACACCATGCAGCAACGTTTATCAATTTCAGAGCGCAACACATCCCCTTGTAGACAAAGCCCCAAACAGCTGGGCTTGTAGGGTTGCTCTGCAGCACTAGAGATGCAAAAGTGAGGAATCTGCTTCTGCTCGGTCCTTGCAGTGCCATCCATGAGTAGCATGGTGGGACAGCCATAAATCCAGGGAAGCCATCAGCCTGGCAAAACGCTGCCCTGGAGCCCCAGGGAGCAGAGGGCCATCTGCATCTTGTAGAGAAGTGACAGTGAAACCAAGTGGCCTCTGCAAGTGTCAGTCACACTGAAGCACAGGCCCACGCTGGAATTTAAGAGGGGCTGGTTCTGTTTTAGCTCTAATCTGATCCTAATCAACTTAAGGCAAATTCATCTTAAGCCAGATTTACATCTGTTGAGAAGGATCCACATAGCTTTTTGCTCCAGAATCACCACGTAGATTTGACAGAAGCACGCACTGCTTTAAGAAGGTGAACGAGCTCCTGGAATCCAGCAGAAAGACCAGAACTAAGCCAGCATTCATTAACACTCTGCTAGGGACGCTGCTTTACTCAACTCCAGTGAGCTGAGCAGAAGGGAAGGGAGTAGGACAGGAGAGAGAGAAAACCAAGGACTACAGAGCTGTTACAATATGAGTTATGGGAGCCTCAGGACAGAAGGAGACATGAATTTAGATTTTTGTCAAGACGTGAGAGGTAACTGTTATTGCTCTTTGTACTCACAGCTTTGTACTCTACATTCCTAGAACTGTAGGAACTTGCACACTGGAAGGGGAGAAGAGGGAGAAGCGTTCTTTGTTCTGGACACACAATTGTTTGCATCCCCACCACAGCAGTATTCATCACGTTTTAGTTCAACTTCTGTCACACCTGTTACACCAAAGAAATTTAAAATAAGTTTTAGCCACAACTTGTGAATATTACTGGATCTAACTTAACTGATGCAAAGTAACAAACGTCACATGAACTTGCCCAATAGAGGAACCTACCATTCTTCCCACAAAAATTTATATTCAAATATCAGTTTGTGATATACAACAATCAGTACCTGGAAATTAGAACTAATTTTATCTCTATATGTTGTCCGAACTACTTTGACCCAACAGAATCAAGCTTCAGAAATACCTGGATTGGAAAGAAGCAACATTAATTAACAATGAGCTTTACAGCCTGTAACAACCTCCCCGAACCAAGCTGGCAGACTCTGCTGCCCCCACCACTGCATGTTCCTATGCACGGCCTTCTTCACCAAGGCTAGTGTTGGAGACCTTGGGTGAGAGCTGCCCTTTTCAACAAGAGCAACACAATCATACAGTTGTTTTCCTCAATAGCAGTATAAAAGGAGTACTCCTCCCTCTTCCTCAGTTTCAGCTAAATGCTTACCAAAGTATTCTTTACTGCCAAAGTGACATGGAGACCCCAGTATTTACTATGACAATTGGAGAAGACAATTTAACATAATAGTAAAATGTTGTCCTTAAGAGTCTGAATCCTTTAAGTATATTAAACACTTGGTACCTATAGTACCAACTGTGACTTTATTTGTAGAAGCCAGCTCAGACTTCAGCGTTCATCAGTTCTCACTGAAGGAGAATTGCCAAGTCCCAACCCTTTAATGCGTTGTCCATCATTGAAAATTGGTACTTAAAAGCTTACACACACAGCAAGGTCAAGGTCATCCTGAACCTATGACTTAAAAGCCCCTTACCACACACTTCAGGAAGAGTACACTATGAACTCAATGCAGTTTACAACTAGTGAAGAGAACCTTCGGTTTTTTGACCTTCAGTATGATTTCATTTAGAAGAGAATTAAACAAGAAGCAAACCACATTCACTCAATTCATTGCCTGCTGGATGCAAACACTTCACATTGTGCTAAGGGAATTTTTTTCCCCCAATCTTATCCTTAGCATCCAATGCCATTGCAGTTAACTGCACTTGTGGAAAGGTGCTGAAGTCTGGTGTAATGTAGTGTTGAGCTCCTAACAAAGCTGAAGAACAAGTGACCACTTCAACCTAAACAAGGCTTAACAGGCTGCAAAATACTCAGGTGCCTGGAACTGCATTTTGCAACCAAGCGATCAAGTCTGGACTAAACACTGAGAATGTATGAATGACGATCAGCAACAAGTCATAACAAACGTGATTAGTATTATCCAATTGCTCTGTTATAAATATATTATATACATTCAAACAACACAAAATATTATTCAGTTACACCAGAAGAGATTAAGGCCTTATCTTATTTACAGAAACGAGCAAGCACCTTAAAAAAAAAAAAAACGAACAAAACATCAGTCATTGAAGTTTCCCTTCTAACATTACAAGTTTGATACCTTGAGCTCTTGAATACAGCTATTTGCAATGTGCCCAATGCTACAACTATTTCAAACATTTATTGTCAGGGTAGGAAACACTTAATAGAAGGCTCATCGGTGAGAACTCCACACAAACAAATGCAAGCATGTGCTGTGCCCTCCCTCTCCTCAAGCAGTTGTTAAGGTACAACTGAAGGCTTATACAAATTGTTTGCCCAATTCCACGTAGAGAGTAGAACAATTTTATATTAAGGGAAATTGAAGACACTTAAGGATTCATGACCCACCAGTGGAGTGGGATGCTCAAAGTTCTGTTCCACATTACATCAGTTAGATTTAACACGATAGCAAAGATGGAGCTGCAAGTTTACCAAAGAGTGCATTGAACAGTGATGATTTTATAATCTTCCAGTACTGATACAGTTTTCATGCAGTATTATTTGGACTCGAACATGAAGTGACAAACTGCTGCCACCATTCCCCCCAGAGGTCTCAGGCAACAAACTATTTTCAAAGTGTTAAATAATGTTGATACAACACGTTTACAAAGCCACCACGTACCAATGAAGTAACTGTCCTGCCTTCTGGCTTGCCTGACAGCTTTACAAAATACAGTGATGAAGTACTTTCTAAGATGTAAGCAACATGGCTAAACGAAAGGTGCTCAGTAAGAGTAATCATCTTCAAGTATTGTTTTAAGAATTAGTTCTTTAAATTATAGTCTGTTAGCACTTCTCAGTTTGTGCTTTAGAGTCTGTTATTTCTTTGCAGGTCTTGAATTTGGCTGATGGCTTCTTTAAAAAAAAAAAATTGGCAACAAAGGTAAGGACTGCAGACTGCTGGCAAAAGTTATTTGATTTTCTGAGCCCATTTCATGTCATCTGCTCTTGGCTTCTCCCCAGTAAGTCCTTGGATCATGTTCTCCAAACACCTCCAGAATCCAATCTTCTCCAACGGATAATTCAGCCAACCTAAGTGAAAGGAAAAAAAAAAGTTTATCACACCACCCAAAATACTTCAGTATTTAATGATATTCTTTAATTTAAAGACAAAGGAAATTTATAGAGCTAAGAGGTGGACTACAGCCACTGCAAAGGTGTCAGAAAGAGGTCACCAAGTTTAACTGATCTGTGTTAAAAGCAAGATGTTTGTATTAGCAGCACTATAGATTCAGCAGTGACATTCAAACAAACAAACAACACCCACCAATTTCAGCTATTTCCCCTCTAGGTTAGTTTTCCCATGACCAAAAGTCAGTGTGGCTTTTTCCCTGTGTTTTTCATTAGTTCATACAGCAGGACAATAAACACACATAGCATGACACTGAAATGCATTATGAATGCTACTTACACTTTCTTAAAAAATTGAGATCTTAGTTTGGAACCTGAACAATGCTAAGAATTAAAGTAAAAGTTTTTCCTTACAAAAAGCCTCAAGCTCTGATGTGCCAATATCAACGTTCCCTTTTAAAGTACTTTTATTTTCACCCAGGGAAGGCTTAATACATTTAAGTTTGCTTAACTGATTGCTAATAAAGGCCCTAGTGGGGGAAGCCTTGCTGTAGCACCATGCTGCACTTAACAGGAGCAGAAGATGGACACATCCTGGATTAGAAGGACAGCACTGCTAGCAGCATGCACCCAAAAGCACACAGCTCAGCTAACCTCACTTCTGCTCCCAAGTCACCAGGAAGGCTTTAACGGGGTGATACGGGACAGGCTCCCTGCACTTATGCTATTTACTGCCATTTTTACATAATGCAACAAAAGTTTAATGTATTTCTCCTAGTTTGCAAATTTAGAATAGTTTAAGTGCTTAGTAGGAATATCATAGATCGTGAGACTGAAGTCATACAGGTTTAGTAGGCCTCACAATGAATTCACAAGGTCTTTATCCTACTTTCTGGATGTTAATTAGTACAGTAGCTAACTTGCTTTTCTGATACTGCATTTTGAAGCTGACAAATAACTGACTGTAGAGTGCACAAAGAGGCAACTTCAATAGGCTTCCATTACAGTGTATTATATGGTAATTTTAGGCCTCTGCTTTATTAAGTATTCCAGTAACTTAAAAAAAAAAACCCACAAAAAAACCCACAAGTATCAGCACTGGGAAGTATTGTTTTCCTGTGGAAGTTTTCCTACAACCAGGAAAAGATAGATTTACACAGGGTTCCATCAGTTATCCCACACTTAGAGCTATTCTGTAAATACATTATAAATACTTAATGTGTATTTCTGGAAAAAGGAAAAAAAACAAAAGAAAACAACAACAAAGGAAGGCAGAATGAGAAGCTGTTGCCACAGTGGGAAGAGTGAGCTAGCAGCAGTTCTGCTACAGGAAAGAGACAGCAGAATTGCACAAGTCAGCTCTGAAAGCATACTCCCTGGATGTGGCTGTCTTCTCTTAAATGTGCTCTGCACTTATTAACTAACAAGTGCATTACAGTTACTAGTCATATTTTACACAGTGAAGGTTCACTTTAAATAGCACACTAATAGCTTATTTCTGTCCTTTCTATCATTCATGTCCTAGAAGAAAAACAATTAGGGCTACAGAAACACTGCTCCACTGGAAAATAAAAGAAAAAAATATATATACAATCTATCATGCTGCCTCACATCAGAGTAATATGGTATGAACACGTATATAAAAGATTATTTTTTTTTAAATTTTAAATAAGAACATAGAAGTAACTAGCTCAAGAACACTGAACAGTCCAGCTCCAACCTTCAGTGTTCCGTATCACTTCAGGACACAATGGGACTGAAAAAACTCATGGGATGCCAAGATTTTTGTGATTATCTGTGAAGTCAAGTTTCTTAGAAATTGTTATTCTGGTCATGAGAACTAGGTTTGTTTCCTGACAGATTTCAAAACTGACAGAAACTGATTATCAAAGCCAACAACAGAATTAAGAAAAATAGCTTATTTCCAGTCATCTGATTAACTTGATAGCTTGTTCAGGACTGTGCAACACCGGTGAGTGAATATACAAATATCTACAGGAGGCATAACACTGAATACAGACACAGGAACCTACAACCAGTTTCCTCCAAGTCTGTCCTCTCCTCTGCCTCAAATGAGAAAGAATAAATGATGAAAATCCAGAAGCTTTGCTTTAGAAATAAAAATTCAAGGCAAGTTGCACTGGCAGATGAAACTATTCTCTTTGAGCAAGAAGTACCAGCAGCTTTAGCACTTCAGTGAGAAAAATGCATTGCTAGGATGAGGTTCCCAAGATACTGGGCAATTAGATCTCAGTAAGACTGCCTACCTCACTGACAGTTACCTTTCATCCAATCATGAATCTCACTCATTTTTTAATGTCAGAATAACAACTATGGCAGCAGGAGCTCTTGCCAAAACTTACAGCACAGTCAGCTTCAACATGCCTTTTTCTGTATTTAATAGACTGTCACTAAATTACATCTTGCCATGGGAATTATATGAGACTACAAAAAAAAAAAACAAAAAACAAACACAAACCAACCCAACACTTCGCAGTATGAACCAGATGACAGTACCAGTTGTAATGCAGAAGTACGTCTCATGTGGAGACACATGGTGAATCCTGTGATGTTTCCGAGGCAGGATAACATGCCAGTCCTGTAGAAAGATGACCCAGCGTGGAAGACCAAAATACGTGTGAGACCACTTGTGAATCTGGTTCGTCATGGTTATGAAGATGATAAGGGCAAAGACATAGCACTCCCAAGGACATGTTTCATACAATGCTTCTGCAAAACAAGATTTGTATCTTTAAATAGTTTTTCATAAAAAGATAAATCTCTACTAGGAAAGCGTAGTCTTGCTCAGCCAGATCTGACTAGAACTGCAGGAAATAACAAGAGCCTCAAAAAAGTTGCTTCAGCAAGTGTCGTAAGAGCCACTGAGCCATAAACAGCTTCCATATGTCACACGAAAGACTGGGACGCGTCAGCATCTGCCAAGTCACAGTAAACAGGAAGTTAAACCCTGTTTTTTTATCTATAAAATTAATCATCTTTAATTCTTGCTTGTCTACCGTTCAATTAAAGTACTTCTATACATAGATGAAGCATTTTTATTTGGTTTAGAGCAAAGAGTTTTCTTGTGTGGTTTGATTTCCTTTTGTAGGAGAAGTTTACTTCCAATACTTCCTTAGAAGACTCCACAGAGATTTGTTGTTGGGCTAGAGAAAACGTTTACTTCCCCTTCAAGAAAAACAGTTTCCCTCCACTCCTCCTCTAGGGAGGACTGTGTTTCCAACAGCAATTATTTGTCATCTCACATTCATTGATTTCTTCTATCCTCATCAACAAAAATGCCAAATCCACCTAAGTCATGGCTATTAGCTTACCTGGAGAAAAGGAAACAAATTTGTATGCCATGTTTGCCAATGGGACCAATGTCATGAAGCAGTTGTCTCCGTTGGTCTCTATGAAATCATGCCTGGTAATTGCTGTTGGATCAATATGATGTTCTCTAAAGGGTCTGATGAAAGCCTGAGAAAACAAGTTGAGAAAATGTGTCCCAAGATTTATCATGGAAAGAAAAAAAGAAAAACCAGAAATGACATCTGAATATACAGTCTCAGAGAAGAGAGGGTGCAAACATAGTAAGTAGTAGAGAGACAGTAAAACAAGGATAGTTATCTGCCTCCAACACACACATCATTTGTGTGCTAAAGAGTTCGGCTGCAGCTGTTACTGCAGGACTCTTGGTGAAGCAGGACAGAGAAATTCTGTACTTCCACCTTTTGGAAACTCTATACAAGTCTAGTCAGGTTTGTACACTTGTGTGCCACGAGCTATTTCACTGCCACTTGGGAAGGCTTGTGAACACTGATATTGCAGAACTGTGTGCAAAGTTAGTCAGGGTGACAAGATGTAACAGTGTCACCTCAAACATGTCACTAGGACCACATGTAAACATGGTACCTGGAGCACAGTACCAGCAATACGCTGTGCCATCAAGAAGGGGAGAGTACAAAGCAGGAGTTGGTTATGCCTGCAAGCTGCAAGAAAGGTACCTGTCCAACACAGCTGAGAACACTGGAAGTGTTTCAGAATAGAATTTCATTTTTTTTTTTCCCCCCAAGTTTAAGGATAAGAATCTCAAACCTTTCCAACAATGGGTAGCTCCACAGATCCCCAGGTATCTGCTCCCCAGTGAAATAATCCTGATAGAAAGTCTGCTGTAATTACTCCTGCAACTTGAATGAAGAGAGACGTACAGTTAGATATGCAAAATCTTTTTTTTTTTTTTTTACTGATACATCCACACCATCTACTTGTTTCACAGATCTATTTGCTTATCTACTTTTAAATCCGATGTTTACAGCCACATGAGATCTACCCAACCTGAATACATCTAAGGCCTGTAACAAGGAACAATGGTTAACGAGGTATCGCATGGACAGTTTTTCACTATAAACACTGAAATTTGTGCCTGATCATCTTCTAGAGAAGAGTTTGTTAATCTTTGCAATTGCTGGCATACAAAGATTAATACATTTAAACCATGTTGTTTTGATCATTTTCAAATGCACCTTCTCCCTGGATCTACCCGCCTTTCTTCATTCACAGTGTTTAACAGATTACTTCCTAAAATTATAACTGCTATAGCTACACCAAAGACGCTCCTACCAGCAGACCCTTCCTCTTCTCCCTTGGTCCCTTGTATCTGCAGGCAAGGAACATAGAACTACAAGATTCCATGTAAGCACCAATTCAGAAATCACTCCATGGCACAGGAAGACTGCTGACTAAATAAGACCAGAATGTCAAACAACCCTGTGACTTTATCAGCTGCAGTACTTCAGGCAGAGGCCCAGGTTCATGACTTGCTCTACGGGACAGCCTACACCCATCATACTTCCACACCACTTCAGGTACGCTATTAAACACAATTTATAATAAATTATAAATTATCCTTATCCTGCTATAATAGGATTTTTCTAGATGCCAATGGCAAGATTTTTAAAACAGTGACCAAGTAAAGGTGATTTTCAGTTCTTGCATCTAAAGTCACAGTTCTGCCTTCCTTCTCTGGATAATCTTGGACCTACTATTCAAGTTTTGGGGCAATCCTAACACTTAAGAGTAAGGATATAAGAGATATAATTTGATCAGAACAGCAGTACATTTTCCAGTCAGTCACAGATCTGTCAGATGGTGTTCATAGATACCCAATTGTTCTGCAACTGTAGAAGAAATCCTACTCCCAGGTTCCAAAGCCCTTGAGAAATAAAGTCTCCAACACAGTCTGAGACGCCCTCCTGTGTAAGTGCCACTGCTGGGCTCTTCACACTTTTGAGGAAGAAAATTCAAAGACTGCCCTTGTTTGTAACTTGGAGGCTGGGGGAATATAACACACGGTACAGCAATATGGCTGTAGCAGCACAGCACAGAGGAGGAACACTGCGTCAGGACCTGTGTACCTGAGGGATTTAAGATGGCCAGATGCTGCCCATCAAAGAACACATCCAGAGGTACCAGTTGTAGCCTGCATGCCTTGCTCTGAGCAGCTTGTTATAGAGATTAACCAGATGAACTGTCTGAATAGAATCCAGATTTGAAGAATAAACCAGACTAAGAATCAGAGTCCTTTTTCACTGCAGTGCTGTCCTTTCAGGTTAATACATATTGCAGAGAGCTCTGCCTGCTCAATTATTCTGAGATGGACTGCTCGGTGTGTGCATGCACACCTGGTGGTTCTTTGGGAGCATAAAAGCTCTGACAGGAAAAGGCAGAACACACCTGTTACCTGCAGCTCTGGTTAAGCAGAAGTGCTACCCAGATTTCTAAACAGCTACTTCATTACATATGCACCTGGGAACACAGTCTGATCTCAGTGCAAATCCCTCAAGAATCATACAAAAAGTTCATGCCAGTTGAGGCGCTACATACAGAACTTGCAGTCTACTGTTACACGAGTCACAGCAGGAGAAATACAGAGATGGAGTGCTCATAGCATGAGTTTCAAAGCTTCTTAGCAATCCCTCTCATTTGATGCTCAGAGCATAGCGCACAGCCAGTTACTCCTGATACGTCTGGGTGCTCAGGAAGGAGCCCGTAACTGCCTGCCTGCCCACACCAAAGCAGCCACAGGGCCAGGGCAGAACGGCTGGAACGCAGTTCTTCAGTTTCCCCTACTGATGTTTAGAGAAATCAGCTTGCCTGGACAACCTGGTCTAGTGGTTGCACATAACAGGGGGGTTGAAACCAGATGGTCCTTTTTAGCACAGGCCATTCTATGGTTCTGTAATTCTGTGGAATTGCCCACTGTAACAGCCTCCGCAGAAGGAACAGCAGAGTTGTTAAAATATCCATAATGCAGGAGACTTATTTGTGCTCTGACTGCATTATCAACTTCTCTTCAGAGGTCTGGGAAGACAGCAGAACTCCTGGCTTTCTTCTCCACTAGCCATTTGTTTCTGTCTGAAAACTTCCCTCAAGCACAGCTTCCCTATCACAGAGCAAAGCTTTCTGTGGCAGGCAGGTACACCTCTGCTTGCCAAGACCTTAGGCAAGGAGATTCCAACTCACCTGTAATCCAAATCAAAAAGTTATAAGCATTGGTATAACAGTTCCTCTTGCTTTAGCTCCAAACTATCCTGTTACTCCTCTCCCACTCACAAACTCAAGGCATCAGTGACAAAGGCTGGCAGGAGATATGCCAGGAATTAAAACAACCAATGTGCATTTCCCTGCAAGCCATACAACTTACACCAGCTCCGACCTGGACCTCACCTGATCTTCTTACCCCTCCAACCAGGGCAATTTGGTCAGGTGCCTCAAGAGTCCATTTTATGAAGTTCTTTTGACACAAGCAGGATTGCAAAAGAACAGGTTTTTGGTTTTTAGAACATAAAGGAGGACCAGATTGTTCTGTTACTATTAATCAAGTGCTCTTAGGCTTCAGGGCACAGCACTTTCCTCCAGTACACACAACACAATGTATTTCACATACACCCTTCTTGTGGTCACGTTTCACTGAACTTATCCTTCACCTCTACACTCCTTCTCTCTCCCTCCCTCTCATTACAAAAAAGGGAAAAAACAAGAGCAGGATAACATGGCACTTACCTCACCAAAATGCTTTCTTTCCACACTACAGATTCCTGCAACTGGATCCACCTGGATTCAACTCAAGCAGCCCAAATTCTTAAAGGAAGAAGCACCTGCGACTGTGTTTATGTACCATCTTTTTGCACTGAATACAGCCCACACTTTGTAAGCAGTAAGTTCTGTAAGCTTGTTTTATTTCAGACCAAACATGAAAGCTACAGTGAGACATGAGCAGCATAATGGCTTTGGGATCTGCATCCAGCAGCTGAAAGAGCAAACAGCCTTGATCTGGAGGGGAAGATATCCAAACAATGCTTCGCAAACACCATTCTCGCTGAGGTAATC
Organism: Alectoris magna; assembly: GCA_030625065.1. Lineage (NCBI taxonomy): Eukaryota > Metazoa > Chordata > Aves > Galliformes > Phasianidae > Alectoris > Alectoris magna. The sequence continues at coordinate 196,718 of CM060576.1, forward strand.
ACCCTATTAACCCCCCAGTGCCTCCAAAACACTGCATTCTCAGAGCATGCAATAACAGTGGGAAAAACAGCTAAAATAGAGGCAAAACACTGACCACTCAACTGACAGCTCATACGTTATATTGATGGCAAATGGTAGAAAGCTGAAATTGAATTACACTATGGCAGTCTGAAAAAAATCTAACTACCTGTATAGTTGTTGTATAGTTGTATTTATACAAGGTTGTAATAGATGGATAGTCAGAGGTTATAGAGGAATAACTCACCCACACTGAGGCTCACGGTTAGGATGGATGCTCGCCACAAGAACTCCACACAGGAGCAATCTCCAGAAGAGATGCTGCCTTAGTGGTGGTCAGTCCTTAAATGGGATCTAGGAGAGGTGGAGTCAAGCTCCACCCCTTCTGGGAGCACAGCTGAATTGCCTTCACCTGTGCTCCTGCAGCTGACCCATCACTTGCCTCAGATGGTTAATCAGAGGTTCAGGCTGTGATTAACAGTTTCCCATACACTACGAATAACGTATGTCTCAGCTGTAGTGCAGAAACAGAGTATGAAGAGTTGTATGAAGAGAAAAAAAACACAGTACCACAGGTCACACTTGCATCCTGCATGCAGACTCAGAAGGCATATCAGACACCAAAGAGTTATGTTCACATACACTTGGCATTGTCCCCAGTTATAAAAAACAAAGGTGTGCCTTGGAAAAACCAAGGCATGGGTGTTCAGTTACCTCCCTCTTGCAGAACTGATCTTGTTGCTCTGTCATCAAGGCTGGGAGGGCAAGGTAGGACAGCTCAACAGCCCTGAGCATTAGTTAAGATTTAACTGTAAGGTCAGACACACAGGATACTACAGCAGCATACGTGTATGGACTGCACTCAGCAGGTTTACACACTGTTAGAAGACAGACCTGTAAAGCACTAGGGAAATACTGCTCTGTGCATATTAATTTCTTTACTCCCACTGTCAAGCCTATCTCAGGTTTGTGTCTGAGGAGGGAGTAAGCACGCTGAGAACATGGAGAAATGGTACTACAGATCAGTAGCTGCTCAAAGCAGCAGGATTTTTGTGCTGTGCAAGCAGACTGTGGAATCAGGTGAGAATGAAGGTGCACTTCAGCTAGCTACAGACATTTCAAACTAAGGGAGCATGACAGATACATCAGACTGTGAGAGCAGCTGTTCTCTCCCAGCTGGAACCCTTCACAGACACCCATGGGGCACTGCCGAGGAAGGAAGCGCTTGCCAGCACCAGGGACGTGTCAGGGAACATGCAGGGAACCACGTTACTCCTGGGCACAGGGCAAAGGCTGGCAGCATGCTGACACAGGCAGTGGTTGAGTCACAGCCGTTCCACTCCTGTTGTGGTCTGTTGGGACACCAAGCAATATGCAAGAGCCAAGGCCACAGAAGACTCTTACTGCTCCTCAAGTACCAGAGGGGAGATGCCACAGCCTACACCTAAAGCCTTCTCTTCTAAGAAAGCCAAGTACAACTTCCTGCAGCCCAGCAGCTCCCAGGCGCTAGCAGAAGGAAGTCAGAGCTGCATGCTTCAGGTACGGCATACAACAGACAGAGCTAGTCTGCATGTTTGGAAAAAAAAAGTTTTACTTGACTGGTACCATTATATAGCATCATTTTTAATCAGTGATTGTGTTATAGCACTGAGGGGCAGGGAAGTTTGGCCAACACTGCAACAGAGAAATTTTGCACTGTTCAGAAATCAAAATACTGAGTTATCAGTTGTTGCTTATATGCTTATAAAAATAAAATGACTCAGTCATCTGCATCCCACACTCAGCAGCTTTACTTTGGTGCAGTCATTTGTAGCCCGGAGCAGGCAGGGCTACAATGCTATGGCAAGATGCAACACTAAGAACATAACGTCTGAGTAGGTATAAAGCACAACAGCTTAAGAGCAGGAAGAGAAGAGTTAATCATTCCAGTGAGGTCCAATTGAGAAGAGCTCACAGTGCGAGCAAGCAGAAAATAGCTAAGATATGAAATAAAAGAAGGGTCTGGATTTTGTACATCTCTAGGGCACAAACCGTGCAGCTTGTGATGCTGCCAGAAGATACCAGGAGAGGGAGATCCCCAAGGAATCAGGATGCTATCTGTCCTGGAGGCAAGCATCTGCAGAACCTAAGGCAAATGCTCATCTCATAATGTGCCTTGGCTGAGGATCACTACCCAATAAACTTGACAGGAATTGCAAAATTTTACTTTCATGTCTTCAACGTCAGTGTGTTAGTGCTAAGTAAGCTATTCCTACTATTTCTCCAGCTGATAAGAGTTTGTGGAACACCTGGAATGTTTGAACAGCAAAATTCTGAAAACCTTACCTAAATCTCAGGTTCTTAAGAAGTACCATTGTGGGTACTTCTCTAGTAATACATTTACAGAAATAAAGCAATTAGGGTACCTCTTTATTAGGGCAGCCCTCCAGCACCTCTGGGTGTGCTGAAATGAAAGAAGCCCCATTCTGGGTGAATCAGGGCCCTGAGACCCACACTGTTAAATCCTCCAGCCAAAGTCTGCTGCAACTTTAAGAAAGCCCCCAGCAGCACAGGGAGCAAACAGAGTCTTCTTTGTCTCTCAGTCACTGCTGCTGCTGACATAAAGAGCAATAGCACGTCCACTGAGCACACAAGTGAGCAGGGAAGCACAGCTGGAGCTGTGCCACCATCATCCCCCTGCTGCCAGCAGCATCGGGCAGGGAGACAGGCCTCCCTTGAGGGATCACCCACAACTGTCCTGCCAGAGAGCAGCTCCATACATGGGGAGCTCATCTCTTAATCCAAGAGCACACAGCTGGTGCCACAAGCAGCCACTCAAGCACAGCCAGCAGCTACACCTGTCACTGTACCTCCAGAGCCCCTGGGGTCCTCTGCAGCAAGAAGGAACTGGAGCTCCCACACTGATCCACTTTCAGCAGCACTGTGTGCAGTGCGGTGTGTTACTGCAAGAACTAAGACAGAGGTAAGTTGTACCAGTGCAGCGGGAAGTGCAACGAGATGTCTACTGGAAGTTTTGCCTCTTCCATGGCAACAACTGTGTTGTCTCTGTCTTCAAAAGAGAATACAGTTTAGGATGTAGAACAGCTGCGTGCAGCTACTGCAGAGGCCATGACAAGCAGGTGTGGCTTACTAGGGCCAGTACTCAAAGGAGAACTTTCTTTTGCCAATGGAGATTTCTACACTCTAATTTCAAAGACATTTTTAATCAAAATTTCAAGTACTAACTCTTTTCAAACATACAAAGTAAATCCAAAACACAACTGAATTATACCAGAAGGTTCTGCCTCTTGCTGTAAGGTAGGAGGAACTGAAGCAGCTGACACACAAGCAAAGTAGCCCACTTAACAGTGTGCCTCTGGCATCAGAGTGGTTTTGCTGCAATGCATGCCAGAGCTTCCATACATTGCACCCTCATTGTTGGGCTCTGCAGTGCTGCTGACTGAGGCAAGGCCTTGAAGCACAGCTACTAAAGCTTGAAAGAAAAAGGTTTCTAGTTTGAAAATGAACTGGGTGATTTCTTTCTGCATGCTTCCTCTGGTCAGCGCACATCTAAATAACAATCCACATTAACAGGTCTCAATCCCTCAAGTCAACAAAACCTAATTTTATCTTGTGCCATGTCACAAGATGTTCCTAAAGATATCAGCATACGTGGGGCACTTTTATGCATACAAACAGGTGACACAAACATAACTAATTTCTAAGGCTATCCATGAAGAATATAACATGACAGATAAAATTCAAGTCAGCCAATTCGGCAAAAAAGGCTTCAAAACCCTATAGAAATGCATGAGGAGGGGAAAAAAAGAAGCAGAATCCATACTGAAGCTTTTGCAAAGAGGCACTGTATCTGGTTGGTATTACTGTAGTGCCTATAGGTACATCATGTATATTGAATAATGTTAGACAATACAAACTTGTCTGAAGGCATAAGAGCTTTCAAGTTTAATCTCATTTGTTTTGGTAGGCTCTTCTGCTTACCACACAAATAACACATAAGCCAGCCTTGTCCCCTGGAATCAGTCAGCTTCAATGAAGTGGCCGAGGCCATTCTACTACAGTGATGTCCCACTGCAGGGGAACAGTTCAGCTGCATCCAGAAAAATGGGAATATTAAACCCTCCTTTACAGCCTGCCTTCCTAGCCACCTACTGGAGGTTATCTGTGCACACATGTGCAAATAATACTGAATCCAAACCTACACAACTGTCAGCTTGCACAAAGAGGGTAACTTTCATAGCTCATCGGCAGGTGAAGACATTCAGAACACAACTGGATTTGACAGACAAGAAAAGGCATCCATCTTCTCCCTACAATCTTCTTCTGACCTTGTGGAGGAGGGAGCTGTCCCACATTAGCTAAAGCCAGCACATAACACAAGGCAATCATGAGTTCCTCCTCCTGCTCTTCAAGACAAGCTTTACTCAGCACTGAATGGCCCACTCCAAAAGCTGTTCTGGAATAGCACCATAACATCCTGCCTGCTTTCCTCACACTCAGCAGCACTGCGATGCACAGCATGCTGCGAGTGCCCCAAGCAGCCTGCCTGCTCCCAGCACAGGAGTTGGTACTCTGAGACAGAGGGAGTAGGATCAGACCTTCTGTCCCATTAATTTCTAGATTAAATTATTCACAGTGTAACCCACACTGCAGCTGTGTGCTTTTAAAGGCATTAAAAAAAAAAAAAAAGAAAAGGTATAGCACAGCCTTTAATTGTAGACACAGAGCCTGAGCCAGGTAAAGTGATGCAGAAGGTTCAAACCACTTCCTGCTTTTTCGGTTGTTCTACTTAAAGAAAGGAAGTATTTACATAACAGCATGTAGGGCATCTTACAACCTTTCCCGGTGGCCCAGGCAGTGTATTGGATCCAGCCTATGGGATCACCAACTGCTTTGGGGTTTCTCCCACCACCATAACTTTCAAATACAAAGACCTGATGTGAACTCAGTACAGAACAAGTTCAAATGTCTTTACTAGCAGAATGTTTGTTCCGAGATCTCTACTCAAAGGCCAACATTCTAATCTAAGTGTCAGGAAAGGTTTGGACAGGGACATGTTAGACAAAGTTTGTGACCACCTTCCCTTATCTTACCTGTTGTACTGCATATAGAATTTAGGAAACGGCACATTCAGACAGATGGGTTTTTACCAAACTTCACAAAAACTAATTATTGCCATCAGACAGTACCCACACCTTACCTGAACAAATACAAGATAACACGTGGTACTTATTATTTTATTGCACTCGTTTTTGTGCATGCTATCAGTAATTTCCACACTACTTTATTTGCACAGAATCCAGATTCTGCCACTTTAATCATTCACTACTACTTAAATAACATTATCAGTGAATTGGCTGCTTTATCAGTTAAACCGGTAACCAGGATATCAGAGAACTTAAGCTTTTATCAATATTAATTTTGAGATGAAAGCCAGTTGCAAACAGATTGCCCTACAGGTTAGTAATCATTACTGATTCCCTCCTGTATCTGCTCTAATCGCAGCAGAGCAGTTCCTCCTCATTCCTTTCAGCACTGCTGCCCTGTTGTGGCTGAGAGCAGGAAGGGAGCCGGTACGATTCCCAGCAGGAGGACACTGCTACCCAAGGAGAAGACAGCAACCTCCCAACAGACAGAAGGCACTGCTGCAAAAATTCACAGCACTGTCAATGGTTTACAGGCTGGTAATAATAATATCACATACTACTAAGTTTGCTGGTTTTTTTGAATCGATGGTATTACACAACTGTGATGAACAGGTATCATTTTTCTAAAACATAAAACACCTCACAGTTCATTAAAAAAACTGCATTAATTATAAAGCACAGAAACCAAACACCTGTAACCAGCTGTTACAATCAGAAAGATTAACGCAGTGGAAGAGCAATACAAGAGTGTAACAACAAAGGAACCAGCACAGATACGATGGCATTCTGAATAAAAAGTAAAGGTGCTCACCTGTCTCAAAGATCTCAGCTCACAGGAAAGACTCCACAAAGGAGGGATCTCCAACCAGAGATCCTTCCCCAGTGGCAGTCAGCCCTTAAACAGGGTCTCAGAGAGGTGCAGCCAGGCTCCACCCCTTCCAGTCACACAGCTGAATTGCCTTCACCTGTGCTCCCAGGGCTGACTGGGTCCTTTCCCCAGGTATTCAATCAGTGGGTTAGGCTGTTTATACAGATTGAACCATCTTTTCAATGACACAACTCAAAAATCATGTAAACACCATACACCCCCCAACCAGAAATGAATAGAGCATTGGTTATACGCCAGCAGTATACAAGAAGTGCAGTGCAATGCCTAGCTACTATTCTCCTCCTTCCCTCGGAATAAATTAGTTCACCAGAAAATAACCAAAGAGAACCATTGCAGAGCTGACTCAAGTCAAAAGCAAAGCGATCACAGATATACCCACCAACCAAAAACCAATGAACAGCAACATTTCATCATACCAAAGCCCCTCTGTTCATTGCAAGAAAGCCAAGCATTTGCAACTCACACCATATTTGAAGGGTCACTCAAGAAAGACCAGTTCCATACTGCCAAGATGCAGCAAACTTAAATACTTCTGCAGATCTGAGGCAAAGATATGAAAATGGAAGTAAACAAGATCACTCATCTGCAGCTTTTGCAGATGGTATCAGTTTCAGAGTCTCTAAGGCAATTACACATGCGCCATTTTTCTCCCTTCCTAGTAACAATTCAAGAGTAAAAGACTGCACATTTGTTTCCAGCATTACAAAAGACAGTCTTGCCTTGTTGTTGTCAGCAAACACTTCTTACTTACATATCCCAACAATAATGGAGGGCGTGTGTTCAAGTCGCAAGTAGAAGAGAAGATTGTAAAAATTGAAACAGATCAGAGAGAAGCATAAGATGACAGAGATCCACTCCTGTAGTCTTTTTCCTGTTGGAAAAGAAAGAAAAAAAAATTTTTACTTTTATCCAAGAGGACAAAAAGAAGTCTGAAATAATACAGACTGCTCTGCCGCCCGGATGACTGCTTCATTTGTCTGACAGGAAAGCGAAACAGAAACTTATTCATGGCCGCATGCATATTTTGTGAAGTGACATTCCTCCTCCCTGAGCCACTGCTGACCCCTTCCCTCGCCCATGCCCAAAGTAACAGCCAGCTCATATTGTCCTGCTTTCCTCTTCCCCATGGGAATGCCTTTTTATTTCCCCACATCACATCTTTTTTCAAATCTGCACAGCACTCAAAATTCAGTGCTGCAGGTACAGCTGAATCTGGGAACAAATGTCTGGCCTCAGATGCCCCACAGTTAAGCCACCTTTTGAGCCATAACACTTAGTCTCAGACCTTGTAAACAGGAAAATGCACCATCCTGCTTGTTGGTGGCCCCATAATTGCTTTCTGAACATTCTAAGTACGTTTCTGGGGCTTATTTATTTAACGCACAACTGCTGCAGCTTTATCTTCATCTTCCTGCTCCCAAGAAGAAAGCCATAACCTCCCAGCCACCCTGGTACGGCAAGAGGCTGAATAATGAAAGAGAAATACGGGCATAAATTCTCTCTTGTACCTATCTGTACTACTTAATGCCACTACAGTAACCTCAAAAAAAAAAACAAAAGAAAAAAAAAAAACCCACACTCACAAGACATCAGGTTACAGTAACCTTTTTTACATTCAGGCTGAGAGGCTTTCTGCTGCTAATCACTGCTAGATTCTCACAGGGCACTGATGCTGAAAGGAAGGCAACGCTCAAAGCGAGACCAGGTGGATTAAGGCATCAGAAACTTTAATACGTAATTGCCAGAGGCAGATCTGGGTTGCCACCCCAACCCAGCCAGGTCAGCCCTCACCTCCTCCAGGCCCAGCACAACTGCCTCAGCCCTAACATTAAATTAAGACACAAGAACAAGAGTATTTCAATATAGCACCAGATCACAACATGGGAGATTCTATAAAGAGATCCCTGGAGTAACAAAAGTAAGAGTTAATTAATGCTTACTTCCTGTTTAAGAAAGCCACACCCTGATTAGAGGGCCTAAATGGGTAGGTCCTCATGGATCAATTAGCACTCCACAGGGAAGCACCAGGCTCCCTACCAGGGAGCTCCATGGGCTCAGCCTGTGCAAATGCTGTTGCCACTCTGCATATGGGATCCCAGGGCTGCCCTACAGACCCCCAGGTCCAGCTCTGGACAGATCAGAAGAGCAAGCAGCTGAAGGACAGGAAGCCAGTGCCAAGAGCTCATGTTTGAAAAGCACTCACATTTCAATGCACATGGAAAGACAGGGATTCACTTAAAGAAACTGAGGAAGAACTGGAGAGTCACATTCACTGCACAGCTGTATCTCATGTCATTAAGAATTCAGTAGTCCAGCATCGCATTCTTATGCCAAAACACATTCTGATGCTACTTATATGTTGTTTATGTAATGACAGGAGAAATCTGCACATCTAAAACATTACTGCAATTCACTGCTCCCAGATAGTCACACTGCTGTGCAGACGTCCCAGGAGCACCTGTCCGCAGATAAGGATAGAAAGCTACATTTGAAGGAAAACCTTTTCCATGTAAGTGAGAGCACAGGGAACACGTTAAGTTGGTGACTGTTTTCCTGTGAAGTACACGAATCCATCACTTCCAACAGCTTGTTCTACCCTGACACACTGAGGTGACCAACACAAGCTGTAATAAGCATAGACGTGCCCTGAACAGTGCAGGAAATTGACAGACCCATGAGTGCGTTTTTTTTGTTTGTTTTTTGTTGTTGTTTTTAACCATTACTTGGCCCTGTGCAAGCAGGAACACCTGCATCTCCATTTAGGGCCCTGAATGCCACACTGAGCTGCTGGAAACTGTGAGCACATAGCATAGAGTACTGTCACACATCTGCCCCTTTGTGAGCCTTCACCTGCACATAAAGTCACTGTGAACCACAGGAACACCTTGTGCTGCTCAGGCTGCAAGCTGCAAAGACCCACGCACTGTCTGCTGTCACTTCATTGGCCTCTGACACACAGCAAGATTCGGGAAGATGAGCAGAGCAAAACCTCAGCTTGCCCTCTTTGCTCACCTTCCTGTGGGGTTGGGCACCTCGAGGCAGTTCACCAAACACTGCCATCCGGTCGGCAGCCCACTTAATGAGCAAACTCACGTATTTGCTTCTGGACAGAAAAATTTTCTCCGGGGAGCTCATCTGGGCAGATTCCGGTTTGAAGCCTCCCCAGGAGCAGAACCGCGGCTCAGCACTGTGGAAAGCAGTTTCACTTCATACCGACACCTCCCCGACATCCGAGGTTGGGCTCAAAGCGCCCTACGAACGCCACAGAGTCTCCGTGCACGGGTCGCGGCACCATACACAGAGCAGGGCCGAACTCAGCACCACCAGAGCCCTACAGAGCAGCATCGCGCACAGCGAGGGGAGGCCATGGCAAAGAGCTCCTGAAGGCATCAGCAGCCCAGCGCCGTCCCGCAGCCCCGCCCAGGTGGAGGCACCGCACCGCACTGAGCCCCGGCGCCCGGCCGCCTCCAGCCGGCGCGGTGCAGCCCGAAGCGCTGAGAACGGGGCTGCCCGAGCCGACGCCAGGCGGGGCCGAGCCGCTCAGCGCCGCGTGTGGGCCCAGTCCGCCCCAGAGGGGCACCGAGCGGAGCGGGGCCCCGCGGAGCCCCCCCGTCCCGAGGAGCCGCCGCCGGCCTCGCAGCCCCCACCTGGCGAGTAGAGTTCGGCCAACTCGCGGGCCCCGGCATGCTGCATTCCCCAGCGCCGGCTGCCGCTCTCGGGCTCTTCCGAGGCCTCGCCGGCCCGCCCCGCCGCCTCCTCCCGCGGCGGGAGGTTCTCCATGACCCGGCAGCGCGGCTCCGGGCTCCGGGGCGGCTTCTCCTCCTCTACGCCGATGGGCGGCGGCGAGGGGCGCCCAGAGCCCGCCGAGGCGCCCGGCGGCAGCTCTGCGGCGCGCGGCAGCATCGGGAAATGGGGCCGGGCCGCGGAGGGAGTGCAAGGGGGTGAAGGAGGAGGAGGGGCGGGGACGGCGGGCGCGGCTGGACACGCCCCCGCCACCGCGCGCCTGTCGTCGGCACCGCCGCGCAACCTCCGGGCCAATGGGAAGAGGCACCCGGCGCGACGCGGCCAATGGTGTGGCGGGAGGGGCGGGGACACATCTGGAGGCATCCCGCGAGCACATCTGGCGACGGGAGCGCGCAGCGCGGTACGGCGGTGCCGCCGTCCCCGTGTCCTCAAGTGTCCTCGTGTCCGGCCGCGCTACTTCCTGCCGCCCTCGTGTCCTGCTGCCCCAAGGCCCAGCCGGGTCCGCCGGCCGCTCAGACCCTCGCCGCGCCCCCACGTGGGCTCCGTCCGCGCCGCAGAGCCGGGACGGAGCAGCAGGACTGCGACGAGGAGACCGCCACGCGGGTGACAGCGCCCGCGCGCAGCGGCACCACCCCGCAGTCCGCGCTCCGCCCGTTCCCGGCTGGGGATCGCCCGCCCCCTGGCGGCGCCTCTTCGCCCTGCGCTTCTGGAAGTCCCTCCGCTCCCTGCGGCGGCCGCGGCCGCAGCTGTGCCGGGGCCCGGCAGGCCTTCATTTGGTGACGCAGCCCATGCTCCTCAACGGCCTCATTTAAAAGGTGCGCACCGAGCCGCTCGCTCGTCCCCAGCAAACTCTCGCTCCAGCATAGAAAATACTAAGGGAAGAAGCCCCGACCAATATTATTAACATCTATTAATTATGTTGTAAAATGTTTTCAAGGTCGAATAAAATAGCATTGAAATTAAAAGTGGTAAAAATGACTGAGAAGATTCAATTTAAACAGTTCATTTACAGGGTAGGACATGCTGAAGAGAGGTTTGTTGAGCTCGAAGGTGATGTATTTGCAAACGACACAGCACGGGATGAAATAAAGCAATGGGAAAGCACAACCCAGACCTGAGGCTGACAGCAAATCACTTCTCCGTGGAAAACGCTGTTCTGTTCCTTCAGGACATCTGAGACCCCTCCAGGGAGTTGGAAGTGCCCTCTGCAAGGAGCCCTTGAGCTGCACAGGCCCTACAAACCCAACCGCTCAGGAATGGCTCTACATAACAGTGTGCCGAAATCACCACGCTTCTGATGTCAGCTAAAGGCATGCAGTGTGTCTTCCAGAGTCTGCTTTCCTGCTCGGAGGATCACAGGTTAATTAATAATTAAGTGGAATCGCACGCTCAAATTAGCTCCGCTGCATGGGCGTCGCACCGCGCGGAGGGGCTGCGCCCGCCGAGATCCCGGTACCGCCAGCAGGTGGCGCCATGAGCCCGGACATGGCCTGAGTCGCCCGTAGCACCGCCTGGCGGCGCTGGCGCGGAAGGGCAGCGGGGCGCTGCGGCAGTTTGCCAGCTAGTTGTGACAGACATCACCTAAACAGCATGGCTTTACACATTCTTCATAAGCGTCATTATCTCCTGCTTTCACCCCCCCCCCCTCCCCAACAGTGTGCTGGGAAGCAGCAGGGACAGAGCTGACTGTCCCCCCACTGTGGTTAAGGGATGGCAATGATTTCAATACCACCCAGAGGTCCTGCTGCCACACTGCCCTGTGGTGACACAACAACCATTTTGCCTCTTCTCTATGTACTTCCTCTTCCTCATCTGCCCCTGAGGGCAGCCTACAGAAGGATTTGGAGACGTTTTTGAACACAGGCCTGTACTACGCCCGCTCCTTTGTGCAGTACTGCACAAGGTTCACTGTTCAGAACATCCAGAAGCCAGACTAGCTCATCTCGCCTCTTACCCATTCTTATGCAATCTTCCTGATCCACGAGGCAAGAAGCAGAAGCTGGCTGCATTTCCTTCACTGGACTCTCTCTGGCATGGGAAAGTATCAGTGGGTGGAAGAGCTGGAACAGCCACTCCTAGGGCTCCTTCGAAAGCCATACACACAGCAATAGGGAGATGATGGGGACCAGAAGTGATGTGTGGGGAGGACAGCATACTGTGGCCATCCCACCCAGTGCCGGGGCCATCACAGCCAGCTGCCAGATGACACAGACCCAGGAGCTGTGCTCACATGCCAGTGCTCACCACCAACATGTCCTAACTGCTTCCCATGGTGCTCAACGCAGGATGAGAGCAGCTGAATAAAAACTAATTGTAAAGCCTAGCATGCAGCCTTTAAAGCTTTTAGTGAAGAATCTTGTCATTCTTCACCGTGGCCCATTCTCCTGCCAACCTCTCTAAGACTGCTTTCAGTTTCTGTTGTCCCTGGCAGTACGCAGCACTAAGTAAGTTCCAGCTATCTGCCCCAGCTTCAGGACCACTGAAGAGTTCTTCTTGTTCAGCAATTTCTGAAATCAATAACCATCAGTCTATTCCTGGGAACTCCTGGCACTTTCCAGGGTTCCTTAATAGGGTCAGATTCCTGTTCTCCCAACCCTTTTTTTTGAATGCCTAGACACTCCAGAAAAAAAGTTAGAACACTTGTAACAAATTCATCAAGGTAGGAGATACAGTTAAGTAGGAAAAGTCAGATGACTATGGAGAACTTCTGGAAAGCTAGTGGACAGCAACTTCCCTGTCTGTTTTTCAAAGGGATACTCATAAAACTGCTCAAAAATAAAGCCCACATCTTCCTGGTCAGATGGCTTCAGCGTGCACGTTGCAACATGGGGCTGGAGCCTGCAGCTTCTGCTTTTCCACTGGCATTTGTGCGCACTCAGACACTCTCTCCTTTTCTTTCTTTTGTAGCCTTCATTGCAACATTGCTCCACTTAAATTTGCTCTGACCTCTAATTCACTCTGGAAATTTTTCCATGCAACAGGGGAAGGCATTTTGTGCACACAGCCCCCACCAGCTGGAGGCAGGGGTGCCATCTCCAGGTGTCGCCTCTGCAGCACTGGGTAGGGCAAAGAGCAACATGGAGATAAAGCGGGGATTGAGCAACCTGGCACTGCAAAGGCTAAGCGTGCTAGGTCAGAGGTGAGCAGAAAATCAGCAGACAACCAACAAACACCGGAGCATCCCCATGTCACAAGGGAACGAGGGGTGAGGGAGCCCTCCGGGAGGGGGAGGACTCTGCTCTGTAACAAAAGAACCCAAGGAGGCCAGGAGACGGCCTGCAACTCGCATGGGAGGTCCCTGGCATAGGGGACTGTAACGCAGAATACCATAACTGCAGTTTAAGAGAGGAAATAGCGTGGCAATAGTTTTGTTTCTTTTTATTATTGTTATTTTTTAATGTTAAAATGAGGCAAAGTATTGAGTCTGGTCTAAGAGCTGGGAGAGATGGAAGGAGAGCCAATCTCTCTCTGAATTGACACACTGTCCCCACCAACATCACTGTCCCTGCCTGACATTTCATGAATGCTGTGTCTTTCATTATTTATTTATTTTTACCAGTGGAGAAAAGCATGTGGAAAGCAATAGATTGGAATCTAGGCTCTGCCAGGTACAACTCACAAGTTGGTGTTGGTGTACGGTGCACGGCTGTATGAAGAGGGACCTGGGGCTGAGAACAAGGAGAAAACAGAGCACACAACATGCCCAGAAATAATTTCAGTTTTACTTCTCTATTTCACAGCCTTCATTGCAACGTTGCTCCACTTATGTCAAACTTTCAGGCAAAGTCACATCTCACCCCAAGGTCCTGCATAGCAGCCCTGTGCTCCCCCAACCTGTTCACACGCACAGACACTACTGCTCTCAATCTCCTCTCCAACTCACCTCCAGCACACTACCAGCAGCGCCTTATCCAGTGATGCAACTGTTGACTTCTGGCATAATCTTCTTTAATCTTTGCCCCTCTTCTGCCTCTCCATGCTTTGCATTGGGCTGCAGTGAGGAGCTGTGTCCACAAAGTGTTTAGCATGATGCACCTCTGATCTCACTGATCTACCAGGAGATACTGCAAGGCAAACAACACACAAGACGAGTCTTCAGCAAGAAGCATCTAAAATTATAGACAGCCTTTTTCTAGAGTACAAACCCTCAGCCCACAGATCTTACAAAGGTTTCAGTGTTTGATCTGTGACCATTACATTAATAGCATCTCCCCAAAGCTAGTGTCCTTCCAGGACAGCTGCTATAGACCTGCAGTGTGGGAATTGGAGAGCCTGCTAGAAGTCCTGGAAAAGAAGACAATTTTCAGGAATAATATGTCTCTGCAATGTCTTATCATAGGTCTGAGCCTTCAGCTGGAAAACTGTGTCTTTCTACAGTATAAAAGGGAAGATGGAGAGCAGAATTTAATTCATGACAGAAAAGAGCAGTGAAGATGAGATTCTTCCCTCCACGTTTTCCCCCTTCCCACATTCTTGCCTTACCCCTCCACTATCTAAATTCTTTCACACATGAATAAAAAGGAATCTGGATTTTATTGCATAGGATTTTTTGGGGGAATGTAGATGTTCTTCTCACTAAGTAATTTGTGAACAATGCTGTCTCCTTCCCCAACTGAAAAATTAAATCATGAAATCACCAGAAAGAAGGCACTTTTTGGAGAAACGCTGCCTTTCTTCTGAAATTTGCTGCCACAAGAACTGTTATGGAACCAACTGCTGCTGCCCCTGAGTTTTTCATTAGGTGATCTCTTCACCAGGAACACCTGCATTTCTTTTCCTATCTCTCTATGGAGAAGACTTTCCAGGATGATTTGCAGCCTCTGTACATCAGACCGAGCTGTGGCACTGACAGGGATGGAGCTCAGTGTGCCAAGACCTCCACCCAACTCTCTGTGCTGCAAGCTTCACTCTACACCCATTTCCACCGGGTGTAAAAGTCCCATTTCTGGCCATGCCTTTGTTATGACAAGTGCAGAAACAATTTAAAAGAGACCAGAGTTAGCTCAAAACCTGCTTGCTGAATGTTAGGGCTTTGGATAAGTGGTTAGTCCCGCCAACAAGGTTCCCATGAGAAGCTGAGAGCTCCATGAGAGTGGATGCTGGGATTTGAGGTGAGCTGGAGGAAGTTTAAAGAGATCTCAGCAGAGCAGGGAGGTGAGGGGGGAGCAGGGAAGGAGGGGACCAGCTAGGCATCCAACCTCAATTACCACTCCAGCTGACGTGTGATCCCAGTGACTATGGGATTACTCAGCACTGGCCTGGAAAAGGAGGTGTGGGCAACACCATCTTTGATATAATCTATTTCACATGACAGTTGCGCAGACATTTTATTTTGTTAGGGAAGATCAGCCTGGGTAGGAGCACAGCTTTCAGATGCTGAGCAGCAGAGAATAGGGCAGAAATTTGGGGAGGGCAAATTGAGATCTCTGAGAATATCTTTAAAAAACACACCCAAGAAATGTAACTGATGGGTTGTAGGGCCCCGGTTCAGCCAACGGCTATGGCAAGCCGGAGACCTGTCAGGGTAATGCCAAGAAACACCAGAGCCATTTCAGCAGGTGGCCACAGCAGGAGACCTTCTGCTTGTGGGTTCCTGAGATGTTCAGAGGTAGGAAGCACATGAGGCTGAATTTCAAGGGTTCAGTTGCAAGGGCCAGTTTGGGCAGCTGCTGGATGCAACCGCCAGATCAGAACTCAGGATAAGGACACAGCACAAGAGAGAAAACAGCCAGGAGAACAAGCCCTGGCTCACTGAAACTTGCCAGTATTTGCACCCAATACAGATATTTGTATTTATGAAGGTATGGGCTCCAACCTCCAGACCCAGACCTCTGGCCAGGCCCAGCTCCAATTTAATCTCCGGTGCATTCATCAAAGATTAACTTGGAGATAAAGACAGAACTAGAACTATTTGAAGCCCAAAAACCTGTTGGGGTACTTTTGTTATGGAAAGCAAAACCCTCTGGAAATGTGCAAAAGAAATGTAAACGTAAAAATATAAGAAAGAAAAAGTCTGGTGATCCACCGACATATTTCTGAATTCTTCCTCTTTTCAAAGTTTTGAGGTTTGAACATTATGAACAGTTGACTGTTTGAATCGTATAATGCAATACCTGTTCCTCTGGCTTAACGTTACCATATTTCCCACACCGCAGGATTGCTTCACATTATTCTAAGAGGCAGTGTCATTTTCCCTGCAGTGCTGGGTCTTCTTTACTGAGGCGAAGGACACTCCTACTTCCTTTAATTATATGTTTTGTTTCAAATTAATATCCTTTATTCTGGAGATGAGTCACCAGCTTGTAGACAGGTAAATGTGGGAGTAAGAGAGTGAAAATAAAGTTTGATTCCCAAGGTGGGTGTCTTTAATTAAAACGGACATCGAGATTCAGTTTTCCTTCCCAAACTTACCCTGTGATTCTGAAAATGCCTGGATTCCATGGTTCTGAGCACGTATCTCACTTTCTTTCAGGAATGCCTTTAAACACGGTCCCCTCTGGCTTCAGAGCGCAGATTCCCTGTCGCCTTTGTACCCTGACAGTTGCACCGTATCGTGCAAAGTAAACACACCAAGGCAAACTTCAGTCACCGTCCCCGCATGCAGAGATGGGGAGCAGAGCTCGGCGGCTGCTCGGACCTGACTGCTCGCGGCCGTCAGAAGGCAGCCGGGAGCGCGCTGTGCCCCGCTCCAAACTGCGCTCACTTGGCTCTCCGCTTGCTCTTGTAAAATGGTTCTGCACACGTCTGTATGGGACGGTTCTGCCTGCCAGTGCGGTTTACTCAATCAGGCGCTGGACGGAGAATAATAGGATCTGTCTTCTATTTGCAGCTTTTTTCCCTGCTTTGGCAAAAGAGCTCGGAAAAACTCCTGCCTCGATTTCCCCAGGGGTAAAAAGGGACCCAGACGGGTTTAGCACCCAATTCTGCGAGGCACATGCAGCACCACAGAGCCAACCCTTCCTCTCAGACGCGAAAGGCCCGGCCTTGCGCTGGCAAAAGGGCAGCGGCGGCACCCCGCAATGGAGTCCCGGTCCCGCAGCCGCTCCGGGCTGAGCGGTGCTCGCGTTCCCCGCAGTCGAGGGACCGGGGCGGGACGTGAGATCTCGGCGGCCTCGCTGCCGGCGGCAGCGGCTCCGTGCGGTCCCGTTCCCGAGTCCTGCAGAGCGGCCCCGAGGACCGCACCGCACCCGCACCCGCAGCCGGCGGCGTCCCGGGGGCCGGAGAGGCTGCTCCGAAGCGTGCAGCTTGGCATGCGGCCAGGCGGTGACGCTCCTGTTGCTATGGGATCCACCGCCCCTATAAATAACCGAGAGAAGGAACTTTCCTAAGTCAGAGACTTGAGGACACGGGCCCCGCAACCAGATGGTCCGCAGGAGAGCCGCCAGTTCCAGTCACAGCTCCGGAAGCGGGAGAGCCCCGCCGCGCCGCACGGACTGAGCCGCCCGGGCGGGCAGCGCAGCGGGGCCGTGCCCAGAGCCGGGCTCGGGAGATCCCCACCCGACTGCGGCCGCTCGATCCCGTGCCGGGGGGGCCCCCCGCGCCGTCTTCTCCTCCCCGCATCCCCCTTTGCTTTCATGCAACGCCTGGTGGCCTGGGACGCAGCATGCCTCCCCATTCAGCCGCCCGCCTTTAAATCCATGGAAGTGGCTAATTTCTATTACGAGGCGGACTGTCTAGCTGCTCTCAACAAGCTGCACCCGCGGGCGGCCGGGGGCCGCTCCATGACCGAGCTTACCGTAGGGGACCACGAGAGAGCCATTGACTTCAGCCCCTATCTGGACCCTTTAGCAGCATCCCAGCAGCCGGCGCAGCCGCCGCCTCCCGCAGCAGCAGCAGGGGGCAACTTTGAGCCTGCCTGCAGTAGCGGCAGCCAAGATTTCCTTTCCGATCTCTTCGCCGAGGACTATAAAGGCAGCGGCGGCGGCAAGAAGCCCGACTACACCTACATCAGTCTCGCCCGGCACGGCCACCCGTGCGGCAGCCAGAGCCACAAGCCGGGGGGGCTGCCGGGCTGCTTCCCCCCCCAGATCGTGGAGACCAAAGTGGAGCCTGTCTTCGAGACCCTGGACTCTTGCAAAGGGCCCCGTAAGGAAGAAGGGGGAGCGGGGCCGGGACCGGGGGGCATGTCCTCGCCCTACGGCAGCACCGTGCGTTCCTACCTGGGCTACCAGTCGGTGCCGAGCGGCAGCAGCGGAAACCTGTCCACCTCGTCCTCCTCCAGCCCCCCCGGCACCCCGAACCCCTCCGAGTCCTCCAAGTCGGCCGGCGGCGCCGGGGGCTACTCGGGGCCGCCGGCGGGCAAGAACAAGCCCAAGAAGTGCGTGGACAAGCACAGCGACGAGTACAAGCTGCGCCGGGAGCGGAACAACATCGCGGTGCGCAAGAGCCGCGACAAAGCCAAAATGCGCAACCTGGAGACGCAGCACAAAGTCTTGGAACTGACGGCCGAGAACGAGAGGCTGCAGAAGAAGGTGGAGCAGCTCTCCCGGGAGCTGAGCACCCTCAGGAACTTGTTCAAACAGCTGCCCGAGCCCCTGCTCGCCTCCTCGCCCCGCTGCTGACCCCCGCGCCGGGCCGCGGGGCGAGCTGAACGCTGCCCCCCCACGCCCTCCTCCCGGGGCCGGGCCGCGTTTTCGGTTTCGTTGGGGGTTTTGTTGCTGTTTGTTGTTGTTTCGGTCTCTATTTGCTTCCTCCTCGCCGGGGCCAGGGGACGGCGGGCGACGCGGGGGGGGGGGGGGAGGGGGTCGCGGCCCCGGGGCTCTGCTGGGCGCTGGGGTTATTTAAAACGGCGAGAGGAGAGCGAGGGCGAAGTGATGCAATCCTTTAAGCATGGCTGGGAATGCTGTGTACATGATGCAATCTCGTGTAACTGTCAGTCATGGATTGAGTAATCTGTTAAAGATGTTCCTACAGTTTTTTTTATTATAAAGAATAATCTATTTCTATAAGAAAATACATATGTATATTTTGGGATCTATGCATTCTTGCTACATTTGAAGCATTAATTAACGATTTTAATAAACTTTATGACTAGGTTAAAAAAAGTAGCTTGTTTTATTTTGAGGGCACATTTCGAGTCAGATGAAACGCAGGGCTGACATTCCAGCTGGATCTGGCCTGGTGCTGCCAGCAGGGATAGGACTCGCGTTGGTCTTTTGGCTTTCTCTGCGAATCAGAGAAAAACAAAAACAAAAACCCCAAGAGAAACCCAGCAAAGAGCAGAGCTGGAGGCTTCAGCCAGTCCTCATTGTCTCAGTTTGGTTCCTCTAATCACTTGCTTGAGCTGCCACTTGGGTATTGCCTGGAAAGAGGTGTTTGTCCGGGGTGGTGGTTTTTTTTTTTTGTTTTTTTTTTTTTTTTGCATTTCTTGCTGTTCCCAACGTGCAGAGCGAGGTGTGCTGTCCAAACCATGACCAATCATGACCAATCTGGTAAAATAACTGCAAGGTTCAAGTGGAAGGGAGGAAGAAAAAGTGAGGGAGGAAGCTTTCACTTAATTCTTTTTTCTTCAAGGAGTTTCTGTTTTCTGAATTATGATTCAGCGTGTCTTATGTTTGTAGTTTACAGGAATAAACAAGAGAAAGTAGCGCCTCTGTTGGATGTCGGTAATGTGGTCACTGCTTGGAAGCTCTCGTGAAAGCCGCCAGGTGAGAGGCACATCAACAACCCCTTGTCTTTCCTCTTGAGATGTTCTTCTCAAACCTGTAGCTAGAGTTTCTCTGTTGGGAGGTGTTTGTTTCTGTGTGTCTGTTAGTTGGGGGAAAGCAGCAGATGAGTGGGGATTGGGTAGGCTCTGTTGGACTATAGATTGGGCTGGAGTTCCGTTCTGCCTGCTGATGGAAAGCTGCGCTGCTGCTGTGCCCTGCATGCTGCTACCAGAGCTCTGCGAGCAGCCCACAGTCCCAGGCTAGTTATGTGCAAGGAGCTGAGAGAAGGACTGGGTCTTACTCAGCATGTTCCATTTTCCTATTAGGCCAACTTTAAGCACTATGTTTTAAAATCCAGATTCCCAGTGCCCCAGAATAGGAACTCCTTAATCGCCTGTGCTGAGCTGAATCCAGAGGAGATTTTCTGTACCAAGAGAGTGGATCTGAATTTGCTGCAGGGTTCCAGGACAAACCCTGAGTCTGTCACTTATTCCCAGTGTTCCTTTTAGCAAAGCATGTTTTCTACTGAAAGAGCTGCTGTGTATTTTTGACACTTGAGATCCTATCTTTCTCTGGCAGGTAGAACTCCCAGAGCTCTCAGGGAGATTCACTGTGCTCTGCTCCCATAGTGCTCCTGTGGAGCCGTGCAGCAGTGAGCAGGGAAGTGTTAGACCCGATATAGATTTTCACTGCTTGCTTTTTAATTTGTGCACTGCAGTTAAGTTGGTTTTATGAGACCCTATGAATAGATTTTCTTGGGTGAGCAAGCTCCTGCATGACTCAAATTCTCGCAGGCAAGATAGACGTTAGATCTTGTCTTGGCTGTCCCTTGTGACGCTGATTTCTCCAGCCTCCCGTGGCTGTTTATTGTGCTATTCTTCTAGTTACGAAACTTATCCACATCGTTAGATCCCATTTTCGTGTTGTGCTGTAGGCCATGTAATGCTACCCCCACTTATGAGCAGCATTCCCAGTCAGAGCTGAGTGCTGCTGGTAGAATTGCTGGAGGACTGGAGATGTCCTCAGACACATTTCTTTCTTTCTTTCTAAATGACAGAGCTTCCAACAAAAGTTCAGTTTATGAGGGCTGGGAGGCAGAGTAGATGGAAAGATAAGATGTACTGAAGGTATTTATATTTGTTTGAATAATAATCCAGTTTTGGAGCTAGAGCTCTGTCAGGCATGAATGAGCTAATTTCTGTTCTTAAACTGCTTCAGGAGTTGGGGCAGTGTTGCTGCTGCAATTTAGAGAACATTTAAATTATTGCTGTATTCCAATCTATCTCTTAATGTGGATGAAAGACTTTTCATTGAGGGGGAAACTCCTGCAGCAGGAAGATTTTGTCAGACAGATACAGTTAGACAGGATAACCGATGAGAACTGATGATACACCAATCTCAGAAGGAATCGGAAAGAGTCAGAATGAGAATTTCTGAATACTTCATTCTTAATCGTATATTGCCTACAGAACTTATATTTTTGGAGCTTTCTAGCACAATTAAATACATGGAGGCCATGAAATACCCTACTTAATGAACAAACATATGTAAAAGCCCCCGGAATTAAAACGTTTCCTAGGGAAAACAGGAAAAAAAAAAAAAAAAAAAAAAAGATAGTTCGGAAATGAATCTGAGCACTAATTCTAGCACTAAAGCAGACAAATTTTTCTAATCACAGTGGTGGAACTGGAAAATCCCTGTCCAAACAGCGGCTCTGCTCCAAAAGAGAGAGTTTCCCATTGCAAATAAGATCCTGTTAACTGAAAGGAGTTCCAGGTGCACCCCAGTTGTCTCCTCACAAGGTCTCTTTTGCTTCTTTTCCTAAAGTGACTCTGTACAACATGTGGTAAGGCTTCACAGCTTATATGCAGGGAAACCATGCAGGGAAGTTAAGGCATTTACTCCAGGAGTTTGTTTTTAATTTATGGAGACATACAAAAATCATTTGGTTTGGGCTTTTTATTCCCTTTCAAATTATTTATGACACCGACTGATTGCTACAGGTCTTCCTCATTACTGCTGAAATAAATAAGCATTCCTTTGTATGCAGAAACGATGCTGCCAGATCAGAGCTCCAGCTCTGACATCCCATTTCCAAAACATCTGATGTTTTGCTTAGATCTGCTAAAGAAATCACATCTATCACTTGAAACTGAAAGAATTAAAAACACCATTACAATTTTGGGAGAAGTTCTATCTATTAACAGGCTTGCTGGTCATTGCCCAAGCACATACAGGGGATGCTGCGTGGTGGAGCTCTGACCCTTGTACCACTGCCCCCCCTCAGAATGTGCAGGACAATTACTTCAGTTTCTATACGAATTGTTTCTCTTCTATCAAATAAAATGTCTCAAATTGCACACATGCACCGAAGGTGATTGGGCTCATTTGTTTTAAAACCTTCACCAATTTGGAGCATTCTGTTCTAATAATATTTTCTAGCCAATTACAGTCAGCATCACTTTTTTGCTTTGTCCCATCTGCTCATGCCTCAGGAACTCACACATTACATAGATATTACAGTACTTCCTCAGAGTTCAGGGTATTTACATTGAGGTTTTATTTAGGTCTCAGAATTTTATTCATTTTGCAGAATAACAAATCCTCCACAAACTCACACATTCCCTCTTTAGCACCTCTATACACTATAGAGGTGCTGGCTTTGTCATCAGACCTTGTTTTAATTGTCTTGAGCATCATCCCAGCCAAAGAACTGCATTTTTGACAGAGAAGCAACAAAAGTTTATGGTCCCCATTGCCACATAAAACAAGCGCAGCAGTTGGTTTGTTTTCTATAAATACCTTGTGTTTGCTAGTGTATTACAACAACATTTCATTAAGCCTGTGGTAGGTAAGCTCATTGATGTTGTCTAGAAAATACAGTAACAGAAATCACAATCTCCTTCAAAGAATGCAAAAATCCCTCTAAGACCTCAGCCTTGTGCTGCTCCCCTCCCACATCAGCCTACCTGCAATCCGGGCCCGCAGAGCTGTGTGAGCCTGAGTTGTGTTTGTGTAAATGAGAAGTGTTGGTTTTAGAAATGAATGTCACAGTGACACTACAGCAAAATGTCTCGGTGCAACATGATGAAACAATTACTTGGCTGGAATAATTCAGGAAGGGAATCAGAAAGACAAGGGAAAGTGCCTGGAGCCTGTTGGAGAAGCAGGAGGAGAGCAGTGGTGGCCAGCAGCAGGAACATTGTTCTGCTCATTCCTCAGCCTCTATATCCAACAGCGACTCGGGGGTGGATGCTTCTGACTTCAGTGTGCCACCTTCCGTGAGCATAGGTGTCTTACTGAGTCTGTCTCTGCTGTTCTTTGAAGACGAAAGTACAGAAAGCAAACACAACATCATTTTTCAAGATACACGTGTCTGACATTTAAATGTACAGGGAGCGCAACAAAAAAGTGGAATTAACTCGGCACAATGAGATGAGTAGATTAACAAAAAAACTCTAATTATCAAGGAGTTTGGCTTTTAAAGGAATGCAAGCTGTACTGCAGCCACTGTACTTCATTTCCGCACAAAGCCCAGCTCCTCACACAGCTCTGTGCTGATGTGCTCCTGACAACAACCCCTGGTGGCAGAAAATATCCCCATGCTTCGAGCTAAGAATTAGTACTGACCACTGGGATGGATCCCCAGACCTGAGGGACTGGGAGAGGAGGCAGAAGGCCTTCAGATATGACTTCAGCTATTGTGTTCACAGTATCCTCACACACTTCAAAAGGAACTTGTACAGCTGCAGAGAATGCAAAACACTGTCAGAAATTAAGCATCAAGGGATAAATGAGCTTTAGAAGAAGCTCAGGAACTGGAAGACAGTTTCTGGTCCTGACTCTTTCATCAGTTTATTGTATATCTTTAGATTGCTGGTTAGCTCCCAGATGTAATGGAAGCTGTACACACATATGTGCATCTCTAGTTGTAAGTGCAGTTGCCATAGCTGCAGGTGTATTTGCCTACTATATTTTTAGATCCTGATCTTACATGTGTGCTTTGTTGTATACAAGTAGCTGTAGTTTTCAGTCGAACTATCATCATTCTCATGAGTAATGATAGATGCATAGATCCGTATTCACAGGAACGTGTTTACATGGATCTGTACATACACGGATCTGAGATCAGTGTCTCTGGGATGTTTTTAATGTCTTTTACAGCACATGCCTAGCAAATTTTGAGTATTTTCATGTTGCATATTCAGTTTCTCCAGAGCTACCCAGTCACGTGGGCTGACTCAGCTGTCCATTCCCACACAAAAGGCAATGACAGAGGCTTCAGCATTTCTCACTTTCCAGGAAAAAAAGAAGCAAATTAAGTAGGGAGGTACGCTCTCTCTCAGCCACTGGGCCCCAGCACAACAAAGCCCTTGAGTGCAAATTCTGCCTGAGTAGAAGCAAAGTAGTGCAGAGCACAAGCTTTCAAGTTTCGGATGTGCCAAGTGCTCTGCTGATATATATCCTTCCAGAGTCCCAGGCATAGCCACCTGGCCTCTGGATTATAGCTGTGATGCAGCTGTGTCACCACAGTGTGTGTGACACAGTGTGTTAAGACCTGGGAAAGAAAACACGGCAGAAATCATGTTCAAAAGGATGTTCAAAATCATGTTCATGGATGTTCAAAAGATGGTGATGTGATGCACTCAATCAGGCCAAAAGAAATCCTAATCTCCTTCTAGTGTACAGAAGGGGCCCATTTGCTGTGTGTGCTGGACAGGGCTGGCAAGCCACTGCTACAGCAAATGGTGTTAGCACCTGGCTGGTGATCAAAGGATTCTTGAGCAACAACCAACTCCACATCAGCGGGGGCTGCTGCCAAGAACCATGGACATCTCTGGGCTGGAAGGCAACTGGTAAAGCACATGCTGAGAAAAGCAGTGGTGCTTGAGTTGGGCAATCTGAGCTCTTCTAATGGCTACTGGGAAATGTTACTTTTATTTTAGTTTTGCAGTTGCATAAGGCAGATTCACTGAAGACTCTCACACAGTGTTTACACAGAGTGTTTTGTCGTTGGTATTCTTTTTATTTTATTTATTTGTTTATTTATTTATTGGCAGCATTTTGTTTAGATGAGCAGACACTCTCACTTCACAGGGGAAAACCACTACTCCTTGGTACTTTTCTTTTGTCAGTAACAAATATGGATCAACCGTGCTTCTCTCCAGAATTAGCTCCTGTGCATTTGGCTGTGGAAGAGAAGGCACTCAAAAAGAGTGGGAATGATGCAGTCAGATCTGTTATAATACAGCCCTGTGCCTGGTTGGAGGGGATACAGTTCATGAGGTTGGCAAATTGGAAAGGATTTGGAAAAAAAAAAAAAAAAAAAAAAAAAAAAAGAGTAAAAAGAATGAAAAAGAGTACAGGGCAGATTTCCATGGAGCAAAGAGGTTTTAAAAGAAGGAAGTGATACCAAACAGTACATGGCTCTGGGAAGGCTATTGCAAGCCGTGGCAGTGATGGGAACTGTTTCCAACAGACAGTCTAGGGGCACTGAACTGTTTTCCCACAGACCTTATGGCCATATGAAGTGAAAATCCTACTCTAGTGTTTTTTGCCAAGTTCTTTAAGGCAAAACCTTGGCAAATGGCTCCTGCTTTTGCGTTAATTCATTAGCAGGTGCTCTTCTGCACGAGCCCTGCAAGAGCTTTATTACCAGAGTACACTAACTATTAAACAGCCATAAGCTTAATCCGGTATTTACTGTAGGACTCTGCCTTTTTATTGCGCGCAGGGAGGGAACTCCCTTCTCAGCCCTCCAGGTGGTCCCTTCAGGGCAGGGTTGAGGCACATTGGTGAGAAGAGGTGGGGTTGGGTGGGAGAGGCTTTCATTGCTGCCCTACCTGTTCTGGGCATAAATTGGAATGATCAGTCTTTAAATCCTGCCAATTAGGCTTGCCTTACTGGCATTGGAGTCAGTTTACTATGACAAGTAGAACAATGTTTCTCTTAAAAAAAGACATAAAAGAGATAAAATTCTGCTGTAAAATTCTGCAAGAATCAGCAGGTCAGCGCTCTTCAGCTCTGGGCAGCTCAGGCACAAATCCTTCCTGGCACATTTGTGTATCCTCTGCCAGTAGTGACTGTTAGGGAGCTCATGGAGCAGGGCTGGAGGATGTAGTCTGTGCTCCTCCACAGCACCCCCTCCTCTGCAATAATTCCACTTCAGCATGTAGTGCAGGATTGGATATGGGAAAAAAATAGCATATGCTCCACCTGCCAACAAAGCTCCATCCACCTGGGAGAGCAAAACACGATGCCTTTTACAAGACTGCAAAACTGCTAACCTAGGTAGTACCTGTGCTCTCAAGGCAGTACCTTCTATATCTCCTGATCAACAAGTTCCTATAATGAAGAGGGCCTCTTGGCTCTATTGTTTCCTGGTTTCTGCAAACCTAAGGCAGACATTGCTCCGTTCCTTCCATGCTGCTTCCATTTTTAGGGTTATCTTTACTACAAAGTCCAGAAATTATAAGGCTGGTTTTCATCCTCAATGGTCTTTGCAGCAAGTACTTCTGCCTATGAAAATACGGCAGGCAGAACCTGGCTTCATCCCTATCTGCATTCAAAGAAGAGGGTGGGCACCATCTCCCAGCAGCCCCATACTCCTTTCTTAAGGGCCATTCTCACCACTTCGGCATTCAGACTTGCTGGTCAAAACCAAACATTTCAGATATCAACATTTCAGACCTTTGCATTCCTCACTTTGCTTCAGAACAGGCTTTATTCTGAGAGTGGTTTCTCACTGGTACTTGGGTACGAAGCGAAGAGCACAAATGGGAAAATTATCCATGTCAGAAGCATTTAATATTGCATAAAGTTGGCCCATGAGGAATGCTGCTTTTTACTCTTTGATGTCCTGGGAACTCTGACTCAGCCTCCTGTATCCACAGCTTGTAAACCTCCACAATGTATTACCAAATGACTTCGGCATAAATTTAGGGCAGAAAAGCCCACTTAATTTAACCTTCTTTGTGGTTCTAGGTTCTTCCCTCCTGTATCTGCCACCATGGAGGGGAGGAGGGAGGTAAATGTGACCACCTAATAAGCACTTCACAGAACTCACTCTCCGAGCTAATTTGTGTTCTCCTGCAGCCTCCCTGCAGGGATTAAAATTAGCCAAGGACCACAGGGAGGATCTCGTCAGACTACACAGTGCAGCAAGCTGGTGGGCTTCGGTGTGGAACAGCAAACTGCACTGGTCCTGTGCTTGGTGTTAAGTCCAGATAGCTGCTTTTCAGCCACTGCTACAACGACTGCACCATATGAATAGGTAGGAATGATAACTGAGTGAGTCTGGAGCAAGGAATTTGAACTCTTGTCTCTGGCATTGATGAAAACTTCTTTCTTGGACAAGATGCTTCACTTTCAAATGCTTCAGTTCTGCTGTCTGCAGAAAGATGTTTCCTGGGTATGGGAGATCAGAGGAGGGTGTCTCAGGTATCAGTTGTTTAAAAAAGTGTGAAACATGGGATGAGACATTCATAAAACCATATATTAATTACTTAAAGTCTGTATCAAATGCTAAAAATAAAAGTGAATTCAGCAGGGAAAGCTCTCAGTTATTGAGAGTTAGTGCATGCTCTTTAAACCAGTCTTCTGGTGGCAATGACTAGAAGCACAGCTGTCCCTCACTCTGAACACTTCCCAGGCAGTAGCATGACCACACAGAGTTTGGCTCATTATATATGTAAAACAGATGCCATTAGAAAGTCATTTTTCTGACCCAGTGAGTACAGAAGACTGTTCCTCATGACAGAGTCCTCTGCAGGGGCTCTGTTTTTATCACGCCTCACACCTTTCAAGGTATTCAAAAATGACCAAAAAGTTGGATATTACCTTCCTTTTTCTCCCCTGGAATCTGAGCGCGTTCACAGAATTTCTCTGACCCCTCAGCATTTTCTTTTCAATCCCCCTTGTATTTGACAGTATGTAATTCCTGATATTGGAGGGTATAGCTGCAGTTTTATTGAGTACATAATGACATGCTATTCAGGGACAACATGTCATGATAATAAACCATCCATGTAATTAGGCTTGACTCATCAATCAACTCAGAAAAGGACAGGATGGAACTCATAAAAGCACCTTTAAAGGATGATGGAAATGTTTAAAGAAAACAGAAATTAGCAGTGTTTTATACTGTTAAGTATTTTCCAGGGTAGAAAATTAATTAGCAGTGACAAGAACACACAATTCTGGACTGCCCATGTGTGGCCCATTCCACCCTGCTTTGCCCACAGCAACCGAGCTGTGCAGGAGCTGGCATGGTGGGATGCAGTTCAGTGCCTTACTCATGTGAGGAATCACCACGGAGGTAAATTTCCTCTTGAGCCAAGGCCAGGCTACCAATGGCAAAATCTGGTGACATAAAATTTGTATGCAAAAAAATTCCCACATTTTTGTATATTATTGTTTCTAACTCTTCACTTTTTCCTTTAGGAATTTAATTATTTTAGATCAGATGCTAAAAATGTGCCTCCAGTAAGCTGTATAAATCAAAAGTCTGCATATATGCCAGAGTGATGATCTGAGAAAGCTAGCACTTACACTTGGGACCTTTCTGAACAGGAAACCATGTGCCATAAAGAGAACACACATTTCCAAGATCTACATGAAACAGAAATAACACAACAGTGCCCGCTGTGCCCAAGGCCCAAACATACTCAGTTACCATGGCCAAATCCAGCTCTGCCCAAGTCTGGGCAAAAGGTCACTAAGAATCAGGAAGCAAACTACTGAGTTACCAGCATTGCAGCAACAGAATCAACTCTCACGGATTGGCTAAGTCAGTGGGATAGCACCCCTGGCTATTGGCAGCTGTCTTCTCATAATTAACATTTATTAAGGTGGTCACCTCCAAACTAAATAAATGCAAAGTTTGATTACTAATATAAAAGACATCTACAATATTTATATAAGAGCATTGCAAAATATTAATAAAAGTTGCTACTGAACAACAGCAGGAAAACTCATAGCCCTGCAACATGCTTGCTTCTCGAACAGACAGAGCCGGGCTATTTTCAGGAAATTACACCTTGAGTGGTGACAGTATTTGCTCTATGCATTTGATGTGGGAGATAGGGGATACGGCTGGCACACTCTGACTAAATCTGACAGTAAGGCGAAGGCTGGCACTTAACTACATGAGTCACCAACTACTGAAATATAAAAGCTTGCATATGCAAATCACTCATTAAACACATTAGCATAGTCAGTTACCCAAACTGTAATCTTAATCGTATCTCCAAGTTAGGCATGCAATCACACACCCATTTTTCAGATTTGCATTTGTGAGCACGGTTTCCTGAGAGCTACATCCAGAAAGCAGTCTAATAACCATCTTTTCCTCATATAGTTCTGGGAAAGAAAAAGAAGAGTAAAAGCATGCTGACTGTCTTCCTCCCCTGAAAAATAATGGGGAAGTGTACAAAATCAGGAACCGATGTGGACAGACCAAACAGGCTAGATGGTGAGTTATGTGTGCTCTCATATAATCCAGTGCCCATCTTTGTGACTCCTTCCACCCAAGCAGTGTGGCATTTCCCTCTATTTGCAAATATTCAGACACAGGAAAAGACTGTGTGTCAGATTTTGGCTTTATTTACATTGAATTACCTGAGATTAGAATCTGAAACTAGAAACTTTATACAGTTACAAATAGCTATATTATGCCATTTTAAGGGGTTAAGAAAAGGAGGAAATTGTAACCACAGAAGTCATAAAGGCAACTTATCCCAAGCCAAATAGTTTTGTTTCTAACGCAGGGCTTTAATTATAACATGTCATATAATGATGACATAGTGCTATAATAGGCAAATATAATGCATTAATCTGATATTATATTTTGGCTTTAACAATAGGTGCAGTGAACCAGCCTTAGTGGATAACTCATTCAGAACCTATCTGCACACTCCACCTAGATACTTATCTGCCTCTTTAATTAAGTGGAGGGAAACTTCTTGAGGCCATACCCATAAAGCCAGTCTCTGATGATAGCAGAGTTACTGGAAGCCTTTGGTAATCGCTTACTCCCACATACTGTGGTTGGCTTCCAACTTTGGCTCTTTCCTTCTTGCTTTGGAACTACCTATTTATCCCCTAGTGTAAATCCCCTGGTGTTTTTGTACAAAGTGGTACAAAAGACCCTCAGTGGGTTTGTTTGAGCACATCAGCATTGCGCCATTCGCCTCACCAGGACTGCGCCAGCCTTCCTAATTGTAGTGGTGAAAAAAGAAGAGCTTTGGCAGTTTTTTTTCTTACTAGTGTCTTTCTTGAAACAGGAACAACAGACTGCATCAGTGAACAAAGCACAGACAGAGTCACCTTTCCAAAGAGCAAGTTTTCCAGGCTGTCCTCAGCACGTGCTCACGGCAGTGAAAGACCCTACAGCAAGTGTCTTCAATGGAAACCAGCTTGGGTCTCCTGACTCCATGGATCCTGTGTAACTTTGTGTATATTGGAAAACACCCTCTTTGCTTCCCAAAGCATAAAGTGCTTGTAGGACTCACATGCTAAGGCAGAAATCAAATTTTAACCAATTAGTTTGGAGAAGGTCACTCTCTGAGATGCAGTGTTTGCTCTCTGCTAGGAGTTTTTGAGAGAAATATCCTGTTCTGAGGCAGCAATATACAGAAATCATAAAGATCCAAACTGTGGGCCATGTGAGATAATTTTCTGACATAACAGTAGTGTAACAACAAGTCCTATAGTCCTCGTACCAGAATACAGACTGCTGTCATGAGGCTCTTATATTTCCATACTAGCTAAGCAAGCCACACAGGATGAGCACAACTAAAACGGCTTACCACCTCCTTTTCCTTTTTCTTTCCTTCTGCTGTGCACTTCCGTACTCTCCTCCAACCTTCTCCAGTATGAAAGGCTCCGCTAATGACCCCTGAGCAGATCATGTTGGGCTCCTTAATCTTATGGTGGCGCCTAGATAATATGGTGATGGGTACTGAAATGCTGAAAAACAGACAGACAGATAGTTAGATAAGATTAGATACGTAAGCAATTTACTCAGTCATCATACAGAGCAGCTGACATGAGTTCATTTATAAAGCTAACTGCTAAAATTGCTTTAGAAGTCCGTACAATTTAATTCTGTTGAAAGACAGACCTTTGATGTGAATTGTTTTGGTGGCATGTACATTATTTGAATGGAACCTCACCTGACCAGGTGATACCAGACTGGTCATTGCTGGCATACTATTGTCATAGGAGAACAGTGTACATGCAAATCCATACCTACCGATAGCTCAAGGGCAGACGGATAACTGAGCATCATGGAATAGATATAGACTGAAAGCATGATCATCACTTTGTGCTGATATGCAGAATGAATCATAGCTAATAAAAGGCTCAAACAATCATATGTATGACAAAATGTAACCCCAACACTTTTAAATTAAGCATGCCCATAAAATAAAAGGAGGCAAATTAATAGATGTTACTGCTTCTCATTTTCATTAATATTTATTAACTTATACTGGTGGAAGATGGAGGAGGAGGAGAAATAAAACATCTGTCAGATTCTCTACCATTTATAAGCAGTTCTATATTCCAGCTCTTAGGTTTCAGCTAAACATTTTGATGTTAGTGCTGCATTCCTTACAGGGCAAATAATTTGCATTCACGTTGTTTTTTGTTGTTGTTGTTGTTGTTTTTAATTAAATATTAAAAAACTTAAAGACACTTCCTAGGGCAGGCTATTTTTGAAGTGGATTATTTGTTTTAACTCTAAATCTGAAGGTATGCTTGTTTTCCTGAATAGGGAAGGAGTAAGATGCTTAACATAGAAGTGTAGAGTCCATTAGCCCCTGTTTCCTGGCATGGCACTCACCCCAGTACAGACACTTTGCACCACTAAGTCCCACTAAAGCCAAAACAGCTAAGTGCATGGATGAACCATAGATAAATGGCTGCATGCCTAACTCGTGATGGATGAAGTCCTCAGGATATTCTGTGGTTTAATTAGAATAGGAATTCAAAAAGTACAAATGCTAATCCAAACACAATGATGGAAGTCACCCTCTAGAGCAGTTTACTCATTCCGTTTTTAATATTTCCTGACTGCAGTTGGGCTTGAACTGCTGTGCAAACAGCAGCTGTCACAAGAATTAGATTCCCTCTTTTGTTCTCACTCAAAATCAGTATCGCAGATGTACAGAAAAATCAGATGACTGAATAGCAGTCTCCAGACAGTGCTTGCCACAGTCTTGTGTCTTTTGTGACATTTTACTTCTACATATCTCTGGCTCAAGGATTGGATTAATTTAAATAACTATTAAAATTTCTGTTTCTCCAACGTTTGGAAAGCTCAATCTCTTTTTGAAGGTGTAGGCCTCTTGCCAGGGACTACTGTGAAGGAACTTGAGTCCTCATTTGAGCATCTCGTTTATTTGCCTGTACTTTGGAAGGATCAAGGTCCAGATGTGTTGTGAAACGTCTGATGTTACGGTATCTCCCTGACTAGCACCCTGCTCTCATGGGTGGTCCATTATGGGTTATTTCAAGTCAGTTTCTCTGCACATTAGTGTGTTACAGTGGGTTGAAATGCAGGAGAACTGACTTTCTGGAAACTTGATTTTCTAAATAGAATTGTCCATATACAGTATCCTAAACCTGACTCTCCACTGTCTTACATCCATGTAGTCAAAACTCGCAGCAAGTCCACAAGGTGTGTAAGATTCTGGCTGGCACATTTGGAAGTGTCAGGCTCCCAGTCTGCATGATTTAAAAGCAGTGGAGGACTAGGTCAGTGGCAACAACAATTATAAGCCAAATGTCTACATAAGCAAATATTGGACTTGTTATGTGTATATTTGACATCTGCAATGAGTTGTCTAGCCCATGCTTGAATGGAGGAGGTGCACATTTCCCTTGCACACCACATGTCAACTGTGTGCAAACTAAGCACAAAAGCATCTCATTAGTTAAGACAACTATTTAAAAACAGGTATCTAAAAGTACTACACAGTAAAGCATTAAAAAACATAGTTCAGTTGTCCCAGTTGCTGAGCAGAAAGCAATTCTTGGTTTCTGCATTTACTTTTTTTTAAATCAGACCCTGTGCATGCTTCACTTTAGGTTTTGGAACCTGTTTTTATGCACCTATTTTTTAGGAGGCATTGGCCACATTTCTAGCTTTCAGCTGCAGTCTTTATCAGGAAATCTGTAACTCAGCATTCCAGGCCAAGAGGTACAAAAAGCAAAACTGTATGGAGTGGTACAGTATGCTGTCAGTTGCACTGGAAACATTGATCTTTATTATTATTATTATTATTTAAAAAAACAAGCTCCAATAAAAAGCTCAATTCAGGAAAAGTAAAATAAATGTACTTTTGTGAACTTGAAGGGTGTAATTCCATGCTTATAATGATAACAATAGTTCTTCTAACAACATAATCCACTTTCAAAACTTTGAATGAATAGCTGCAGCTACTGAATAATAGCACCTTTAAATGAAATCTTAATTGCAAAACAAAAGAATAGTAAAGAAAAGCTGTTCTGATTTTTTTTCCCCTAAAGCTTAAAAAAGTTTAGGTCAGAGTTTTGGGTGAAGGTTTGGTTGCTGCTTTTCCCCCTTTTATCTGAACCAGCTTACTCAGACCTAATCTTCATCATCTAAACCACATGATTAACACACAAAATAACTTCGGAGCAAGCCAGATCCAAGCAGGAAGCTGCAAGTACTATCATGTCTTCATGAGATTAGCCAGCAAAATAACTGGTTTCTTCAGGTTTCTTTTTTAATTTTTAATTATTATTATTAAATTCTCTATGTTTTCCTTGAAAAGAGGGTGGTGGTTTTTGTTGTTGTTGTTGTTGTTGTTTTTTGTTTTTTTAATTATTCTTCCTTGCTAGAAACATTTACATTTCCAGCTTCATCCTTGGAGGAAATGCTTATTCTCCTATACAGTCCCCATAAGATGTGGGCAGGCCTGGACCCTTACAACAAGTAGCTAAGAACATCCCTCACTCTGCTCAGGCCTGTCAGTCAAAACCGCTGTTCAGTCAGAGAGCATCATTCCCACCTGGTGAAGTTGAAAAGAAATAGTTCTGACTGAATCATGCTTGGGGACTGGTCCTAATGCCATGTATGAGGCTGGTTCAGAATATTTCACTTGATAGAGATGTCCTGAGAAAATGAAGGCTCCTTTACTTTCAGGATCCCAATGGGTTCTAGGTGGGAACTATGCATTAACCTGCTCAGATCACAGCAGCTCAGGGCATGTCCAGGCATAAAGTCATTGGTACTGGAAGAAATGTTATCCCAAGCAGAGAAAAACTTACTGAATTGGATATGCTTAAGTGTTCATTTGCATCTGGCCCTAACTTGCAGAGGAGGAAGAGCCAAATGCTCAAAGGCAGCTTTCCATTTTATGGCTTTAAATTATGCAAAACAATATGGACTTGACAATTTTGCACCTGCATTTGTATTGGAGATAAGGGAGAGCCTTGACCGGGCAGAGACAGGCTCTAATCCTCTGCCCCTTCACTGCTCTGTGAATTCAGAAGGGAAAACAGGAATAATGCCTGCATAAATCATGGTCCCCATGTGTGCAATACATGCCTATGCTAAGCTCTGCGGTTGGTACAACTGGGTGCTTGTTGGGCAATGGCATGGAGAAGGCTGGGTTCCTTGGAACATATTCTGTTCATTGTAATGTTCCTTCCCAGCATTTCACAAACCACCACAAAGACAACAGCAAAAAGGGGGAAGAAAATCTTAAAATGAATTGTGTGTCTCCTCCCTCACTACCCCAATAGCCTTGGCAAGCTCAGAGGAGCCAGGCAGAGCTGGTCTCTGCTGGACGTTAGTCTTTGCAAAATTTTATGATAATCGGGAGGAGTTTGCATGATCAAATGGTGAAAGCACAAGGAGTGAAGTCGAGACTCTTAGGCTTTATTGCTGGTTCCACCACTGAGATCCTGTTTGTATTGGGATGACAAATATCAACTCTTCTCCTTGTTCCACTGGCATGAATCTTGCTTTATGTGTTCACTCCTTCTATTGTTTCTAGGACTATCTCAGGTTCAAATCAATGCAATAGCAAAACGTCCCAATTTATCTGCAAAACAAATTATAAATCTATTAACTAAGACCTTGCTGCTCTGATTCAGAGCCTACTAAAGACAGCGCAAGGATATCTACTCGCTCCAATATACTTCAGATTACAATGTTACATCTTGGTCAGATGGAAAAGAGAAGGAAGGACCCTAGAACTCAAGGAAGGGATGGGAGAACTACGATACATATCAGTGTAAAATAAAAACACCTCAAGAGATGCTGAGAGCAAAACTTCTGTCTTGGCTAGAATGTCCAAGTTAAGGGACCCAGCTATTACAACTTCTTTTTGGCTCATCATGGAAAGAAAACACCTTCCTGTCTTAACTTCTTAATATGAGCTCTATATTTCTAATTTGCAGTACAGTTCTCACCTGAAAGATCTCAGTTCTGCATTCATGGCAAGAATCCCAGTGATTTTACTGTGTGCACAGAACAGCTCATATCTTCTTAGTTTCTGTTGTTGAGTTGTTTTCACGTCCTTCTATCCTGTGATGCCTGCAGGTCCTCTCCACTCTTGCCCTCACTCCCAGTCTCTTTCTTTGACACAAGTAACATTTGTTTACTCCATCTGAAGATCACTTATTCTGTGGCAGCTAAGACAGAAAAAGAAGAAATTTAGTCAGTCTCTGCACACATTCAAAACACCTCCTGCTTGTAATGACAAGGTGTTTTCTTCTCGCTTTTCATCATATGCCCTGCAGTCAAGTTTAGATGTCCTCAGGTGGGGATAGCAGGGCAGTTAGACAATCCTAGCTGCCATTCTTGCAGAAGTATCCTTTAAATGTAGCACATGATCATTAAAAATTAAAAAATACGGAAAAAATGAACTAAAAATGTATGTCTTTAAAAATGAAATCCCATGTTTTCACTGTGTAGCATTATTATTTCAGTACTGCAGTGCTTTCAAAGCACTACTAGCATTGTCATCCTTCTTTAAGAACCTATCTCCCTGGGACTGGTACCCAAAAATGCCCTCTCTGCCTTTGAAAAATTATCTTTCAAATTTACAAAGTTGTTCCAAACAAGTGGGAGGTTACACATATTAACACTTTGAAAGTTTACACAAGAACAGATTTTGCATAGGTTCTGTCAAAGTTTTTTATTAAAATGAAAACTGTAAACCATGAATGAACTTGATCCACAAATTATCAGGTGACCTCAAGTCTTTCTGCTCTCAAGGTGCAAAATAAGTGATTATATAAGGAGATGTCTTGGGTTGTGATCAGAGATGACTTTTCTAAAAACATACTACATTTGATTGACTAGCAGTACTGACAAAAAAGATCTTTTGGCTCTGAAGGAAATGGTCTGATTGAAACATTTAATTCTGTTTTTAGGGCTTCCAAAAATATAATTAAGCACCAAACTAAAATGGGAACTCTGAATCCTAAAGCCAAAACGTGACAGTTCTCAGAAAATGCTAAAATGGCATAATTTGATTTGTTTGGAATTTGGAGGTGATATAACCAAAACAATCAGTTGAAATTGGCTGTAGTTTTCAAAGCATTTCAGTTTTCCCAGATTTTAACTTTTTGGCTAAGATTTTCAGATGATGATTAATAGAAGGATGTTATTGTGATGAAATTACATGCTGTCAGAATCGGGATTTTAGTATTACCAAATACAGATCTACAATGGTGGTTTGCTGGATTATTTTACCAAGGACATTTACAGACCTCTTGGCTAAAAGCCAGAGTGGATACAATGAGGAATAGGTCAGGGTTGTCTTTTAGTACTTTATGAGCTATGGCAACACTACATCTTAACAACTCTTACAGGAAAACACCATGTTTGTTCATAACACCATAGAAATAAGGTACAATAATTCATGCAACAGTTCTTTTCCTTCACATTTTCTTTAGGCCACTGTCTTCCTCAAAATGAATCCATGCCGGGTAATTGATTGCTTAACCACAGAACATTACAGCAACATATTTAATGCAGTTGCAGTTCATACTTTGAATTTAAACATAACATCAAACCAACAGTTTTTGGCAAAATGAAAGGTAGCAGTGAAGTGTCAAGAATCCAGCAAGACTCCAATCTCATTTAAATGGTGTTCTCAAAAGGTGGCAGCAAGGAGTTCATCTTTTAAAAATGTTTCTAGTAGAAGTTGATGTTTATGACTGCTCTCAGCTTGGCAAGAAAAACACTCTTCTAAATATTTACATTTCACATTCTTTGGGACAGTTGAAAAATGTTGGCTTGCAGTTCTGCACGCTGCAGAGAGCCTGTGAGGAATGCTCGAGCAGAACGTTAATAGCCATGCACTCATGCACTTCTGTACTTTTCTTGATCTTTGATTTACTGTATGGTAATTTTTTATTCTAGTTGTGTTCGTAATGCTGTCTGACCCGACTGTAGTTTCAGTCAAACAGTGTGAGTTTATTTTTTTAGCTAATAAAAATAAAGTCAATTCATTTATTAATAATACTTTGTACTAATGTTACTGTCACCGTTTGGAAACTTTCCCATTTGAATGTATTCACTACATGCTGTGCAAACCTCCACAGCCTAGTCAGAAAACAACCATTTTTCAAGAGGTGCAGCCTGTGAAGAAGAGGCTGTCTATCTGTTCATGCCATCAACTTGTGTTTTGCCTACAGCCGTGACTGCAATGTACAGATGTCACCGACAAAAGTAACAACATAACATAGAACCCCAGTCAGTCACTCTGGCATCTTGCCTTGAGTGCCTTTCTCCTCACAGCAGGATACCCGTTCCCCATGCACAGCAGCACTGCTGGGCTCTCACAGCCCATGTCATTACAGCCAGCCAGACCGCCTGCATCTACCTGCCTCGGCACACACGTTTCGCAACTTGCCCCAGCCTAACAGCATCAGGAAGAAAAAACATCAGCACTGGCTTTATTCCTCACCAAGAGCGCTGTTTTCAAAGCAATGTTTTGAAAGTACAATTAAATTGTAGATGAGAGGTATATAAATACACTCAATGCATTCCCCATTCCACAGATCACTTAAAGATGCATGTGAGTCTTACTGACATAGCTAAATGAATTGCTAAATTAGGACAGATGCACGAGATATGATGAAATCCTAATCACTGCCAACTGGAAATTGGTGGTACCAAGGAACAACAGGACTGTTACATACAAGAACGCATCTGCACAATTTTATGTATGCAAATAATCTCACAGCAGTGTTACAATCGGTGAGAGTCCCCAGGTTTGACTGCTCCTGTCAGCAAGCTCACTCATGGTCTGGGGATCTGTGTAATCAGGCTTGGTGGTGTGTGCTGGATGTCTGGCCGCTATCAGTTTACGAAGGTGTGTGCAGTCTCTGTCGAGGTGTGTGTAAGCTACGAGCACAGCAGCACCAAGTCAGCTCCCTGAGGTCTGGGCCATTTGGCTGTTAGCTGAAGACATGAGGCTGATGATGTGGCTTGCTCTATGGCACTGGGACAAAGAATAAAATTTGCAGTATGCCTTTCTGGTAGCTGTAGCAGAGAAATCAAGGAAAGAGAATTTTACAAACAGAATAAATACATTATTTACAAACTGTATGTGTGAAGTCTTAGTGTTCTTAATTAGGCAACAACACAAACAGACTGTATGCATATAAAGCCAGGAGAAGCTCCAGGTACCCAATGGCAGTGGCCTCATCTCAAGACAAGAACCTCAAACCAAATGAAGTCAATAGAAGCTGGAGGTGCTCCATGATTCATTTCAAGGCAGATATTAAAAATGAAGTACCTGTTATTGTTGAAGGCTTTTAAAATTACAGCCCAGTTGACAGGACAGTGACAGAGGATAAAGCTGAGGAATTCCTGTTCTCATAGACAAGTCCCCTCAGAACAGCTTGTTATCAATAGCTGATTTGTATTCATGATGTAGCATATGTAGATCTCTATAGGAAACGACTAACACACTGCAAATCATAAACTTAATGGAAACTGTGCATAGCCAGTGTCTTGAGTAACACTGGTAACTCTGTATAAGGAAATTAAGGGAGCTGCTCGGAGGGGGTAGGAAGCAGCAGTCAGCAGGCTGGACAGGAGGAAGCAAGAAATAATAAGGCATTCAGTTCCCAGGAAGGGCCAGCAGGTATATTTACAGGGATCGTACATCTCCCAGTCAATTAGATCTAAAACCAGAGGAACCAATGGTGAAGCATCCATTGCTTCTGGTTCTGGTAAAAGACAATTAGACATGCATTTATATTAGAAAACATGATTTCTAGGGAATGAAAGTACAGAGAACTTCACATAATTGCCAAAAGAGGATAGAACATGATGTGTATTCAGGACTAGGACTAACGTGGACATTCTTTGGGGTTTCAGGGAGGATAGCCTGAAACATCTCCCTGTAGTTTTAAAACTTCAGCTAGAATTGAAATAACATTCATTTTCTTTGTTTATTTCCTCCCAGTCTAGGGTTTTACTAAGAGGCTTGTCTGCTGTTGGGGTTAAAGCAAATTAATAAAGTTATGGTGTTACAGTTCCAGAGAGATCACAGACTCGGTCAAAGTATGTGTGGGTAGACCTGAGAACCTGTACCTCTCAGCTTCATAGGATTCTGCAAGTGGGAGTAATTTCTGCCAGGCTGCAAAGAGCCAGTGGAGGAGCTGAGGCTGCCAAGTGCCAAGCTTTTGCAAAGGTGGTCCCTTTGGTAGGCACAAACAACTTTCTGAAAGGCACAGAGACTCCCAATAGCTTCCCTAAGCTTTACAAGGAGTAGACCACAGTCATACCACGATTTGGTGACAAAGCTGAAAAGAATCCAGACTGCCAGCTCCCTGTCCTAAATACCAAATGTAGTCCTGCCTTCTTCTCTATGATAAAAGCACAGAGGAAAATATTCTAAAAGCTTTCAAGAAGCAGCATTTTGCTGTTAAAAAGAGGAAATATTATCAAAGGGTGAGAGAATTCCACAAAGCAGCACAACAGCCACTATTGCAAAACTCTGGGGGATCTCTTCTGTGGTACAGAGTTATTCAGCAACTCAGATTCATAGCAGTTTTTCTTCGTCCTCCATGGTCATAAATTCTTTTGCCTGTTATGGCTAAGTTCAGTATGCTCATCTCATTTGGCTTCAGCGCAGTCCAGACCTTACCTAAAATTTAATGTTTTTATTGTCTTTTCCAAAGAACTTTTATTTATGCTGCATTTATCAGGTTCACTTCTTTCTTCATTAGAAGGTAATCACAGTGCCCTTAGCACTGCTTTAATGTCATGAGAATCACACTCAGTAGGGTGCATCCTATGACTGCCTCAGAAATCTCTCCCTGTGGATATTTTGTCTATGTGAAATAGTCTGGTTCCAAGTATTCAACTTTGCCAAGAAGAACAATGTTACCAATTATTTCTACAGTGGAAAATAAATCAGAACAATAATTTGTTTTCTTGCAGTTGGTTGTGCATATCCTTCACCAGGAGAAATTCAGTTTTGAGTTAGAAAACTTTTATTTCAGCTTCCCAGCCTGTTCCATTTGTGCAGGATTCATGGTATGAATAAGTTATCTTACCTGGGAGGTAGGAATTGTTCCAAGTTCATATCTGCTCAAAATGTAATTCAGTTTTATGCAGGAGACTGGCACAAAGCCTATCTACAAAGGATCTCCAGCATCAATACATGCAGCATGGAAGAGTTACTAGTGACCCAGTAAAGAAATCAAGAATTAGAAGGTATTTTTGCAGGGAGAAAATATCTGTCATTAGCGAAATGAAATGAGATGAAAATACTGAAAGAGCATTTGTGATCATGCAATCAAGGAAACATGGAACAAAACTCCAGGGCACAGTGGGATCTGTGAGTACTACCCTGGGGAGGAGGCACTACAGATACTTCCTCAGATAAGGGCATATAAAAATTCAGTGCCTGAGCTCAGAAACCCAAGCACTAACCTTAAAAATACAGTCAGATCATATTCATGGATTGGGAGATGAGTAGCTTTAGGACTCGGCTCTCATATTCTGCAGTTCATCAGAATAGTTCAGATGTGTAATTGCTGCAAAAGTACCAGAAATCTCAGCGGATGTACACGCAGGTTATATAGTTACCCATCCGTGCACAGTCACGAAAACCTGGCCCCGAAGGTTCTCGTACATTTATTTTCGCTTGGCACATGAACTGCAGAGGCGTTGTCCGAGGTGCTGAGTCCTCTCAGGTCATTGTGAAGCCAAAGCTGCAGGTGCTCCATGCCACTGGAAATCACGTCATTGTCTTAATCATCAACGAAGTCTTGTTAATAAGATTTGCAGCTGGTATCCAGTGAAATCTGGAATAGCAGTCAGAGTCCTAAGCAACTAGTAGTACCTGTTTTTCTACAAAATTAATACATGCAAATGCTAACTGTTTTAAATTCATGTAACTCACCTGGAAAGATTTGTGGTTTTTATTAAAACAGAGACTATAAATAGAAAAGGAAATGAATGTCCACATACTTAGTGTTCAATGAACCCCACAGTGTGGCCAAGCTTTTGCAGGGCTGAGTATGGAATAAGATAGTTAGCAACCTGTCATTGCAACCTTCCTATCATTGTAAGACATATTTAAATGCTTTCTAAGCGTGTGGCACATCAGTGACTACCGAAGTAACTGCAGCCAATAGGCTGGACCCTGAACACAAAGGAAATAAACATTGCTAAATTGCATGGTGGGGATATGAGACTGAGACACTCCAAGGAAGTAATTCTGTTCTTGCCTAGTGAAGGAGACTGGCAGGGAAGAACATGGCCAAGTGCCTCATTAACACAGAAGCAGTGAGTCCTGATACGTGTCCAGTGCCCACTCATAATACAGAGTAATAAGCTGTGTTTTGCATTGAGGCTTGGTGTTATTTCTGTTTTTCTCTTATCCTAAGGATAACAGCTATCTATCCAAATCCTAAGCAAACCTGTTGCCTGACTGCTCAGCGCTGAACAAACCATGCTCCTCCTGAAGCTGTGGCTGTAAGAGACAAATGCAGATTCCTCTGGAAATCTGCCCAGATCTTAATGTGAGTATGGAAAAGTGTGTCATTGCCTGCACTGTGTGTTTGTGTTCAAACTCTCGCTTGTGTGCAGTTGCAAAATTTTTTTGTAGTGAAACTGATGTGAGATGACTAAATTGAAAGGATCTATCACATAACTAGGCATCATCTTGGTAATGAATTATAGATGGTCAAGTCTCATAGGCTGAAAAAATTTGAAAAATTATGCACTTGCCTCCAAAAGAAAAGGAAAAAGTATTCATAAGGACAATACAATTTCTGTACTGTAAAATATCTAGCAGAAGTAACTCAATGTGTAGACTGCATTCTGAATCTAGGCCTCTCTGGTGGCTGAGACATGTCACCTTCTACACTGCCATCAGCCTGGCAGCAAGCAGTTACAATACGCCACTATGGCGGAGTGACTGCCTGCTGTCTGCCCAGCCTGACAGTGTCCAAGCAATGACACTGCCCTATGCCCCTATGGGACCACAGTAAAAACTACTCAGCTGACCTGCATAAAAATTAATGGAGCAGCCCTGCTTGGAGCAGCATGCATCTTCCTGGAGCTGTGCACAGGAAAGGGCTCTGTCTGAGTCATTCTCCTAATTTGAATACCCCTTTACATCTTAGCATTAACAGTCAAAAGCCACCAGAGCCAGCTAGGAAAGCCTCATGTTTGTGCTCTCCCATGCAAATGTCTCTTCTCCCTATATATTAGTTACCATGTGTGGGTTTTCTCTCTCACTCTCTCTTGCCATATGTGTGGGAGTTGATGGCATCAACTTTATGAAATCTCAGCGCATGCCAAGAACAGCTGGAGAAGTTGAAACAAGTTCTGGGTGAGGTGAGTTTCATGGGCTGGGCAGGGACTAAAATTATCAAAAGTGCTGTGGCTGCTTGCCATCCCGAGAACATCACACAGAGCCTGCTCCACAAGCAGGTTCCCAATGGAAGAAAAGGATTTGATTTGATTTAGATAGTAATGATGCTAGAGATAGCTGAATAGGATTATTTGTTAACCAGGAGAGACCATCTATGCACCTCTTCCACGACCGCTTCATTATGTAAACGTAAGAATGCAATCACAGGTCCAAGGTAATGAATATCTTTAGCCAGCATGTAGCACACTATATCTGCAAAGCATTTCACTGATGTTAATAATTAATCACCACAGCACTTTGGGAAAGATATCATCTTAATCAATGGGTAAACTGAGGCACAGATTTAAAGTATCCCAACCTGCCAGTGGCAGTACTCTTGTGTCCCAGGCTGGTGCTCAGTTACACTGCATGGCCAAGCTCCTCGATATGCTCCTCGATAAGGGACAAGCCAGAAGGACATTCCAGAATGAAGGAAATAAAGCTTCCTGCTCAGAGCAGAGACTGTTGATCACCAGCTGCTCTGCTCCCTACAGGTCTTGGTGCTTGCAAAGCCAGGATGGTATCATCTCCTGGTAACATTCGCAAGACGCTTCTGTAGTTCTTTTTGTATGTTCCCTTCACCAGTATTCCTGACACAATAGATAAGGCCTGCTTAGCTATGATTCAGTTATTTACATCTTCTTTTCTATATAACTTTAGAATATAAAGAACCAGTGAAATGTCTGATGAATTTTAGTGTTATAAATAAGCACATTTAACAACTAGCATTTGCTTTTGAAGTGCTTTATGTATCTATTTCAGAAGGATTTCCTGCTTTTGCCTTAGTCTTT
The DNA here is from genome assembly GCA_030625065.1 of Alectoris magna. Lineage (NCBI taxonomy): Eukaryota > Metazoa > Chordata > Aves > Galliformes > Phasianidae > Alectoris > Alectoris magna. The sequence goes on from CM060576.1 coordinate 239,882, forward strand.
TATTCAGGAGCATTTGAATCTGCTTCAAAGTTTGGTCTTAAGTTCTTGACTTTCTGTAATCAAGTCTTGCTAAAGCTTCTAAGCACTGCTTTTGCCTTATCAGTTTCTGCCACTAGTTCCATCTGGACATCTGCACTGGGTCATACATTATTGCAGGTATGTTATTCTCTGACAAACCTGACCAGAGTTGTGAAAGAAGCGATGTTCCTGCCCAATTCAGAAAATGAAGCTTCAGTACACCTTGCTAAAGACAGAAAAATGCATGGTACACCTGACAGAAGTTGCCTGTCTAGAGGCTTCTCAAGAATAATCTGTCAAATTTAGCAGGCTGTCATTAAGAACAATTTAACTAAACTAAAATCCCTTTTCTCTTATTTCTGCCTAGTCAGGTGAATATTAAATGCTGATTTTCCGGGGGCACTGGGAAGAAGAGGAAATCAGCATCTATGTTTTCATTCAAACGTGTACGAAGGAGCAAGTACAGATTTGCCTTCCTATATCCAAAGCATGCATGTAATTAGTATGACTGCACAGATAGTCAGGAGACCTGTCTACATGAGCGGCCACCTGCATGCCAGCAGAGCGGTTGTATCTACAGTGACAATGTATGTGTGTGCAACCCTGGCATTTAAACATACTAAAACACACATTTTCCTGGTAAACTGGATCTGTGAGAGCTGCTGTTCTGCTAACCTCACATCCCAAGAGCTCTGGTACCCGTTAAGACAATACTGCTCACTGAGTATACAGATTTTTGTACATTTACAGTACATTTACAGTATACAGATTTTTGGACCTGATTAGTTTAAACTTATTTCTTGTGATGTGTGAACCCCCAGAGTCGCCACCATGGGTACAGTTCTTTCCTCATCACTCCCAAATCTCTTCTGTGCTTTCCAGAAGTGGAGGAGGCAAAGAAAACCCTCAGCTCCTTTGAGGTGGGAGCTTACCCCTGGGAGGGAAGCTGACCTCCAGTACATTTACAGGTCGCATTTATTTTAAAAGGCACTTAGCCATGAGGTTCAGCCGATGGCCCTGCTTCCTGCAGGCACACCCTGCTTGTGGCTGTGAAGGTACTCACTAAGCACTAGTAACACCCAGCATTTATATAGAGCTTTTCATCTTCAAAGCACTTCTCAAACGTCGTTTAATTAACGAATCATCACAGCCCTCTGAGAGGTATGCACAGTTATTACCCCCACATTTTACAAGTGAGGAAAACTGAGGCAGCGATTAGCTGAGACAACTGTGGGAACTGGGATTAGAGATGAGGAGGATGGCCCAGACCCCCACTCCACACTGAGTGCGAGGGTCTCCCTGGGGGATGGTGCAATGCCTCAGGTCAGGACAGTGTCCCAGTGCGATTGGTGCAGACCCTTCGGTACATCAGCAACATCTCTTCCTCCACACCCATGTATGCTTTCCATGTGGAGTATGAGGAAAAAAAATGTTTTCTTCCTTCAGTATCAGCTCCAGATCCTGCTGCTGCCCAGACTGAAGATCCAATGAAAGACATGAGGAGGAGATTTCAGAGAAGGATGGCTTCTACCAGCTATAGCACTGCCTAACAGACATTCAGTTTTAGCACCTTCACAGTCCCACAAAAGGGGGACTTTCACCCAGAGATCTCAGTGCACCCTAAGGACACAGGGCAGTGATGCAATCCCAGATCAGTAGGGCTCTCAGTGCAGGCTGTCAGACCCACTAGGGCCTGGCCTCAGCTGCAGAGCTGATGATTCACGACCCTCAGCCCACATTCACGAAAGTTCAGCGAGTTTCACTCCCATCCTCAGTGGCTGTGGGTTCCTCCCTCATGAGGCCCCAGGCTGTCCTGGTCCCAGCTGACACCGGAAGGACAGAGCAGATGTCCTCTCTGATGGCAGCCAGTAGGGTGAGAGAGGGCACCGGTGATGGGGTTAAACTTGGATGGTTCAGTCTCGTCAAACTTGAACATCCGAGAGAACCTGTAGGGCTTGGTTCCTTTCCAGCCCTCCAGGGCTCTCACAGCCCTAATTATTATTGTTTTTGTTGTTGTTACAACAAAACATTCATATGCTGTCATAAAATGCAAACTAGATAATACACGTTTCTTGCCTGAAGAGCTCAGGCATTCAACAGGCTGGGCATTCTGAACTGGATCCCTGGGGAAAAACAGAGAAGGTGCAACCCTTTCACAGCAATTTCCCCTCTCAATTCCTTTCAAGTGCAGCCGGGTGCTGAGGGAGGGTTTGGGATGCAGCAGTGAGCAGCTGGGCAGGCAGCATCATGGGCAGCATGCTCCTCCAGCTGCACCTCAGCTCACATTCTGATACCCAATCCCCCAATTCACAAGCAGGGGACTTGGGGGAACAAACTGTTGTTGTGGGTGTGCTCTATGAACGAGCTGTGGTCTGGAGCTGGGGCTGCCACTTGTGAAGCATGATAAATTCTACGGGTGCTACAGGGGATTGCTGTCCACTGCAGGTCAGCAGCACTGCCTATGTGAGCCAGAGCTGTGTGAACACCTGCAGAAACATGGTCAGAACTCCTCCAGGCTGCTGCTCCTACCATTAGCACAGGTCCTGTTTCAGAGGCACCATTCAGCTAAACCAAGGTAGTGGAACTCTAATACTTGAAAGTAAATAGGAACACAGGAACACATGGTGCATTATGCTTTTGCTGGGGAATCTGTGGCTCACAGTCCTTTGACTGAGATCAAAGCCTTTTCTTGCCTGCACAGTCCCTTCTGTTCCCTCCTGACAGCGTTTCCCAGTGAAATCTGAAATGCCATGAGATACTGAGCCAAGGGAGAAGTGGAAAATGTTGCAATTCCCAAGCTGTACTTTAAAATGAAATAATAATAGTTGTAATTAATTATAATCTCTAATGAAAAAAAAAAATATATTCCCTGCTTATTCCAATACAGACACTTCAGGTAGTGCTAGGGTGTCAGGTAGGCTTATTCAGCCTCTGGACAGACTCACCCACAAGGCCCAGCAGCAACATGCTCTGTATACACCTAGCATCAGTTTGAACAACAACTGCACCAAAACAAAACAAAGACTAGGAGTATTTTAGGTCCTTTTTGTGTCTATGCACTAGAGAGGAATCCTTGGCCGGTTTTTACCAGCTGAAGACTCTAAGACAGAAGCTGTCCTTGCAACTAGATTCATAACTCATAAAAATCAATGAACCACCACTACCACCACCAACAACAGTAAGAAAACAGACAAAATAAAACCAAAATATATTTACACTGGAGGAAACATTACTCAGAAGTGTTGCTGTTTTCATTCCCTCCAGTGCTCTGTGTTCCAACATTCTAATGTTCTCTCACCATTCGGTCACAAAGACATTGAGCAGACATTTTTAAATGTTCATCTGATCTCCCTTAGACCTGGCATAAACCCAAGAAAATAGTAAGGACACACCTTATATATTATTCAGGGATGCAATGATAATGTTCTGATTACTGTTGAACTCTGTAGCAATTCTCATCACAGAACCTATAATGTAATGGGGAAGCCGCCCTGGACACCCAGTGTAAAGGTTCACATCTCACTGCCTACCCCAAAACTGCAGCACTGCTCATACTTCTCGTCCCTTCCCCCTAGGCTCCCAGTCCAGACCCCAGCCGAGCTCTACTCTGTCTTCAGGGAATGTGTTCATACACATGCACACATACGTTTATGACTCATGTCTTAATTTTTCAACATTCATCTGTCTCTCATGTGCAGTCCCTCGCAGCCTGCTCCATTCTCCTCCTGTTTCTTCCCAGCTCTTGGCACTCACCAAAGGAGACCTTTTTCCTAACTGCATTGCCATAGCACAGCCCCAACAGCCTCTCACTGCTAACAAGCCAGCACTTTCTGTGAAGGGGACACCTGATCACAGTCCCACTGCACACTGTTACACGTCAGCAGAATGGTGCAGCATTTGTTTTTTTCCCATTTGCAGTACACAAAGAAGATGATCCAGATGAAATGGCTAATTTATAAGCTAGTTCCCCTTGGTTTATGACTCCTGTCATAGCAAGAGCTCTTAGCCAAGAACAGCTTAAGCTCAACTCTGACATTAACCTGAACACAATTAAACCTTGGCAGCAAACATCAAGAGCACTGTTTCTCCTGAATGTGATAAGGCTGATTGTCAGGACAGGCTTCACATTCACTCCTTGACTTTAGCAAGAGTCAGATCAAGCCCATGCAGACTAATAAACCAAATGGCATTGTTGGCATTAGCAAGTGCAACTCCTTCAGCATCAATTGATTTCTGCCTCACTAAGCCAACCAAGATGTTGCCCAAGATTACAGAAGTGGCTGGGGTTTTACTCTTAGTTTTCATAGAATCATAGAACCATAGAATCACAAGGTTGGAAAGGACCTACAAGATCATCTAGTCCAACTGTCCTCCCATTACCATTGCTACCTCAAGCTACTAAACTATATCTCGTAGCTCCTCATCCAGATGCCTCTTGAACACTGCCAGGGATGGCGACTGCACCACCTCCCTGGGCAGCCACTCCAGTGCCTGACCACTCCCTGAGAGAAAAAGTTTTTCCTTATGTCTAATCTAAATCTCCTCTGGTACAACTTTTCTTTACTTCAGGATATCAATTCAAATTACAATTGGGCAATAATAACAAGGCCAAATTCAAGGCATGTGGCCTAACTCTAAAAGATGGTGTCTGGGAAGCTCAGAGTTAGAAACATTCACGTGGCTGGACCCAGGGCAGCCAGCTGTGAGTGGGCCCCACTGCCATTTGGGTAACTGGGATCTAGCATGGCCTTCCTCCTGCTGCTGTCCTTCTGTTGCCTCACTGCCCTTCTCAGATACTGTTTTTAGTCTTGCTCTATCTTGTTCCACTTTTGGAACTGACTTGTGTGGCTCAGCTGGAACCCTGTTAGACCTCGCTGGGGCTCACAGTGACTCAGGTTATGAAGGGAGACAGCCTGAGACAGATTGTCATCAGCTTAGGTCCGACCCAGGCTATCCTCAGCCCACAGCCAAGAGCCAGCTGGGCCACACGCACCACTTACCAGCCAGACATTTGTTCTCTCACTCCTCATCACTTATTTTTCTGGCTATCTGTTTTTCTGTTCTTACCTTTATCACGAGAATAACTTAACCAACCCGGCATACCAGCCTGATGTATTTAGCAGATTGCAGTGTGACTCAGTACAGAACTCTTCCTATGTTTTCACACACAAACACACTCTGTGGACAAGAAGGCAGTGAAAAGAGTGCATGATGCATCATAGAGATTGCAAAACCCTGAGGAGTCAACAGATTGGATGGTCCCCCACAGAACAGGTCCCCAGTTTCCATCAAAATGCCCCGTTCCTCTTCTGATATGGGCAGTCTTAACGTTCACAAAACACCCGAGACTCATTAAGCTATGCACAGAAATAGCCCATATTATTAAAATTCCTGAACAACTGTATTCTATTAGCAATACTTTGGCAGCCACCCTGAAGGCTCCCTTGGAGTTACCCATTCACAAGGAAATGCATTTGATGACCAGTGCGCATTACACCACTAATTAAGCTGGGGCAAATATTTTGAAAGTGATCCATAGGCAGAAACATATTTGCATTAACCACTCATTGAAGAATACTGCACACAGATGTATCTTACCCAGGGGTGAAATGTAAAAAAAATCATCCAGGTGCTAAAACTATTCTATGTAAGATTGATTGCTATATTGCACTAGAACTATTGCATTTGGTAGATTGCTTGGTCAAAAGGACATCTGTTTCCACCTATAAAACAGGAATAATTTTGTTCGATGAACAAAATCTTTAACCCAACATTTAAATAGATTTATCCTGTGAACACGCCTCACATTTACTTTGCTGGATGGTGCCTTCTGGGCGTCCTGCTACAGCGGTCAGCGCACTGCATTCTGCATTGTGTAAGGTGCTGTTTACTTACTGCTTACACAATATCACATTTATTTTTTCCAAATGATTGAAAAAAAATCATTGATAGTCTCACCAACAAAAATGCTTTAGAATGCATATTGAGAAAATGCCTTGTTATGGTTTTGCCGAAAAAAGTCTTGATGAGGTTTACTGTAAAATGTCTTGTTAAGATTTGTATGCATAAAAACTCACATTCAATTTCTGAATTAATGTTGACACGGTCTAATGCAGTATATGGCTGCAACGAAAGTGTATAGTGGCTGCCAGGAAGCACAGTTCTGCATGTGGCACTATAGCCCTTTCAGATAGGTACTTCACATCTGCTGATAGAAATGACATAAAAATTCATTTACCAAAAAAAAAAAAAAAAAGAAAAAGAAAAAGAATTAGTCCTTTTTTTTTTTCCCCCCCCCCCTTCGGCAAAGCTATGCAGGATTGGCCTAAAAAATTTGTTTGTTTGTAAAATCTCACGTGTGCAACTTAGTCATTTATCTTATTCAAGAAAAGAATTCAGTTACGAACTCCTGCATGACCATAAGGACGTTTGGGAGATAGCAGATCCCCCAAATAGTCTTTATATCTAACACATACATTATTTCAATACATGAGCTAGATGCATGCAATGCATCACATCAAATATCTCCTCTGAATAAAGAGCTGCCAAAGGACCTGAGGAAATCCTACACCTTTCTCAGTTTCTGAGTTCCATAGCTCCTCCATGCTGAAACAGCATCACAAAAATCTTTGTGTGTTCAGATATGGGTTAACGTGTGTTTAGCTGAACACGCTGAACCTGCCGTTCTTTGTCTGCAGTGTTTTCCAGCTGAATACTGGCTCTGCTCCCTCGTCTGTGCGAGCCTGCGACCCAGCAAAGCGCTGCCCAGAGTTTAAACCTGAAGAAGTAGGAGTGGTTGCAGCCCAGTTCTCAGTGGGATGGGCGGAGTCCCTCTCCCGCACAATATGCTGGGGGCAAGCTCCGCAGTGCGCTGGGTGACAGGCACGGGCCTGAGGCACAGCGCTGTGGACAGGAGCAGTGTGAGCACTGCCCTGCGTGGTGCCACGGACCTTCTGCCCAGATCTGGGACTGAAGAACTGGAGTGACCCCAAAGTGCTGGGGGTTGTGGTACAGCCCAAGACTGTGGAAAAATCTCCTCGGGAACTAAAAATCCTCACAATTCTCACTGTGCTCCACTCTCTTCTGTTTTGATGTTGCTGTCTTCTACATGAATGTTATTATGCATTGCATGTAGAATAAAAACAAATAAACATGAAAACAGGCAGTTTTCCTTATTAGAAGGGAATAAGGACGAAACCCTACACCACACACTCATCACATTTCTTGTGCAATTTACTCTACAGTAGCTGGGGTACATCCACTAGTTCAGCTAAAAACCAGGAGGAGTGAGGAGCATATTAGATTTTTCTGTTTTGCAGCATTACCTCCAGCAAAGCAACTGCCAGGTTTGATAGACTTAAAGTCTTCATAGGTCTATTGCCCTTCTACAGTCAAAGCAAAGTTTGAATGATGTTTTCCACTGCTATGGGAGATATGTCCAAGAAGGTATTCCAAACTAGCATCTTTAACGTTGAGGGCTTGGCATGGCCAGCGGTAACTGCTCCCCTGAGCTGAGTTCAGGCGGAAGTGCTGGGACAACTATATTCCAGCTCCCCTTGCTGAGGAACTCTGCACCACCCTATCTGTGCCACACAGATCTTTCACTGTCTCCTCACAAAGTCAGCTGTGCAGCAGCTCACTTTGTTGGGCACTGAGATCTCACGTACTGCACCTGTGCCTAGGAATTACCAGGTGTGTGTTCAAAGATAGCCAGTGCAGAACAGCAGCCGGTCATGGTCTTGTTTTTACTACTGAACTGCTTTCAGATCTTGTTCAACTTTCAGCATCTCATTTGGTTTTTCAGTAGCTTGAGGAATAACACCCATCTGCTCCACTGATGCACCAAGATCTGTAACAATAACTGTGAGCTGTTTTATAATAGGTGCTACCGAAAGACAAAGGTGTATTATTGCAAAATTTTGTGGGTTGGCAACTTAGCTAGTGGCACTGTATTGCATCTAGGCCCCGTTTGGCTACTGACAATGTTATGAGAGTGGGGGGAGAGGAAATCAGGTCAGAGTTTTTGGCAGAGCTGTTCCAGGTAAGCATAATCCAGCTGATTCACCATGTGCTGCAATCCTTGCTGGCAAAGGCTCCGAAGTAAAGTAGCCTCCAGCTCTATTGCAACTCACCCTCCATGTGTGGGTGTTGATGCTGCACATTAAGAAAGGGTGTCACTGGTGGATAAACTGAAGAGGGTGACACTGGAAAAGTATGCTAGGGACTTCACCCCAGTGCAACACCAGCCTCATGCTCCCTGCTGAGCAGTCCCCCCTAAAAACATCGTTCCCACCTCCTACAAGACTAAGAGGAAACCTTTGCAAAGCCCCTTCCGATGACTAAGGCAATCTCTGTGTCATGAATCATTGGCATTGGGGTGTCCCTGTGGCACAATCGGAGCTCTGGTTATTATACTCAATGATGATAAAACAAGTAAATCTTAATGAGTTGTGGGAAAGCAGACAATAGGGCCCTCTGCCAGGTCTCATTTACCTTGACAACACGCCTACAGCCCAAGCACAAAGATCACTATTATTTACCCTGAGTATTTGCGAGGGGACCAGGCAGTTCTTCTCATTTCATCCAATCTGATGGTGCTTTCTTTATCTCTGCCTTAGCATTTCTAAGGTGCCTATCACTATGCAATCTGAGCATCTCAGCTTCAGTCCAAGGATAGATTTATGGTGAATAAACCACTTGGACAGCCTTTGAAGGTGAGAAACTGATATATATAGTCAAACAGTGGTAAATAATAGAATTTACATAGTGCCCCTTCTTTGACTAAAAGAACAAGCAAAGCCACCTTGTTGTTTATGTGGTAAACAAATCCATCTGCATATGATTCAGACACTGACTAACTGGTCTGTTACTTCACTATTACAACTAAGCCAGTCTCCCATGCCAGCAACTCATGCCCACCACAAGGTCAGTATCAGCTAGGCTGTATTTGCACTAAGGACTCCTGGCAGTATAACTGTCTTTATCAGGGTTACAACTCCTCATGCTCTTTAACAAAAAATCTACAGCATTAGAATTACAACGAAAGAAAATATTTCTGAGAAAAACAGACCTATTCCACCCAGCAGTCTGTCCCCCATGGGCACTCCCAGCCAGAGCTGCTGACCTCACTGCAGCTCCTGCCCTTCTGCTGCTGGCTATTCATGCAAAACCGAAAACGGCTGAGGGGAAGCTTTCACCTGGTGCATGCTGCATCGACAGCTCTATCATCTACAGCTGCTTGGGAATTTTCAGTGAAAAGGATTTTTGAATAGAAGCAAGAGATTTCTACTGATACATTTTTTTACATATTTTTCAGGAAGGTGTTTGTTAAGAAAAGCTTGACAGACCCCCAATGGACTAGGAAGAGCAGCCCCTGACTAGCCTGCATTCCAGCAGTCAGGCACTCCGGAGAGCCAGGGGAGAGCAGAGCTCAGCACCTGGCTCAGTCTCGTCCCAAATGGCCGCTGTGATGACTTCACTGCTACTCATGCTGGCATTGGCATCTTCTATGATTTTTATGCAGAAAGCATAAAAGATGTCAGTTTCAACTCAGTGGGAATTCAGCACCCTTCTGGGAATTCTGAGAAGTTTGTCAGGATGGCAAAATGCCTCCCTTCAGATTCAGAGATAAGTGTGAACTTCCAGCAAGAAACTAAAGACAGATCCTGACATTTAGGTCTTGGAGTGAATGCCTTGGGACAGCAACAAGAGGAAAACATCTTTCTACTTACACTACAACAAAATCAAATCAGTGGCTGATTCATAATGCTGAACAGGGAGATCATCAAGGTGTCCTTTTTTCCCAGTGTATTCCCAGCCATGGGCCATTGCAGCTAAGGTAGGTGTTCACTACAGTTTGCCTGGTTTAAACAACTTTTTGTGTTCTCCCATGTTCTCACCCTGTTGCCTTATTTTGCTACTGTCAGGTGGAATGCTGCTCCATGACTCACCACGCAGAAAGATGAATGACAAACCTTTCCCTTAGGACAGACAGTGTCACCTGCACAGCATGCCTGTGTCTGCTGGATTTGCATGCTGATTCTCACACTGTTGCCCGACAGAGACTCAAGGCAATTTTTTCCTGTGATGTTTCTGCATTTCTGAGGTATTGAGGCAAACGGTGAACAGGGAAGGATGACAAAGTAAGGTATACACAGTAAGAGCATGGCAATTAGCATACAGAAGAGGTCTCAGTAGGGTATGTATATAGTTGTGAGTTGGTAGGGAATGTTGCATAATCAACCAGACGCTCTTCCATCACGCTCAAGTTCAATACAGGAGGGTGGCTGCAGCCTTGCAATTTCCTTCCTCATTCCAATAAGTCCACCAAGAGGCCCAGCTGCTTACGGTCATTTCATAGATGGGAAGATTTGCTTCCCACTGTATCTCTGTGCAAAGAAGCATTTTTCAATTATGTTTATTTCACATGTAGAAAATATTTACTGATAGAAGATGCTCAGTGAGTGACAGCTTAACAAAAGAGGGGCTGAGTGAAAGTAATGAGGATAACATGGAGACAAATGCATGTGCTTCTGCTTGCTCACTGCTCGTAGAAGTGATATCTTGAATTTTCTTCTCTCTTGCACTGAAGTAAATCAAGCAGCTCAGCTGAGGATGTGTATCTACAAAGCTTTCATAAGTGACAGGCAAATCAGATCCATTGCATAAGCCAGAAAAATAATTTCAGTGGTCTCTCAAGGAGCAAAATAACTTCCTGGCTTCCCTCTATCTCCTTTCAGCCACAGCAGCAAAAGAACACACAGCATAATCCACTGCAATATTTTAACCCTCCAAAAACTTTCTTATCCACTTGTCACTAATTTAGGTGACTTTCCTTTGAAATCAGCCACTAACGGTCAGTGAGTTCTACCTTAGCAAGACATGGATAGTCAATAGCAATGATCATTCTTTACTTCAATATGCTGTAGGAACAGAAGCCATTTCCACAGGAATTCCCCCCGCTACTGATTTGCTCCTGACCTTCAGATTAACCCACAGGGTGAAGCTTCACTTGCAGTCTGGTCTGCTTTCTGTTAGCGCGTGCTAGGCAGAGACGATAAATAGTTTTGTGGACACTCATACAGATGCACCATATTTACGCTAGATTTGGAGGTCTGTATAGCTTTGATTCAAGACACAGATTCAGCTTGAATTTGAGATATGATAGTAGTGGCTTCCATTCCCAATGATAAAATAACTTTGGGTTACAGGAATAGAATCTCAGCTGCAGCTGGTTTTATTTAGGCACATCAGTATACTAGTACTAGTGTCAGTATTGGTAACTTATAGACAAGCACAGTGAAAATAGAACTTGCTGGAATTATTAGACAGAGAAAACCCTTTTGCTGCCGACCAGACTGGGCAATGTTCAGAGAATGCAGGTCTTTGGGCCCTGGATTTAATTCCTAGCAGGCAACACTAGACTAAGGTTTACATGAGGTCAAGAACACACAGATTTAACATCCAAAAGCCACTATAATTCATGATGAATACATGAGAAAGTCTGAAAATCCATAAATATCATCTTCAAGTTTATTGAGACATATCCACACATTGGTATATTGCAAAACATTTCATTCATGGAATCTCCAAGGACATTAATGAGCTCTGGTAACATGTGAACAGATGGAATAAGCAAGGGAAGAGGCATTTTCCTGAGGTAAAAGCCTGAAAGTACTAATGCAATCTATCTAGGAAAGAGATAATCCATAGTCTGTGGGTTCTGCCTAGTAGAGGAATACACTGGGTATTGTTGAAAACAGTGTGTTTATCTTCTGGAAAAAAAGGCAGCACATATTTAAATATTTTGCAGGCCTTTGAGGTGTTCAGCTCTCAAAGAAGTTGCTAAGCCCTCTGAAAAATCCAGCAACCCAGAAAGAGCTGCAAGGCACTGGCCATTTTGACAGTTACACAAGTTTTAGGATGAGATGTGGGCTGCTTTGAAAACGTGGCCTTTAACTGAAAGTGCTGAGCACTGGAAATACAGTTCTGACCTGTTGTGAAACATGGACTGTCAGTACTTAACCACTGTCAGCTGGCAGCAGTTACAGGTTGTTAACAAGGCTCTTCTGGTCAAAGGAAGAAAATGTCCTGACTAAGCCAGGGTAGCAGACCCCAGAGAACAAGAGCGCCCCGAAAGAAAAGAACGTGAGCTAGTGAAACCACACAGACTGCTTCAGTAACACTCCCAGGGCACACAGCAAGGATCAGCAGAGATCTGGGTCGTTTCTGCTGGTGAGGGACACAGCCTTCAGAGGAGAGCTCAAATTGTATCACAGGTTACCAGATTATATCCACAGAGAGTTGTTTGCTCCACAGGGATAGGCGAGCATCTCGTGAAGTTCAAAAATCATCACTGCTTTCAGGAAGAGGGTCAGCCCATGGTCTGAACAGGCCATGGGGACTGCAGCTCTCACTTCTGGAGGAAGCAAGGATAGAGATCCTGCAGGAAGATGTGCTCGTTGTGCTCACAGACTGACACTTCAGCCCTGAAGTCTTCTCATGCCAAATAAATTTACCACACTACATGAGCTGAATAGCACTTGCCAATTTGTGCATGCAGCCATAGATACATGGTGTGTAATTGCATTTGCCATCAGGGTAATTGTCCATGCAAATTGTGCATTAGGCTACATATACTTTTTATACATATGGTTGTGCTTTTAAATTGCTTTTTATTCCCAGAATCAGGTTCTGTTTGAGCAAATAGTCAGGCAAAATTATCAAACATTATTTTGACTTGCTTTAATAATCAAACCACATGGAACCACAATGCTGTGCACTTAAATGACACAGAAGAAAGACACACCACATCACTGCCTGGCCATTAGGACCTGTCTGCAGTTTTTTAATTTGCCTGCAGAAAGATGAGTTCCTTGGACTGAAGCTAATTTGTTACACATTCACTGGAATCTAATGCCAATTAAGTAATGATCATAGTTAATATACAGTCCTTGGCAATAAACTAATTATTTCAAACATTTATTTAATTTCATAGCTGGGAAAATGAAGGAAAAAAAATCCCTTCTGGCAGAGAAATTCCAGCTATTTCACAGGAAGTCCCAAACCATTTAGATCTGCACTCAGATACAAAGTGGCACTGGATACTCAAAGGCAGTAAAGCGTAATACAGACAAACCCAGCGGCTCTGTGCTGAATTTCTCCAATAGAACTCCCGGCTCCAAGGAGAAACTGCCAGATCAGACAGGATATCATTGCATTGCAAACCTGGACTCTCAACATCCTGTGCACAAGCCCAGCTACAGAGCTGGCCAGGCTAAGCAGTGCAAACTGCAGACATTGTTACCTACACTGGCCACTGCTGAAATCAAACATCGTAAGGAAACAATATACCATGGCACCACATTTGTGAACAGAAAATACCACTGTGTACCCACAACAAGGCAATGTCAGCCTAAAAGAGCAACCAACCCTAGAAATGCTGAGTACAGCATCTTTTGGATGCGGCCAGGACATAACTGGACAGTGCAATACACAGCAAAGTGCAGCTAACCATCAGAGCAGAATTTAATAAATAAATACAGAGTATTGTCTGAAGGGAAGGAGAGTTTTTGCGGGTAAGGAGAAGTGTTTTTCTTTAAAAATAAGTTGTTGTAATACAAGGTTCTTAGAGACATTAAAATAACTGGATGTAGGGAGCTGTCTATTAAAACAAGAGGGGGAAGTAAATTCAGGCATCCCAGCTGGGCAAACAGTCCTATCACTAAGATGGGTTAGGTGAACAATCAGCCTGTTTAGACTGAATTCTACTGTCCCTGAACCCTACAGAGCTCAACCACCTCCTGTATGGAGTCTGGGAACTTCCCATATATACATCCCATTTGTCAGACACAAGATTAAGGGGCACTCTGACCAAACGCCTTCTTGTCTGTTAGCAGTGAGCTTCCTGTTGCATTCAGCTCTTAGGCTGCCACTGGAACTCTAACATTAAGCCAATAAAATTGAATAAACTGATCATAATGCTGCAGAAAAGATACAGCCTTATCTTAACACCTGAGATATAACTGTATTCAAAAGACATGGTGTTCAGTGTGGGTGGAATCAAAACTGGCACCTTTTCAACAAAAGGTTTCAACAAAGTGAGGCAAAACCTTTCTGTTGCATTAGACGGCTGTAGTTATCCTGCTCCAACCAGGAGCTCAGATCTGCATATGCTTTTCAGTCATTCCTATTATTTTGCTACTGGTCTGTATAAAATGAAACAGCATTCCTTGTAATGGAAGAGCCCTATCCGCAGGTGGCAAAGCATATGCACAAAACCAGCTTCCTGTGCACTCAGATGCATAATGCTCAGCTTCTACCAAACACTGACTTACAGAGTTTAGAAATGTACAGTTACATCCACTTTTATTCAGAGTATCTGCATACAAACACATGCATCACATGTGTTTATGCACGCAACTGTATAAATACATTCACACACAAGCTTAGACACGCAGTGTGCTCAGAAATGCACATGGGTGCTCACACGTGCTTACATGGACTCAGCACACACCCATGGCTTGCTCAAGGCAGTGCCGTGAGCCTACAGCAGAGTCAACAGAAATCAAATGATGGGGCCAGGAGATGTCCCCAGGGCTGAGATGTCAAGGCCTGTCCTGCAGCCCTTCCCCACAGTGGGCACACGTCTGCAGGCAGTCACACTTAAACCCTTGTACAAGCACAGCCTGGGCACCAACAAATGCACAGAGTCACTTACTTACCCTTGATGTGCTTTTCAGCAGTGACGTGTGAATGCTTTGCTGACAATCCTCCCTACTCTTAATCCTGTATTTGCACACAGCTCTCCATACCAGTGTTTCATTTTTAAAACCATGCCTATTCACTTTGTTTACAGGCAGGACACCAGGCTCTGTGAATGCGCCTCCACAGCCACCTTGGCAGAGACAGCCCCATCTTATTTTTTCTTTTTTTTTTTTTTTGCAGTGATTGAGTGTAAGGAGTATGGAGGGTGTAGGCGGCTCTACATGTCCCTTCACCTCTTGTGGGTTTTTCAGAACATTCCTTTCATAAATACTCTCTTTCAAATGCAGGGGACAGGATGCTTTATTTACATAACCACTGCTTTTTGCTGAGGTTCCAACCACCACAACACATCTCTCCCCAGAAGGCTCTTGAAGAGGAGGTCCGTGTTTCCAGATTTCCACTTACATGGGTTCTGGGTAACAGCAAAGCTAGAAAAGTTCTGGAAGAGGACACAGCCTCATCTGGAGCTAACTTCAAAAGCCCTACTTAATATTGCCGTGTGATGGTTTTGCATCCAATTTTCTTCTGCCTTTCCCTTCACCTCAGCTGGCCCTGTGTCTCTATGGCTGCTTGAGGAAAATAAAGCTCCCCCATGTTTCAGCTCCAGCTGCTGCTTCTGAAGACAGGCTGCTGGTGCCTGTGAAACCTGCCTGCTCTGACTGCAGGGAGCATAATAGGCTGCAAGGAGTGGAAAAGAGTAAGCAAGGATGCATTAAACACAGCCCGCTGCATCAGTCAAA
Source organism: Alectoris magna (assembly GCA_030625065.1). Classification (NCBI taxonomy): domain Eukaryota; kingdom Metazoa; phylum Chordata; class Aves; order Galliformes; family Phasianidae; genus Alectoris; species Alectoris magna. The sequence continues at coordinate 255,406 of CM060576.1, forward strand.
AAGACTTTATTTACACATTATGCATTTTCCCTGTGCTGCTTTAGCAAAGGCAGTGGCTGCAGAAGCAGGGAAAACAGCAGTAAGAGCCCAAGTGAGCAGAGCAGGGAGTCAGAGCTGGCTGCCACCATGTCACTCACGGCAGTCCTCTTACATGCTGTTTACAGACCCACAAGCTATTAGAAACATATATTGGCACTGCTGTGCATACGTGATCATAACACAGCATTTGCTACCATTCGGTAATTTCACATGAACTTTTTGTAATACTGAGTGGGGAAAAAAAACAACGAACAAAACATGAAACAGTTCTAGGGATTTTTCTAGTACCACACTGCTAGGAAGATTTGTTTCCCATAGGTAAATTACAGACACAAAAGAACCACTAACCTAACCACTTGAAGGGAAGTGAACACACAGCAAGGCAGGCCAGGGAGATGACACCAGTAACACAGGTTGAATGCTGCCTGTCAAATGCAACAGAAGACAAAGAGGATAATTTTCATAGGTTTCAGTGTCTGCAGAACTTAAATCTAACCAGCATAAACTCAAGCATTTCTGCAACAAGCCTGTGGAGTTTTGGATGTTAAAAAAAATAATAAAATAGAGACTGAATGAGAAAACAATTATGTAATTAAAGAAATAGTAAGATAAAACAACAGGCCACATTTCTTTAAGAAACATACATTTAAAGCTAAAAGTTAGCCTTTTTCTTCTATAAGCACTGTTTTAGCACCCATTCTAGGATTACATATATTAAACACATGCTCACCTAGAATGCCTGTACTCTAGTACTTGCAGAGCTTAGAGAACTTCTCAAAGGTGCATCATCTGCATTTGCCAGTAAGAAAGAATGACACAAAAAATGTCAAGAATGATTTGTTCAAGTTCATTCAAATATCAGTGACCAAGAGGCAGGAATGGCTAAATCCCTCAAGTGCTGCTCCATTTATTGGGTATGGAATAACAGCACATTTTCAGACTATATTTTTTTGCTGCATCTTCTAAGACGCACACATTTCATTTTTATTCCCAACTCAGCAACAAGTTGGAATTCCATTCATGATGTATAGCCAAATATTCAGTAGCAATTTCTTGGCCTGTATCTGCTATACCCAAGATTCCCAGGCGGTCTCCCATCCAAATTATACGAGGACTGCTAAAAGTCCATCATCAGATGGGTTCAGCTCGTAGACCTCATGTAAGAACAAAAGGCACCCATTCTCTGTGTACAGATCTCCCCTGGGAAGAGCAGACAAACTAAATAAAAAGTTATTTCCACTTTGTTCTCCGATGATGACTCTGATAGCTGCAGAGCAGAAAGCAACAGCACTGCAACTATGTAGAGTGCAGAATCTTCTAATCCTTGCACCAGACCAATCTTTAATGTTTATGAAAATCTCTCCCTCTTATAAAACAGGCATTAATGGCACATTTTGCTGAAATAACTATTTCCTTGTAAGAATTGCCTCAACCAGGAAAAAAAAAATCAGTCTTCCCATGCAGAAGAAAGTTCTTCGGAGTGTGTGATTTCACTTTCACAGTTAGGTCTGCTAAACTCCTATACTGATTAAGGAAATGCTTCCAATTACTACTTTTCCTGAATAAATCTTCCCGGGTCTTTATACAATCAAAACCTACTCCTCCTAAATTTACTCAGACTTTAAAAGAAGCAGGATCATTTATACGGCCAAACTGAGTAACACCTGGCCTTAGACTCTTTTGTTATGAGGATATCCCTACCAATTCCAAGAAAAGGGGCCCAGAACCAAGAATGTGTTAATTCTATCTAATCTGTAAAAGTCCTAAGAATATGTTGATTCTAAAGTCCCTTTCTCTATCTTCCCATTTTTTTCCTCACTCTCCTCACACGTGGATTGTTGGTGTGCACCCATGTTCACTTTCATTAAAGCATCTAATTTTCAAGCCTCACACATATTCCACTTAACCATACCTGTCTTTAAATAATATGCTTAGTGCAATAATACAATCAGATTAAAACCAATAATCGGATTTCAGAGGCTTTAGGCAACATTGGGGTCAGTGGGATGGGATGACAACATTGTTGTGCCATCTGTTTCAGCTGGTGAGGAGGCATGTGGTATTCTTTTACTCCTGTTGCACCTCTTTCTGGAGGGCAGGAGGAGGAGATGATCCGCTCCATGAGTTTTCCTTTTCGACAGGCCTGCAGATGATGTAAGCGCCTTGTTTCAGCTCTCACAGCTGGTGCCCAGCCTCTGGTGAGCACAGCCTCACCTGAAAAGTAGCACCAGAGGTAGCCTGAATCTATTCTAATCAAAATAGTTCTATAGCATTTTCCAGGTTTTGATAGCAGTCTACTGGTATTACAAATAGTAATGATTCAGCAGCTGTACACTGATGCATAATTTTCTCACTGTTCTTTTTTTTTTGTCTTACATCAGCAACTGTGATATATAATAACTGTGATATATAATAACTGCTCCTCAGGATCACTGGCTTCAGCAGCCTGGAAAAGTCTGTTTTACAATCAGTGAAATGAACTTTTCTCTCTATCCACAAAGTACAGTATCATGGTTTAAGACCTACATCCATCTTTCTTCCTGTGCTAATAATACTCTCTTGTTACATCTCTGATACAGTGACAAACATTCGATGAGTGAGAAAGAATCGAGCTATAACCACAAGATTTGCACAGTGAGATATTTTGATTATTAAGCAGATTTAAAAATCTGCTTTAACTTTGGATTCTTTGAGTCCCAACTGGTTATTTGCACTGTTGTCCTCTGCCTGTATTCTTTGACCTTCTGATATACAGTCGCTGCAGTCTGTTGAATGTGTCCTCAAGCAGAAAGCAGATATTGGATGGAGATTAGATAACATTGTGGTGTATGGGTTGGGTCCTTCTTTTTTTTTCTTACCAGTTTCCTGTTGATAGAATCACATTGATAAGGAGTTTAGCTGGTAGCTGAAGTATGAAACTGCAGAAAGCTGCCTTTTAAAAGACATGTTCCAACTGGGATGTGAATGCAATGAAAAGACAGTTTGATGTGCAGTTGTGCTATGATGCTCAGGCCCATCCATCTAAATACTACACAGGACCACTGAGGACAATAACCATGGGTACACAGCACAAGGTTAAGCATTTTCAAAGCCATTTGTGAGCACAGTTTGAGGAACACTGCAGGAACAGAGGAAGATATTTGAGGTATTACTTCACTCTGACTGCATCTTACCACTTTGTATCTGATAGTTATTGCTCCATAGCGCTTCAAGGGAAGATGAGTTAGCAGAACAGTGTGCTTCTGTCTCAGCTGCTTCAGTACAAAGTCATCCAAGTTGCCTCCAGCTATCACGAAGTAAGGCAGATGATTTTGCTCAAAGTGGACTTGCAGCAGTGCCACAATCAGTCCTGCCAGCCATGTGGGAACAAACAGCTGTGCGCAGTGATACTGCACATGGCTACAGTTCTACTTGCCATGAGCACACAAGTGAAAGGCCTCAATGGCTCTTCATGCTAACTTGAGACCTTAGTAAGAGCTGAGTTGGAATAAAACTTGAAACAAACCCACTGAACAAACTGATCACTCACATTTCAGCTTGGAGGCTTTTTCTTTTAACTGTCTGGACCTACTGTAAGTAGAAAGTTGTGGTTCCTCTTAATTTTGTGAATGTTCCTGAAAACAAAAGCTTGTTGGTTGTAAAATACAACACTGAATTCCTGTGCATTGCTGGGGAGTTGGACAAGATGGCCCTCAAAGGTCCCTTCCAACTCTAAAGATTCTATGGTTCTATGACTCTACTGGTTTGAAGAGCTAGAGGCCCTGCAGAACCTGAAGGCACAGGTTTATCTTCCACTGTCTGCAAGGAAAATGAAGAACTAGCCAATGTTTTTGCTGTTAGCAGATTTCTGGCATCGCAGCACTTTCAGTTGTAACCAGGGAGGCTGTGGTTTCACATTTAGTTGCATGGGCAGCACCACACTTCACGCCCACCATTGTGCTGGTAGACCAGAACAGCTGAAAAGTTCCCTTCAGCTGACAGTTCAGTTTACCTCATAACCACAGAAAAAGGTGTGCTGATTCAAAAAGGGAGCAGTGCAAGAACTGGAGCAATCAGCTGAGGGGAGAGAAGTGGCCACTAAAAAAAACTGATGTGAATTTGCAGCCTGAGACACAGAGGTAGTCCTGGAAGATCTCAGTAGGAAAACTCAGCAAAGAAAGGGTCAGTCCACACACGTGGCAGCTCCCTCTGAGGCAGAAGGGAGTCACAGATATGAACTGGGGGCCATGCAAGCAGAAGTACAATGTAAAGCAGATTTTCTTTGATTAGCCCTGGCCTCTAATCTCTCCTGTGCCCCCCTGCAGCGAATTCCAGAGTTCAACAGCCCCCACTGGACTTTCCCGTTAAGGCTCAAATCATTACAAGTATTTGTTTAGTAAAGGCTAAAGCACTCAGCTCCCAGTTCCTGAGAGCTCTGTGAGGTTAATGTTGTCAACCTTTTGAATGCAAGCCATATTCCATATGGGCTTTGTGATTCACTGGTAGAGATATATGGAAATTTTATCTTCAGGCTTCACCTTTCATCCCAGCTTGATTCAGTAGCTGATGCAAACTGCTTGGACAATGGGAGCTAACATGGTCTTGGACATAATCCTGAGCACATGGCAAAGCCTCTGCCAGACCAGTGGAGATGGCACAGACTGACTTCTGACAGCCACCAGGGGATATCCGGCAGGCTGAGAGCTGAGCAGGAGATCATGATGCGCTGCCTACTTCTGTTGACCAAATAAAGGTACAACAAAGACAGGAAGAAGCCCTCACCCATTAGATAACTTTATCAAATTTGAAAGTTAACAGTTCTGAAATTAAGGATTTACACTGCCCTGGGACCAGGTTTATCGTAAAATTGTTCTGATGATGCTATATTACACATGAACCAGCAAACATAGTTTGAATACTGCAAGTCTGACCGACCTCAGGCTTGACTCAACATAGTTGCTTAGGGCAGGTGTTCAAAGATGGGAAGGATCTGTTCCCAGCTTGATCCACTATTCACAGCTTCCAAAAGGATTAGTATTTCTCACAGAACACTCCCAGTTACACCTGAAAGAATATTCCTCCATTGGCCTCATTTCAATAAAAGCTACTTTTGTGAAATCACCAAAGAATATTGGACAAATTCACATTCCTGAGAAAAAAAACAAGTTGTTTGAATTTAAAGCCGAGCTGGTTGATTGATTTCCTTGTCAGAAAAGAAACTCTGGATTTAATCTTGCTATTTTCACTCTCTGGTGGAGTAAAACCAAACGAAACCAAATCAAAAAGCCTGAATAATCTCTCATGGAGCAGCTGGAGAGTCTGCATACCTGCCTCTGGGAGAATGGCTGCTTGGCTCTGGAGAGGACAAGAGGTGAGAACCTGATCCCTCCAGAACTGTGAGCCCTCAGGGAACCCCACGGTTCATGGGGCCAAAGGGCCTGGGCCTGGGCAGCTGCTGCAGGACCAGAGATCCTGAAGAGCCCTGCAGGTTGCTGCAGACCTGTTAGTCTGGAAGCGTTAGCCTGGAATCATTCCCTACAGAGCTACATCAGCCACTCCTGCCAGACCTCCAGAAAGGACTGGGGACAGCCCTGAGGTTTGAAGAGCTGTGGAAATGGGTTCTGGCTCTCAGCTCTCTGTCCATCCATCAGCAGGATCCCGAGGAATTAGGTGGGTGAGCTGGAAGGAAATCAGGCAGGTTTCCAAACCTGCCTGGAAGGCAGTGAAAATGCTACCTGTTTCCTGTCAGTTTTGTAGAAAATATCATACTCTCCCAAGCATCCAAGCAGAGATCAGAAGAAAATGCTTTTCCTGTCCTCTGAATGTTTTTGAGACTTCAAAAACTTCCCTGGTACGTACTTGAAAAAAAAATGTCGGTGACTTTCGCAGACTGAAAATTGAGAAGAAAAAAAAGGGGAATGGGTCAATTAAAAGTTTTCTTAACACTTCCTTAATTATTTTTTTCCTAGGCTGAAACCAATTCTATACCTTTGATTACTGCCATTTAAAAAATCTGACATATTCCGATAAGGAACTGTGTTAAGTAATAACTGCACTCCATTCTGAATGTCTGTTTTCATCATTTAGTTATTACTGAGCATACAGAAGTCTGTAAAAATGACGGGTTTCGTTTGTAAGCCTATTTGTACCAGCATTTATCAACAATGTCTATGATACTTGCAAGTAAGCAACCTTGAAAGTGTAGAGTTCATGGGAAGTATCAGACATTTTACAACATTTCACTGGCACTTAGACAGAGTTGTCTGTAACAAACAATCCTTTATTAAGATTTTCACACTGTCTGTTACCATAAAAAACTGTGATGAGTAACTCAGTGAAGGTCTCTCACCTCAGTGAAGCAGGAAGGATTTGTTACTGATGACCAGCTTTGCCCTTCTGCCAACCTGCCAGGTACCAAGTGTCCTGCATGCCAAATCCTCCTGCCCAGGTCACTCACATCCCAGATAAAGCCAGGGTCAGTAACACCTCCGTGAAGTTTACACCAATTCAGCACTCCTGTGAAAGCACGTCAGAAACAGAATTCCTGATTAAATACAAATCCAGGTGGTTCCATTTAGACAGGCAGACTCTGAAGAACATGGTATATTTATGGAAGGCAATGTGACCTCCCATGCAGAGAAATGATCAATTTCCAGCATGTATTTGATGAGGGAAATGACCAAAAAAAAAAAAAAAGCCAGACCAACACTTCCAGTTCCTCTCCTGCTCAACCTTGTGAAAAACACTAAGACAAGTTAACTTTTACCTCCAGAAAACATCACTGTGTCTTTGACTCTGCAAACAAAACAAAGCAACAAACCACAGAGTCACTGGCCACTCTTGGACAATGCTTGGTTTTGATCCAGCCATTGCTTTCTGTTTGAAAAGGGGGAGTAATCTGCAAATGCACAGAGTAGTTCTACGTAAATACAGAGGAGAGGATAGCACTGAGTAAAACCACCACAAGCCCAGGTGCCAAATAGCAGCTTACATCTATTATGTTTGACAGGCACCTGCACAGAAGAGTTATGCAGATAATTGCTTCCTAATGGACAAAAAAGGAGGTGGTGATCGGGTACTCAAAGAGGTGCTATTTTTGCTTCCTGGGCTCATAATTCATTTGGTTTCTACCTGGTAACAACTTGGTATGAGAACAATCTGAGAAAGAGATCACCACAGAGCTACCTTCATCTGGGAGCTGAAGAAGAACGACTTTACTGATGTGGACAGAATTGGACTCTTCTATTGTATACTTCAGGGTTGGTGGGTTTTTTGTTTTTGTTTTTTGTTTGTCTGATTGTTTGTTGTTTTAAGCACTTGGGGAGAGGAGGAATCACCTTCTAGAAAGCAATTAAAAATAAATTTATTTCTGTCTATATAAGAAACTTAACCTTAAGTTCCCAGACTGGGCCCACTGATTTGTGCAGTCTCACATGACCACGTCCTCTAGTCATTCTCTGCTGGTTTTTGCATGGTCTCTGTCTATGTTTTCCTGGATGTGATGGACATCTTGTTTGACCTTCTGCATAACACAAGGCTATGGAATTCCACCCAGTTTTCACTGCAAAAAGCTGATTTTCACACAGCAGCAGTACAGTGGCTGCTGAATAAGATTAAACAAAACTTGTTTATAAATTCCCAGCTAAGGTCCCACCTGCCTGAGGAGGAATGGGGCTGAATGGAAGCAAGCAATGCCCACTGATAGTATTTATGACAGCTTAAAAAGTCGGTGCACAGTTCTGGCAAACATCCACTACAGTCCTCAGAAGTGGACACTGAAATGTGATATAATAATCCTAACATCAGTGGTCTTGGAAGCATGAAAAGATCCTCTCAGGTCAATGGGAACATGCAGATAGCACTGGGAGAGGCACACTGATCCCACTGTCCAGACCATGATAACTGTACAAACAAAAAACAAGGAAGCCTTCCAGAACAAGCAGGGCCCCAGGCATACAGGAACACCTGGTGGTTTGGCATGCCACTAGGGAGCTTAGATAAACAGTTCTAAAAGTATTCTGGGACCATGGAGAGGATTCCTAGAATCTCATATGGCATTTAAAACAGGATCTCTTACCATACATTGTATGATAAAAGTCCCACTCTCAGAGGGAGAAATGGGCTCACTTTCCATGGTGAGTATGGCAGGATGCCTTTGCAACAGTGACTCTGTCTTACCCACAGTGCAAAGAGGTCTTGGTTGGAAGCCAGCCAAAGGGGAGAGAGATTAAATACAGAAACTGTTTTAATTTAAATTAAGAAACAAAACAAAACAAAAACCACAAAAACATCCCAAATCCAAAACTAGACAGGCCAAACCAATGTAGTCCGTAGCTTACTTGATGGTGCTGTTATGAATTACAATTATTGTTTAACATTTATAGTGCAGTAGTGGTGACAGATCTAAAACCTTATTGTACAAACTAGGTACTGTGCAAATATAGTAACACAGTCAGGATGTCTCTGGAGTTGTATTCACTGGTACACACTCCTGAATTGCAGGAGATAGTAGAAAAACAATCCAGCTCAAAATTACATCTGGAAGCATTCTTTCAAGATGCGTATTGATGTCCCTGAACTTTTCAGGACTTGTGCAATCAGGTACTGGAGAGGCTGGATTTTGAAGCGGTCAGCTTTTCAAAGGGGACAAAGTGCTCATCCATCAGCAAACAAAATACATAAGGCCAACCTTGAATCAACCCATGCCATTCACCAGCTTGCAGAGCTGAGCTGATTTCAGGGTAGTAGAGCTTTGCCAGCCTGCAGAATTACGGGCAGCAGCAAGGAGGCTGGGCTGCTCAGGAGGTGCTGCACATACTCTCACTCCAGACTGCAGGCTTCCGGCCCCCGGGACACCTGTGTCTGAGCTGCATACTGCAAACAGAAGAGCAGGGAGATGAGTTACAAGAAGTCATGTGCCGTGAATAGAACAAACGAAGCAAAAAGGCTCTAGCAGTTGATAAATGTTTGTCAGCTAAATTTAGGGTTTGATCTGCTCAAGTAAGATAAAATCTAGAGGTTTCGAAGGAGAAGAAAAAGAGAGGAAAAGATGGAGTTAAGTTCCAGTTAATATTCTTGCTGCTCTTAAATTAGACTTCACATGCAGGAGAGGGCTGAAAAGGAGCTAAAGGGAAATTCCTTGCCCAACTTAAAAATAAAAATTACCTCTTCCTAAGATCTCAAAATTCAATAACATTCCAGAAGGGAATATGTTTCTTTTTCATAAGTGTTACCCAGCAATTCTTATGTGAGATTGAACTCTGGTTCCTATTCCTAACAGCAAGTATTACTGGACAAATAACTGAGCCCCGCACCCTGGGATGGAAACCTAACCTACACCAGTGCAGTTCAAAATGTATCACAGTGCTCATCGCTGACCATTATCCATTTTGTGACCAAGACTCTCTACCTCTTTACAGGCCAAAAAAATGTTATACTGAAGCAGTAGGTTGGGAGCTGTGTTCCCTCTGCGCTGTAAATTAATCTGCAGTGCCCACAACAATGTGCTGAGGGTAATTGCCACCAATAGCTCTGGGGATCCACTCTTTAATGAAAACTGAACTCTAATTCTGTTTGCCTGCCTCCCTTGGTCTACTGGATCTGAACCAGAAAATGTTCTCACCAAAAATGTTCTTGGGTAAAGCATTCTTCCTTTAGTGGGAGAAAAGCTTTTCAAGAGAGAAGCTAGAAACCCAATAAAATTTTTGGAATGAGCCATCACTAAGATATTCTCCAGAGGCCAAATATGCACAGATGTTACACATCTGCACAACCCAATCAGCCAGCCCTTCCAGCAATATGTTTGCTGATAAAGTACTACAATTACAAAAGCAGCTTAAATGATGGAGTTTGTTCTCTTTGATCACAAGAGAATTCCAGGGTCTCACTGCTTTGTTTTATCTGGTTGTTCAGAATTCTTCCACATATGCGGATACTTCTGTGGGACTATTTTTCACCTCACTGAAATACTCCATTTTTAACTGACAACATACCTTATTTTCTTTTACTGCGCATTATTCCCAAAGCAAGCATTGACTTACTTAGTGAACAAACAAGCAAAAGCATTTTTTTGGGGAGGAGACTACTGGGTAGACATTTCAAGGCTTATCCAGACCTATAATCAGAACTGAAACTAGCATTGTCACTGGATGTAAGGTCAGATTGCAGTGATTCACATATCCACGTGCTTCTGATCTAGGCTCCCTGGCTCAGATGAGCAAATGATTTGCCATTCTGCAACAGAATATTTTGAAGGGATGTGCTGCACCAAGCCATGCTCCAGCAAGTACTCAAGCTGCCACAGAACTCAGCCCATGGGATCTGAGGCCAAAGATGGAGACTGACATGCATGAGCCCAGCCATTGCCTACACCTGGGCTTCTTTTCATTCTTTGCAGAAGGGCACATGTTAATCATGGTGTGTCGCACTGCACTCTAGAGGCTGACATGATTCTCGTCACTGGCAGAAGATCTTCCACATGAAACACTTTTCCAACTTGCTACAGGTTGATTTCAATCTGGAAAACAGAAGGATTTAAATCCTTTGCAAAAACCATCTGTTAGCATTAACTGATAACCCTGGCTTGCCTTAGGACATGCAGCCATGGCAGCCTGTTTTAGAATTCACAGTTCTTGTCACAGGGAGATCCAAGCTTAATTGCTCATGGGGAAAGAATTACATTCCTGTGCCCAAACTCTGGAAGCGATGTTTTGTACATGTGAAAGAGTTCACAGGGGAATTCACTGGGATAGAACACCTCAGGTACTTTGCAAAATTCTGTTCTCTTTTACTCTAGTCCACAAAAGTTAGGCACATAAATTTGTGAAGTTCAGAGGCTGAGGCTGAGACCTGATGAGCTGTTTGAATGCCAGTCTGAAAAATATCAGCGTGTAAAGGATAGGAACTACCTGAAAAACAAGTTAAAAAGGCAGCACCAAGAGTTTCTATGTTTGAACAGAGTTATGTGTTGGCAAATGGCCCGTATGAGTTTTAGGCTGGTTTTCTGATAAGACAGCAGGGAGGAGAATGAAGGAGCCTTGTACTTGTGCCCCAGGAGCAGAATAACTGGCCAGGAGGGAGAAGCTGCCCAGGTAAATTGGGCCAGCAGCTCTCTATGCTACTGGTCTGCCTGAAGCCAAGACTACCTGCAAGGGGAGAGACATGGCTCCACTTCAGAGAAAACAAAGAAGTGAAAAGGCCTCAGGCTGGGACCTTCAACACAAAATGGATGATGGAGAGCTATGGGGAGAATGGAGGGATTAAATCCAGGTGGGCAATGAAACCCTACAGGTACATAGGCATGGAGAAGGAAGAATCTATATGACCATGACTCTCTCAGGTGATTCTTTCCAGAGGCATACAGATAACAATGTCAGGCAATAATAGGAGGAACTAACAATAAAAATTGGGCCATAACGGTCTTTGTGACTTCAGTGTCCATGCTGGTTTGAATCTCAAAACAAAAGAAAAAGATAGGGAGGTTAGAGATGTGCTGCAGCCTGCTGCCATCTGCCAAAGGAAAAAGTTCTGCCCAGAGCAGAATCAGGAAGAATTCCCCTAAGGAGGAAGAAAGCAGCTTACCTGGAGGAGACCACACATCCAATTAAGAGAAACAGGCATGCTCACCTCTATGTTACTGCCTCTAATTGCTTCAGATACATAAAAAGAAGGGGGGAAACAGCAAGCTGTGTTTGTCAACACTGCTACTGCTATGCTAAGCTGAATAGGCACAAAGAACACAGTTGGAAAGTATTCCCATGTCACTGAGCAAGGCTCCTGCAATTTGCGGCAGGCACAACACGAGCTATCTTAAGACTAGTCCTCTATCTGCAATTGCACTTCAGCCTTGTATATATATATCTACAAGTATATACTATACTATATAGTATATATACTATATATACTATATATATATATATATAGTATATATAGAGATGATATGCAGCAATTTCGCACCTTACCTTACCCCACAGTAATACATTCATGTTGCCATATTCTTAGAAATAATTATATTTAATTCCCCCATAATTATTAATAATGCATTAAGCTGCCTAGAATAAGTTTAAAATATGGTGATCTATTTCTCTGGTTTAATATGAGGAAAGCTTTTAGACTTGGTGTGTTCTAACTTTTTGAAAGCAATGACAAGTAGGTAAATGGTAAATATCTTAGTCCCACTTGGCTGCAGTATTCTGACATCCAAAGAACTGTGGCACTCGAGGCTTTTCTTTTTTTTTCTTTTTTTTTTCTTCCCCCAGAGACAAGAGCTATTCTTAATAAATTTCTTGCATGGATGCTCACTGGGAAACCATTTCGGAAGTGGGTTAAATTAATTTGCACTACATCACTTATATCCTGGAACAGCCTCCACACCACAGAGGAACAGTGATCCATTTAAATTTCACACATACATTTCATACAAATTAACGACTCTGTATGAACTAATCATTTTTACTCAGTCACAGGGAGGAAAGACACACTTGTTTCCCTGCTTCAGCCCGGGGCTCTGCCTGCAGCGGCTTGGAGCTCTTACCAGCCCCCCCCCCACCCTGCTGTGGGTCACTGCGGGGCGTGCCGAGCCGGCCTGGCTGGGGGATTTCCCTCAGCCCAGCAGTGCTCGGCTTCTTGGAAGCAGGAGCACATGACTGTGAGTGGAGAGACTGCTTACTGTCAGGGCAATTAAGTGTGTTGGTAACTGAAACTGCATCACGTAATTAAAGCAGCACGAAAAGCAACTCCCTGTAACGCGACGCCTAGGGCCTGGCTGGGGCCACAGGAGCTACGTTGTTGCAAGGGGCAGAGGCTGCGCAAAACTTGGCCCTGGCACAGAGCCCCATATCCCGGCATGAAGCTGCAGGGACAGCGGTGGCCCTGCTGACTCCCCAGTGGGGGCTGCGCAGCTGCAGCAGCGTTGCTGGCCGAGACCTTTTTGAGGCGGTGCTACACCCAAATCTCAGCATGGCAAAGTCAGTGGAATTCCTGAGAATGTGAACACGCACACACAGCCATTAATCTCTCCCAGACATGCACCAGCTCCACCAGCTGCACGCTCATGCCTGTATGGACACTCGCCTGCTTCCTCTCTATGTCCACGTACGGGCACAGGGTTCCACTCACCAGAAAACACGAGTCACACATGAGGTGTGGGGCTTTCTGCACTTGCAGGTTGACATTCTTTCCCCTCAGATGTGGGAATGTGATGTACATGTGCTTTCACTTTTGCATTCAGCTGACCTACTTCGTAAGTAGTCACTTGTAATTGTGTTGCTTTCCCAGCTGATTCTGAGTTCAGGCTTTCAAAAACAAAGCAGTTTCTTAATACTTCTGATGTCCCTCCGCTGATGCTGCACGTACACCATTTGTTATTCAGTAAACCCCTATTATAGAAACTTGCTGTTCTCATCGCACTGATCCTTGACATCACTGCTGGCCAGGATCCTGATTGTGATGAAAGAAAAATATTGTCAATGTGCTTTCAGGCATTCACATTATCACAAGCAATGTGGGATGGGGAAAACCAAATTATGCTCAAACACATAATGACTGGGTCATTCCTTTCAATACAGCACGCTTTTCACCCACTAAACAGTATGTGCAGTGAACTGGTCACATGAGCGGTTTACCTTCAGTATGTCCAATATTTAAATTATAATGAATAGTAAATGAGCTACTAATGAATTGAACACGCAGCTTGCCTGGTCACAGTGACTGCCGTAGCTTGGAGCACTGTGGCCTTTCAGTGAAACTCCAGCACAATCTGGGAAGAAGAAAAAGGAAATGCATCTCATCTATTCAGTTGTGTATTGTTCAGATCTGGCAGTGCTAACAGGAAATGGGAAGAAGAACCCTAATTTTCAAGTAGCGTTTCCCAAACCATTTGAGCGACTCTTGGAGTGTAGGCAAATTTACATAGCAATTCGTCAGTGGTAGTGCTTCAAAGGCAGCATGTGTGTGAGTAAGCCTCATATTTGCATGTGCGAACAGCACTGGCACATACAAAATGCAGGCCTAAGTTTTTCAGAAATGCACGCGCGCTTTTGTGCAGCTAGTATGCACATGAATTACTGATTGTACTTCCATATTAAAGGTATGCACCAACCCTTTTAATTTGTATAGAGATCACTGTTTAATTACCTGTGCTATGCTATAATCTAACTTCAAGAAAATTTGTGCTATAACAGTACATATAGTTGTCTAAACACTTATGTATATACTCACTGTAAACAGGAATATTAGCTGATGTATACCGTGTATGAAAAAACAGTACGGAAGTCTAGGATTTGCATAACGTTACATACAAAAACTGTATGAGTATCCCCATTTTATTTTATTCTTTTGTACAGTGAAATTAAAGCTGAATTACAGCACAGCATCTTTCCTGGCTGGGAAAACATCTTTCCAGTTCTGTGTAACAACTCCTACCTCCAGTCATATACACACAGACTGAGAAGCAGTAAGGCTTATACAGAAAAGAAAGGGCATTTCTGTGCTTTCCTGGGAGCCCTGACAGCCTTGTGATCATACAAAAGCCTAGTAACCCTGCGTGTTATGCTCGCTAAGGCTGAAGTTAGAAGACCACTTATTTTAAGGGAAGACAGCGATCCACCTAAACCACAGTGATGAAACACTCCTTTATGCTAAGCCCTGCTGTTGATACTCGCTCATCCAAATATTGAACAATCACTTTCTTTATGATAATCTTTTTTCCTTCTCAGCTGAGTGCTCACAAACATTTAAGGTGTTTCCTAACACCTCTGTGAAGTCATCATGGACAATGTTCTCAGTCCATTCTCAGCACAGAGAGGTAAGAATGAGCTCATGATCCAGCCATACAGTTCCCAGGTGGCTGCTTCTCTCCTAATACTCTTTGTGGGCTTTTCAGGAACTGTAGGGGAAGGCTTCCATCCCAGAACTAGTTGTATAGTGCATACCTCTGAAACACAAGAAAAATGTCTTTTCCATGCCAGTCAGCAATAAGCCACAGCAAGACTGATGCAGCGTCCTGCTGCAACTCCACACCCAGCAGCTCCAACATCCCCTCACTCAAGCACCTCTGCTATTGAGCAATGAATGGTTAATGCGGAAAATAATTCTTTCTTAACTCTAGCAGCTGAACTCTTTGCACTCTGCAGCATGAGACTGGATCATGCTGTTCATTGCCTTATCATCCTCAACTACATCTTACTAATGGTCTAAAAATTAGCCAGGCCTTCTGTAAAAATCCACCCACTCAGCCGGTACTTTTGACTCAGTTGAATGGCAGTGTTAGGGCTGACACACTTGAAAACCCCATTTGTCTTCCCAGTGCAAAAACAAAGCACGTGCTTACAGAACCATCATGCACAACAAAGTTCTGTTCAACAGCTGGAACTCTTAACACCATTATAATACGTGCAAATAATTTAAATACATGCCTAGGTGCATTGGAGGATATTTTCCAGTCTCTGACTACAGTCACCTGTGACAGTTTAACTCTGGGATGCTGAGCACTGCAAGTGTGAAGCTCAGCCCTATGGACTTCACTGTGAGATAAAGATGGCCTGTGTTCTAGCAGAATGCAAGAATTATCTCTTTTTTTCCCCTAAAGCTCTAAACTACATATAAGTTCATTTCAAACCACAGCCCTTCAGCTTCAATGGATTCCCTGACGCAGAGTAGGGAACTCAAGCAAAACATAATACTCCACGCTCTGTAAAAAATTGGGATTGTTCTTCAGGTTCAGAAACTAAAACACCACCCATGTTACTGGCAATTAAAAGCAGAAAGAATTTCAATGAATTGCTGTATTCTACAGAATTAAATGAAGAAAGCATCTAAGAAGCCAAAGGAGCTTTAACATCATTTGTCTTGACAATGGTTCTCCAGGTTTATTCCCAGCTCCATTTGAAACATATGGTGACAAATGCTGAAGGAAAAAAATGACTTTGGATCTGATATTCATAGCAGTTGGAAAGCTCAAACATCTGGGACAAACATGCAACAGTGCATAAAGTAATTTCAGGCAAAAGTATTGTTGCAGCAGTTACCACAAATCGAGTATGCATACACAGCTTGAACATCTAGAGTTGGAAAGGCTTTTCTCACTCAGAGGCCTGCATGAAGAAGTGATTAATATGCAAGAAAGTCTTGGGGTCCAGCTGCTGTGTGCAAAGATACCACCTGAAACATCTCCTCATACATAAGAGATTCCTCTGCTCAGGTATAAGTTGCCTGTTGACAGTGGTCAGACTTGCTCTAAGCCTTTAGCTTCCCTAGCTAGGCAGTGCTTTTCTCTTCTACTGCTCTTGGCTATGGGCAGAAAGTAGTCTACCCCTTCCTATCTTTTTGTTTGAAGTGAAGTTACTGCCTTATTAGACTCTCATTTAACAAAAATAACAGTCTTAATATGCTGAAAAACTGGTCTCTGGAATTGCCCTCAGGCCTCAGGGTAAGTCACTCAAGAGGAACGGGTCTTCAGATTGCTTCACTTGGGACATAGATACCCGTCATTAGCTGATGCTGAACAACACCCAGAACTGCTGTGTGACTGATGTAGAGGTAGGATATGGTAGGTGAGGGAAAGGGCAGGGCCTGTGCTGCCTGGGCAAGGCGTTGGTTGGCCCTTACTGATTTCCTGTGACCAAAAGGGCTGCACTTCTGCTTTCCTTCTTGTGGCTTCTGTCTAACAGGAAAGTTGCCTTTGTGCCTTCTTTGGGCATAGGCCAGTTGCATAAACTTTGGGGGTACCTCTAGTACCTCAGTCTCCCCCCTTCCTCATTAGATGCTTGCTCATTGCCTCTTTTCCTTCCTCTTCTCCACTTCCTTGCTCTTGCAAACACTAATTGAATGGGGAAAGTGTCCAGAAAGGAACTTCAGACAGGGAAGCATCCCAGTGGTCCTTCTGCTATGGGTAACATTTACGGAACCTTCTGTTAATCAGTGATGGTATTTCTTAGTGCAGTGTCATACATCCCCTGTTGCTGCTTGTTACTTAATCTTGACTTCCTCAAATGGCTCCCAGAACTGGGTAACAGCTTTCCTGAAGGTGACAGAAGCAAGGAAAGATAGCATTTCAATAATAAAAATGAAAAGCTTCAGTTTATCAACAGGAGCTCTGACCCACATCCACCAATAACAGAAGCAGTTGACTTGGTTCTACTGCATGTAAAATGGACTCAGCAGAACTAGATGAGTATTGCAGAAATTCAAACCTTTTATAGTATTTATGCCTCTTTCCATCTGCCTTCCTTCCTGAGCTCACTAGAAATTAACAAGCAAACAATTGAATGATGCTATTTACTGCCAAAAGTGACCATTTTTGTTCATTTCCACATTTGGACATTCAGCTCGATGGAGAGTATCAGACAACTATGAGATGAGTAACTTTATCCCGAAAAGCTCCACTGAGAACAGGCTTCGTAGTCTGTTTCTTATCGCTGACGCGTTATTAGGTTATCAGGAAACTGTAAACATCTGACATTCTTTGTGCTCCTGAACTGCAATTAAAACTTTCCAAAAGTGCTTTGACTAGAAGCATGTTATCAGTTCATACAAGTGCTATGTACAGATACAGATTTTCCTGATCCACTGGGAATAGAAAAGGAAGTTCCAGAACTTTCCTGTGTGACAAAAGCATCAAAGGTAGGACAGGAAGTTGCCTATGAATTTTGAACAGATGTGACAGCAAACATTGGAAGGAGGATCATTCTGCAGAGCTACATCCTTAGTGGGCTTTAAGGAAGTGGGGCAAGTACATCCTTACTCTCAGGAGGAGTATGGAAAGGGAAGCATTAAAGGCATCTCTTCTTGATACTGACAGTAGTAATCTCAGCTATGTAGAACAGCCCCTGCATTGCCAGCAGCTCTAGTTAGAAAAGGGAAGCATTAACAATCACACAGCTTATAGTTCCTTGTTCTTGTTTGTCACAGACATCTTCCCAACCTTCAGAATTTACAGTCTTATAATGGTTTTCATTAGCAGCCTTGGGAATAGCACATTCTACAGAAGCCAAAGCCCCAGCAGAATAAAATATGTCTTACGAACAAGAGTGAATATGAAGTACCCCTACAAGCCAGACACATCTCAGAGCAGCTGCTTGTTGTTTTTCCTTGGCATGTGTTTTTTTGGATATGAGACACCTTCATCTTCCTAAACCCCAAACAGACATAAGAACAGAACACACTGTGCCTGTTGTGGGCCAAATCCTCTGCTAAAATAAATCAGACTCTTCTATTCAAATCAGTATAGATGTTGTGTCTGATACCAACTGGGATTATGACCACTTACACCAGCCTCTCACACATCTAAGACATGGGTTACATTAACAGATATCATTTTGCTTCACAAAATAATACAGCTCTAAACAAAAAGAGCTCATGCTCTACAAGGAGGCAGGATCTGTCAGTTAGCGAGGATACTACACAAGGGTCTGTGGATTTTGTGGATTCTTAAATTATTATTTTAGATTTAGAACAGATTTTCCTAATGTTCAAGACTCTGGGAAGACAACAGATGGCAATGTAACTTGGAATCCCATAAAATGAATCCTCCATGCATGTACGTCTCACTGAGAATCACTTTGATTCAGTAGGGCCTTTACTTCACAATCAGAGATCAAGACAAGAGATACCTTCATATATAAACAACTTATTTTTAAAAATAAAGGTAGCTACTTTATCTCAACTTCAGTATAAAGGTTTCTTGGATTTAAGATTATAGAGTGCAGATATGTACTTGTTATATTCCTGTTGGTCAAAGAGGAAGCTTCAGATTGCGTTTTTATTACAGCTTTTGAAAACACTGAGGTCTTGCTGAAATAGAAGCCAGGTTTCACTTTCAGCAACTGACACTCATGCTGCCAAGAATATGAAAAGAAAGATCTATGTTTGATGACAGATACAAAATCTAAGATCTTTTAGCCTAGAAAACATGCTGGAAGAAATAGTAGGGAGTCATCTTGTTCATCCCAACAGCTCTGGTTGCTTATGTGAATGTCTGTCTGTTAGTGAGTTGAGGTAGGTTGGTTGGTGTGCTGCAATAATTCTGGCAGGATCTTGGCAGTACTTACAAAGCTATTAATTAGCAGATTAATCATCAGTGGAGCTAGGGTATCTTGTATACTGATGTCCCATTGACCCTGTTGAATTACTTTTCCATAAATAAAATGCAAACCTCACAAGTTTCATTGGTCTCCATAGGGCAAATTTTTTTCCTTTGTTTGTGCAGATAAAACAACTATTTTACTATGTAAACAACTATGTTTTATAACAACTATATTATAAAAACATTTGCTTAACACTTAGCAGGTAAAATAGAAATCAGTCTTTATAGAGAGTTTTCCATATCACGTGTATGCCACTGAAACAAAGTGCATAAAAATACTCAAGTAAACATGTCAAACCATTTGCAGGCCATCCACTGCCATTTGCTTGTAGCCTTGAACCTTAGAATCTAGTTTAGAGAGGAAATGTTGACAAGGACACTGGGATTTATTCCCTGCTTTCTGTTGTGGTTTAACCCAGCAGGTGGCTGAGCACCACAAAGTGTTTGCCCACTCTTTTCCCTTCCCGGTGGGATAGGCGAGAGAATTGGAAAAAAAGACAAAGTAGAATTTGTGGGTTGAGATAAAATTATTTACTAAGATAGAGAAAAGGAAAAGGATCATAGTTATGACTATAGGTATATACATGAATATATATAACAAGTGATGCACAAGCAATTACTCAGCAACCCTGACTGATGCCCAGCGAGCTCCTCCACAGTGAGCGGAAGAGAGCGAGATGAACACCCACGGCCTTCAAAACTCCTTCTGCATAATGTCATACAGTATGGAATATCCCTGTGGCAGGCTTAAGTCAGCTGTCCTGATTCTGTTCCCTCCCAGCTCCTTAGGCCCTTTGCTGACAATGGCCTTGGCTCTGTACAGCACTGCTTAGCTGCAACTACCAAAATTGGTGTGTTATCAACATTGTTCTCCTAGAACCAAAACATGGCAAAACACCAGACACTCCGAAAAGAACAATTCCATCCCAGACGAAACTAAGACATTTATTTTAAAAGAGGACTTTTAACTTATACCTGATAAGCAAACTGATTGATCTTGCATTAGCAGAACTTCTGCTGAATAGTACACACAGCTGGGCAGCACATTCCTTTTACCATATTGTGAATGCAGCACAGGATACAAAGCTGAGCAAAATTTCACTTATACAACTGGTGGTTAACTCTGTGCCAACAGTAATTAGCTTCTGCAAAGAGTTTATAACAAGAAACCACAAAACAGTTTTATTCTGACGAAACTGATGGGAAAAACCCATTTGCGTCTGTCCATGGGGTGTGAGCTCCAAGGCTTGGCCGGAGAATTAAGACACAGGCTTTCAGGCCAACGGCAAAAATGTTCTTCACTGAACTAAAGAGCAGCTTCCTTTTTAATTATTATTTGTATAACAGCAGCATCTCTAGTCCTAGTCAAGGATGAGGGCTCCTGGTACCAAGAGTGAAACAGCTAAATGTAGGCAGGACCATGCTCCCAAGCACGCATAGTCTAGTGCCCTGACTTAGCAAACACTGAAGGCAAATCCTTATTATATTTTTGCCAAGGGGATTGTTGTCAAAATTAGGTGAAATTTTACAGAATCAGAGTCTTAATTATTAGTTTTAAATTGTGCTAATTGATAGTATTGATCCTAAAAGAGCAGTGAGTATATGCTTAACTGTGCAAGTTGGACTAATTAATTTTGGTGTGATTATATCCATTTGTAAAGTAGAGAAACCGTTGCCAGTTTGTAGCATAAAAGCTTGCATTAACATCTACAGTGTGCTGGAATAGGTATTCTGTTCTGTCCTCCTTCTGTTAGCATACGGCATATAGAAGCCCCCACCAAAGGGGCTCACTGCATTAAGTCCTGGGCAAATACTGAGCTCCTCATCTTACAGTGGAACCAGATAAAGGAAAAGAAGTGAAAAGAATCACAAAGTTAACTTTAGCTAGCTACCTGTGGCTGCATGCCAGATATTTGGTACCTCCTCCCCCTCCCCCCCCAAAAAAAAGACATAAAAAAATATAATCCAGGTTTCTTGGAGAAAGTCTACACAAAAACAAGCTGTTGCCAGACTTAGAGAGGAGAGTTCAAAAGCGCACTGGATAAAACAGAGTCAACACTAACAAAACAGGAATTTCCCAGTAGAGGAAGCCACTTCAGGAAGAGACCATGACTGAGCTGAACCTGGGGAGAAATCGGGCATTGCACAAGCAGTGTGCTCCTGCCCTGGCTGTGCAAGATGCAGGGCTGACACAGCCAGCTTTTGTAGGGTGCTGCCTCAGAACTCATTATGGGGTAGCAGTGGAACTGCATTGCCACTGCCTTCAAGAAATCACATTCTTAGAATTTGCGCCCTCTTGGCCCGATAGTCTGACAATTTACATTATCTTTTGTATAAGGTGCTATGCTGACCAATCAACTGCTCATCAGGCAAAACTCCAGCCCTGCCTTCTGCTCCCGCAACTCACCTCTCTTGCTGGCAGGGCAGCATCTACTAATTCCACAGATTCAGCTGATCTCCTAATTTCACAGAATAAGTCCTGACATCATACAAAAGAAAAATCTTAAACGAAGTATGTCATTTGACATACCTTTGGATACACAAATTTTTCTTAATGCAAAAAAAGGAAGTGGGCATGGTAAAGTAAGTATTTTATTAACTATACGGGAGATGTGGGTTCAGTGTTCGGTTTTTCCTGACCAAGCTCTATCACCAGCTCTGTCATCACACTCAAATTATTACCCCTCCTTCTGCTTTTGTTTCTCCTCTCACTGTTTCGTTCATCTATGCTGTATTTTCTCTTGACTTGTTTTGAATAATGCATGGCAACCGGGTCCCAGACTCACTCTGGGATTTTGGGCACGACCACAGTAGAAATAAGCAGTAGTAAGTGGTCCAGGCTTCAAGGAGAGAGGAGACACAGGCAGAACAGACAGACATGAGGACAGATTTTAATTCCAAGTCTGAACTAAAAGCTTGAAATAAACTGTGTGGGACCACTAGGATCAGATTCTGCAAGTATGTGGCTCTGGGACCATGGACCATGTGTTAGCCCGTCCACTGCACTGGTCCAGCACTTACATATATCTTTGTTTCTTGTTACGGTTACTCGCTAAGAGCAACAACAACAGCAACAACAATATCCGCCTCTGACTCTTTAGGAAGGTTTAAGGCTACTTTTCTAGATCCATCTTGAAATGATAGGTATTTTTGGCAGAGAATAAATATGTTGTACAGCTCTCCATGACAGGCAGCCACCATTACCGCAGATCAGAGCTGAAATGGACAAGCCACATGGGTTCAAGTAGAGTGGGTTCCTCTCCAGAGTGAACACTGTATGGCAGCTGGCACGTATCTGCATGATTCTGTGCACTCTAACCTGCTTACTGGCAGAAGTCTAGAAACTCAGTTAGGGTTACCAGCTAGTCAGCCCTCTGATAATCTTCATTGGGCAACACGTGCTCAGGACATCACTGCTGAGTTTTCATTATCTTCTTGCTAAGATATATCAGTGTGCAGGAAGCAGCTTTGGGAATAGAAAGGGAAAGATGCTGGAAATAATGTGAAAGGAAAAGAGGGCAAAAATGCACTGCTGTGATATTTCTGAGTAAATAAAGACAGCAGTGATGATGGAAGCTCCTCTAGCTGGGACATTAGCAGAGCTTCAGCAAACTACTTTAGCACTAGAAAATATACATGGAATGGAAACAAGGCATTCAAAGCAACGACATGTTTTACTAGGCACAAAGCCGAAGTTATTTAAGAAGTGGAGTTGGTTCCAGAGTAGCTAATTCATGGCTCCTTATCTGCCTTTGGCAGGGGATAGCTGCTTAAAGACCACTTGATGTATGTCTGCTGCTTCCTCCCTTCTCCCCTCAGTTGTAAGCCTGGCAGGACACAAAAATTAGCTCTACTGCAAATGACTCCCATTCCCAAGGGCTGTGGACAAATATCTCACAGCTTATTGGGCATCTATGTGACATGTTGGCATTCAGAAGTGGATGAATATTTGCACTTGCTCTAAGATCAGCCATATGCTGAAACATTTGCTGGAATACAAATCCCAGGTACAAGTTATTATTTTTTTTCATTACATTTCTGTGTTAGTAAACATAGACACATTCTCATAAAAACACTTTGCAAGCAGAACTTTATTTGCTTTGCAAAACACAACAGGCTACACATTTTTCTGCCTGTAGCATTTTTTGTTGGAACAAGTCTGCTATAGATTTTGGGGGAGATAATGAAAACAATAGGTTTGATATCCGCAAGGTATAACATATTTTCCTATTCTCTGATAGTTAAATTGATTTTTTTCCACAGTTCAGTTAGCAGAGCTGATATGATGTGTTCAAGAAATACAAGAAAATTGTGCTAGACAATTCTGTCACAAAGTAAGTTCTGGTTTATACTGATATTTAAAACAAAGTTGGTCCCATTTATTATGCCTTGTCACTTGTACCTCTTACATTCACAATGAGTTCCGTATTTGCAAAATGACAGGAATTGCTCTTTCGATGACTTCTCTTTACTTCTTTGATCACCTGAATTTACAGACATAGAGAAAACAAGAGCAATATGGAAGGATCAGTATCAGGGAATAAGGAACTGTAGACTTCCACATTCTGACTTGACTTTTCTGCTCCTAAGTAGGTTTCAAAACATGTCAGGGTTAAGACAGGCCTAGGCCAAGGTGGTTATCAATCTGGGTCAACCTTGTGACTTCTATCTCAGCAGATACTCCAGGTCTGAGCTATATAGTCGTCAAAAACTGCCCTCTGAGCTTTTCAGTGTTTAACACTGGTGACTAATATAACTTCAGTGATAGTTTTAAACTGAGTCCCAATTGTAAGTTGAGACCAAAGATGTTACCATCATCCCCTTCCTTCAGTTCCTCTGTCTGAGGAGATCCTTTGTCCATTCACCATGACAGCAGTTCTGTTTTCTAAATACAAGCACTCCTTTAGGCCTCTCTCCTCAGTCATTTTGTCATATCACAGCTGATCTTTGTATTTTTTTCTGCAGTTCTTGTCCAAATGTGGGGGCAGACACTGCTCGAAGTTGTACAGCTTGGTTTTCCCAGGAGTGAGGACCCATGCCAGGACATCTCCTCTCTGCTTCCTGTCAATGCAGCCTTGCACTACGCCAGTTCTGCATAATACTTTCTCTACATGTTTAGCTTAATGTTTTGGAACAGGTGGAGAAGAGGTTGACTCAGTTCATCCCTCTTAGTTTACGCTGAACTGACTGTCAGTGCAGACGATGTGAACTCACTCAGTACACTGACCTCTAGTTCTACAGTTTGGTGGCTTCCAGTGAATTTCCAATAACTCCTCAGAAAACACCTCTGCGCTCTTCATGGCTCTGGGCTCCTCACTTTTTTCTCTACTACCTCCATTATTTTATACTCTCTTCATAGAGGGGACTTATTCTGTTATACTTGTCTAGTAACAAAATGAGTGCATTTCTAGGATTAATTAACTCTAAGTATTTACAATCACCTGGGACACAATCTTCAGCATTTTAAGTAAAGCAAAGTGGCAGTTATCTTTCAGCTACAAGTTATAGAACTGCCAGACTCTGCTACAAAAGCTGTATCCATGAATGACTGGAAAATCTGGGTAGCCAACTAATTGCTAGCATCAGTTACAGTAATGGCAGTGACATTTTAGAATACCAAACACAGTTGGTAAGTTACTGTTTTAGAGCAGATGTATAAATTCAGCACACTTTCATCAAAACCAGAACACGCATCTAGCAAACTGGAACTTGATGTCAGCAGTAAACATTTGTACAATGAATACAAACATGCAACGTGAGAGAGTTCTGTGCCATCCCTTTGGTAACCCAGCACCAGGCTAGGTGTAAGAAATTGTTTCACATTAGATTAGCTTTCTTGACTGAAGAGACAAATTCACCAGAAAAAAAAAGAAAAGAAAAAAGAAAAAAGTGCCCACTTGTGCAAGTCAGAGACAAACAGTGACCTTGCCATATGTGATATCTGTTAGGCAGAATCTTTTATGCTGGTTAAAGAACTAAACTGCTCACAGGCAATGTCTTTGACAGCCTTACAAGCTTCAAAATACGGGGAATGGTTAATGTGAGAGCGTGAAATCTGTTCAGCCCAGTGTTAACTTCATGGCTGTGGCTTTTAGAGCCAGGAACACGCAGGAATATTTTTGCCTGGTTACAGCACACCAAAGGACAGAAGCAACTGAAGCAAAGAACAGAAACAAACAGCAGAGTCATAGAAGCTGTTGGCATGAAACAGTTAAAAATACTTGACTCGTGTATTTTCAAGAATTGAAGGACTAGCTGTGAAAAGCTCTACTGACTTCCAGGGAACCAGGCTGTAAACAACACAGAGAACTAAAGATGAAGACAGTATAATATAACTGATGGGTACAAATATTCCACATGTCCAGCATCAGGCGAGGTGCTTGTCAAAAAGGCATCCACAGCTGTTCCCTTTTCGGGCTGTTTACTCTACAGGAGGATTTACCATCTGTGCAGAAAAACAATACACACACCAGAAATCAGTGTCTGTCAGATGGAGCCTAGTCTCGTGGCTATGGCACAGGACAAGCAGTCAGGAGATTTGGATTCTATTTATTGCTCTCCTGGTGACTTCCAGAGCAAATAAGGGGAAATCACTTTGCTGCTCTGTGTCATGTTTTCCTCCAACATACTACTTTACCAAATTAGTGGTACGAACACCAATTGTTTGTATTTATAAAGTGTTTTTTGTTCTTTGAATTGTATTGCTAAAGCAGAACTGAACAAGACACGTGTATTTGCACAGCATTTCTAAAGCTTTAGGAATAGCAGCTCAACCTTTCTACTGTAGCAAAATA
Source organism: Alectoris magna (assembly GCA_030625065.1). Lineage (NCBI taxonomy): Eukaryota > Metazoa > Chordata > Aves > Galliformes > Phasianidae > Alectoris > Alectoris magna. The sequence continues at coordinate 281,299 of CM060576.1, forward strand.
AAAGGCCATAGAATCACCAAATGCAGCCCCTGGCTCCACACAGGACTACCCAAAACCCAAACCCCATTTCTGAGAGCAGTGTCCAAAATCTCCTTGAACTCTGGCAGCTCGAGGCTGTGAGCTGGGGAGCCTGTTCCACGCCTGAACACCTTCCAATTGCCTGTAAAGTATATCACATAAGACTCAAAACCAGTCCAAGAGTCACTGCGCTCATCTCTCCTCCAAACTTTGTATAATAAAGAAGTGATCTCTTAGAGATCATGGCAATGAAAACATCAGAAATATTTGACAAAAGAGAAAGATAAAATTTGTTCAGAAGTAAGCTAATGCAAAAGACCACAAATGTGGGGAATTTGGATATTCTGCTCTGATTTTTTTTTTATCTTCTTATTGAGATTGTGAATTAATGACATTGAAGGTCAACGTATTCTTTGTTCAGAATGTACAGTTCACAGCACCACGCTTTGCAAGCTCAGTAACTTCACAAACTGTGCCAGCAGAGATACATAACATTGAGCTCCAGTTTGCTTAAATGTTTCATGAGCTTCTTGGATTGCCCTTACTCTGGGATTAGCCCTGAGTCTATACCAAAGCAGGTCACATAGGGGTTTTAACTGAGAACACTTTTAAAAAGCCTAACAACATAAAATAGTTATGATTCAGGTTCTAAATGAAAATATGTAATAATGATCCATGATTTATGGAGCAAGACTGAATAAGTAGGATAAGTACTGTTGTTAGTTCCACTGCTATATTTTGGTGGGATATGAGTTCTGCTCCTCTGTGGCATTTAAAAAGGCTTTGTTCCACTAAAATTAATGTGGCTGCTGAAGTACTGTAATATTGTAATTAATATTTCCTGTAAGCTCTGTCGCCCACTGAATAACTGCATGATCAGTTCTACTCCTTTACTATCACAGTGTGGATGATAGTTTACATAAGGAAAACAATCCAGCCATTTTTGTGTTTCCTTTTAATTCTTCTGTTGTTATTGAGCCCTAAACAGTCTTTTTTTGTTTTGTTTTTACTGCCCTGTAATGAGTCACTAGCTTATTTAACTTAATTTTATTGTAATTGTTATCTTTTCATTCTTGTTTTTTTCCAGTCGGTTACTCATAAGACCACAAGATGTAAACAGGACACTCTTGCTTGGACAACTTCTGAGGGTAATTTTTTTCACCACTGCCCAAATTCAGAGCAAGCTACCAAACGGTCCTCACTTCCAAAGAACTTTCACTTCAGTCCATATATATTTTACCATGTCACATTTCTGTTGATCTCTACATCTTCCAGCTAAGAGATCTGCCTGTCTGGTTTGGATATTTTCTGGAAGCTTTCTTGGGCTTTCCTTCCACGTCTGATCTAAATCTTTCCATGGGAGTTTTAGTGACAGGAAATAAAGTTAACTTTTACATAATTTATTCTGCAGCAAATAATTTTTTAGACTTTTTCTTGCTATACTTCTCTTTAACTTGGTTTCCTAAGGAAAGGGGACTTATGTGGTTGTGCTATGCTTGCGTATGTTACATACGTCTTTATTCATCAGTCAATAACTTTCCACTAAATCTGATACAAAGACAGAGGTCTAAATTTTGTTAAGACTGTATGTATCACTGTAGTAGTCAGAGATTTTATTAATGAAGAGTAAAGCTTCTGCAGAAGTGACCTTATATTCAATACCACCGAAAACAGATGAGAGAGAAGACCTATAGGAAAATTTTCCAGTGGAGGTTGCACCCATGAGAATACACACTAAAAGATGTAAGGGCATAGAAAAGCAAAATTCATTAGTTTTGCTTCTTTTTGGACTTTTCTTCCTATGAGACTATGTTTATATGAGACTAATGGTTTATAAATGTGCAATACATTTGATTAGAACCAGTTCAAATTTTGGACCAAATACATTCTTTAATACTTTTGCTTATGTTAATTTGCAGCTTTAAAACTCTTATATGTATCCACAGAACTAGCAGACTTAGAAAAACTAACAAAGATTAAATATCTTTTGCACGGCTCTTTGCAGTTTTTACATTAAGTTCATGGAGTATTTTGTAGTAGTGTGCACCACAGAATCTCAACAGTCTCTGCAAATAATGTCCATAAGACAATAAATTAATGATATAGATGCCACCAAACTGCTGTAGGTACTAGCCATTGTCCGGTAGCATTAAACAGTTTGGGGACACCATGCTTTGAAAAGCATTTTTAATGGGGAACTTTGGAGAAGTCATGAGAAGTGATGATGAATTTTAGGCACAGGCTTTGACAAATTCCAGGTGCTGTGGAAGAGCCTTGGAGATTAATAATATAGTGAATTTCTCTGATTCAGTATGGAGCTGGCCACCTCCTCACAGCAGGAGGTACCAGGATGCTTGGAATGCCACCCACAGGAGAAGAGGTCAAGCTGAACTTCTGACCATTGTGATCACTGAAAAATCTGTGGCTGCTTTTGCAAGAGTTAACACCAGTTAACTGAAGTCAGATTCCAGCTTGGGTAATTCCATTCTGCCTCTCTAAAATTCCCCTTTTATTTCAAACAGATGCAATATTTTTTCACTTCCTTCATTAATGACTGCCAAGCAGTTTTGTATGCTTTGTTGAGTACTTGCTGTGTTTTACCCCAAATGTAGCTACAATAACTCACTGAATGTCCCGCGCAGTGCTTTGGTGCACTCAACACTATTTGTGGGAAAAATTCATATGCAGAACTGCTAAACATACATATACAACACTACAGCTTGTAGCAAACAACCACCAAAAGATAGCACTAAAAAGATTTTGTCCCATGAAGAGATCTACAGAGTATGAAGCAGAAGATCTAACCTTTAGTTTTAGCTCTACTACTTATCACCAATAGCAACGTGGTTGTGTTCATTCATGATCTATAAGGGTCAAAAACCACCTTAATTTTACTTTGGAATAAGTTCTTTGGACCCTTAATTTCTGTGCCTCAGTACTCATTAGTAACAATAAAGCAGCAATGCTCATCCAGATAAGTATTAATATTTACAGCAATGGATGCTTGGTGGTCATTTTCAGAGGGAAATGTACTTGCATTTCCCATTTCTTCTAAGAAATACAAATTGACAGATGAATAGGTTGATCAATTTACACTATATTTGGTGCTAAATAACTCATAGTGCTTGGTGGCAGTAAAAGGAAACAAAGAAGTACAGCTAGCAACTCTAATTAAAAGCATGCTCAACGAGACAGAACTGGAGCTTGGTCTTAATGAGCAGGCAATAGAGATAATGTAAAAGCAATTACCTTAGCAGAGGCAATTTACTGAAAAATTGTTTTTACTGAGCACCAACTTACTGAGTTCATAGGCTTGCTGCCAAGAAACAGAGCAAATTAGTGCCACTTCCTATGGAGAGAATGAGCAGTGGCCACCTGCCTGCCAAGCAGATACCTGCCACCTCAGCTTTTCGCACATAGCCTGTGATTTCTCTGTGTCAATAAGAATACCACTTCCAATCTGTACTCAGCAATCAAATATACTGGTATGGTATCTCTTGTCAAGAATGACACCACAGTACATTATAAACTTAATAAAGTAATCTACCATTTATCTTTCTTTGTTGAACCATAATGTGCGACCAGATGTTGCAGCAGTTTGAGATATTGGTGTAAATCCGAATTGCTCCATTAACTTCTGAACTTTCATCAACATAACTGAGGCAAGAATCTGACTCTTCGATCATAACACACTTCTTCCAGGACTGAAGTTCAGTTGACACAACAATTTACCGAGAAATTGGAGAGGTAACTAAGAAATGCAAATGGAAGGAGTATTCGAGTTTCCTTCTCAAGGACAGCTATGAACTAGCAGTGACACATATATCAAAAGATAACCCTCTGGGTTTTTCTGCCATCCGTAGGATTTTTAAATTCAAGTAACACGCACTAAATTTTTATTAAAAACAAAAAAAAGAAAGCAAAAAAAACCCCAACAAAAACAGTAAATGTGTAGCCTCTTGGTTGCAATTCAAGTTCTAATAAAACTGTTTATTGAACTCCTTGACCCCTTCCTGGAATCTGCCTGAGCTTCCCAGAACTTTGTGTCATGTGGTTCTCGGTCATTAATAACTAAGTATGACACAGCAGTTTAGACGCACAGCCCTCTCTGCTCAAGCAGGCGCCAGGACACAGCACAGAGAACACAAACAGCTCAGCCCAGGCTTCACGATCCAGTCCCAGAGCAGCACTGCTGTGATGCAGCAGCAAGCAAAAAGGGCAAACACAGGAAGTGATTCATCTGAGTACAGTACAACGTGTGGGACACGATCAAAAAGATCCCAACGGTTGGTCAGCACAAGTACAGTACTGGGCAAATGGCTGCAGGCTCCAGTCTGGATATTAGCTGATCTCCCACTCTGTTTACATGGAAAGACTCCTCCAGCAGCCAGCTGTGCATTAAAAGCAGCTGGCTCGTGCTAAGGAGGGTCAGTGAATTTAGAGACCTCTGAATACGTCTGATCCATTCTATCCACCCACTCATTTACATTTATGTATCCCTTCTGGCTTCTGCCTGGAAGTCTTTGGCTTTCAAACTAGAGATCTCTCTAGCAGTTCTCCAGCTTTTGGCTTGCTTTAGTGTTCGCTGATTCTGTTTCCTTGCCAATTCCCAAACCCTAGCAGCACCCCCTGGCTCTCCCCAGCCCCATAGCTACTTAATCATCTCTTCCTGTGACAACTGGACTGCAGCTAAGAAATTCTGAGTGTCAGTTCCCCAAGGGCAGAGCTGTTGCATTTGCTGCAGCAAGATATATCCAGGTATAATCTGGTTTGCCAACTATATGCTTAAAAGGAAAAAAGGAAGGAATATTGCCGTATAGAGGAGTAAAGTGCATTCTACTGGAAGATGCTGCACTTTTGAGTTATGCTGGAATGAATAGGACTCATTGTGAATAGATTCAAAAGTCATATTTTTGCCAGATTTGGATTTAGTTACACAGACATCTCTCCTGTAAACAGATTAAAGAAAAAAAAAAAAATCTTATGGACCTATGGGCAAAACCAGTTTACTTTCTGTCCAGTTCCTTTCATTGACATTCATTGTAATTTCACTGGACTGGCCCAGAACTTGCTGTAGGAACAGCTGTAGGAGGAGAGGAAATTGAAATTTCAAAGTAGCTGGATAGTGACATATTAAAGTAAATTATGACAATTTTTTCCTTCCTATTTGTGGCGTAATCTTCCTCTGCTTATTTCTTCCTGTTTCTTTCCACTGTATCTACAATGCACATTTGCAAACACCATTCCTCTGCATACTCAGTCAGTTAAAGTTCATTTGTTAAGGGAACAGAAATAGCCCTGAGTCCCTGGAATAAAGTCTCCAGCACCCAAGTCCATTGCCACCTTCTAATACAAGTATCAGGCAAGATTTGACCCACACTCTTAAATATAAACACAATTCAGGTACAACATTTGAAACAAAAACAACCTATGGAAATGAAAGCATTTGCCGACACATCCAGCTCTCTCTCTGGTGAGAGAATGAGAGAATAAACAGCTTATGACAGGTCTTATTTGTACTGCTTTAGTCAAGGCTGGGAGGTGTTCAAGAACGGTGATGGGGCTGACACTGACGCTACTCTAGAAAGAATCCATTCTCTTCAGAGAAATGAAGAGCTCTAGACATGAGACTTTTAATTTAAGTGAATTCAGAACAAGCTGAGTACTCTCTGACTTACCTACTGTAAGTAGTTAGCTAACACATTCCGCACCCTGGTCTAGACAAAGCCTAGAAGCAAGGAAAGCAAACGAATGACACATGGTGTAGAGACTGTATGAGAGAGAAAAAATGAAGAGAGACACTGTGAGAAAAGCAGCACAGACAAGAAGAAAGACAATGAAATGGAAAAAAACCAAAACACTACAGTGAGCAGGAGCAGCAGAGCATTGGAGGGTGCTCTTCTTCCTAATCCATAACACATGCTTCCTCTTAACTCCGGTTATGTGTTTGTTTATTTGTTTTGTGTTTTTGTAAAATGAATCACACTTATTTAAAAAAAAGTACAGATTTAAATTACAGAGGGCAGAAATCTCATTGTACGTCAGCTGCTTTGGCAAACCCCATAGGTAGTTCAAGAGGAAAAGCTGCTCGGGAATGTTCTGATGAAGTTACTCTGATTTTTTTTTTTAAAGGAAAATGATGCTATGTTGAACCTGAAACTTCTCATGAGAACAAGCGTTGGAGCTATCCTATTTTGTACAAATCTTAAATATGCATTCACTTTCATCTCCCACTTCCCACAGAAGAGCTCTGACCAAAATCATCTCTTTATTTAGGTCCAGTAACTTGCTGAATTTTTAATCAAAATAGAAGAGCACAACAGCAGAGCCCTAAAGCAACCAGTCTAATGATTAATATCATCACATTAGGTTTAGGGCATGAGTTCTACTCACATCCCAGCTACTTGCCCTAGCTACGGTGCTATTAATGACTTTGGGGTAGGGCTTACGTGTTCTTCAAGGACAGTCTGGGGGAGGTGAACATTTTAACTCAATGTAGAGAAGAAAATGTTTAAAGAGCTTGAAAATTTTAACTGCTTCCCCAACTCTATTCAAGAAATGTGCAAAAGTTCAAATACCATGTGACAAACCCATCCTTTGTAGGTAGTAATTTGTTTTCCAGGTTAGTGTTTGCCAGGTTTGAAGATGAGTATATGCAGCATGTGTGTGTCTGTCTGCAAACCCAGGATATGGAATATGGGACCTGGTATTTGGAGACTGTGTTGTATGTCATGCATATTTCTTGTTGTGTGGGTTACGTGCTTTATGTTCCTTTGTACATAGATGGCTTAACTGGACATCTGTATCATTTGCATTTCTGAGTATCTATCAAAAACATGAAACAAACCTGGAGAAAATCTTCACATTTTATCTCTTAAATGTCACATGTAAAAACAAACGCAAACACATCCTTTCATCCAGTGTCCTTGCTCTAATGGTGTGAAAGAGTAGTATGATGTATAACTGCTGTTTCCTTATTCTAAAGCCCTACTGATGGGTAGAATTTGTCTGCAACCTCTGTTAACCAAAGAAGAGTTCTGTCCAAGCACTCTCCATCCAAAGCAACAGGCTTCCATAGTGTACTTGGAGTCATACAAATGAATGTGGGAATTCAAAATAAAATTTGACAAATACTAACTGGATAGATAACAATATTAAGACTGAAATTAAAATATGTAAAGATACTTTCCTCCACATTTTGTGGAGGACAGATGTTAGGTATGTATTCAGTTTGGAATATGAAAAGTGATGGACTGGAATAGCAATACCCAGTCTCTTGGTGGTAGTGATTCTGATGGTGGAAGAATTTGAAGACAGTCAGCTTTGGCCCTTTGGGCCCAGGCATCCAGACATGTGCAAGTAACTGAAACACAGGTGTTTCACTGCTACATTTCTGGGTGGATGTTCTGTCACAGTACGGAATATATTGTGGGTATGGCCTCACCATGGCATAACTGTTACGCAGATAGGAGGGGCATGTACATTTTGAACACGACAGAGACATCTCCCATCGTCTGACTGAGAAGAGGAAAAGAACAGGATCAAGACCACCACCACAAGGCACCTGGCACCCTGGAGAGGAGCGGGGGCAGAGGGCTGAGGGGCACTGGAAGTCACAGGGAAGTTCCCTTTGCAGTTAAATCCTCTACGTGACCAAAGCCTTGAGCCTGTTTTGCTTCAAACAACATTCCATTCAAAGTGTGACTTAATTTTTAGGGCCCCATCCAAAGCCCTCTAAAGACAATAAGAGTTTTTCCATTGACTCTAGCAGCCTTTGGATAAATGCCTTGATCCTGAAAGCCTGATCCACATGAGAAAGGCTATGCACAAAAAGAGCAAATCCAGAAATCCTTTCTGAGATTTTACCCAATCCTTTTGTAGGTATGTATAGAAAATTATGCCAGCTAATGGAACGGATTGTCTTGAGGGAGATCACGCGGCAGGTGTGGGATGACCAGGAGATCGGACCTAGCCAGCATGGGTTTGTGAAGGGCAGGTCCTGCTTGACCAATCTGATCTCCTTCTATGATCCTGTGACCCGTCTTATGGATGAAGGAAAGGCGGTCGATGTGGTCTACTTAGACTTCAGCAAAGCCTTTGACACTGTCTCCCATGCTATTCTCCTTCAAAAGCTGGCAGCCCGTGGCTTGGATGGGTACACTCTCGGCTGGGTAAGGAGCTGGCTGGAAGGCCGGGCCCAGAGAGTGGTGGTAAATGGAGTCAAATCCAGTTGGAGACCAGTCAAGAGTGGTGTTCCCCAGGGGTCGGTGCTGGGGCCTGTCCTCTTCAACATCTTTATTGATGACTTGGATGAGGGCATTGAGTGCACCCTCAGTAAGTTCGCGGATGACACCAAATTGGCAGGGAGTGTCGATCTGCCTGAGGGTAGCGAGGCCCTGCAGAGGGATCTGGATAGACTGGTGAGCTGGGTTGAAGCCAATGGGATGAAGTTCAACAGGACCAAATGCCGGGTCCTGCACTTTGGCCACAACAACCCCAGGCAGCGCTATAGGATTGGGGCGGAGTGGCTGGAGGACTGTGTTGAGGAAACAGACCTGGGGGTACTGATTGATGCTCGGCTGAACATGAGCCGACAGTGTGCCCGGGTGGCCAAGAAGGCCAACGGCATTCTGGCTTGCATCAAAAACAGTGTTACTAGCAGGAACAGGGAGGTAATTGTCCCCCTGTACTCGGCATTGGTGCGGCCGCACCTCGAGTACTGTGTTCAGTTTTGGGCCCCTCACTGCAAGAAAGACATTGAGGCCCTGGAACGTGTTCAGAGGAGGGCTACGAAGCTGGTGAGGGGTCTGGAGCACAGGCCTTATGAGGAACGGTTGAGGGAGCTGGGATTGTTCAGCCTGGAGAAGAGGAGGCTCAGGGGAGACCTTATAGCTCTCTATAACTTCCTGAAGGGAGGTTGTGGTGAGCTGGGGGTCGGCCTCTTCTCTCGTGTAATCAGTGATAGAACTAGAGGGAATGGTTTCAAGCTGCGCCAGGGGAGGTTCAGGCTGGACATTAGGAAGTATTACTACTCGGAAAGGGTAGTCAGGCATTGGAATGCACTGCCCAGGGAGGTGGTGGAATCACCGACCATGGGAGTGTTCAAGAAACGTTTGGATGTTGCGTTGAGGGGTATGATTTAGCTGGGAAGTATTGGTAATGGTTGGACTGGATGATCTTCTAGGTCTTTTCCAACCTCGATAATTCTGTGATTCTGTGATTCTGTAAGCCAATTTAGTCCAGTTGCGCACACTATCAACTTCACGTTCCATTTGATGATCACACAACTTTGTAAGGATAAATCCTTTGGTCCTATACTCCCACATAACTGTTCCTGCTTGCAGTGTTGATAAATTGATTTTCACCCTGCTTGGCTTTATTATACCTAAGACTGTTATCAGAATGTAATTCACAAACCATTTAGTACAGACTTCAGAATACACAGTATAGTTACAGCCTATGGTTCACTTCTACTTAAAAGCAGTCTTCATTACAGAAAGCTAAGATGTTCAAACTGTAGTGTAGGTAAAATAAGTAGGACTAATGCTTTCACATGCTATTTTTGGGGACCATGGTATTTTTTAGTAATATCTGTATTATCTTTTTTGGCCATTTTGGAAGACATACCTTGCTGTGTTCGAATAAGACCTCCTTAAGCCCCAGCATTCAACCATAAAAGAAGATAAAGTTCAAACAATGAAACATTTGTGCTTTGCAACTCCCTCCACACAAGCTGAATTTTCACAGAAAATATTGTCTGAAAATATTTCAAAAATTCCTAGGCATTACTCTCTCTATAAACCTACCATCCAACCGTAATTCTCTGACTGAGCAGCTATCTGCTGGGACACCTTGCTTATATGCATGCAGCTGGAGAGCACAGTGCTTGTCAAAACCCCTTAGATGCCAATAAGCACAGACTCAGCTCAAAATGTTTAGTCTATGCCTGAGTTTTCATACAACTACTGCTAGCCCTTTTGGTGTGTGAACAATATTTATAACTTTTTTTTTTCTTTTTTTTCTTTTTTTTTCTTTTTTTTCTTTTTGCTTGGATAACTATGTCTATGCCCTGCCTGCTCTGCTGACTACAGGGTTATTTTGGTTAACACAGAGAATGGGGTCCGATGTGACTCATAGCACAAGTAATACAGTAAGTATTGGTAATGAGGGAAATGGAGGTAGAACAGCTCCTTTACCTCCACATTCAGTTCTGATGTAAACCTACTTTGTTGATTTCTGTCATTGCTTTATCTTGTAAAGCTGTGCTGCTTCATTTTAAGCACAACCAAAACCTCAGATTGCCTCACAGAACTGAGTGCACAAGGATCCATAAATGTCATTTCCCAGGATAATCCTTGACTTTTGTTTGGGTCTGTCAATTTTCACTTAATATTCACAACTTTTTAATTTGTTATTATTATTTTGCATTATATTTGAAAATTTTAAGAGTCTCTTAAGAAGCAGAAAAGGGGGAATAATTAAAGAAAAAATGCAGAGAATAATTCAAATCCAGTGTGACTTTACAGATGTGACAGACATTGATTTGTGCCCTTAAGGAAGGAAACAGGATGCTGTGGTGGGCCAGAGCTCTCAGCCATCATTTGACTGCAAAATATTCCCCTAGGACTAATTTTGTAATATACAGTCACACAAAAACCATCAGCAGCTTCTGTTCACAAGCTCTGTGACGTAGTCTGTACTGTTGCTGTGCTTGCATTAGGATGATCTTTTACATTATTTTGATGCCAGTGTAATACAATGGACAATTATTTACTTGATTTAAGAACAGCCACTGAGCTACCACATGACTTTGAGCAAGTTACTTGTGTGTGCTGTTTTTTTTCTTTGATATACTTCCAGATCTTTAGATCTTCTTCTAATCATAAATAAAAGTATTAATAGTGATGACAGGAAAGAGTGCAACATGAGCACTATACATGGAGACAGAACAAGGTAATACAATACAATTTTCAAACACCATCTGCAACCAGATTTGATAAAAACAAGACTAATTTTATAAGTATTGATCCCTTAGCATCCTGTTTTGAATGATAAGCTTGATTGATTGGTTTGCTAAATAAGCTCTTTCATGCTCTTTTCAAGTAGTAAGTGCAAAACCAAGCTTCAGCTTTAAATTGGACAAGCATAAGAAATAAAGAGTTTAACACAACACTCCTGCCACTGACTCTGGTGAGTACTGAATTCACATAAACATGGCAGCACTGCATCCTAATTAGTACAAGATTTCTCATGCTGTACTAAAGACTTTACTGCTTTTCGTTATTAGACTTAAGGTGTTGCACAGACAGATCCTTGGATGCCCAATCTAATACTCAGTGTTCCATGCACAATGCTAGACATGGTGTCTGTCATGGTGTCTGTAAGATATCCCGATCGTACTGTTGATTTAAATTCAATCTAGCTTTCAGAATGCAGACTTGAGACTGAAGAGCTGCTTATCACAAAGAGAGGATCAGTAGTAAAAGAAATGGGAAGATTAGGAAGAAGAGACTGGAAAGCATAAAGGCTCTGTCGAAGACTCCTAGCGCTTGAGTGACTGTAGCCTGAGCAATCCAGGGTGGGTGATTTGATATAATAAGGATGGTAAACAGGACAAGATCAAGGACAGAAAAGGAAAACAAAAACAAAAACAAACAAACAAAAAAACATTCAGGGCTCAGATAATAGTGATACAGAAATCCCATGCACTGGTTGTTGTTAACAGTGTCTGTGTGACACATTCACACCATAGCAGGGTGGGTGGGGCTGGTTGCTGATCTCAGCCTGATTGACGTTAATGACATTCTTCCAATGGCTGTGGCTTTCCTCATACCACACCCAGGAGGGGTCAGAGGCAAATTCCTCTTGAGTACTAATGTGAAAATACCATATTTTTAGTCAAGTTTTTAAATGATGCCAGGTGTTTGCTCTGGTTGCACTAACTAGTCTAGTGCAGTTGAAGCTCAGCCTGCACTTCCCAGCAATGTACCTACAACTCAGCTTGAGATTGCAACCACTGTTTTTAATCCAGTTCCAGACACCAAAAAGATCATACGCATCTCCACGATAGTGCCTCTTAAGCAGTGAAGACAGCAACATCTGTGAGCGTGGATACAAGCCCAGCGTAGTATTGTCAACTGTGGTGTTTATTTGTGTTGCCTAGAAGCCCCATTAACAGATCAGGATTGTGTATGACAGACAAAATAGTTCCACTTTCCATGGAAGGATTATTTACTTCTGTTGCTTTTGTTCTGTCTGCTATGAAAAGCTTTACTTCTGTCAATGAAGAGAAGCACCAAAAGTTGAAACTGTTGTAGGACCACTGTCTTCAAGGCAGCAAGACTACAAATCCTGAAACAGTCCCTGAGCAAAGATATCAAAGTATTTTGCAAAGTTGAAACTTGTAGCAAGCCAGACTGTGAGCTTTGCCGACCAGATCCCAAGACCACTGAAAAGCAAAACCTAACAGCAAAAAGGAATCATAGCCTCTCAAGAGAGAAGTCTTTTTTAAGAAGAATGCCATACAAATGCATTGCTTGCTTCCACATTTTCAGACGCTGTATATCTGAAAATCACAGCACTGTGCTGAATACCAAGCAGATCCCAGAAAAGCTAATAGAAACAGTTAAAGATCAAATTTCCTGAAAATCAGAATCCTTTTAATCTAAAATTAATTAAGCCATTACTTTTAGAAATTTCAACTGATAAATAACTAATTCATGCCATATCTAACTTCAGTAATGCCAATGACTCAAAATCAACGTGCTGGAGACTTTAAGAGGCAGTTTCATAATAGCTTGATAGGAAGTCTGTGAAACCTGTATGCCATGGTATTCATGCCAGCCTCATTACTATCCCCCTGGCAAGGCTGCTTGCATGTTCTGTCCTGTTCTCTTTTCCAACCTCACAATCTCTCATCAGGATCAGTAATAGCCCTGTGGAAGCAAAAAGTAGACTAACCTGGATTGTTCCAGTGTCTCCAAACGTGTGGCAGAACACAGGGCTGCACAGGTGGAGGAGGAAGGATGCCTTTCTCTTACCTACCTCGTGTACACAGAGGCGATGGCTCAGTCCATACCTGATCATGAAGCAGACAGCCAGGTGAGCATGCACACTCCTTGCACTGCTCTTCCTCACCCTAGCAAAGAAAAGTCATGGGTGCTTTTAACCAGCGATGCAATAAGTGCCAAGTTCCATTACTATGGACCCTTGCATGAATCACAGACCGCTACCACCTAGACCTCAAGTGTGAGCTCATTTCATGCTGGCAGGTACACCATGACATAAATACACAGCCTGGAGCCTTTCAGGTATAGAAATTCCTTCAGGGTCTGAAAACCTGGCTAAGGGTAAGTGCAGGTCCATCTACAGCAAGACAAATATTTGTTGATGCATGTGTACATGAAGAAAGAGAAGACAAATCTTTAAATAAATTAGAATGCATTCTGAAAAGGCAAGATCAAACAGTGAAACGCTTTTAAATGCTTTTAAATAAATATTCTGGACTAACTTCCTAGATCATATTTTCTAGAATAGAGATCTATATTAGCCTTTTAACAGTCTGCCTACTTCCAAATTTTGCAAGAACATATTCTTCTCTTTCTTTTCCATTTTCCTGGTGACCAGTAACACATACGCATTTTCTCAGGGCTATAACAGTGATTCCTTCTTGAAGGTGGTTCTATTCAGCACTTCACATTAAGGCTGAATGTTGACGCTCAAAATGCTAATCACAAAAATAAGAGGACAGAACAATTGGGCGTTGCTTATAGAGCAGTGAAGTTGCAAATCAGCTGCTGAGGACAAATACCAGACACCAACAGGCTCCGAAAGAACAGAGACCTGAGATACTTAAACGCAGTTCACTCCCCCTAACATAGTCCTTTGAGGTTGCAGTCCTTTCTAAAACAAAATGTCTTTCCCACAGAATGTACTCTACATCTGCTCTAGGCCTTTCTAGAGGAAAATGGGGATGTGGCACAGGCTCTCCCTGTGCAGCGGGTTCTCATTGCAGCCAACTAAGTTCACTACTGCTACGTGACTGAAAATGCAACTCCTGGGCAAGTCATTCTAATAAGCATCTGTTTACATTTTTGGATACATAATGTTAGTTGATTGTATTCAGTAACTTAAACTAATCTCAGAAAGTAACACTGGAATGTTCTGGCCATCACGATATTACAGAGGAAAGCCTTTTTTTATTATTATTCCTACACCAGCAAGATCTGCAGACCAAAGACTGGGGACAACAAAATGACATTCAGTGCAGATAGGTAGTAACAACGACTTGTTTACCATGAAAAAGGGCATGCTGGTAGAAGAAAAAGGTAGAAAAACTGAGGGACTTTTTCCTTGGGTAATAGCTCAGGAAAAAGAAGCAGAAAGAGTTAAGCAATCAGAAATAGGATATGTTGTCTTTGAATGTCCTGTGAGTTTTCAGTTGCCCTCAGCAGCAATTTAGGTTTCAGAACTATTTACAGAGCAGAAACAGAGCATAGACTTGTAATGCCTTCAGACTGTTTTGAAGTGAAGGAAAGACACAGTCCACAGAGTAGAAAGCCAGGAAGTCTATGACCAGAGTGGGTTTCCAGCTCTTCTGCTATGTTCTAGAGGGTCTGAGCCATGAGATAGCATTTTCCCTTTGTCAGTGTCCTGGTTTTCTCCTAAACCCAAAACATAGCATCGTAAGACACTATGAAGAAAGCACCAACTCCATCCCAGCTGAAACTGGCACACCTAGTCAGATATGCTGCTCGCCATTGCAGCAGTGTGCTACATAAGATTGGAATCAGAAAAAATTCACATCCGATCTATACTTCCTGATTGCAGCTTCTTCTGCACGCCAAAATCTTTCATCTGGCATCTTTGGTGGAGTCACTTGTAAGCTACACTGATGGCAAGAGACTGGGAGTTTGTGAACTGTCTCCTATTGCTTTGCAAATCTGAGTCAGGCACAGAAATAAGAGGGACGGGGAAAAAATAGAAAGGGAGAAGTGGTTAAGGCATTCCTGTGTGACGCAAATGCAGTGATGTCAGAGTTAGAGACCACAGACATCTCTGCCAAAATGAATGGGATTCCAGCAGGCTCCAGCTGGTCTCAGGGTTTGTGCATTCTGCGCTGTTTCCTGGATACCAGCAATTCCCAGCTGTAAACTGAGCAACCATTAACCCCTTCCCTATTGCGGGTTTCCAGACAGCCACTCACCAGGGAGGTTTTTCCCTTCCTGGTAGAAGATTCCAACATTTCATAATCAAGCATCCTTATTGAATCAGTGGCTAGTTTAAAAATAACCCCTTGACCCAAACTGTCTGGGAGAGCTATCAAGAACAATAAAAAAAAGGATGCTTTTATACAAAATATCATTTCTTATCTGATCTCTCAACTGCATCCTCAAGGCCTGCATTTTCATTCCCCACTTACACAGGCAGGTTTCTACCTCTTCCACTTTCCTACGAGCTTAACTTTTCTTTCCTATTTCCCCCCCCCCCACCCCCCCCCTTTTTTTTCTCCTCCCCTTTCTTCCTATCTCCGGAATAAGAAGATAAGCCACAACTCTAACTCTGAAAGTGGGAATAGATCTGAAGCCCTGGACCTGACGTACAACTCACAGAAATTTTCGTGAGGGAAAACTTCCAAATTCTTAATCTAGTGCCTGATTCCCTCTTGGCACAAACTGAAAACCTAATTTTGGATCACAAAACCCTGAACTTCCCGAAAGTAAAAAATTTTTTTTGGCTAAGCTGGCTCTCCCACAGCTGGGAGAGAACAAGAATCTGAACTCAGGCCAGACCAAGATAATCAAACATCTGAATTATTAATCACTATTAATAAAAAGGAATTTAAGCTGCAAGTGCAAGTTCCACTGCTCTTCTCTGGGTATGGATTGAAGGAATAGAGAGCCGAGGAAAAAATCGTGACACAGATTAAGATATCAGAACAAATCTCATAAACAAAGTACTAAGCTGGCAAGCAGAATGTATGAGTTACTCTGAAAATTACTATGCACCAAAGAAGTAAAAAACCAAATACATATAACATCAGAGCATGTTAAAATTATGATTATTACTTTTTTTCAGCAGGAATGAGACAAACTTGTCCAAAACCTAAAAAAGTAGAGTAACTCCATTAAGAGCTAAATTCCATTTCTAGCCCGATCAGCACAAACTTCTGCTGCCATCACAATAAGCCCATATACACACTGACTAATTTACCCGACAAGGAATGTGGGTTGGTGGTTCCCAACCAAAAGGCACCGCTTTCTTTAGGGCAGCCTCTAGCAGAGCACTGAACCTGAGCCCAACGCAGAGAGGGATGGGCCCCGCGCTCTGCACTGCACAGGCAGCCAGTCTCACCTGCCTATTTCCAGTTGCCTCAACTAGCCAGGAGCTTAAACAGGGCAAATGTTGGGTCCCTTTCGCTGCTTTTCTAAGGATCAAATTTTTATGGTTTGTGCATTCACATTTTTCTCTACTAATGTGAAAACTGATAATTCTCACATGGCTGGAAGAATACAACTTACTTAAAAAAATACTGAAATCTGAAATTTGTAGAAGTTGATCCTGGAGTTTCATTTCCCTTGGCATGTGGTTGACACGGTAGCTGGATAGATTCCCATTCAAGAGGCAGGCCTCACAGCCCACAGCAGTTGGCTATCTGAGGACAATATTTGTGGACCCTGAGCACACAGATTACCACCCTGGCAGCCCTGCAGAGAGTGCTTTGCTGCTTGCTCTCTATCCCATTCTTCTATTCCAACTCATAAAATGATGCACATTAGCCCATTTGTTAAGACAAGAATCATTGGGCCTTATTCTGCAAAACATTTTATTCCTTCCTTCCTTACTGCATGGATGTATTATTTACCACAGTGGGGAAGCGCAGTTCCAAATCCTTGAGTCTCCTTCAGAAATAATGATGGTGAACAGTCCTTCAGCAAGAAGAAAGTGATACTAGAAGAAAGGTCAGTATAAAGGTCAGTTCAGGCTAGAAGAGACCTCAGGAGGTCATCTGGTCCAACTCCTCACTCGCAGTAGGCCTGCTTGAATCAAACTGAATAGACCAGATCTCTACCAAAGCCTTTTTAAATTCTACTGTTGCAAAAGAAAGTGCAATCCTGCGGCTCCTGAGCCAATGTTTCTTTGATATTCATCGTGAGACTCACACAGACCTCTGGGTTTCCCAGCTAGGTGGAAATGAATTTCAATTGAGTCTTGCTCTTAAAATCATTGGTTGTCCTACAGTAATTATCAACACAAAACCCCATAGGAAGATGCTGTGAAGGCCAGTCAGATTAGTTGTATCAAGCTGCATTAAAGAGCAGCCAGCCCAGCGTACCATTATTAGTCACAGCAGAGATTAAACAAACCTGCTTGGCCTCTTTCCCCTTTGCTTTGTACTGATGTTCACAGATAAACCCATGCGGGAGAAGCTGGAAAGAACTGAATGTCCTGTGGGAGCTCTTATCATGACCAGGGAGTGAACACTGAATAACTACTCAGCAAATCACCTCCTAAGTTTAAAAAGCAGCCTGTTTTAAAGCATGTTAGTCATCAACAAATTGGCTGGAATGTTCTTCATTCCCTCAGTTCCCCCTCTCCAGAGTCTCTCTGCTGGGATTGGTGAAATGTTTTTCCTTTTCTGTTTTTCATTGACAAGAACAAAATCTTTTGCCTCATGTCATCTTATTTGGAATTATAACATATATTTGTTCAAATGTGTGTCTCCCTTTTCCTTTGAACTGTAAGCTCTTGAGACAAGGACATTTCTTTATCCGGTGTTTGCCCAGAACTGGTACAACCGTTTTCATGAGAGCATGCCTCCATTCCTGGAACACAGGCAGTACTTCCCAGCCACGCTCTATTTGCTGTGGTCATTCTTCACAATAAGAATAGACTCAATTTCTGGCAGCTAGGACCTGATCAGAGAAGATCTTCACCAAGCTCAGTACTGTCTCACGTGTCTTAGGGATTCTTAGTTGAGGTGGGATGGGCTTCTTCTGACTATGCCCTTCTCTTTCTGTCACTTGTGTGCAAAGATAACATTTCCCAATAAAACAGTCACTTTTTTTTTCATGTTTCTTTTATATACAAACAACAGTGCATACTGCCTCCACGTAATTTATTAATTGAGGCCTCTCAAAATTAGGGCTAAAAAATACAAAGAACATCAATTTATATAGCCAAAGTAATCAAAACTACAAAACAGACACCATGCACTGCCATGACTCCAGGAATGGTGATTCCAGCATCTGCTGTTCTATCCCTTTTTCATTCTGACTTCAACTCCATGGCAGTAACAACACCTAGTCTTTCTTTTTCTTTACAGTTTCCTTCCCTTATGAACTTCTTCCATTTAAAGGAAGAAGAAACTAAAGATTCACTTTTTCTGTATTATTCCAAGATGCCAAGATACCCTACGTTGTTAGTAATTACTATTATTAGTCATGCGTAATTTTAGAAGTACAGATGGTTTGTTCAGCAAGTATGAAACATGGAATTGTTTAGGACAGTAGGAGGTAAGTACTTCCAAACATCACTACTCGTGGATCTTATAAAATCATGGTTAATTCTTCAGTACTGCTTTCTGTCAACACTGCAGTCGCTGATTTGCCAATCTGGTTATAGCATTTTACTCTGATTTGATCTCAGGACCTCCTCATGTCAGGAAAAATGCCACCACTGCCCTCTCCTGTTCTCTCCTTGTCTCCTGTTTTCATTCCTTCTCTCATTCTTTAATTGACTCTAGACCTATAACTTCCTTGTGGATGTAACACAGAAGAATACCTAGAAAATCTCTGTGCCCTCTTGTCTGCTGTACTTAGAAGCCTTTATGGCACAGACTGTCTCTCTTCTGCCTTTGTTTGTATGGCACTCAGCACAGGAGATCTTGGCAGGGGCACTGACTACAAACGTAACATAACATAACATAACATAACATAACATAACATAACATAACATAACATAACATAACATAACATAACATAACATAACATAACATAACATGATATCCACTCCTGTGACTATTGCAAGATCTGCACAGCTTCCCAGCTCTCACTTTTCACTAATATTAAAATAAGTTAAATGATATAAAATAGGCAGCGCTAGGTTGTTCTTCTTCTGGCATTTCATAGCTGTACGCGTAACCTCTGAAAACTTCTGTACAACACCATGAAAGACATCCAGGAATGCCTGTGTACTTCAGGGAACAAGAAGAGCATTCTATGAGTGATGACCAGTTTGGGGTAGCATCCCCTTTCCCACTGATCATTGAAGATCTGGGTCTGTGCTGATAATCAATTAATTTTGCTGACAAAAGTATTGTTATGAAATCTGCAGGGAGATTGATAGCACAACAATCTGAAAAATCCTAGTCTAAACGTGCTGCTAAATCAGAGTTCAGTGAGCACGCAGATAACATATGACAGCAAATGACTGTGACATTGACCAATAAAACAAAAGATATGGATGTGAAGAATGTATGTAAAGATATGCTCCTTCTGCCTATGAATAGGCTGGACAAAATCATGCAAATGTTATTTCCTGCTGGGCTAACTAGAGGTGAAGAAAATCTGAACGTCTCATTTTGTAAGAAGTCCTCTCACCTGAAATGTACGCATGTAAACAGACAACAATAAGCTGCTCATATTTATTTCCGATTTCATAAGCAGGAGTTACTAAAGTGGCAAAAATGTTTCTCAGAATATTAACACTAGAGCTCAACGTACGGGCAGGCAAGAGAAGTCTGAATTCCCACCCATCTTTCCAGGAATGGGAAGGATTCAGAGCACAATAGGTGACATCAGGACATGAAGTCTGGGTGCAGTGTACACTGCTACCATACCATTTATTTCCATCAATGTTACTTATTGGCCAGAAATATTGGAACTAGCAGAGAAAAGATGCACTTGAAGGATCCCACCTCTGCTTTGTCATGCACCCAGATCCCAAGTTTTCCTTCATTTGGAGCAGAAGGCAATGATAATATCGACACATCCAGTTCCATCTACAAGGGGACCGCATGTCACTCAGCAGTTAATAGTGACTCACGGGTAGTAGCAGGGAGGACAGGGACAAAAACACAGGGAAATTAGAGATATTCAAGAGCCATCTGGACACAATCCCAGACAACTTGCCCTAGGTGACCCTGCTTGAGCAAGGAAGTTGAACTAGATGATCTCCAGAGGTCCCTTCCAACCTCAACCATTCTGTAAATCTGTGAAAAGTTAGTGAAACCACTGCTGTCCCTGATAAACAACAACATTTAGTTACAGTTGTAGTTTGAAGAGTTACTACCGTGGCTTCTCTCCAGTTCCTGGAGGAAGAACCACGACAAATAGTGTTATTCCATAAAACTGACAAATAATCTTTGCCACATTTTTCCCGGTTAGACAATGAAGCCCTTAATTCATCCATAACAAAGCCCAGTTATATCTCACTAGAAGAAAGGGGGGCAGGTGCTTCTACAATCAGCTTCATTGCTAGTAACTTCTGTATTACGTATTGGAAAGATTCATTTATTTTTTAACTTTTGCTTCTAGCATGGAACCATCTTCTGTTCCTGTCAGCACAGCTGAAATATCCTAACAATTGCATGTCTTTCCTCTGGAAATATCTACACAGTGAAGTCAAGTAATTTTTAAAATACTTTCTTTGAGATTAATTTAACTTCCAAAATTTGTTTAATAACTACTGGATTGTTTTTGTCTTTTCAGCTCCCATTCAGGATTTTTGAATCCTCTTTTAAGGAAGTGGACATTGAAGCTAGAAATTGTGCATAAGTGATAGTGTCATTAATGCAAAATCATTTGGATTTTTGGGGGAGGCTGAGCTTTTTAAGTCTGTGCTACTTATGGTGACAGCCTGGCTCCTGGCTCTTTGGCCGTTGATTTCCCAATTTCACGTATTCCAGTTATGCAGTTTGGAGGAGCTTCTTTTTTTCTTTACTTTTTTTTTTTTTTCCCTCTGGCTTTTTGTGCATGTGTGCATTACGAAAAGAGGCTTTTCATGGAAAGCTAATGCAAGAACAATGCCCCTTGGCTTCTCTACAGTTCCTGGAGGAAGAAGGACAACAAATACTATTATTCCATAAAACTGACAATAATCTATGCCACATTTTTCCCAATCAGAGTCTATCAATATTTACAATGAACTTGCACATGCTGATACTTTGCTGCTGGATGATTCACTAGGCAGTGCTCCTATGTCAGTTTTCAAAGTGGAACAGTGGCCTTACTTTAAACAGCTTAAAGACAGTTATTTCACATGTCCATTAGATACAACACATAATCAATCACAGGCTATGATATTTACTGGATGGAGAACAGCCTAGGACACTTGACACTGAGGCACAATCCTGATCCCAGCTCAAATGCTAAAGTTCTCATACACTTCATTTCAGCCAAGAACTTACTGCTGTTCCAGTCCTATTGTTTGACTTTGGACTAACCATTTAATCTATGTGTATGTCAAACCATCCCTCAGCTTAAGAGTAGGATGAAACTGTTTATCCTTTGAAGATAACCTAAAAAAGTTGAAATCCTTCAGTTTAGAGAATGCTAAAGGAGAGTATTATCAAGGGTTACAAAATCAGTTACATGGAAAAGCTCAACATAGAACTCTTTTTCACCAAGTCCCAAAATAAAAGAGCTAAGAGACACCTGAAAATAATTGCAGAATAGTTTAAAAAAAACACACAACCAAAACTATTTATTTACATAGCAGGTAGTGAATTTTAGGATCTTGATGCCAAAGAAAATTACAGAAACAGCCATTACCAGCAGTCATGAGAAAAGGTTTGACAAGTTAAAGGATGGCAAGCCCATTAATAGACACTAATCAGAGAAGTTCTCTGTACTCTCCCTAAAGCAGCAGTTCTGGATGTCACGGGAAAATCAGGAAGATGGGCCTCTGAAAATGGCCCGGGTCATGGCTTCACTTGAACCATCTGTTTGTATTAGCAGGCCACTGGACTGGCCCATGAGGGTCTATCCTCTGCTCAAACGTTATTATGCTCAGGTTATTTATTAAGCACAGTATATCTTGAGAGCTGTATTCTGGCTGTCATATTTTATGCAGAATATTTATTTCAGTGAAAGTAGGTCTATTTTAAAATTATTTTTAAATTAATATTTGCAGTTACAAAACTTTTATGACTACCATCTTCGCTCTTTGAACGTGATTCACCAGTCTACTAGCACAGGCCGTGACTGTGCTTCTTACAAGTCTTATTTTAGTAACACGGTTGTTATTTGGCTCTAATCCACTGGGATTAGGCTTGATTACAGAACTAACGCGCTGGATAACCATAACCTGTCACATCAAAGAATCATTCACTCTCATATTGGCAGTGGTGTATTTTATTTCAGCTTACTGAAAAATTACAGTGCTTTTTTTCTCACTTTGTGTTTTTTTATGTACTGTACTGTAAAAGGAAACATTAAATCACACGTGTTATTGAAATTAATTTCTTCTTTTTCTAAATGTCTCCTTTTTCTTCAGAAAGAAAGTTAATTCACTGGAAATGGAAGGTGCTCAGTGCTTCTAAGATGTAAGGTCACAGGTCGATGTGATAAATGTCAAAATCAAAATTTCCTTAGGACCATGGGACTAAAGCTGAGATTTCGTGCTAGCCTTCTACATCTGGAACCACACATTTGGGAGACAAAATTAAAAACAGAAGTCAAGCAAGTTGTAGCTTCCCAACTATGAAGCTAGAATTTCCAAAGAGACAGGATGTTGTGGTATTTCCCTGAAAGCTGTCCTCACCTTGCTGATGAATTACAGTTCCTGTAATTTTTGGCCACATGACATTCTATGATCCCAGGATGCCCATAGTCTCACCAAGAGAATCGCAGTAGGTAACTCAGCTTGGCTTCTGGTAACTGCAAAAAGTCATACTAACTAATCACTAGTTTTGAATATGCATGTCAAGACACTACTACATATGGCATTTGTGTGACTATGTTTCTCTCTTAAGAAACAAAATATAGATTTAAATGCAGCAGTTACATTATTAAGACAAAATAAAAGTGTCCTGGATCAAAAATGGCAAAGGAAGTACAAGCATAGAGCTGTTCCCGCTGACACAGCTGGATTCCTGCTCCAACTGGGCAAATAATAGCAATAGTGAAAGGCAAATTATGAGATGCACAAGAGAACAATTCTCTTCACCTCTCTAGCCCTGTCTCCTCTCTTAGTACTTTGGTTATAAAGCACATTCATCCTTACTTAGTTTTGAGCAATGTAGAACCTCCAGAATCAGCTAGGGTACTCACTGGTATCAGAGTAAAAATTGGTAATTTTAATACTAAAAAGATTTTATTTCTCTGTACTGCTGGTAGGCCAGCAGAAGAGCTGCTCTCCCTACAGCAACAGGCAGCAGACAGTGCCAGCTTTATACAAAACAAGAGTATTGTGTAATCCAGCATGCAGAAGCTGCCCTTTCTTTTGCCTAACGAAGAAAGCTCAAACCCTGTGAGGTTTGCCATTCTCACCAAAGCAGTGTTTATGCTATGAATGTTTTTGTTTTGTACAGAAGAATGGCAAAATAATTAGGAGTTTTCAACTGTCATGTTCCCCTTCGGGACACGACATGTACACGGTACAGTGTCACAGAAGAGCCTCTGAATACTTCCTACAGCCTTCCCATATGAAACAGAATCCTCCCATCCCCACAGCACTCCAGGCAATAGTAAGGCATTATCCAGAGAGGAAGCACACACCTAAAACTATCAACAACTATGAGGTTTAATCCTGCTCATGCCATAAACGCACAGTGTGATTTTGGAGAAAATATTTAAATGTAATCTTGTTTAAGTTTGTTACAGCCTTCTCTGATGGCTAGAATCTGTCTTATTTGTTCTCAGTTCATGTGATATTTTCCTTTAAAGAATAAGTATTGGGTCTGAAGAAATCCTGTGGAGGGAGTGAGAAATTGCTTCTTCCCTTGAGGAGCAATCTGATCTGGGAAAGAAGCTTCCAGAGCAGAAGAAAGAACATGACAGACAAATGGGACAAGACAGTCACAGCGAGTTGTGGCTCAAGTGGTGACACTGTAAGCAGGAAGATTGAGCAAGAAGCCAGGCCCCAGGCGACGGACAGAGCCCAGAGGAGCCGCTGCCCAGGCACCTTTTATTTCTGTTCTGTCTTAACTAGTCATTTTGAGTTTTCCTCATCAAAAAAGTTAAGTATCCTAACTTATATTCTAACACAAATTGGCTTTTAAGAGTTTCTTTTTGTTTCAGCTAGCTCTGGATCACTTGGTCAAAAGTTTATAAAACTGCCACAATGACAGTCACTCTGGGGATCCTTTGGTGCTTCAGCAATGCTGGAGATCTGCAGGTAGAAGAGCTTGGCTCCTCCAGCCTCCACCTCTCTTGGGCAGGAGTACAAACTCTGAATATTGCTCATTATAAACAATATGAACTTGTATCATGATCAGAGCCTTCAGTTCTGATTTCTTTTCTCTGCAGCAGTTGGTTATTGGTTCTGGTTTCAATGACTTAAGCCAAGATGAAAAAATTTCTGACAGAACTAAGTTGGAGGCAGGCTCAGGGTCCAGGCAGGCTTTGTAAAGCCTTCTTCTCCCTTGCACTTGCAGCTCATAGGTAGACTTCCACTAAAACAGCCCTGAGCAGCCCAGTCTGTCTTTTTTTCTCTGACAGAAGGCACCACGTCAAAACACCTACTGTAATTTTGCACTGGTGCAACACAAATAAAAATAAGTAAATAAAGCATAGAAAACAAGATCTCCAGTTGATATTAGTAAGGGTTTCCACATCAATTTCAGGTGCTTATTTAAGTTAGCTTTAACTCTACAAATGGAATTCAAATTTAAGTGCACATAGGAAGTAAAGTCTAAATTTAGTCGTTTTAGGTAGAAAACACAGGCTAGATGGAAACCTTTTCCAAATGCACGCATTAAGACATGCAAACTAAAAATCCTGCAGCATAAAATATCAGATGATGAAACAGCCACAGTGGTTTACATATCAATGTGTAACCTGAAGCACAAGATAGTTTGCAATAACAAAAAGAATTGACATAATGCTTATGTCAATATCCCTAGAAGTTGGTCCAGCAAAGAAAAGAAATAAATTAGAAAGGAGATTCTAGTGGCAGAAAGCATCACAGTAAAGCTGTTCAGAGGAAAAAGCCTCTTTGACAAGTTGTCATCCCTGATGCCAAGGCCAAAAAATTTCACTACATGCAAAACATTCAAAGCAAAGAAAAGCCATATCTTGCCTACCAAAGAAGATTGTGAGAAGCTGTGCTGTGCTCTCATCACCTTTCTTGGCCAGCCTCCTTCCCACCTTCCCATCTCTGGCTGAGCAGACACAAACATGGGCAGCAGGGCAGCTGAAGCACACTCCTGGTACCGAGGGTCTGTGCCAGGGTTGCAATTACTCAGCTCTTCTTTGGCAACTACTGTGTTAGATCACGCTTACTCTCTCTGATGTCTCTATGCTTTATTTCTTGTATAATTTCTGGAACACTTTTTCTTAACTAGTTCTACGTTACCATATAGAGAGATCTATCACCACTTTCTTACTGTAGTTTATGGTTTTGTCCTTATTAAGATCTTTATCCTTGCTCATATTCATCTGTTAGTAATTCCATGGCTAAGATGTCTAATATTATGCTTAAGTATAATACAAAATTAAGTTAGTGTTTTTACTTCACTCTTTTAACCAGTTTTGCTTTAATTCTATTTAATTCAATTTAGGAAAACTTGCTGCTTTATTACTTGGGTTAGAAGATACCTGAACAGATTGCTTGTGCAGCCTTCATCTGGAACTATCAAACCCTTAATGATCTCCACTTCCTCCTTCATATTTAATTGATTCACAAGCAGCTGCCTCCCAACTCTTCTGAAGTTACTAGAACAATTTTTATGAGAACAGGATCTGTATTTTAAATAACCACGCAAGTCATCCTTTGTGTAGTGCCACAGACATCATAGAGATCACACTGGGACTTTAATATTCACTGCCATATTTTGCTTTAATACAGAAATATCTGTATCCATTTCCTTTAAATTTTACCGTATCTTGTATTGTCCTCGCTAGCTGAGGCTCATTGAGCCTTTAGATCTGGAGTCGCTCCTTATTGATTGCAGCTACCACTTACAACAGGGCCGGGCCATGTTGTCCTGTTGTATACATGTAGTTAACAGCCTTTTTCCTGTTTGTCTGAGCAACTATGTGAGGGATCTGAAGAGGCAAATGGAAATACTGAATTATCTGTTATGTAGCTGTGACAGAATGTTGTTAGCCAAGGTAGTTGAGCAGACACTTGACGTCCTCCAGTCTGGGCCATGAACCAGACCAGCTGTTAAATCACGCACTGTTGCTTTCAGGAAAAATGATGTAAGGCACATGGTAATAAAGATTATATTAATTCCTTAGTGTTCGGCAGAGGCAGTGCTACAAATGATATATTAATATACAATGTTGGAAAATCCAGGTTTGCAGCAGAAAAAGACTGCAAAGTCCTAAATCTGGAACTGACTCAGATTTTCAGCCAATTACACCAGGCAAGACGGCATCCTTTCCTGATTAATGGATGCCGTGCTTTGTGGCTGACAGGATCGCTGTCTTTCCTGTTGGTGCTTAAACAGTTCTTTATGTTGCCTTCTTCACATACCTCTCAGTTGTACCCTGAAGATGCTCTTGTTCTGCATGCACAATAAAAGCCCTAGATAATGTAGTCCAAGCTAAAACCTACAGTTCTTCATTTTTTACAAGGGAATTTTCTTACAAAGAGCTTGAATGCTTAGTTAACCGTCTCTTTCTCCATGTGGTAATTACACATAGAACTACAAGTTGGAGAAATTCTTAACTGCGGTAATGGGCAGTTTAGCTACTTAATATCTGTAAATAAACAAATTGCAAAGGACCTCTGGACATTATGGTGTCCAATCTCCTGCCACACCTAGCGCAACTGAGTGTGGATGTGTTTTCTCTTCAAAGTGTTTGAGGTCTTTTATTACTTGGGTCACAGCATTGGGCAAAAGCAGATCACTTCATACACTGCTAAGAATGATGTCTATACTTTCTAGAAATCAGATTAATCCTGACGGGCAATCAAAACATTGCAGCTGCAGAAAGTGGCATATCCTTTGCATTTCTTTGCAAGACTCAGCTTTGCTAAACACGAAGCCTTCAATCAGATGGATTCTTTACACACAACGCAATATTCTGCCTCAGACATATAGGGCTACATCTATTACTATTCTGCCATACGTTAATTTTTATTTCCTACTACAGATTGATAGACCTTGAGTACATATTAACTTCAGCTAAAGGATATACCTGGAGAGACGGAAAACAGAGATTAAAGAAAGATTTTTATAGCAGTATTCTTACCAAACAATCATGCATTAATTAACATCAGCATAGGCAACATGAATAATTTTGGTGGGAATCTCTGGGATGCTGTCTCAGTGTCTTTTCCATCCTTTATTCAAACAATACTGTAATTCAAAATATGAATGCAATGATGAAATAAAACACGTGTTTTGTGGGTTTAACATGTGAGCAGCATGACCTACTACTCCTAGGTACACACATGCTCTGTGCTGTAAAGCATAATCAGCAGTTATAACCTAACCAGGCCTCACTCAGAGTAACACAAGGACACTTTCATTTGTTAAAATTATACGTGGGAAATTTCAGCTTTGATAACATGGAATCTTCCAATCATATCCAGTTGCTGACCTATGGAGACAGTATGTCCTGCCCCTATTAAACATTCAGCGCATTCTCTTGCATTCAAGCAGAGACAAAAAATGGTACATTGAGTCTGCGGTTGCCAGTGGCTTGTGTGATACAAGCATCTGTTACAACGAGCTCTGCTCTAACAGCTTGAAATACAAAGTCCTGTCCAGAACTTACCACGCTAGGAAACCCTGATCTGAAGATAGATCTGCTAGGTTTCAAAGCCAAGAAAAAGCGCTCCCCAGCAAACATGGTGGACACTCAGTCAGATATGATGATTCTGTAAAAGTAATATGAAGAGCAACCAGCTCTCACTGTGCAAATGAAAGCTAATGACTGAAAACTCAGTAGGGACTGCGATTTCTGTTCAGCTGCCAATCTGAAGAATTTGGTAAACTCGATAGAGCCTGAGAGCTTAGGAAGACCATAAAAGCATTTCTTATTTGCAACTGAGCTTACTGAAAAGCATTTTTGCATTCTTAAAAAAAGTGAGAGAGGATTTACAAGCAAGTTACTAAAAGTACCCCAACTTCATACTTGCTTTATTTCCAGCTCACTTCTTTTATTCATCTATTTCACACTGAACACTGACAAAAAGCCACCAAAACCAGAGAGAGGAAAATATAAATTTTAACATCCGCAGCCCATTCACACAGTGTAGAAGGAGCATCCCTTTGAATGGCACAAGGTGGCTGTTGTTAGGTGGTATCAGATTTCAATAGTATATTTTGAGGCATAGACTAACAATGACACTAGCTGAAATTTCACATTTTGCTTACAAGGGATTAGTATGCTAATAGCTCATCTGATGTTCTTGGTGAACTGCAAAATAAGCATTGGATAAAACTAAAACAACTACCATTTATTCTGTCCTCTTTTCTCAAACACCTATAAATGTGGGCTTGATCCCTTCTCACCCAGGGGGATGTCCAGACTGTCTGACAGGTGCTTTAACCTGCTTCTCATCGCCTGAGAGAGCCACCCACATGTTCCCTCTGTCAGCAGGTGCATTAATGAGGTGTGTCTGCGTCCCAGCCATTGCTGTAACTCAGCACAGTCTTTACAGATGAAAATACCATTAGAACACTGAAACAGCAAACGCTGTCAGCATAGCGATTAAGCTGTCAGGACTCTGATGTGTACAGCTTTCTACATAATTATTAACTCCTTGGTTTCTCTTTTGCATAAAATCTAAATTTTATTGTCAGCTCTAAAGCACTACAGGAAACTTCACAAGGCCAGATATAATAATTTTAATTGAAAGTGACATTACTTTCCTGTGCCTGGTTCACATTTCACTTCTAACCCAGTGTTCCAGTTTCTCCACAGTCCACAGCACTAACAATATATTTGGTATTAAAGATGTGCTTTCATCTGAACTACTTACCCAAAAGTGAAATGTTGAAGAAAGTCAGTGTTTTCTCTGCTTTATGCTATGTCATAAGACGATTCCTTGTTTGCAAACCTAGCTGTCTCTTTCTGAGGAGAGAGCAGCTTCCAGAGGTCCCGCCATCCTGTGCTGGTTCCATTCAGGTGCCAACTGGCCGATGGTCCACTGCAAACTCTTCCCTACCACATGTACTCAGCCCTCCCATTTCAGATTCATTTTGAGAAATTACACTGTCCAGAATTTTGTTTAAGCACTAACTTTAAAAAAACCCCACGGATTAGAAGTACACAGTTTGCCATAAAATAATTCCCACAGTAATGCTGGATTGCATATTAGAAGGATGATGCTCTTCAAATCAGCCTCTTCCTCATTGTTTCTATTACTGATGCAGCATGTGTTTTTACTCTAATCAGTACCTCTATCCTGTTCCATGTGGTCCTGTTAGTTCTCTTCTAGTTGCTTGTGTGATCTTTACTAAAAGTTTTCTTATTGTAGAAAACCTTTCCAAGTTCTCTCTGCTCATACCTATGTGGGTTTCGTGTCTGGTACCACTCAGCAGACTGTGCAGCATGAGCATCATATTCGGCTCCCTCACAATCACAGCTTTTGTCCTAATGTTTCCTTCTGCTTCCAGAGTTCCTGTACTGCAATAAGAGGATTCCCTCGTCTGCTCTATGCTCATCATTAATCTCTCAGATATATTCACTGTTGACTCAACATATTATATGCTTCTTACTGAACACTGAGATATCTTCTAAATTCAGGCTTTCCCTCCAGCTACATTTCTTCCTTAAAAACTCCTTTCCTCTTCTCAAATGCTGGCAGGAATTGAAAATAGCTATTCTTTCTGGTTTCAGTGTGAGACTTTTCTAAAGTTGCATTGCAACCACATTTGTTGTTTGCTGAGTCAGAGGCAACAGATGTGTATGTCAACAACTATAAACTGCAGATGATAATATCTATTTATTTTCACAGGTTATTATCAACACAAAGCATTTGCCTACTGATCTCAGAACAGCTTTACTGTAGGCCCCAGCAGCTGGTTGCATTTCTCCAGTCCAGTTATGTTTGTTGTGCTGCTGGATTGCATTGCAGCTGGCTCTGCAGTTTAGCTGGAATCATGCTGGTCATTGATGCAGTGTAGCCACAAATGTATGAGTCACTGCTAGCAAATTCCTTTTGTAATTTGTCTTCACTGGCACGACCTTAGATCTGCTAAACCCACATTGCAGATAGTGGCTTCTCCATGCAAAATTCCTGGATTGTAGGTCATTGCTCCTGCTGCTACTTTATCTCAGGTGAGGCTGCTGTGGCACTGAAATGTAATATGACATAATATGACAGTTTCCTACACCTTCTGTATTGCTGATGATGAATAGACATTATTATTTCCACCTTCTAGGCTATTTTCTATGGCACACATGCTAGACCACAACATATGCATTTTCAGTCAACATCCTCAATCCTATTAAAGGTATAGCTGAGAAGTGCTGCAGTGACTTAATGTCCAAACTTCTCCTCTTATGGTCCAGCCACAAGATTTTGTCACTGGTTACTAGATCATTTAAGTTTACTGCTTATCTGTCCTGCAAAATGTCCTACAGTAGTAATTTCCATGTGTCCACTCTTTCCAGAGCTCTCTCGACCCTGCAATGACTGCAATGCTGGGCTCTCTGCCTGCTGGATACTCATCAGTTCCATCTGATCCTATTCCAACAGACCTGCATTCCTAACCTCCTCTTGATCCAAAGGAACTATCATCTCTCTTTATCTTCCTTGTGCTTTGTTTTAAGAATAAGCCTACTTGCTACTCATGCACTGAGATGAACTCCCACCAGTCGACAGCTGCAAGCCTCCAGAGTCAGTATTGAGAATTTAAATCATTTGGAAGATGAAGTACATAATTTTCTACAACATTCACCATGCAGACAGAAGCAACATTTAGCATTTTTACATAATCCTCTGCAAATAACCATGAACAATATAGTTGTATTACTTAAGTGAAAAATATGCAAACTGAGATAAACCTGTAGGCAATTCCTTGCATCAGCTTCTTAGGATTCAGGGCAGAATTCTTTACAACTATGAATGTGAGTTTCAGCTTATGCATTCTCTGACCCAGGGCTTGTACACTGGAACATACACTTTCTATCACCACCCCAAAGCTGCTCTCTCTGGCCTGACTTAATTGACTGTTAAACACCAACTGTTTGCATTCAAATCAAGACCTGTGAGTTTCATTTGACCCACCTAACTTCGTTGTTAAGGTGACATCAGCAGCACCAGTTCAGTTCACTGGTTCCAGCTGGGGATTTCCACTCTGTGCTTTCTCTAAGAGAACTGTTTCCAAACGTGTAACAAGCTATCGCAGTATTACTAACCCAGCTGCTTAAAAATTGCCATTGCTGCTGTTGCTGCAGATATCGGTCAAGTCATCCCCCTGAAGATTGATGTCAGCATTCCTTTTATGACATCTTACTTCAGTCTTCTGTTGGAAATTCCATTTGACGCACAGGAAGCCAGTGTGTATTTGGGCCTTTGACAGGCTCTGTTTGTATAACACAACCCTTGCTATTAAACGTGGACAAATCAGCCCTAAGAAGTGTTGGAAATTTCTGTACACGGAAGAAAGAAGCCATAGGATGAAGTCTTTAAAAGACTCTGAACTTCAGAAAGAGTGTAATGTAGAAGAGACAAATACAAACACCGAAGGCCAAATCCAGACTGCAGTAAGATTCATTCAAACCTAATCTTACACATGAACTTGAAACATCTGTAAATAAATGTCTTCGGATTTGACTTGCAGTTATACACTAAGACACAACAGCAGAACGGGAGTCTGGAGTGGAACATTCTGAACCTTGGAAGGCAGTGAAGCTCAAACTTGGATATGTAACTAAATTTAATTTCACTACTGGGGAAGATCCCCAAAACCTTGGAAATAGGTGCATGACTAAAAACTCCTCAATTAAAGCGTAAGTTATCTTTCATTAGCTGAATCACAATAAGAGAAGTGTAAGTACCCTTAGTCTGCCCCCAGGAAAATACATTTGTTGAAGCCATCATGACAGCAGTTGAGGAGCACAAGTATTTTCACTCTAGCTCAATTAAGTACCATTTACACCAGCATACTAACTCCAATTCCTGCAACTCTTTCTCTGGTTTGGTTCCATTACTCCTCTCCACAGCAGGTGTTGCAATGCTCAGGTTACCCCCAGTAAAGGCTAATATTCTCCAGAGGGCACAAGCCTCTTGCACGACAAGTTCTGACTCAGTCTACACTAATACTGCTACTCACAAAATATAAAAGTAAATCATGAGCATTTCAGCACTTCTGTCATTCCCTGTAATAGAAGTCCCTAGATTGTGAATTGCATTGATCTAGGATCTCAGAGTATCATTTATATTCCAGATATTGAACATACAAAGCAAGTTCAAAGATTTCAAAATCTCTGCTTCTATGAGCGTAATATGTAACACTTACAAGAAAAAAAAAATACATAATGTTAAAAATAATTTGCAACAAAATCTGCGCAGACTGACCAAAAACATATTTAATTCACTACGGAATGCAACCAGATGAAGAATGAAGACATATTAGACATACTACTTGAAGCTGATGGAACTAAATTAGTCAAACAAGTACTTGCCAGTAGTATTCACCCAGCTCTCTTATGACACCTCAGCCAGCTAGCTCATGATTTTGTCCTCGGTTTGGCAATATTTTAGTGTATTTCTAAACATGACGCCCTAGAATTTTCCAGCCAGCTCTTGGACATAAGCTGCTTTTACAGTTCAAGATTCAGATACGGACATGATCTTGCATGAGATCTGCTCAATATGTGACATACACAGCAGGAGTATTTGCTTTTGCCAAGATGACGTATATTTTCGCCTTTCTCCAGGCATTCTCACAAACCCTGTTCAACTCCTTTGTAAGCCATACAGCTAGTGAGCTACAGATTGGCCACTACTGCACCATAAATATGGAAACCATCAACAGAAACCCTCATCTTTCCTTTAAAAAACCTAGTCTTAGTGAATGGAGTAAAACACTGAAGTCAGTCTTGCAAACTTTGTTCACAGAAGGTAATACTCACAGTATTGCTATAATTAAAATGAGATTTTGAATCCAAACAAAGTATGAGATAGGTCCTTTCAATCGGAGAAGGGGCAGTCTCACTGTATTGAATCCCTATACTCTGCTATGCTGCTCACAGTGCAAGAACAAGTCTTGACACACACCTCAGCTCTCCTGGTTGTTTTGCTCTCCATGCTACCAGCAGGTCTGGACATGGATTGTTTTTTGTGTACAAAGGGTGGTATTGATGGAAACAAACAGTTGAAGCTTGTGGGACAAGTTCTTCAGGTGGCTTATGGGAAGGAGCCTGGGATTTTCCCTGTTGTTCTTCCTCATTGTTACAGCTGCCTCCCACTATCCTCAGCTGAATTTATGTTAGATTTGATCCATACCAGAAATACTAATACTGAACCTATGGCAATTTAGAGGTGGCTTGTGAGACATACTATCAGATCTTTATAAAAACTTTGGCTGATATGGCAATCTGAAGTCAGATGTTCCCTGATCAGTTTTCTCTTTCTCTCCCACCTTATTACAATTTCCATCTTTGTAACTTTCTTAACTATAATTTCCTCAGATACAATTCATCCCCTCCTTAATGAAACATTTTGCTTTATGCACTATTTGCATGTTTTAATAGTTTTGCTGTAAATTCCAAAGCGAAGTTTTAACAACAGTTTACATTCACATGACTTAAAGACAGAAAGGGCTAGCCTGATTCTGGTTTGACCATATATCAGTAGCCATTTCAATGAGACCAGAAACGTTTGGCTAAGCAAGTCCTTCAGAAGAGAATCTCTTTAGAAGACAAGTCATAGAGCGACTGCGTGTGAACTTCTTTCCAATGGTTTCTGTAATCATTGCCAATAATATGTGACCTTATAGCTGAATGTCTGCTTTCACCTTCTACTCAGTTCTTGTTAGGCTTTACTCTGTGTCTTAAACATTCGGCTACTTACTCAGTTTTGCTACCCCAACAACTGTATGTGGTAAACAGGTAAATCATTCACTCTTCAGTCTTTTTTGGAGTAGTTATTTCAGTAGTAGTTTTCTAAAACCTTAGAACACGAGCAACTTTTCAAAACATGCATCTCAGATACATCAAAGATATATTCCATTCCCAGACATAAAACATATGGAATCTTTGTGAATAATACACTGAAAAGTCACAGAGTCAGCCACAATGCCACCCAGCTGTTGAATATCAGCCTTTGTTCTGTGTATCACAAGAAGCACAGAGGAGCAGGATAATCCAGATGCCACCAGGTCTGTTCCAGTTATGAATGAATAGTCTCAAATGTGTCATACTTGTAACTTCTACATGATCCTGTAGGGTCTACATCCCCTGAATAACAATAATTTCCAGTTATGAAATAATTCTTAATCATGCAACCACAGTTCTCAGTTGTTTGGTGATTATGTTTATTCACTGGGAATTACTTCGCAGTTTTGCTATGACATCACATATTCCAGTCCTAAGAGACAACAGATTATGCCTTTTTTCTTTTCTTTTTTAATGTGGATAGGAGATGTCTAAGGTCAGGTCCTCTAAGGAAAGTTTGTCCTTTAATGTTTTTTGTTTCAGACTGATTCCAATTACAGTTTCAGTTCCACCCAACTTGAATATTTTTTCTTTAAAGAAAAGTTGGACTGAATTAATTACTGGTTTGAATCAGTGGGCATGTATTGAGGATAAATTTGGTCCAAAAAAATAATGATGGCAAAAAATTGAGCTACACGATTTACTGTGCTAAATATAAAGGTTGGATCTGACTGTTTCACTCAACCCTTTCTGCAGAAATGCGAAAGCAAGAAGACAAGCAACAGGACCTGCCTGGGAGAAGAAATAAAACACTATCAGAGATATCAGATCCTGTATGCTATGTAATTTTCATATTCTTCATATGTTTTTCGCCCTTTAAAATATATGTAGAGTATTATTGTCTTTACCTTGATCCACTGCACATTATGGTCAAAAATCCATATTTCTAATTAGTAATAAAAGTAAATAAACAATAGTACCTGACAAGGAAATTACATTTTGAGCTACTGATGACATGCCTCTTGGTATTGGCAGAAGCATATTATTGTGAAATGGAATTTAAATTTGGGGGGAAAAAAAAGAAAAAAAAAAGCAGTGAGAAGAACTTGAAAGAGTACAGCACATTCAATGGCAGGTAATGCCACAAACAGGAGTTTCCTGACAACCAGTCACAAAATCTCTGCTCACACCAAATAGAAGCATGACGATGATTCATAAGACTGTAGAATCTGCTGAGTACACAACTGTCCTGCAGCAAACTGTTCATACTATGGGAATGAGCAGAGATGAATCCTGCACAAACTCAGCTCCTTTAGAAAGCAAGATGTCATCACATATGTGACTATCACAGGTCTACTGGAAGCCAGGTGCGCATTAAAACCCCACAGGTGACTGATGTCACAGAACAATCTGGTGCAAAGTAGGTGCAAAGTCTGACAGAAGGAAGATGTGGGGAGAGTTTTGGAATTACTGTAGCTCATCGGCAGTTACAGTAGGCAGCAAGAACAGCTGAGGCTCACTCAAACGTGGAAGGTCACACACACTAAAGAATGAAAGATTCCTTCAGGATCCAGAAAGAAGTCACCAATTCAGTGTAGCTGTCAATTGAATGAAGTGACTAAAGTCTGTTTCCTTCTACAGTGGTAAGGAGTGATACATGCAAACAGAAAACAAGAGGTTGATTTCCTTTGCCAAACTTGTGTTTGTGCATTGCTCTAACTTTTCATTTTGTTTTCACTCTCGCTTTGGCATTGCAAACAGGTGCTAGGAAGATTGGAGCCCTCTTCTTACTCTTGGCACAGGATGAGATGTAACGCAATACATCAATCTGTGCAACCAGACTGCACTTAAAGGAATCACTTCTAGCTGTGTTTGAGCATACAAACATGTCAAAAGGGCACACTGCAGTTATTTAACCCAACTCTCTACATAAAATAAGGTACTGAATTCCTTTGAACTAAGTTCTATATCAATAACTGTAACTGAGGTTGGAAATACATATTTTGGACAAATATTTCTAGAACGGTGTAGGTGAAAAATCCAATATAATGCTTGGTAATATTTTAAACCATTTACAATTTTTCTTATTGCTAACTGTTTCTGAAATTGTCTGACTTCAGATCTAGATATTGATTCTTATTGTTCATTATATGTATATATGTATAGTGACTGGGTCTGGTTTTTGTGAACATGAAATAACTAAGCCCGTCAGATTTCCCCTTAAAAGCTTCACTAACTCCCTAGTTTATCTCTTAGCTCTTCCTGACTTCTCTGATCTCAGTCTATACCTAGAATAAGAATGCTGCTTCCTTTAGCCCATAGGAACAGAAATGTTTCATTTCTGTTGTCTACAAAATAGTGACTTAATGAAGACTACTATTTAGGCAATGGCTACCAGTTGGATTAGACCTGATAAGCTACATGCAAAAAAGCTGCTCAGTCAATTGTTAAGAATGCTGGCTCTTCAGGAGCCATTTTAGATTTATTCTGTGAAGAATCTTTACTTACAGAATGAAACAACTGAAACTGGAATGAACATGTTTGTAATTAGATCATAACATTCTCTTTAATTAAAAAATGAGAATGATTGAATCCAGGACACACTCTTTGTATCTGAGACAGAGAGGAGAAACAATTTTAAAAGCACATTCCTTGTACGACAGAAAAGTTTTTCATTAGAATGAGCAATCTAATGTTTCCTTCCGTTGTTCTAATTCAAAACCAGAGCAAAAAAACACCTGATAAGTAGCTCCTCCACTGGGGTCATTATGAGAGCTTACACCTAGTTTCTGACTTGAAAGGATGTCAAAAACACACTCCCTAGCAAACAGGAAACCTTATGTGAATACTTCATGTGGTTTTGAGTTCCAGGTCACATTATTGGCAGTATTGCAAAGACAAGTTGCCTTTGCATTATTTGTTTTTCTTTTGAGCCAATCCTCTATTTTCTGTAACATAGTAACTACAGTCAAAGATAGAAGGGTTGCTTCAAAAGTAATGCTTCCTATTTAATGATGTTGGCTCACAAAGTCAGAGGCAGATGTTGGCGGTGTGGCAGTAGGGGCTGAACCTTCCCACCAATGTCCCGTTCCATTTTGTTGCTGTGTGACAGCTGGCAGCAGAGGGGCAGTCTGACAGAGTGGCGTCTGACATGGAAGTGTTTATGAAGCAAATCGAAGCAAATTTCCACGAGGAAAAAATTACACCCATTGACATTTGTCAGTGCTTGCTG
This sequence comes from Alectoris magna, assembly GCA_030625065.1. Lineage (NCBI taxonomy): Eukaryota > Metazoa > Chordata > Aves > Galliformes > Phasianidae > Alectoris > Alectoris magna. The sequence goes on from CM060576.1 coordinate 318,778, forward strand.
AAAGTTTATGGAGACCAAACAGTAGATGTTGGCACAGTGAGGTGGTGGGTGGTACATTTCAGCAGTGGTGACGCTGGCAGTGGTGACCAGTGATGCTTACGAGTGTGGCATGTAGACTCTTGTTCATTGCTGGTGAAAATGCACAGCTAATGGTGATGACTGTGTTGAAAAACAGTGTTTTGCAGCTGACAATGTGCTCTATCAAAGAGTGCTATTATGTGCCATGTAGATGTTGTAGTTTCCAAAGAAATAAATAGGAGGCATTACTTTCAGAGCTACATATGTACAATTACAACATGAGTTATCAATAGCACTGGGGAAGTAGAGGCTTCAAATTCAATACATCTACTTATTTGCATACATCCACCAAGTTCCCAGTGGATTTAGACAATATTGTAAAGTTTGTGCTGCCGTTCCATTGTTGCTATTGTTTAGAAGCAGGTTAATCATGTCAGTACATGTACCTTTGATTTAGTGTACACATAACCTCGGGGCTTGTCTGAATTAGGATCTCAGTTATGATTACAGCTCAGTAAGGTCCGCCTGGTGTAGACATGACCTAAAATTGCATTGCACTGGCTTGAGTTGCTGCAGTTATCCTGACACAGCTCTAACTGTTGTAAAGTTTGGGTCAAGGAACAGAGCATATTGGACTTAGTGACAGCTAAAGCAAATTGCAGCATGGCCCAGGGAAAGCAGGTTCAAGCCACTGCTAAAGATGAGTGGTCATAGTGGGAGTTTATTCTGAATAAGAACCTCTGTCTCAATGCTGACAAACTGCTTGGATCTCTTTTTCTAAAAACAACTGCAGGCAATATATCTGGCACAAGATTCTTATTGTGCATTTTCTCATTTTCAAAATAAAATTTCCATCACATTTTTCCCTCTTTGCTCACAATTCAATGAAAGAACACTTACTAGTCCTGCCACATACAGCTCATTGACTGTCATTTGTGATGCCTTCATGAGCCACTGGAAGTGTTCAGATCTCCTGCAACACATAAAGCAATTCTCCCTCTAGAGTGGCAGCCTCCAGTAGAGAAGAAAATGCAGAGTATGAGGGTCTGGCTGTGCTCCACATTAAGACTGCACAGTAGTCAATGATGAATTGACATTATTCAGAACTTGATCGGTAGACCTCAAATTTTTAACACATACCTTGCTTGAATAAAGGGGGGAATTTTTGGCAAATAACTAAGGAAAAAACAAACCATTTTAAAGAAAGAAAGAAAATAATACATCAAAAAGATCTAGTTCAGCACTGAGGCACTAACTTACTAACCTTTTTAGTCACATTCTAAAATTTTCACAGGGCAAAAAACTGCACCCAACTCTATCCTCATAGTTACCCATTTCTCTGTACTAAGACCCCACTCTCATATTATCCTTCACTGCTACATCTCTACATTCCATATGCCTACCTCTATACCTTAAGACAAATCCCTTCCCACACAAAAAACAGGAATTTTCCAGTTGTGAGGCATGAAGTAGATCACAGGGCCACCACTTCCATCAGAAGCTAGTTAATTCAGCTAACGTGCAGTTAAGCTGGCTTTTTCCCAAGTCCACTTATTCCATTTCAATTCAAATTCCTGCAGTTAAATTCTTAATTCTGTACAGCGCCTCTACATATCAGGGCCTAACATGCAAGCTGAACCCACCTCTAGTACTCAAGTCTTCATAGTCCTGGCCTCAGAACTGTCTGCACATTTATCACATTTGTACATGTGGGTACATTTGTCTGTACCTCCCCGTGGGACATCCTGAATATCTCTTCACAGTTACATTATTGAACAAGGCTCATTTCCTCATTGGGTGATTCTGCGTACCATGTCATCCTTAAATAATGAGACACTGAACTGCAGAAATTCACTGAATGTGCCATTTGGCCAAAGTGTTTGGGTTTGGCCACCTCCAGGTTCTAAATGCCCAGGTAAGGGTACTGATCTACTAGGGTTTTGTCTTACTGGTTAGATCTTACCTATCTCTACATCAGAATAAACCAAGTCTAAAGTAAAGATATTCATTTAACATTTCAATAAAAATGTAAATTGATCTCAGTGACGAGTGGGGTCTGCCAAGGATCAGAGCTAGGACTGATGCTCTTTAATATCTTCAGTGACATTGACAGTGGGGTTGAGTGCATCCTCAGAAAGTTTGCAGTTGACACCAAGCTGTGGGGTGTGGTCAACACGCCCAAGGGATGTGATGGGGTCCAGAGAGACCTCAACAGGCTTGAGCAGTGGGCCCATGTGAACCTCATGAGGTTCAGCAAAGCCAAGTGCACCTGGGTTGCGACAGCCTCCAGTACAAATACAAACTGGGGGATGAAAGTGTTGAGTACAGCCCTGTCGAAAAGGACCTGGGGGTATGGGTGGATGGCAAGCTGGGTATGAGCCAGCAATGTGCCCTTGCAGTCCAGAAAGCCAACTGTATCCTGGACTGCATCAAAAGAAGCGTGGCCAGCAGGATAAGGGAGGTGATCCTGTCCCTCTATGCTCTGGTGAAGCCTCATGTAACTACAAGGTGTGAACCAATGACAAGAAATTAACAGAACTTCCTTGAATCTCCCCAGAAAAAAATCTGTTTTATTCACAGCAAAAGTTCAGAACAGCTCACGTTCTGGGGAACACGGGCAGGGAGAGACAGAGGACAGTGCTTTCTGCAGCTAGTAGTGCCAAAATGTTTATGTTCACAGTACCTCCAGAATAACAAGAGAGCAAAAACCAACTAGGACATGTTTCCAGGAGCAGCTAAGGACCAGAATCACTACAGAAGGAACCAATGGTGTAGCTGATTGTGCATCACAGAGTTCTGGATCATCTTGAAAGGTGGCAGAGCAGTAGAAGTACCATCAGTGGTAGAATGAAGCACAGAGCAGCTTCCCAGAACAAAACAGTTTAATACACAATCCCTATGCAAGGGTCCCCAGATAACTGCTCTGAGTTCCAGGGAACTAAGCCTAATTCACCCCTACCTGCCAGTTGCAAACTCAGCATAACTGAGGATAGAGCCCTTTGACCTCTCACTGATTCAGTCCCAGAATGCTGCCATTGCCAGCTAATGACCCTGAGCTATGTATTTAGAAGAAGAGCAGGAGCACGCTGAAGAACATTCCTATGAATCACATAACCCCAAAGGAATGTAGCTCTACAATCTTTTTTACCAGTGGGGAAAGAACTTACTGGCACCAAAACTTGAATCCAGATGTTTTCACCAGACACAATTTTGTTTTTCTTTGCATTCAGTCATGACATTGAACACTGCCTACAGTTGCACTAAATTAACGCAGTTGCAAACTGTCAACATTCCTTACACATTTCCACCCCGTACTTTGCAATATGCACTTACTTTGTACCAGCAACACAAAAGTTCACTCTGGCACTCTTTCAGTTGAACAGTTTTAAAAATATTGAAATTTAGCTAATGTCATATTTGCAGCAGGTAATTTTTCCTGCATTTCCTCAGTACATAAGCCCTACTGGTGATTACATAAGGATTTCATACAGATGTGCCTACACATGCAAAGATTTACAAACTGCATAGCCATTTAAAGCTAAATAAAACTGAAACCCTGTTCAAAAATCCAGCAGCTGGTGAGACATAAGCATATGTGACATAACATACACAGTGACTGCCAGTGGGATTACCCCTACAAAGCTAAACACACATACTGTGGCCTGCTAGCTCAGTCCTGAGAAAATAAATCTCAAGTTAAATTTCCAAATGGATTTGCACTGGTAATGAGCAGTAGAAAAAGTTGTCAGGAACCCCTACTGAACATAAAATGACAAACTGAAAGGACATTAAACGGCCAAAGCAAATTAATTCGTAAGGGCTAGGAAAAATAGATGCAAATATTTGATCATTTTGCTTCAGCAAATAAAAAATCAGAAAAACTAGTGGAGATTTAAAGAATATTTTTTACCTTTTTTTTTTCTTACAGAAGGGCTGAAAACTGTGCTTCATTTCAAGTGCTTTTAAGGAAGGTAAACAATGAAGAGATCCAATGCCTAACCTCCTGGAAAAAGCAGAGTTTACCCTCTCAAAACCAAATCTTAACCACAAGGTCATACATACTGGCACTGCCTTATGTCCTTACACTGCAGTTTTCCTCTGCTGGGTGAAATACTGACCAGGCACTCAGAGGGAGATCAACTGAAAAATGACTTATTACCGCCTTAGCTAGATCATTTTCTTACTCACCTTGACCTAAACAGTTTGTTTAGCACCTTGATTTTTTTCAGAAATATTACTTCCATTGCATACATTTATGAACTGGAAAAAAACCTCCCAGAATTGTAGAACAATATTTTCATCGCTGTTTCACCCATGCCAATAAAAACTGTGTCATAAATGCACACATTCACTGCACAGAATATGAACAGAAACTTTGTCATTTTGCATATGCTCAGTCTTGTGACGGCCCACATACTACCATATCAGGATGCCTAATGCATTTGCTGTAGCAAGCAAGGAAAGCAAAGTCAATTTTTCTTGAATTTTTTCTAAAAGTAAACTTGGCAGCCAAACTAGTCTGATATATTCTGAGTAAAGCAGACTTAGCTAAAGAGCCTGGGGAATGAGTGACGTGCTGCTCCTGCAGGAGGCTGTGGGACAAGCAGCCAACGTTGGCTGTCTCTGTCACTGGATGCTGGCAGGCTGCCCACACCGCTCTGTTAAACCTGTATCCCTGCTGTTTGCCACAAGAGCAAAATACAAAATACTCCCAGAGCTCCTGTTCTTTTCAGAGGTGTGAAATGAGTCCCAGAATTGCAAGATTTCAGGATGCTATGAGTGTTGTAGTTCAGACTCTTTTTCATACCGAAATCTTGGCAATCCAAAGCAGCTAAAAGTATCTCATAGCTTAGGCAGGTAAATTCTCATTAGTTGTAGTCACAAAGGTTCACTTTACCAGGTGTATCCGAGACAACAATTGCTTTCAATAACCACTGCCAAACAGCTCAGCATTTTCAGCAGAACACGGATTTCCTAAAGCTCTGAGTTTTGCAGAGAAGTAAACTTCTTCCCTGAGCAAGAGGTTGTAGAAGTTTATCAGTAAAGGTCCCTTCCAACCAGCACCACCATTACTCTCTTAAATAAAGTCAGGAAAAAAATCAAATGATTGCATGTCAATAAAAACAAAAGTTCACGTGTCAATACAGCAAAATAAAATTGGGTGGGAAATAGGCATGCAGCCTATATTTACCTGAATGTAATCTAAAAACACAGTCTATAATACTGCCAGCTCTCATCTGTTTTGAGATGGATCTCCATTTTTAACTATTTCAAGGCTAGGTAGGTTGCAAGTCCTATAAATATTACACATCTTAATTCTAAATGTTGGTATTTTAACCCTGTCAGTGAATATGCTTACACTTGCACCAAACAGTAAAGTACTCAATTATTCTTTGCAGCATTGAAGACCTTTACCATGCTTTTTAAAACTATCCTGTCCTGGGGTCAGTCAAATTTTCCCAATTTAGCACTATGCTCATTATCACCCTACTTCTTAAACATTCCCTCCCTCTCAACTCCTACCCTTCTAATCTTCCCAGAAGGGACACACCTGTATAACTCTTCAGACAGAAAAGCAAAGTAAACAACCTCATAGCATTGTGACTGAACTCTTAGGGTACAGCATGTTCGGGACTTGCCAGGTTTGACAGTTGACAGCCCTTATTTTGGACACGTGCTGATAAGGACAAATGAGTTTGTACATTTCTTCAAAAACTCCATGTTCCATTAATGAGCACCTGAGAGGAATGACAGGTCTAGCAATAACCCTGATATCCCACCCCACACAACTTTTTGAAGTACATATTCTAGAGAACCATCTAATTATCCCATAAAGATTAGATGATCCCTTTGCTTGGATACACTGGGCACATTTTCTGGCTTAACATGGAGCAAAGCTTTTCATTTGAAAGCAGTACCTGGCATGAGAAAGAGCTGAGAGGTTGTACTACAGTTCAGCCTTAAGGTTTAAGCATATAAAGTTCTCATTTATGTATATCATCCAACATTTTTAACCACTTAAGGGGCAAACATGTTGTGTTTCTATGACATAACTGATACTAAAAGGTAGTAGTTTTAATTACAACTATTTCTTTTCTTTCTTTTTTTTTCCCCTTAGGCCTTTGTAGTGCTACATCAAAGAAACTCTGACCATGAAGAAATTAGAAAGTTCCAAAAGTGAGACATCAGCAGAGTCTGAAAAACGTATTCACCAACACAGATATAATAATCTAGACTTTAAATACAAACGTTTTCCAAGTGACAGTTTTCTATTACAATTCCTATCTGTGGACAAAGTTACTACATTAATGTGGAAATTAGTATAGCTGCAGAAAAGTTTGTATCAGAAAAATAAAATAATTATGGGACAGGTCGTAAGACATGGAGAGAAGACAGTGAGTAATAATAAAGTACACCATTGGGTGGCAGAGTCAGACACGGGCTCTAGAAGATGTGACTTATCACTGTAGATATAATTAATACTAACGGTGAAAAGATATGTCAACAGCTGTTACAAGAAATGTAGGGCAGAAATAGTTAATCCAAAATTACTCATAAGTTCTCACTTCACAACTTGGTGACACAAATGCATATACTCAAGATAAAAATCCAGATATCAATCTGAATTCTGAAGTTCCTGTCTCAGGAGATTTTTAAATTTGTAATTATACTGTTATTGTCTGAATCCTTCTGTGTGCTATAATTAAGGAAAAAAATAGTATATAGTAATGTAAACCTAAGCTGTCATCAAAGGATCATGCAAATTTGTGTACTCTAATTGCATCGCCTGTTCTTCAAAGCACTATACTAAGATGGGAGGGATCCGCTGTACTAAGATAAGGACATCAAAAATTTAAAGGACCTTTCTGCATCTAGCAGCTGCTAAGTGTCTACCATCTTTACCATTAAATATAATGGATCAAATTTGTTCCATTTTTACAATAGGAATTTTATGAGAAAAAACTCTAGAATGACTGAACAAAAGAGACCAGATCTGGTCTCTTAAATGTATATAAACTGTTACCCAAGTAACATTTCTACTGTAAGTATAACCTACATGAGAACTGTGGAAAGCCCTTAATATTTTGAGAAAACCTCTGCCTCTAGAAGAGATCATTTCTTGTACAGATGGACTGGGTAGGAGTCAGGCTTTCTGCACACACTGGCAACAAACAGGTCTCATTGGAATGTGCTTGGCATAGCTTCTTCCTGGCCTTAATACAACACACTGCATATCACCCACCATCCCAGTTTCTGGAGATGACAGACCATAATGTAGCAGAAACGGTAACTGAAAAGGTAGCAATGCCACGGTATATCCAAGAAGAAAAGGTTTACCTCAGCTTCCAAGTCTCATCCTCTTACGGGATATGTCTATGCAAAACTGATTCAGTAAGGTAAGCGAATCATAAGCACTAAGACCACTTTTGTTCCCTTCTCAATAGACTGAAAAACATTTCTACTGCCTCTGTCTCTGCTTCCTGAGAGAGGACAGAAGACCTCTTTGTGGAATTACCAATCAAGTATTTCACATACTGAGAGAAGTGGTAAAGCAAGTAGAAAAAGTCTGGAAAGAAGCCAAGCAAAACACTATCAAACATTTTACACTACACAGACAAGGACAATCCCAAAAATCACACACAGTGCTTTCAAAACGAAGCATAACGTACATCACATTGTGCTCTGCTTACAAGGTCAATTCCATAGTTTAAATACCAAGGTGACATAAAACAATACATCATCAGAGATAACAGTGCTGTTTCAATACCAGCAACAGCTTCATGGCCATGGATCCTGAGTAACTTGCTCTATGTTGGTCTTGCTTTGAGCTGGAGAGTGGACTAGATGACTTTCAGAGGTCCTCCCAGCCATGAATATTTAATGATTCTACTATTTCTTCACAAAAAGTCCCAAAGTCCAAACTAAGCAGTATTTTTAGAGTAATTTTTAAATTTCTACAAGGTAACTTTGGCAATGTCCCTGTCTGCTTGAGTCCTGATGATTTTCAGTTCCCCTTCAAACATACTTAATCCTTACCCAATAAGGGCATTTTTTTCTAGCATAATTTTTAAAACTTTTCTTTCAATTTTATTAAATCCAAAACGTTACATACAAACACAAACGTGGAACAAAAATTATAGGGGTTAACCTATGAACTCACCTGATACATTAGGCCTCAAATGTAGAAATTGTTCCTTATCTCATTAATCATTTCTTATCCATCAAGTTTACATTTTTCAGTAGAGATAGATTGTTAAAGCAGGACATAGATAATAACGTGCTTCAGCTTTATGTAGGACCTGCCTAGTTAATTTTTGCATAGTTTGTTCGAACACATAAGTCTGTGAGATTCACCTGCTGATAAATCGTGGATGTTACACTGAATGAACAAGGAAGGAAGTATATCTGGGTGGGAGAAGTTGAAACAAGGATGCACTGATGGAATTCAAGGCAGAGAAAATAAATTGCTGCAGATATTGCACTCCTTGGACTCTGGCTGGGTCCTAGGAGAACAAAGAGGCACTGGAACCTAGCTCATTTAACTGTAGTTTTAGAATTCCACTGTCTGAAAGGAGACCTGTAAAAGTATATTTAACCTTGACTTGAGGGTGTCTAATGATAAGATTCTGACTAAAGGTACATAGAGAATTACATATCGAACTGAACAAGAGTTCTGTTTCCAGTATGCTAAGGCCCCCTTACATAATTTCATTACTGTGAAACATTGCCTTGAGATAATATAAATTAATTTCTCTTTATGCTGCATTGACACATGAAAGTAAACCCCCCTGGATGATTGTTATAGGTAATTCAGCTCTCTTTGAGATCTGGGGCAAGTGAAACTTTATCTCTTTCCTCCAGGTGACTTCTCTAACACTAGCTAGCTTAATTGTTCTGCTTAAGATGGAGCTTACTTATAAACTTCAACACAGAATGTCACCAATGAAGACAACACAAGACAGTTGTGAAAATGTCAGCCTTAACTTGCATGGGGCGTTTGCTGCTTTTACACAACAAAAAAATTTGAAAAACAGAAGAAATATTACTAATTCATATATGTAAAGACTGTAGCACATTGAAAGTGATCAGCACACAGATAATTATCATTATTGCCTTTTACAAAAATAAATTATGAGACAATGTAGAGTTGAATATAAACGAGCTATTTCTCTTTTTCTTACATGTTAGAAATGCATTTGTTTTTTTCCCAGCTCTTCTCTAAAGGACCTTATAATTTATTGTCTCAAGCCATATTTGTTATTTAGTGCCTGCAGAAGCTTGTGAAAAAAAAAGCTGTTTGTTATAAAAAAAATGAAAACATGTGGTTTCACCCCAATTTCTTTCCTTCTCTGCCACTTTTAAAGAGAACAGACAATTTTAAGAAGCAGAGAAAGTAAACAAGATACAGAAAAATATAGAAACATAAATATAAACAAAAACAACTCTTAGGTTAGGGAAAAAATGTAACTACTGCCTGGAGTAAAGTATGTGAAAAGCCGTGATTTGTTCAAGGGCAGAATTTTGGCATTTTTCTTTAACTTCAAGTAAATAAATAAAACAAAGAAAAGACTTTTCATTTGATTGTTTTATACTGCCTGAGGCTATGTACATTGGACACTGTTTGCAACTGTTTTCATTTAAGGATGAGTGAAGTTCAATTAAAACATGAGCTGTTCTGAACCTTTGCTGTGAATAAAAGAGGATTTTTCTGGGGGAGGTTCAAGGAAGTTCTGTTAATTTCTTGTCATTGTTTACCTCCTTGTACTTGCGTGTGGCGACCCAGTCTGGATTCAGAAGCGTCACCATATAAGCCAATTTCATTATATTGCGCTTAATTCTGATGATCGATAGAGTTTGAACTGGCTGGGCTAGCAGCATGGAAATTTGGAAGAACTAATTCAAATTAAATGTGCAGAATGTCCAGCCGTTACGAAGTTCCCACAGCCATTACCGCGTCCTTTTCTTCTGTGGGGGAAAAAAAATGGATCTGTTGCAGTTTCTAAGAAAAAGAGCACTGGAGCAGTAAAGCCTCAGATCTGGTCAATACTACAGACCTCTGGAGGCTTATATTAAGAGGTGAGAGGTGTGAAGAGGTACATAAGATGTGCTAGGAGAAACCCAGAACACAAAAACAGATACATCTGCAAAATGGCACTTTCCTAATATGAGCTGTTTCTCTCTGGAAGGACAGCTATTGTGTTTCACTGTACTGCTTTGGTGCCAAGTGCCCAAGTTGTTCAGTCATGCTAGAGGTACCTTTTGCTCCACGGCTTATTGGTATTTCTTATTTATCTATTTATATTTCTTAAAAGCTTACTGCTTTTAAGCCTGATATCTCTGATATCTCAGCAAACAACAACACCTGCAACATTCTCCTCTGTAATCCATCTGTGCTGGCTACTTCCCACATGACACCACATCATTACACCCCTGTCCACTTGCACTAAGCTGCAAAATAGCCCCAACCTACGACGTCAACACTCTTAAAAATGAAAGACATCCTAACAGATCAACCCGACTGTAAACCTTCCTACAGACCCCAACATCACCAACTCAGTTACTCGTGGTCCTGCTGAGCAGGACCAGAGACATGGCCGCTGACGACTCCCCAAGGGCTGCTAAGGGCACATCCACTGACATCACAGCTATACTTGTCACAGCCCACATAAATTCACAGTTTTACACTATCGTCAAAGAGGATCTACTAAATAGTTTTGCTTTGTTTGCAGTTGATTTCTTCACAAAAGGCTAGAAACCACTGCTACTGCTCACACATCTATTTCATACGCTGACTGCTTGTTGCTCTCATCTTTTCTCTGTATCCAGTTCTGCGCCAAACTCTACTTGTCTGAAAGGTTTAAGGATTCCTTCTCTCCAAGCTGTCCTGAAGAGAACAGTCCCTGAGATTATAATTCTCCAATATTCATGGTACAATGTTTATAGTACATACAGTTTCACCCGATAAAGCTGGTGGTGAATCAGTGATGACAAAGTTTATGCAAGAATCACACTCAAATAATCATATTGGATCAAGACAGAAAAGCGATACTCGCCAGTCCTGCTTAATGATTTTCAAAACAAAATTCAGATGAACTGGGCATCGTTATAATTGTCTTCACTATTCTGTTTTTCTTTTCCAAATTAAAAAACAAACACAAAAAGGACAATCAATAAATATCTTCCTCCATTGCCCAACCCAGACTAACCGCAAGGATATGGTAGAGAATGGCTACAGTTTTTTTAAATATCTGCAATGAAACCCAGACTTTTTCACGCCAATGCTGAAAAATGCTTAAATGCATACTTTAATACTGTGAGCAGTCCCACTGATTTCACAAGAATAGTCAAAGCTATGCATATATTGTTCATGGGACATCAAAACTGTATTTGCCACTTTAAACAGTAAGTCAGGGAGTCATGCTCTCATTAAGACAAGTGAGCTAGTAAATACATCTAAGAACCCAGATATTTTGCTATAACAGGGTGGCGCTATTCAAACAATGTCTTGCCCATCTTCTGGATGCCAAAATAGTTAGGATTCTTAGCACCATTTCCTACCAGGTGGAAAACTTAAAAGTGTATTTTTATATTCATCCAGGAGTAGCAGCAATTAGCAAAATTCATTTAAAAATGTGATTTTTTAAAATCTGGACTACAGTGTCTTTTAGCTATGAAATACAGTAAAACATTTATTATGATAATATTCTGTGAGTATGCACATTTGCAAGTATAAAGATTGGAATGCTTAAACTTCTTTTCACCGTGCCTAAAAAAAGAGCCCAGATTACTCTTAACTGGTCCTTAATTCAGGAGTTCCTGGCTTTATACAGCAGAAGCCCTGTAACAAACTCCAGCTGGTGTAATTATGCCACCACTTCCTCTTTGGCAGCTATTTAACTGCTGGTCCTTCACCTGTGTATCTTCTGTATTTGCACTGGTTTATTCCTTATAAAATCAAGAGCCTGCCTGGTTCTCCTGCCAAAACTGTGGTTGTTCTAAATATTCAATTTACATTTTCCATACATCAGGCTATTAAAGAAATCTGTGTAATTAAACTGGAGGTGAGCATGTCATAGCAGTTGTTCCTATCACACTGATTTGTTAATCAGCAAATCATGAAAATAAACAGGCAGTAAACTGAACATTAGCCTTCAGTTGAGAAAGATGTTTCAAGAGAAGATTTTCATTAAAAAAAACAGATTGAAAACCCAGGAACAAAACATTATCAGCACCTGCAAATTTCTGAATTTACAGGGGTAAATCCCAAATTGAATTGTAATTTTGAACCCTCAGCTTTGCAAATGCACAGATAAAAGAAGTGTATTGCCATGCTGAGTTAAGGATGGGTTATTTTTGATAGAAATGCAAACTATGTGAGCACACAGATATCTTTCATCCCTTTCAGTTTCTGAACACTGGATAGTAACTACAGCAGGCACGGGGTTCTTTTTCCTACTATATTTAGCAGGAAGCATGCACTGACTCGTATCTTTCTTCCATTATGGTTATATTGACCATCACCAGTCTTGAATCCTCTCGGAAACTCCTTCTAGTTCTAGTAAGGAACACTGATAACGTTTACATTAGCCAGTTGACTAAATATTACAAGAAGATTCCTGGCTCTGAAAGGGACAACTACAATGTGAACTGAAAAATCCATTCATTCATTCACTCCTTCCCAGCAGCATTCCTTGGCCTGGAGCCAGATACCATTTGACGTCATGGTTCTAACCAGGAACATAATGTTCTGGCACTGGGACAAGAGTTTTAAGATGGAAAAAAACAGCAACAAGTAGAAACTTATCACAGTAGCTGGGATAGTGGGTTAAGACAAGGAGATGGGGCCAGAAAACCAAACACTTTTTTCCACTCCCTTCATAGTCACATCACAATCAACGTGCTGAGGAAAAAATGAATTTCTGAAATACTGCTAAGCATATATAAAAAAAGATATTAAGAACTATGTTGATAGCAAGAATTACAATTGTTGTTGCACATAACTGAGTAACTGCCACATGTCAAAATTTCTGTTATCACAACTATAAGCTAGATTTGAACCTGTTATCTACAGGTGAGACTGAATCAGATCCTGCTGAGTGACACTGTCATTTTTGGAAATTCCAAAACAGACACCGATAATCAGCAGTAAAACTGAGGATTTGTACAGCTGAGAATGTCCCACAGAGAAAGCAGTTCACATCAAATTCTTATTGAAACTGCAGAGGTAAGACTGGCAGAAGAGTAGGGAGCACAGTAAGAGATCTGATGTACTACAAAAATACTTCATAGATATTAAAAACTGTATCTGAAGAACTTTGAGGACACAAATAACACAGCACAGACTGGCACCATCTGATAGAAACCTGATTGCTGATTCTCAAAAGCACCTTAGAAAAAAACCAGCTGATTTCAAGTCAGTGCTACAGAATCTTCCACAGAAGTATACATAACAGATTATTAGCTTAGTAGCCCCAAGACTGGGGCCTTCATGAGAATTTTAATAGCACTGGTCTTAACTCCTTGACTTGAGAGTTGCAGTCGGTGACACCCAGGGCTTTATCATTCCAGCCATTGACTCCTGGAAGTTCATATGAGAAATCCCTCAAATCTTACAGTAGTCTGACATGAAGCTGTTTTTGGAAAACAGAATCTTCTTTCAAAATTTAATACTGAAGTTAACCCCTAAAGAAAATCTGTTTCTAAACTTGTCCACCACGATCCTGTTTGTTGAAGTTCTTGAGCTCTGCACAGAAAGTGCTGAGTTTCAATTGGACAGTGGAATTTGAGGTTGCTCAGCAAACACCACCGGACAGCTCTCTGTATCTCAGTGGCTCTTTAGGGACTATGCTCTTGTTCAATTCATAACAGGATGATCCTGGGAATGAGCTATGTACATCCTTCAGTGGTTTGAAACTAAACTAGAATCAGGCACATTATGTTGCACATACATTCCAGAAGCCAATTTCACCATTTTCTTTTGGCCTGGGTCATGACCACCAAACTCATGGCATTAGTAAGCAGAGAATTCAAATCCACGTCCAGATGAATATACCCAGTCATTAGAGACATGTAGAGAAAAATCTTCACAAACACTGTTTTATTGAAAGCCGGAACTACTTAGGCTGAAATTAGACAAATAGGGACAATGGCATGCCCACTCTGCGTGGAAAATATACCCTGCTCAAAGTACAGTTATCTGTCCCATGGAGAGTTTTAACTGGAAAGCCAGTGTCTAATAAATCTCTCATAAACCTTAATTTTCTCATTATCCCTGTAGCCTGGTAATTAGCAGTAGCAATATAGGCACATTTAACTGCCAATTAACTATTACAAAATTCAGTACTGCTAAAATACCACGCTGCCTGGTCCCAACAAAGTCCTTGAGATGTAAGCTGGATTTGCACCTTTTCTGATCACAGGCAATGATATCCTCAGTGGTTCACCCAGCAACTCTTCCAGTTGTTCACGTGTCAAGCACTGCAGCGCCCAGCACTGCTCATGTTCTCCTAGTCACTGAAGAGCTGATCACATTGCCTAATGTGGAACAAAATATCTACTTTCAGTTTTATATTAACTCAAAAAGACAAAGTAAAAATTAGTTGTGAAACACAAGCTTCCCTGTCTCACAACATTGAAACCATAATTATAATGTTCTTTTTCATTTCCTTTGTGAATTCTTCTTACTGACTGCTCTCAGTTTGAGCATTAAAGACTATTATCAAAGTAGTCACAGATTTTTCTTAATTTGTACCAGATATTCTGCTAGCTTCACACCTCAAACCATGTATTTGAATCAGTAGGGCTACCAGGACAGCTTTCACGGGGAAACATAACTGAGTTTCCTACCTTGAAAGTGCAGGGCAAAGAGAAGATTCCATTTTAAAAGCATGTCCTCAGGGGAATAATCCTCTCAAACAAGTTACCTGTTCCTCTGATATGGAGCATTTTGTATGAGGATCCTCTTCCACACAGCATCACGTTACTGTCACAGCAAATGGATGTTGAGTCAGGTGAAACTATTTCAGAAAACCATGGGCTATAGCTTGTGAAGGGAAAAGAGGTGAGTGACTTAGTAATGGGTAGAACTGAGCATGTTTTGCCTTGTATTGATAGAGATATTAGATAATTGGATATTAGACTACTTCTGCTTTACCAGAGTTTTATTATTAATTACCAGTGTTTATGCAACAGAACTGTTTTCAGTCTTACGCAGCCATAATTCTCCCATGACTGGCTTTACGCTGATATAAGCTGCTTCACAGAAGTGAAAAGTAAAATTAATAATTCACGAAACTTATTCAATTTAATATTTTTCACAATCCTTTAGGCTTTGGAGATCCAATGAACAATTCTTATCTTACCTCAACTGGATTTTGTCTGGGAACAGTCTGGATTTTCTCTAATCCCTAAGAAACAACTCCACTGTTCGTACAGTCATTCATTTCACAAGTTCTGTGGTAGTTTTAATAACTTATTTAATGGATCTTCTCTTCTTCGTAATTTAATTGGGGTCAATATGTGAGAAATGCGCAAACCTAAACACAGGCAAACAAGCCCCAAACATTTTATTATTCAGAGATGCATTTTTTGGTTTTGAGTGTATACAGCCAATGATACGGTGCCAGAATTTCAAGCCATTAGGTGAGTCATGCATCCCATGGCATTGATCATCTGGGTAACAGATGTAGGACAAACATGACATGCACATGTCCCAGAAAAGGCAGAGTGAAACCAAGATGAATGGTATTCAAAGGCTAAAAGCACTAAAAGCTATTGTATTTAAACTATTATTTGTACACTTGAGGCTGGACAGTAAAAAACTATTTGAGAAAAATTCTGAACTTCCAGTCTGGAACAAACTGTGGACCTTCCAATTTTTTTTTTTTCCAAGAAGGACCAGAGCAAGAGCACATACAGGCAGTCAAATTTCAAACAGTGGATTCTTTAAGGGTCTTCTGTAAGACAGAGGAGACAAAAGTTAGTTCCTGTTGTGAGTCACAGCACTAGCTACTGGAATTCTTCATTTTCCAGAATGGAAGGCTCTCTCACGTTCTTTTAATTTGATTGGAAGCTCCACTCTAATATACACAGAGGTTTTCTATTTTAACCAAACACTACTTTTAGACAAAAAAATGTTTGGCTAAAAAGTTCTCAGTTGGTACTCAATTACTCCCCTTACAAGCTTACCTATATGCTTCTATTTTGGATATAGAAATCTTGAGCGACAGATTTTTGTGTTTCTGAAATATCGCATGCTGGAATGTACTTCATAGATCTACATGCTTCTTCACTCAAAAACAGTCCAATTCTTCTTCTTTTTCTTTTCTTTTTCTTTTTTTTTTTTTTTTTTTCCTGAAGACACTTTCCAGCAATTAGAACTGTGCTCTGCCAACGGACATTTTTCACCTCATAAAACATGATGTTCTAACACTAGAGAATGCTTTGCTGTAACAAAAGCAAACTTCCTTGTTCCATTATAGGAGTCCCCTACAGATTGAAAACAAACAAACAAACTAGAATGGCCCTGAAACCAACTCTAAAATAGTGCCTCTAAAATTTTATCTAAATAAAGCAATGTTTGATTGAAAGTCATGCACTGTCACACAAAGATCTTTTGAAATGAATTTTGTTTATTTGCATGCCTTCTGGATTTCATGGCACTTTTATTTAAATAAGTTAATTAGTGCTGTGAGGGAATAATGGCTGAAGTCCCCTAACCTGTAATAAGAGCACAGTTCTGTATTCATTAAAATTAGCAGCAAATTGTCACAGATGGTATGTTATGGGAGAAGACGATCAGAAACCTGCCATTTATTACTATTAGAAAGTAGAAATTCATGCTACTGACTTGTGTACAATTAACTAGACACCTAAATGAATGGTTAGCTGTCCTCGCTTAATCCTCTGTCGATACAGAGTAGCAGCATGCTTGAAAAACAACTTCAGTGTACCTAGCTCTAAACTGCCATATCTTCCTATTGTGAACTCAAAGCTGAGCATACAGGTAAGATGTGCCTACTACGAGGAAATATGAATGCTACTCCATTCCATCATGTAAATCACAGGTTGATTAAAAATTCATTAAAAAGAAAATACTTGCCTTCATAATTAAGCAGTAAAAATTCTCTGTAATCAAAATGTATAATTAGTAATCAGTCACATAAAGTCCTTCACAGAGAGTTTATTCTGAATATTTGTATTTTAGAAATAATTTCTTATCATATTGAGAAACTCTTTTGGCATCTATTTCAGAGTCCTTGTTATTGTCAGTTTTTTAATGCTGAAAAAAAATACATTTGCAAGTTTATTTAATGTATAACATCCACGTTATACATATGTATAGATAGATGTTCTCTGTATTGTTTCCCTCTTCATCTTTTCACTCTTTTCCTTTGGGAAAATATATCTCTTATTACTCGCTGTTATTTTTTAATAAATCAGAAGTAATGCTATCAGAGTTACATCAGTTATGTAAGTATAAAATCCCATCAAGGAAAAAAAGGAAACGAACACCTTTTTTGTACCCTGTCAGGTGGGAACCAATGTTCTTCTAAATCACATTACTGCCGTTAGTATGGAGTATATAAGACAGATAAGCAACTGTTGTATAGCAGCCTAAGACACCGAAGTCTTCTAGTAAGTAACATTAATAACAAACAGTGCTGTAGGATTTCTTGATTATGACTCAGCACTCAGTGGTAATTACTTTACGTAGTCCTGAAAACAGCCCATGAGATTCCCACCACACAGGTGGGAGTCTGCACCTCTGTCCCCACTACCAAGTGGATCCACATGAGCTTTCCCAGCTACCTTCCTTTCTGTGCACAAAGCTTTGGAGAAAGAATCAAAATCGATACAACAAACATACTGTATTATACACAAACCCCACAAAATGTAAATCAGGTACTTGTGGCTCTGCAACAATATCAGAGATTTCTAGATGGCAAGTAGCAAAAATGATGTCTGTATATGCATACCAGAAATTTTAAGACTTCCAAGCTATCATTATTTGGGTAGTCTTCCAAGATATCCTTCAAATTCCAAAAGAGCTGACAATAATCTGTGTTCCCATGGAGTTCCTGTCTCAGTTACCAGGTCTGCAAATAATGCAACTAAAATAAACCTTCTAGCTGCATGGTAATGATCATTCCCACCCCCTCTCTTCGTGTAAGTAATCCTAACTAGTTGAGAAGTGCATGTGGACCGCCACTATGCACTGTTTTTTATAAAGTCCTTAAGGGGTTTTGTCATTAATTTCCTCCTAAAGGCCTACTCCAACCTACAAGAATGCAATAAAGAAAACTAAGAGGGACTAGATACAACCTCTGAAATTCAATGCTAGGAGCTACCCTTAACAGCAATTTAATCAAATGCATTTGGCACAGGCTAAAAATGACTTCATGGTCACTGACTGCAGCTCAGCACACAGACAACCACTTATGAGGCATGGTGACTGCTCTGGGCGATGTGGCCACATCCTAACTGTGATGCTACACCGTATGGCCTTACCAAACTATAAAGAGATGTTACAAAGAACTGTGGTAAAGATTCACTGTCAAGCACTGAGGAATTTGGGTTTTGTTGGATGATAAACATTTCAAGAACAGTTCACAATGATTCAGATTTATATTTGTGTCTGATCTTCGTCCCTTGTACTTCAGGTTTTTACTGAGCTAGAGTTCATCAGCAAAGGATCTGACACAGAGGAATATGATTATAGTTTTAACTGCTTGATTCTTTGGGTGGAGGAAAACATTAATCTTTCCAACTTCTTATTTATTAATTACTATATTTAGATGTGATGTTTAACAGAACAGTACAATATCACAATATATAATAGAAGAACATGACAGATAAAAAAAATACTGGTATGTATTCTGTATAACATTTTAAACAGACAACTTAATTTTCAGAATTTTCACTAATTTTGCAGAATTAGTAGGCAAATCTTAAGTCTGAGTATACATTACACAGAAGAAAGTTTAGCTGAATCTAGTCTCACATACAAAATTGAAATTGGTAGCAAATGAAATGCCTTTAGAAGGAAACAAACCCAGAAAACCCAAGTCTTTGCAATCTACTTCATATTTGACCTCTTCGTATTTCAGCTTTCAATTAACATGCCAAAGAAGAGGAGCAAAATTTAAATATCAAGTATTTGTATTTCTCTTCTGACTTTGCCATTTCATTGAAGATTTTAAAACCAATGCTACTTCCTGCACATCAGCCTTACCCTGGCTCCTGATTAAACTACAAGGGTGATGAACACAAATCATGGGGTACATTGAACATGACCAACATTACTGGACTATGACCAGGCACTACCAGGCAAGGGTTTTGTTATTTGTTTTACCATTTAGTTCTCAGCTGAATTCAGGCTAAGCACACCACACAAGGCATTGTACACAGTTATCTTATGATTTTCACAGGCAACTATAATACTGGTGTCACTTGGAGTTTTGCTACATCTCACCTTCATTATTTGTAGTTGCCAAGTAACGTATCTGCAGATGTGTGCTGCACCATCTTCCCATGTCAGTTCAGCATCTGCACCACTCATGCCACCACACAGTGCAGAAATCTCTTTTCAGCTTCTTAGTTAATAGCTTCTGCATGTGCTGCCCCAAGATAGATACATGCACTGCTTACTGCATGCAGTGGTGATAATTACACATACAACTAGAAAACTTATCCCACATTTCTGTCAGTCAAAAATATTTATATGTATCAGACAATCATTCTACAAGGAAACAAGGTGAAACAAGCAATGCAGAATATATACTTCTAGATTAAAATTTTGTCTGTATTAATGAAAGTTCTACCTCTCCTATAATGAAAAGTTAAAAGAAGTTATCTTGAGACAAGATCATCCAGACCCATCTGATATACATTGCCTTGCTGGGGGCAGATACTCCACAGATAAAGACTTTTCATTGTTGTTTTTGGCTTTCGGGTTTTTGTGTTTTTTTTTTAGAACCTTAGATACATATTAGTTCTAGTTGTCATGCAGACCTGCTCTCTAAGAGGTTACTGTGACCCATTTGTATTGATCTGCATGCAGATAGGAGTGAATGTTGACATTTTTAAGTGCTTTTATGTTTTCACAGACAGTATTTTTCATAGAAACCAGAATAACTTGGTTAAATTTCCACCTACTTTACCAGTTACAAAAAAAAGGGATTCAACCCTGCTAGAAGAGCTTCCTTCATTATAAAAATGATGACCAGGAAGAATAAAGAAACCACACAGTTCACTGCACCGGAGGCCTGATCGGCCTTAAAACTAAGCCAGAAGAAAACCTGGTATTTTTTTATTTTTAAGTAGATGAGTTTCCAGATCCATTTCCGAGTACAGCTGTACAAATTGTTGGGCAGGAACAATTGAAGGGGTACTAAACCACAGAAACCAGCAGCAGGTGGCACAGGAGGTGAGGCTAGGTCAATATTGCTTCCAAACACTTTCCTTTTGGGTTTACAGCCTCAAGTCTAGTCAGCAGTTCGTTTATATAATTCATTTACTTTCAGACTAAGTATACTGGCAGGAATTAACCTAGTACAGACTGCAAAACACCATAGCAAACTTAGGTAAACTTGCAACTGGCTTGCTTGCACTGAATGCCATGCTATAGTAATAGCGATATCAATTAAACAAGGGTCTCAACGTTAAACTGTGTATCAGTAACTCAGATTTAAGTTAATGTTTCCTTGCATATGTACAAACAGCAGTCACAGCTTTGAATGAACTACAGACATTTCCTTGAACACTTGCATCTCCTATTTGAGGTGAAAATTACTTATGCTTTTATACCAACAAGCCTGCAATAGGGCCAGACTTAAATACTCACTCATTCTGTAGTTCTAGAGTATTGAAGTGAAGGTGACTCCAAACTCAGATTTGCTATCTCTACTGTAAAGAAAAAGAAAGGATTATTTAAAGGAAGCTTGCTGAAAGCTTTATTCTCTCATTAATATAAACACGGAATAAATCATAAAACTGCAAGTAGAAGCCTGGGATAAAATACTCTATAATCAAAAAACATACCAATAGCATTTTTTATTCTAGGAAAGTGCACACTGTACCTGAGTACCGTATAACAGCATCAATTTCATTTTTAAATTTATATTTAGAAAGCTAATGAACCTAGCAAGACTTGAACAGACTTCCTAATACCTAATGCTTCAAAAATAGAGTTAACTATGCAAGTGCAACTTTATTTTATTAGCATTAGCCATATAATATCTTTCCAGCAACTATTTCCCTATTAGTTACCGTTTGGCAGAAAACTCTTACCAGTAAAACATTCTTTCAGAGCTGTGATTATTACGAGCACTAAGGACTACAGTGCCATCAAGTGGTAAATTGCTCTTTAGAAGCCACCTCTGTGCACTTCTGCCACAGCATGCTAGCCTTACACACATTCTGAAAAACCACGAAGGCCAAAATACATCAGAAACAGTAAAAAGAGCACATGTGCATATATTCTGCACATTCCTCATATGCACCTTTTGTCATAGCACCACTGACAGCTGGAACTTCCATCTACAGATATTAGGCAGATGGTCCTTTTCTTTCTAGACAGAACTTTGGCAGATCATTTCTTAATGCTAGTGCAACTAGCTAAACTAATGTACTTTGGAAAGGGTATACACCCCGAATCAGAACATAGTGAGATGAGGATGTAATGTTTCCTAAGGCAGAATGATTTTGGTGAGGGACTGCCTTCCACTCTGAAAGTGCAAAAAGGGTTCTGCCCTGAGACCACATTTTCGGTTACTCAATCCTCCATTATTACAAAGATCTAATCACCAGTAATGCTTTTAATCTCCTCCGCCTTTTTCCTGCAGCACTGTGCAGATTTTGCAACTTTTAGTATTTTGTAAGGTAGATTTTAGGTTCCTTACAGGCTGTCAGGAAATGCTCTGCAGAGGAGAGAGCAATTTGAGGACTAAATCCCTATTAAGTGGTTATGTACATTCATAAAGGAGAGTCCTCCAATCTAAGTGGCCTGTTTTGGCCCATATTCTCTACTGGAATATATTTAAGACCTTTGACTCTACTGTGATGGGCATCCAAAAGCACGGAGCCTGTGGAATCAAACTCAGCATTAGTTAGCATGTATTTTCCCCACTGACTTCAAATAAAATTATAAATCCATAAATCAGTCCTTCTCATAAAATTTCCAGTCCATTCATTCCTACTACCTATTCTATCCCAATCACCACTAGATAGTGGTATAAGATGCACATTCTTTTTTTTTCCCCATCTGTACTATTTTGTCTTGAGAAGGAGATAGTTTAGAATTCACTGAGAAAACTTATAAAACCAGCCAAACTGATTTCCCATGCAGAAGCATAGAAGCACAGAAATATGTTGCCACTGGGTAAAGTGCATATTCACGGTTAAGAATGGAAAGGAATAGTGTATAAAGTTAAGTGACTCAATTCTTAATAACCCTCTACTGACAATTAAAGCAGTTTTCAAAAATAGACTAACAGCCTTAAGACCCTATACCAAAGGAAAACAGAACGGAACTTACTTGATTGAATGGGTCAAAGATAGTCCCTTTCATGCAGGGCCAAATTTAAAAAGAGACAGCCTAAGCATGAGACTCTACAGCACTGGCACAATGATGATTGTGTCATACTTTTCATTTTTTAATTTTATGAAAACCATGGCCATAGTTACCATACACAAGACAGCAGCTTGTTTCAGAGCAGAAAATTGAGCAGTTGGACACGCTCAGTCTCCTCCGTATCTTGCTCCATCCTTTCCACCTTACCCATCTTCCCTTACTTCCAGCAGTCTGTTTGCCCACAGTACAGAAGATACAACTATTCAGATGCTAAATTTCAGCCTTGTCCTTCAAGAATCAGAGGCACTGCAATGAGTAATACAGGATACTGATATAATTACCATTACTGAAATCATTTCTTTTCAAAGAGGAAAACATTTGTTTCTCTATATAACCAGCTCTGTTCCTACTCAGCTGCTTACAGTAATGCCTCCTTAAAGGAGGCATCGACTAAGTAAACAACTTACGCGTTTCCTTATCTTCAAATAGTATTAATGAAGAAGAGTAACACCAAGTGGTTACTCTTAATACAGCTGTTCTCTAGCTGATTTGGCAACCCAGCATATAGCAGTCCACACCATTTCCATGCCAATCCCTTTCTCTGTCACTTTGAGGACACAGATTCTCCCAGTGCAACAAGCTATCCATAGGCTACTGAACCCATGCGTCTTGCTGTTGCACAGCACTCCTTCCATCAAGGGCTTGGGTTTGCATGGCACTGCATAAGATGCATTGTTGCAGTGAAAATGCTGTGATTCTGCAGCATCCAGGGTTTAATGCCATTTCCCACAATCACAGCCCTGAAGTGCCTTGGAGCAAAGATTATTGGTATTTGTGTATTGGATGAAACGTTCTGCTGTACACTGACAAACTGCAATTTGCTTTCTTGCACCCTTGTACTCCCATGGTCCTCTGTTTATTTCCTCTTCAGCACAGCCTGCAGGGTATTATCTGTTCTCATGTGGAGGTAAGGCCAAGTGGACAACCTACTTCACCTAGATTAGAACCCACAGGAGGGCTTACTCAGCAATGAAGCAATGCCATTGCCTTGAACATGTTTTGGAAAGTCGTCATCACCAAAAAGAGGCCAAGAGTGCTCCCCAACAGATTCTTCATTGGATTGTAAAGTCTCTCAAATAACCTGCCTAAAACTTTTGAGCATAATATTCTCTATCTCTTAGCATGCACAAAATCCTTTAAGTTTTGATAGAACTACACAAATCAGCATTTCATGTTAGCCTAAGTATCTAGACCACAAAGAGATTCTTCATATTTGAACTCCTTCAGAAAGTTGGCCCTATACTTGATCATAGCATTTTCTGAGAACACACATACAAGCACTGGATGGGAATCGCCTTTCAACAAATATCTCAGTGCTTAAATCTCTTGCAGTACTGTGATGTGGCAGATCTGCACCCAGCTCTTCCCTTCCTGGGGAAAAAACATCTTTCATATCTTAGCTGCGTCCTACCTATAACCTCCACACCAGGCGAAAGGACCTCAGTCAGCCTTCCTTACCTACACTAAGCTGTTTTACACAGATCAAACACTCACAACCAGAGGGACCAGAACTGGAGTTTCCTTTCTGGTGGGGTCTCTAACACCTGGACTATAGGGATTTTCTCCTTAACCCATGCTGACTGTAAATTCTCTCTTTCTATGAGAAAAAGTGACCTGGTTTGTCTACCTCACTCCAAAAGGTATTCAGATCAGTGAATTCAGAGCTACACACTTTCCTGAACCCTTGATTTAGATGCCTAAAGCTCTGAGAATAGGGAATAAAATATTAAAGTTTCCTGTTTCTACTGCTCAGATTACAGAAACAGAAGATACCAAGCTTGATCCTGACCTTGCATACAATTACATAAATCAAGAATAATTTTATCACAACATCAGAACGAAATCACAAGCAAAACAGACTATTTACACCACATGACAGTGTCCCGTTGCACTAAGGATTCTGTTTGTGAACCTACAGGTTCTTCAGCATAACCCAGGGCTAATAGTTGAATTGTTATGAGTCTTGCATGATGCGATACTAGTGAGGAAAAAGAAAAAAAAATAAAAATAAAAATTCAAGACAGAAATGAACTTTCCATATTAACAATCCCAAATGCTTAACCAAAACCAAACAGAAAATCAGAACAAGGAATGCCTAAGATGTAACACCAAAGGGACATATTGGAAGAACAGGAGCTCTGTATAACAAAATGTTATATTTCTGCTTAAAAAAGAGGGATGTTAACATAGAATAATGGCACAAATACATATAGTCAATAGCATTAAGTGTGATGAATGTTAATAGCAAGCTTCCCAGTTGTACACTGGAGATGCCGCTTGCTAGAACTGGCTTAGTGTGACTATAAAGTTGCACTCAAACAGCATGTATCATATTTGCAGACATTTTAATTACTTGAGATTTATGATGTTGGCTGATTTAAAGTAGGTAATCTCAAAATGCTGAATATTAACAGAAATGCAAATTAAAGACTTCTTAAGCTAAGTCAGTCATTTTATGGGCTTCAAATGAATAAAAAAAATAATAGAATTAGTTTCATTGTCCTGTTAATGTTCACTTTTAAGCTCAAAGCCAGGCTGCTTCCCATTATTTTTTGGGTAGCTAGAGCCTAGTGTATATTAGGGATCATACAAAAACTACTAAAAATCCCTACAACTTTTAGAAACAAAAAGGCAAGGTGCTTTCCCCTACTCGACAAAAGGAATCCCAGACTCTTCTACATATGGAATGCATTTGACGTTTTCATAAAGTGGCTCTATATGCCCATTGCATTGCTGTAGATCCACAAGACACGTGAAGATGAAGCACAACAAGATCTGAAGCTTGTTTAACACAAACTAACATCCAATTGTTTATAGTATCCTTTTTTTTTTTCTTTCCTCTGGATGTCACTGCACATAACAGTACACAAAGCCAGAAGAATTCAGTAGTATTTGCCCCAATTAGGTGTGCTTTTTGTAACAGGATTTACAATGTATATCACTGCTGCAAAATGTTCCACTTATTTTCTGTGTTATTTGATGGCAAAATACCCATTTGTTCAGGTAATGAGTTTCTGTCATTCAAGGCAATTACTGCTGTGACAATAGCAGACATCTAGCAGAATACATTGCCAATTAAACATTGACTGAAGAACTCGTAGCAATTTTATTTATTACATCCACTCAGGTGACACAAGTGTAAAAGTCAGCACTTGCTCCTTTCTCTGACTGCTCCTCACTTCCCATTTTGTAGCCTAATGAGCAAGTCTCAAACAAGGTGGCGTTTAGGGACGGAATACTGAAATGTGGCCTTTTCTGGAGACCCTGGTAGAACAACTAAGGAAAGTGATGGGGAAGCTTCCTCCAGCAGGAACAGCCAAGCCATGCAGGGGCCCAAGCCAAGCTACAAAACGCTTCTGTCTTGAGTGACACTGACATATCTCACCTGCTGACAACTCTACCATTCTCACTATCTTAAATCCATGCTATGGGGTATTTATAATCAAATTCACTCACAAAAAGATGTCTTTTATGGAAATCCACTCACACAATCTCATTTTGGCTATCTGCAGGTATCAAGAATGCCACACCTGCGCCAACTCTCAGAAGAAATATGGTAAAAAACCCAAGTAACAGTAATCTGAGAAACAGAAGTTGGCTGACATGAGAACTCAATTTGGAAACAGGTGCTCAAGCATTGTGCACAGGATAACCACGTTCTTATGTTCGGAACCTCAGCCTGAGGCTGAGGAAGAAGCACGCTGCCTCTTCAATACAACACGTGTAGGCTGAAACTTCTCTTGGTGTCCCATTTTTAAGAGGGTGCAACAGAACAGCATTTGGGATAGGACATAGATAGTAACGGCCATAGCTAAGCAGGAATCCAAGAACGGAGGACAGGTGAACAGACTCCATCCTGAGCTTCTCATGCCACACATTCCCTTAAATGAAGGGATCATAGAATCATAGAACCACCAAGGTTGGAAAAGACCTACAAGATCATTCAGTCCAACCGTTCACCTATCACCAATAGCTCCCACTAAAGCATGTCCCTCAACACAACATCCAATTGTTCCTTGAACACCCCCAGGGTCGGTGACTCCACCACCTCCCTGGGCAGCCCATTCCAGTGCCAGACCACCCTTTCTGAGAAGTAATATTTCCTAATGTCCAGCCTGAATCCCCCCTGCCACAGCTTGAAACCATTCCCTCTAGTCCCATCACTGATGACACGAGAGAAGAGGCCGACCCCCAGCTCACCACAACCTCCCTTCAGGAAATTATAGAGAGCAATAAGGTCTCCCCTGAGCCTCCTCCAGGCTGAACATTCCCAGCTCCTTCAGCCTCTCCTCATAAGCCCTGTGCTCCAGACCCCTCACCAGCTTTGTTGCCCTTCTTTGAACACGTTCCAGGGCCTCGATGTCTTTCTTGCAGTGAGGGGCCCAAAACTGGACACAGCACTTAAGGTGCAGCCTCACCAGTGCTGAGTACAGGGGGACAATCACCTCTCTGCTCCTGCTGGTAACACTGTTTCTGATGCAGTCCAGGATGCCCTTGGCCTTCTTGGCCACCTGGGCACACTGTCAGCTCATGTTCAGCCGAGCATCAATCAATACCCCCAGGTCCATCTCCTCTACACAGTCTTCCAGCCACTCCGCCCCAAGCCTGTAGCGCTGCCTGGGGTTGTTGTAGCCGAAGTGCAGGACCCGGCATTTGGTCTTGCTGAACCTCATCCCATTGGCTTCAGCCCAGCTCTCCAGCCTGTCCAGATCCCTCTGTAGGGCCTCACTACCCCCCAGGCAGATCCACACTTCCAGCCAATTTGGTGTCATCTGCAAACTTAATGAGGGTGCACTCAATGCCCTCATCCAGGTCATCAACAAAGATATTGAAGAGGCCAGGCCCCAGCACCAACCCCTAGGGAACACCACTCGTGACCGGTCACCAGCTGGATTTAACTCCATTCACCACCACTCTCTGAGCCCAGCCCTCCAGCCAGCTCCTTACCCAGCCAAGAGTGTACCCGTCCAAGCCACGGGCTGCCAGCTTCTGCAGGAGAATACTGTGGGAGACAGTGTCAAAGGCTTTGCTGAAGTCTAGGTAGACCACATCAACAGCCTTCCCCTCATCCACCAGATGGGTCATTAGATCACAGAAGGAGATCAGGTTGGTCAAACAGGACCTGCCCTTTGCGAACCCATGCTGGCTAGGCCTGATCCCCTGGTTGTCCCACACATGCCACGTGGTCTCCCTCAAGACAATCTACTCCATAACCTTCCGTGGCACCGAGGTCAGGCTAACAGGCCTGTAGTTCCCTGGATCCTCCTTACAACCTTTCTTGTAAATGGGAGTCACATTAGCAAGCTTCCAGTCTTGTGGGACCTCACCAGTCAACAAGGAGCGCTGATAGATGATGGAAAAGCTATCACCTCCGCCAGTTCTCTCAGCACTCTCGGGTGAATCTCATCCAACCCCATGGAGTTGTGGCAGTCCCATTGGAGCAGTAGGTTCCTGACTGCTTCTTCCAGAATCAAAGGGGGTTCAGTCTGCTCCCCAGCCGAGACTACCAGGTCAGAGCGCGGGGTACCCTGAAAATAACTGGTCTGACTTTTAAAGACAGACGTGAAGAAGGCTTTCAGAACCTCCGCCTTTTCGTTATCCTCAGTGGTCACATTCCCAGCCTCATCCAGTAAAGAGTGGAGATTCTCCTTTGACCTCCTCTTACTGTTGATGTATTTATAAAAGAGTTTCTTGTTCCTTTTTACCCCAGTGGCCAGGTTAAATTCAAGCTGGGCTTTTGCCTTTCTGATTTTCCCTCTACACATCTTAACGACTTCTTTGTATTCATTTTGAGTTGCCCATGGGATGTGGAACAAATGACGAAAAATACATTCCACTACATTATCTGAGCAAAGGAAAAAAAAAAAAATCACTAACTTCTCTATCTCCTGAGTACAGGGAGATACAAGCACAGCCTGAATACAGTCAGAACGAGCAGAGCTGCGCTCTCCCACCTGTGAGGGTGGCAAGGCCCGCAAGTACCCACGCTCCGCCTGCTCAGCAAGCCCTGCCTCAGCCCGGAGCTCTCCGCACGGCCCTTTCTGCCTCTCTTCGAGTGTTTCCTCAGGGCTCAGAAAGGAGGAGATTAACCCAAAGTCCCTACTGCTCCCCAGGGGACCGCCCTACTTGGCTCCCAGTCCCAGACCGCCACTTCGGCGGCGGCGCTGTCCCCGAGGGGCGGAGAGCGCTACCCCGCCGGGCGGAAACACCACCTCCCGCCGGCGCAGCCCTCGCGCCCCGCGACCCTCAAACCCCGAGGCTGCGGCCGCCCCGGACGTCGCGTAGCCAGGGCGGGCTGCGTAGTTCCGGCGGAGAGAAGGGAGGGGTGACATGCAGAGCAAGCAGCCGGGGCCTCGGCAGCAGCAGCTGGAGCCGGAGCCGCCGGAGCAGCGGGTGCTGGGGGGCCAGGCCGGGTGCGGCGTTCCCGCCATGGAGATGGAGAAGGAGTTCCACCGGCTCGACCAGGCCGCCAGCTGGGCCGCCATCTACCAGGTGAGGGGCGGCCGCCCGGCCCTGCTCTGCCCCCGGCGATGAGGGGGAGCGCTCTGCTCTCGGCCGTTTTCTGCTGCCGCCCGGCTCCGCTCCCTCAGCCCCTGCCCCGGCTGGAGCCCCGCGCGGACGGCGCTGCCTTCCGCTCCCCTCTCCCCATTTTCCCTTCCTCCTTTCCCTCACCGAGCTGCTGCCGTGCCCTTCTTCCCTTTTCTCTCAGCGTTCAGGGTGGCTCCGCGCAGCAGCCCCGCGCCGGCTGAGGCCCTGCGGCACTCCCCTCTCGCTGGTGGCCTCGTCCCTCAGCGCAGCCGTCGTTCGCGGCCTTTTGAAGCTGCCCGTCCTCAATGTGAGGAGCGAATCCCGGAGTCGCGGCTGTCATTGTGTCGTTGTGATGCATGCAGCTAACTGGTCGGTCTCCGTAGTGATAGAGCAGATCCGAAGAGCAGCTCGTTGGTAACACTTGTGCAGTTATCTGGTGATATTTTTTATTTTGTTATTAGCCCATTCCTGATGTTTTTAAGCTGTGTTGCAAACACAGATGATTCTGAGGATGTTGCCAAGGTGAATACAGATTAACAGATACAGCTGTAAAGAAGTCTTCTGCCTTGAAAGAGTTCTTTGTGCGTTTATCCAGAAGGAGGTGTGAGTGGAGATGCAGCGGCTGTGTGTGAGGTGGATGTGCTCAGTCACATCAGAAGCGTTGCCATGAGAGCCATCTGAATGCTTAAGCTACAATACTGCATATTCAGATTAATTTTAATTCCACATTTGTAATGTAAAAGTGAGGCTTTGCATCCCTTTGCTGTGCAACAGACATTAGAAAAAGGAAAAAAGAATGGAATTTTATGAAAGTGAAATAAATGAACTTTAGCTTCACAACAACAGTATGCAAGTTGTGAAAGTCGTAGCTTGCAGGATGGGCATCTCCAGTTGTTTGGCAGTGGGAAAATAAGCATTTTTGCTTATGAAATTTTGAATATCCTTTTCAGAGAAGTCAGTTTTTTTGGTAGAGGATTTCATTTCCTGCAGAGCCTCAGTGCTTGCTAACTCTGTATTGGTTGAAAGTCATGTGCGTATATGATGATGTGTTTTTGTTAAACTGTTCTTGATAGCTTGGTCTGTTGCAGGCTTAGCGCTCAGGAAATGATGTTGAGTAGCAGCACTGTAATAGAGTTGGTAAACTTCTAGGGGTCCGATTTAATTACTGAGGTGATATCCATAAGGAGCTGTAAGGTTAATAAGGAACAAGGGACTTTGGCATGTTTCCAGTGTAGCATTCAGTGATATTTTTTTCCTGCTTTCTGTGAATGATGTGACGCAGTAATCTGCTCAGACTGTGTCACAGAGTGAGGTTTGATTGAGGACTAATATTCAATTAAAAAAGAAACAAGCTGAAGTGATTTGCTTCCAACTGTTGACAGGCATGAGAGCTGGGTTTTTTGTTTTCTTGCTTTTATTTTAAGGTTAGTACGTATGTGCTTCTGCATCATGTAACTCAGTTTCTATTGCATCCTGCTTTTAAGTATCAGCTGTCTTAAGTGACATTGTGGCAGGTTATTTACATCTAGAACAGCGTACTTTGCTGTAATCCATGCTTTTGATGTCTTGGCAGTGACATGAACAATGCAGTTTTCCAACAAATACCAATCTTTTCCTGAAGAATGGAGTTAAGTGGAATAATGTTTCTTACTGGCGCAGTCTTGTCTTTCTAAAGAGTCTTTCTCCAGGTTAATCATACTGTGTACTTCTACTGTCTACGTGCTAGGATCATGATTGCTAAAATGTTCACCAATGTTGTGAATGAACCATAACGCAGTTTACTTGCAGAATCATTTCCTCTTGTTTCTTGGCTATATCATTGATCTAGAGATACAGATGACTTTTAGAGGAGGCATTAGGAGCACAACAGGGAGGTGAAGCTAACTGGAAAGATGGCTACGAGGGGATATATGTGGGTGCCACATGACTTCGAAGGCATAAAATTTTCCAAGCTTCTTTTTTTGGACAAGAGGAAGCTATGTTCAGCTGCAATAATCACGCAGTTCTGGAAGAATATAAGATTTTTATTTTTATTTTTTTAAGTGTAAATAATGATAAGATGGAAACAAAACCAGTTCAAAATGAACTTCTGAAGGTATTTGTGACAATTCTGTCTCAGGCACCGTATGGTTAGTGGCACTATGGTAGCTAGTTGAAACAGTGAATACTTAAGAAGTTGTTGGTGTTGTGTTGTGGTTTTTTTTTTTTAAAGAGCCAGTGCCATCTCTTTTATTAGATTTGCTTGCTACCAGAACTAGCAGCCATGAGACCTTGTAAAGGTTGTTCAGAGATCCGATACTTTACAAGGGTTGGTCTGGTACTAACCTGTGTTTCTATTATAGAGAAACATACTTGGGTTTCATTTGATTGGTTGCCTTCTAACCTAAGCATAAGAAATAATCTGAATGGTTAGCATTCTCGCTCAAGTCCACTTCCATAAAACAGCAAGTTATAGGAAGATGGTCAGAAGCTTAATAAAAACTTTTAAATGTGATATTGTGGTTCAAGTGTGCAGTCTAGAAAACAGATACCTAAAGGTGGGTTGAAGGATGTAGACAATGCATAAATACCTTTAGGAGTACCAGTAAGATTGAAAAGCATTCGCTCCGGAGATGTCACAACAAAAAGCAGTAGCCCAAAACTAAGAAGAGAAGAGAAGGTTCTGGGGAAATGTCGTTGCAGCTTTCCAGTACTCGAGGGGAGCTTAGAAGACAGGAGGGAGAATGACTTTTTACTGGGGCAGCTAGTGATAGGCTAAGGGGGAATGGTTTTAAACTAAAAGAGGGGAGATACAGG
The DNA here is from genome assembly GCA_030625065.1 of Alectoris magna. NCBI lineage: Eukaryota > Metazoa > Chordata > Aves > Galliformes > Phasianidae > Alectoris > Alectoris magna. The sequence goes on from CM060576.1 coordinate 350,753, forward strand.
TTAGATGTTAGAAATGAATTTTTTACTCTGAAGGTGATGAGGCCCTGGCACAGGCTGCCCAGAGAAGTTATGGATGCCCCATCCCTGAAGTTGTTCAGGGCCAGGTTGAAGGGGACCCTGGGCAGCCTGATGTAGTTGGGAGGCAACCAGCCTATGGCAGCGTGCTGGGACTGGATGGTCCCTCTAAGGTCCCTTCCAACCTAAACCATTCTGTGATTCTTTGAAAAGCACAGCTGAGGCCTCCATTTAGAGGAGGGGAGAGCAAGATAAAGGAAGACAGTTCGACCAGAATATCAGAGACACTGAATTTTCACTTGACATAGTGAATTCAGTATCAGATTTTAATGGTAATTGTGTATGTAGAAGTCTTCAATAATTTTGATTGCTAACTCCTTACACACGTTGGTAGAATGAGATACTATCTTATTCTACAAAGATACACAAACCTCAAATACAGGTTAAATTGCTTCTTGTGTTTATATAAACCAGGTAGGTTGATGTTAGTATGTTGGCTAATGATATTAAGTCCGATGTGTTAATAACATTAAAGAGATCTGTGAATTATTTAGCATTCAGCTAGGAATCCCATGCAAAGCAGACACTGCAATCCATACTAACTTGATACGGTTGGTTTTCACTGAAACATCTATGGCAACTGCTCGATGTTAGTTTTCCATGTGAAGGATGCAGAATTCACGCGCATTTTTTGTATTTTTACAGTCAGTAGATTGTAAAATAAGAAAGCACTGATTATCATTTAGATTTTCAGGTATGTTCAGAATTGAGAGAATTGAGAGTATTGGGCACTGTACTAGCTCTGCTGCTGTGCACCCCCTGGAAAACTGACGTGGGTTACAGTTAAGTACAGTTTGAGACCTGTAAGAGGAGTATTGTAACTGTTCACAATTCTTCAGAAAATGAAGTTTGGTGCTTTTTTTAAAACTAACATTCACGTGACTGTTACTTTTTTCCCAAATCTCCCGAAGCTAAACTAAAATACTGCAAAATACGCGTTAGTAAACTTCACACAAGTTGTGGGAGAGATATGGAAAGCAACCAAGGATATTCTGAATATTTCTCTCTCAAAAGACGTGGAAAACTTTTTTACGTGTAATCACTGTCTCTTTATTTGGGGTATATGTAGGTAGATTTTAATGTTGAAAGTAACAAGCTGTAAAATGGTTCGCCCTGTAAACTTAAAATACTGAGGTTGTGTTATATTTTTTAAGTAAATGAACAGGAAGTTCTACTAGTGCTTTTGGTTTATAAGCTGCCGTGAGAGTGTAGACTGTCCTGTTGTAGTCTATAAGCATTTGCGTTTCTCTTCTGCTCTGGTGCTATCAAACTTGTAACTTCTTTGGAGCAGATAAACTGTAGCATGAGTACAGCGTATTGTAAATGCGTCTTTGTGCCTGATTCTGCCCGTTCTTGTTCCTTGAAAATGCAAGTCTCTGCATGCATGCCTTGCCACTTCTTAGCTTGTGCTATGTTGATTCATTCCAGGTGTAATTTAATTGGCTCTGATTATAGAGTTACCTTAGAATTGATAGTTGCATAGAGTCTCTTTTTGCCTGCAATACAGCTAAGGATATGCCATGTTTTCCCATGCTGTACAGACATGGAATTTTGGTAGAACTGTGGGTGAAACAGAGCAAGTAACAGCCCCTGTGGCTTGTGAAGTCATTATCTTCTCTGTTAAACAGAGTTTACTTTCATTTACAAGTGCTAGTATGCTTTGTGCCACTGAGAATGTTCCAGGGCACTCAGCTGCATTGGCTGGTTGTGCTAGTCACCTTTCCAGGTCAAGACTGATCATATCTGTTGATGGCAAATGGGAGACGGTGAAAGTCCTGTTCAGTGGAGCTACTGAACAGCTTAGTTTTGTTTGTGTTTCAGAATCCAGGGTCTAAAATGCAAGTACTTACAGTGTCCTTTCTTATAGCATTGGTGTAAATGGAATAAAAACATAGCCTGTATTTCCCTATTGTAGCTTACTGTTAAGGGGTACAATTTGCCAAAAATCTGAAAATCATGTCTGTGGGCAGTAAGTACTACGCCTGCTACTGAGTACCTCCAGAAGGATTGTAGGGTTTTAGTGGGTTCTTCCACATTACTCGTTCCTCTTTCTTCCTTTCTGTTTTCCATAACCGATAGTTACAGAGAATACAGTGTTAACCATGTGCCAAATGATGTTGAATTCAAACAGAAGCAGCACTTGTAAACAGAGAATCAAATACATTGTGTTCAAGGGAGACTAAGCATTTCTGAAACTAAAATAACTTTTAAAATATTGTCAAGGTTAAATCATACAGGCAACTAAACATTAAAATGAAATCTTCTTGAAAGACTTACTTTGCAAATGAATGTCCTCCACGTGTTCTCTTTATCTGGGACTTTCTAGGCTGTGCTTCAGACTGAAATATCACTGCTACTTTCTTGTAAACGTACCGGTTCTCCCATTTCACATCAGTTACCAGCAGGACGCAGTAATCCATTTGGACTGTTAATTCAGCCTAATCAAACTGAAGAGGGTACTGACTGATTCCTTAAGGTTCAGAATTCATTTATGAATCGAAGTGGACGTTTTTACATTAAAATGAAATGGAGTAGGAAAGAGAATCTATGAACAAGTGGAAAAAAAAGCCACAGTAGCAGTATTAGCTTGAGATCTCACTGTCGCTTGCAGTCAGTGAACGTGAGCTGGTTGTGTCACTCACTACGGTATGCCACTGAATTTGTTTTGCCACGGTCGAATAGTTTTTTCTTTAGTCTCCTCACATGCAAAATGAGAACTGTTTAAAGTGTCAGAGAGCTTAAAAGCACAAAATTGTTTTCATCCCTTTTATTACACAGAAGGAAAAGAACCCAAAGCATGCATACATTATCAGTGTTCTGCTGTTGTGAAGATAGGAAGCAGTTTTCTAGTTTGTTTTTTTTATTGTTGTTGCTGTTGTTTATTTCTAATACCTCCACGTTCGGTCAGCACCGCGTGACAAAAACTTCAGCTCATGTATTGCTTCAGGTAATGCAGAATGCATGTGCATCTTCTCTTCTGGCCATAGTCATCTTCTGCAGCCCGTGTTCTCTTTTAAAATAGAGGCCTTTGTTCATCAGTGAGGATGAAATCGCTGCTAGGTGAAAGTCTGCAAAGTGAGTTTAGTCAGAGGCTTATTAATGGCTAGAAGGGTAAATATTTAAAAATTGAATATTATGCCATGCTTTAAAACTTAAATACGAAACAAACAACCAAAAAAGCCACACGCTTAGCTGGATAATTAGAATTTTCCTGTGTAAAATTTTCTAGTATGCCCTGCTTAATTCTGCAGTTTCTGCAGTCAGTGTTGAGTTGAAAAAAGGTTAATACGAAGCAGGATCAAAGACTAACAGTTAGAAGGCTGCCTGAGGTTTGAAATGGTATTCAAATACTGAACTGAAAGTGCTGTCAGTGTTAAACGTTTTCCAGAATCACATGAATTTTAAAAATAGTTATTTTTGAAATATTAAACTATAATTTTTGTGTCTGTACTTCTGTAAAAGTGTGTAGTGCATCTGGACCTGTTGAAGCACGTGATGTGGTGGGGTTTTTTTCCTGAAAGAAGCATTTTTATGAAAATAAAATGAAGAAACAGATTCTCTGTGATGTTTGGAAGTAATAATATAACTCGATCCGATCCGCCAGCTTGGATGTGTTACAGTGCTTAACGTTTGAGATTTTAAGTCATTGGTCACCGTGTCTCACGTTGATTTGCACAAGAAACATTTTTTTGTTATCTCTCTGGTGCCAGTAGACATGCCCTTGCTGGTTTGGCTGGGAGGTGCGCTGTGATACGACATCAAAATGCCTTTGTGTGTTCACTTTTAGATCGTGTCATGCAAACACCAGTTCATTTTCTACCAAAGCTTGTGAATTTAGATGTGCTTTTTCTCTCACCCACGCAAGACAGAGCTAAGATTCAGTAAGTCGGCTATTGCATTCTACTAAAAAAGTGACAGAAGTGATTCTTGGAAATTCGTGATTGTTAGTAGTGGTATCTGATCTGCCTTCGACTTGGGTGTGTGCTTTCTGCATTTAAGAGAAATGTTCACGGGACAGCAATGAAAAATGGGTTGTCTGTGACTGAAAGGTAAAAGAGTCAGCATAGTAGGAAAGTTAGGGAATTTTTAAAATTCACTTTTCCCCCCTGGGTTCTCGTTCTATAGGTTCTGTTTCCTTGTGCTTTCACCTTGCTCGACACTTTGTCCCAGAAAATGGACTGCTGAACACAATATTTCCATAATTTACTGTCTTTGCTGTCATAAGCAGTGGAGTAAGAAGCTGGGTATCTAGGGCATCTGCTTGTGGAAGAACATCAGTACAGCCAGCTTACTTGACGCGTCTGAATTTTCAACCATTGTGGCTAGATCCTGTCTGTATCTTTTAACTCAAAGTATTTAACACTAACACTGTCAGATATGTTTCCTCCCTAACTGTGTGTGCTTTGTTCCTTTCCTAGTGGCTGTTGCTTTTCACTCACATTCTCTTGCTGTCTCCTACCTGTCCTCATTGATTGGCATGATACTGAACATGGGTTGTAGTTGCTGTTTTGTTTACCTGTGGAGGAAAAAATATTTGGGCATTCTGCTTTCTCATTGGGCACATACTTAATGAAAGAAAGGAGATTAAAAAAGCTTTTTGCTGAATTCAGCATTAATCTCATGGAGGTATATTTTGGATTTACCTAAATGGCATACCAATTCCTGCATTAAGGGCTTGTTTCAGACCCTGTTTCTCATTGTCAGGGACTGAAACTGGATTTTCACTGTATGTTAGACATTTTAGGCCTTCTGTGCTGGGATTCAAACCTTGAAGTTGAAGTAGCGCTTAGTTCCTTCTTTTCACTGCAGTGTACTCCAGTGGAAAGAACAGGAAGAAGTCTGCTGCATGCCTTCACCATCTGTGTCTTTTCCCACCATCTGAAACTGTAATTGTAATTGTCTCAGCAATTGGTTGCTGCCGATGCTGTGGTAACACACTTAAAGGGATAAAAAGGCACCTTCAGCATTGACAGCGCAGTTGCTCAATGATGAGGAAGGTCTCTTTCACTCACCAGCTGTTGTGATACTGTTTAATCAGATCTGAATTGTGTGGCACAGTCTTTTTCCTGTTTGTAGGAGGTTAAAACAGTTTCTACGTAAGTAGGAATAGGAAATAAAGCACCAACAAAGCGAATTTTGCATTTGACTGCATATATAATGAGAGTGTGGAGCTGTGTGGGTCAGGCTGCAGGCAGGGTGGGAACAGAGCCCTCTGCTCAGAAAGCTTACTGTGCTTGTGGTACTAAAACAGTCGCTTGTTGAAAAAGCTGCTGGGTAGTAGTATCTTGAACTTAAAGTAACTGTTTGTAATCTTTCTTGTGCTTTTTCCCATATCTCAAGTTCCCAGAATTTTATGTTTCTTCTTTGAAGTGCTTGGTTCATCAAGTTCTCAATGCTGTGAGCAAGACACACTGTTTTTCGGGTTATTTCTATTTATTTGGCAAGCAGTCTATGCATAAAGAGGAATGTTCTCCTAAACTTCTTCCCCTGTGAACATTTGAATGCAAATTGCTTGTTTTTATCATTTCTAATCCCACAGTGACAAGTTTCAGTAGCGTAAACAGTGTGACCTTTTGGTGTGATCGCAGGAAGTAAAATATGAAATCTATTTTTAAAATGTGTCTTTGACTAAGGAAGAGTGTGCTTCCTTCATCTGACAGGAAAAATAAGCCATACCGGTTCAAATCTTGATTCCATTCTGCTGCTATGTTTTTCCCAGTGTCTTCTGTGCAGTCACTGCAGCTGGTTGTCGTGGGGTAGATCACTGGAGGAAGAACCAAGAACCAAAAAAACACTGCATAGCTAATTAACAGCCAAAATCAATATCCACACGTTCTGGATAATTTTTGAATATTTCCAGAAAAGAAAGAAAAATCGAGAGTTTTAACTAGCAAGGAATGACAGATTAGACGGCTATCCAATGCCAGAAAATGTTTCTGTGTAATACTTTTACAGTTTAATTAAATTGAAAAGTGATAATTGTCCTTTTTTTTTTTTTTTACACTTCTGGCAAGGGCTGTGTTCACCTTATGGTTTCAGTTGCCCACCAGGAGCTGTACAGTGCCCAGCAACACCTGCAGCACAACGAGGAGGAATCTTGCTTCAACTTGTACTATGTTTTCATTCCCAGCATTGGTATCTTCTCAGAATTGGCCCACAGTTTCCGTGACAAGAGTTCTGCCCTTCTGGTCTTTTAAAACTCATAAATAATGAAGGACGATGCATGTAGCAAAGAAACAACCCCATCATTTTATCCTTGCATATTACATTAGCTGTCTTTAAATCAGTAATGTACTGAGAAATACGATAGTGAGTTGAGGAGATTGGTTGTTTCATTTGACAGCAAGCAATACTACATAGACAGCTGATCAATAATTTCCCTTAAGCCCAGTTGCCTTAAGTCATTTGACGTGAAGTTGTTTGTTCTCAATGGAAAGAAGCTGGGCGTTCAGGTTTTACCCCTGGGTTCTGGAGCATGGTCGCTCACCGTGTCCCTCAAAGTTGTATTGTTTTCAGTAGAGATGAAAGATTGAAACAGGAGGTTGAAAATATGTAAAATCTTTATAGCTGCTGAGTTGCTGGATTTATTAGCCGACATCAGAGCATTAGTGGAGAGGTCTAATCTTACAACAGGCTTTTTAAAGCTTGTTTTAAAGCACAAAGATGTTATGGCTATTACTAACTGATAAACAAGAAGCTAATGACAAATCTGACATAATTTGTGTCAGGTTTACCATTCGGAACCTCGGTTTGGAACTGAGTCTGTTCTGGTGAGCTTTACTTGATCGCCTTACCATACAACATCGCGTCCAGGCTGCTTTTCTGAGGCTGACAACAGGAAATTCCTTGTAATTTGCTGTTTGCTGAGTTCTCTGCTTTCTGTGAAAGTGGGGCTTTGGGGTGACAAAAATGTTATGTGCTTACTATTTTTTAAGAGTAGATGAATTACTTAACTATTGCTTCTAGTTAAGAGCAAGTGCTCAAATATTATTTTACAATGATAATAAATGTAGACATTAGAACTTAAGAAAGAAAACCAAAAAAAGACCTCAGAGGTTTCTTTACACTGAAGCATTTTCTAACGATGTGTTCTCCAGATAAAAGCATCTCTTTATGCAAATTTCTGTCTCTGAATGGTTTAAGAAAAATAACCCGTCGTTGTAAAAATGACTGCCCATAGCATTGTTGATGCAGTAGGAGGTACTTGGGTGTGATCCTAATAGTTGATAACCTTTATTTGTGAACCAGTGCTTAGAAGCCTTTAGATAATGGGTTTTTGGTGGGGACTGGGGGCAGAAAAGGTTTTAATGGGGTAAAGTTTGGGGGTTTGATTTTTTTTTTTTTAAATAGATGTCTGCAAGTTTGTTTTGTTCTTTTTTTATTCTTTCTGTTAGTGCTTCAGATGTGTGCTAAGAATGCAAACAAGTTTTAGATAGCCACCAAATTACAAAGCTGCCAATGGCTTACAGGAGGTTCAGGGTTAGGAGCGGGACTCTGGCTGGGCACGGTGGGCTGGGTACAGCACAGAGGTCTGGTCTGTGAGAGAGGAGCAAAGGAAGTCATAAGAGTTGTGCATTTCCAGATAGGATGCTGTAATGGTGGAGATGACAGTTGCAATAGTTGTGCGGCTTTGCTGGATAATTTGGTGTTCCCTGAGTGAATTACTCTAAACTTGCAGTAACAGTAGACACATGAAGTGGCAAATGTTGTTTATCTTGTCTGATGCATGCAACTCATGTTCACTGACAAATCTGTTTCATTAGCATGGGGAATATGAAATAGTTCTTTGAAGTCCCAGCTTGTCTTGTTCTGCAGACTCTTTCATATACTGGAGTGCAGAGTGCTAATCCTTCCTGCATTATCATCTCTGTGGAGGTTCATCTTGATTGTGTGGAGCGCCTGTTTAACACTGATGCTGTCTTAAACTTGGTTGCTTTCAGATGGGTAGAAGACAACCTGTCTAACTGGAGGTGAAAGCTCTCTCACACTGCAGTGACAATTAAAGCAGTCATTAGCGATGCAGGATGGCTTCTGTCATTGTCTTAAGGTATTACTTTGCAACATGGAGAAATAATAAGATATAGAATGAGTTTTAGCATTGAAGGTGTGCCTTGCTTTGAATTAATGAAAGGATTCTATCTTTCTGCAGGAATTTGTCAGACTTTTTGCTTATAGATTTTCTTATTTGCTGTTTATTCTGGAGACACCCTTCCTTTGTGAGAGCCAACTGCTAACACACATTGGAAGCTAGGCTTAATTTGAGTAAAAAGCAATATCAATATCCGCTGTAACTGAAAACTTTATGCGCATTTTGATTTGTGCTTGAAGGGCAGCAAGCAAAGCGCTCCTAGATCCATTTTCAATCTAGGTATCTTCTGAGTGTGAGTTCACTGAATGTAACATCTCTACTGTTGGCATTCAAGGGTTAAGTTTCTCTTTCAAAAAAAGGTATTGATTTTTCTCTTTTTTTCTTAGAACAGTTTACTACTCTGGAAATAGTTGTGTAAACAGTCAACTCTAAGTGCAACTTCTTCTGCTGAACCTTTACGTAGAGCAGAGGTGCCCAACAATTCTGCCCTGGAGCCAGGTGAAGGCTGTACAGTCTGTTCCATTCCTGCTACCAACCCGTGGGCTTGTGCACGTGATCTGTCCAGCCCTTACATGACCCGGCAGCCATATAGTCAGGTAAACAAATGTATAAACTTGTGTTTGTGAGGATGGGATATGGCATCAGTATTTGGCTTACTCCAAAAGCTGCACTCAGTCCATAGATCCGTTTGGTCCAGTGAGCTGGTTATCTCAGGTTTAGAAAGCTGTAAGCTGTAAAGTAAAACTAGTTTAGCTCTTTCTTGGTCCCAAGCACATATTTGACAGCTTGTGAGAAAGCAGGAGTATCCTAATTCTGCTTTATCTGTTTTCAGCAGTACTGTTTGTTCTCAGCAGGTTTTTGTGTGCACTGCAGTAGCTTGGCAACTTGTAGACTGCACCATTCAGTTATTTCAGTATGCTTTTTAATCATCGCTAAAATTTTCCTTTCCAAATTTGAATATTCAAAGTACAGCAAAGTGGGCATCTCTGATTATAATGGCAACAGAAATGTTTCATTTGGGATCTGTTTAACAAGTTGTTCATCCAAACTTGTAATCCAGTATGTCTTCAAATTTCAGTCCAGAAGTCTTTCTTGAAATTAGTTTACGAAAGAGATGCTTGTAACTTCTTTCTGCAAGTGACTGTTAACCAGTACAGGTACTCAGAGTTCCCAGATACCCATTTGGGCCACATGCTGGAAGAAGCTCAGTACTAAAAGGCCCAACTGCTTGCTGGTTCTCCACTGGACGCAAAGCTTGAGTTAGACCTCTGTGCGTCGGGGCATGCAAACACTGTGCATTCTCTTTACACTTGAATCTCTGTATGCTGGAGATGGTACAAAACTTTTGGTAATAGTGTAAAGAGTATAGTACTGTTGCCTGCATGCTTACTAATGTTCAGTGGAGTGCTCTTATGCTGTAGGTTAGAACCTCCTGGGATTTTGAATGATACCCTTATTTGCAGAGAGGAAACAGAGTAGGAAACCCACTTACATTATGGAGTTGGTACCTTTTGTAGCATATGGTTCATCATTTGTAGTGAACAGTGATTCTTTATAATAAATCCAGTAATACCTCTCATACTTGGAACTTAAAAATTGCATCTCAAGAAGGCCAGTAAAACAACACATGATAAAAGCATCTTCAAGGAAGTGAAGTTTATCATTAAATAAGATGTAGATATCTTTTTTTTTTTTCTAATAGGAAGTTGTTATCTCTACATTACCTATGTAACAATTCCTGCCACTTCCTTTCTTGTGTGTTTTAGTACTTCCTCTACATGCGAGCTCATAACTTTTGAGAAACTTCATGGAACTAATAGAAAGTTTGGAAATACAGCCATTGTCTGTCTCATAGCATTCTAAATATAAGAATAATACTGAAGTGATCTGAACGTTTACCACACCGTGTTCATGGTGAGGTTTTATTCTCTTAAATTTTGCAAATATATTAGGAAATGTTATGTAGATTTTTAGATATTCATAGTACTTTGCATAAATGATTCCATTCATATTAAGTGAGACCAGCTGCTTAGTGTTTCAAAGGAGTGAACGAGGTTTCCTTGGATTAGAATTAAGTCCTTTCCTTTGCATATTAAACATTTGTTGGTATTGCTTTGCCCTTCTAAAGGTTTAACCCATTTTTTTGTTACAGTTGTTTTTTGTAGTTCTCTATAGAAAAGGTAAATTTAAAAATTAGCCTTCACCAACAGAAATAAATAACAGACTTAATGCTTGCACAATTTAGAAACATGACGGCTTAGATATGGCTTATATTGTAAATACTTATTTTAAACTCTGTGATAATGCATGCTGTTCTTCATCTCTCATTCATCATCAGTGATCTACCTATTTCTGCCGAGTAAGAATCTGGTAGGTGTGGAGCTTCCTATATTTTAGTTGTGACATCTATGACAGTATGACAGTCAATCGATATTCAAGCATGCTCAACGCTGGCCTACCACTGCTTTCACCAAGTAAATTCAATGATGTTTTGACTGCTTACTTTGGTGAGACACTTGGCGTTTTGAAAATCTCACCTTTGTAATGCAGTGTGTTCAGAGTATTACCTAGCAGCAACTTGGGCTGGATAGTCAAGGTACGGTAATGTTACAAGTACAGTTTAGCTAAAAAATAACTTTGATTTCTAAACCATTTCTTCCATCATCTGAACACAAAAGTCTCCAAAATACAAACATTCTGGTCTCTATCTCTAAAACAGAAGGCTCACAATAAAAATTCATGGCAGTTCTGATGTATTGTGCTTAAAAAGTATGTTCAAATCTATCTATTTCATGTTATTGCTGCTAAGTAGATTAGTGCAGTGGTTACTGAAATTAGATTTCAAAACTCTTTAAACAAGGCGTATGCATTTACAAGTGAGCAGCTATGAACTGGACCTTTTCTTTTCCTTTTGAGACAGGCTCTTCTGAATGTTCCAGATAGAGAGGAGATTGTCTTTACCTTATTTGATAAGAATACATGCCTATATAAGTGAAACATTACAGAAAAATTAGTGGTAAGTCTCTACAGTCTGAATAAACTGTTGCTGTTGCATTTAATATGGTAACAGTATTATGCTATGAAGGTTAAGTTGGTAGGTTTCTAAGAGGGAAATAACCTTTTAAACTCCTACAATATGCAAACTAATTAGAGGGTGCAGCGAACGCAGCTGTTTCTGCCAAGCTGACTAAGCTAGGAATTCAAACTACTATTTTTAGCCAGTTTATAATGTTTCTAGTTCTCAGTAGTACACGTTATTACCTCCAAAACTTATATTAATGTATATTTATCCCACTGCAAAGTACAATGAACATTTTTAGTGCAAGCAGTATGTTACTTTTTAGCTCAGAACAAACTGTGTGAATATACAGACAAAACAAAGCTCTTCTAGTAGCATCTGGTCTGTGGTTCACTATATGCACGAATTTGGACTAGAAGTTTCTTTAGAGGAAAAGGCATGATCCCTGGAGCAAAGTAACTGTTGTTTTCTGTAAGGTCTTTACATATAATCTCTCTAGCATACATATTCCTCCCTTTCTCCCCCCTCCAAGAGAATTCTGTTTCTCCAAGAATTTCTTGCATGCTATTGTTTGCATTAAAAATGGTTTTCTGTTGATCCTTAAGATATAATCAGCATACAGATCCTGTTTAAAAAACAACAACAATGACAAAAACCTAAGTTCTGTCCAGAGATTTAAAAATCATTGTAATTAGCTGTTTTGTACTTCAGGAAATAACTGCAGCAGTACAAGAGTTTGGAAAGTACTGATATGTCACATCGTATTTTAAGTGCTTGCAATTCTGTGAGATAGTGACAAGACTAACTTCAAAATTAAATTCTAAACAGTTTTTTTTTTCCCTAGTAAGCTTCCTTTAGTACTTTCTGCAGAGATCATTAGATGAGCAAAACAGATTCCTCAGAATGTACGTGTAAAGAATGGATGTACTTCATGTATAAGCGTGTTGCCTTTTTTCTTTAATTTTATATCAGTCTAATTTTAATGTAGCATATGGCATGCTGGTATCTAAAACTGCTTTAACCGACTGTGCTTTCTGAAAACATACGTAGCTACTTTTACTCCAGATAAGAATTCAGTTTTTTAAAAAACTATTTCAATTCTCTTTTACTTCTGTTAATACCAATAGCTTACTTCCTATATCCCTTCTAAACTGCAACAGGTAAGATCCAAGTTTAGTCAGTGTTGGATGTTGAAACCGATAGTTAAAGTTAATTCTGTTTTCATAAGCTTTATATTTTTCACTCCTGTTTTTCATGATGGTAAGACACATCCAGACCAATTCAAATCAAGAAAATAAAATCCAGACAAACTCCACAAAATAGTTCTGATTCTTCTTGTTTCTGATTTTGGGTCATGATGGAAAACAGGCCATTGAAAGTTAACATGGATGTACTCTTCTATTTTGAAATACTTTCTGTCCAGAAATGTAAAGGAAAGTCATGATTTCCAGGCCTGGCTCTGATGATGCTGAGTGATGTCCGCTTCCAGTGACAGGTGTTTTTTAATAAAGCTAGCAAAAGGAGAGGGGAGCTGATATAAAACTTCCTCCCCTTGCCTCTAGGGACCAGGGGAGACAAAAGCATTCCTACAGGAGCTAGAGAAATTTCTGATAGAAATATCCTCCCTTCTGAAAGGAGAAGTATATAGTTGTTCCAAAGCAGCTGTCAACCAAAGAGCATTACAGTGTAGTATCTGGGTTTCTAAAACGGTAGTGAGAAATGTTGGCTCCAAAGTTAGAAGCTAAATGAGAGCATTGCAGATGAAAACTAATCTGGTGGAGAACACAAAGAGCATCCATAAAAGCAACAAAGGAGCGTCTTCTAATGGTCTTCAGTGGACGACTTCCTTAACTGGTATATTTGTAGTTCTTGAGGAAAGATGTGGCTGCAGTAATGGCTGTTTGGAGAGATCAGGTAGGTCAGAATCGGTGTGCTAGCTGAAAGGTGTTTTCTTGCTCACTGAAACCCTTTAATGTTTCAGCAGTTCAAGTTGACATAAACATTTATTTTGGAATGTAAAGCCAGCAACAACAACAGACTTAATATTAGAGCATTTGAAGAACCACTAGAATTGGTGGTAAGTCATAGAGTGGATGAAGTTTCCTGCTTTTCCTATAACTCCTTTCATTGGCTGGTGTACAATCAATAAGTAAACAGAGGTTAAACAGATGTTTGGTTGAGTAAGATTATTATGAAAGATAACCAGTAATAAATAGAAATACTCACCAATGTCAAAGGCTCACAGTAAACTCCACAAAGGAGCAATCTCCAGAGAAAAAGATCCTTTCTCAGTGGCAGTCGGTCCTTAAATGGGATCTAGGAGAGGTGCAGCCAGGTTCCACCCCTTTCGGTAGCACAGCTGAATTACCTTCACCTGTGCTCCCACAGCTAACTCATTGCTTGCCTCAGGTGGTCAATCAGAGGTTCAGGCCGTGATCAGCAGTTCCCATACAGCTGGTTTCTAGGGGATACTGTAAGGTCAAAGTTACATTGTTGTATTTATAAATAGTTTGATAAGTAAATATGAACAGAACTCTGGAGCTCTTGTAAGAATTCAGCTTTTCTGTTTTCAGACACATCTTGTGCTCTAAGACCTCTTCAGGCTTCTTATTTCTTTCAAAATGGAGAATGCTTTGCTTTTGATTAAAGTGTCTTTATGTAGCCATCCCTAATTCCATCTACCTTTATATATTTGTCTTAGGCATCAAGCCACCAAAAATTCTGAAATGATCTAATTTTCTTTTATTTAGTACTATTTGTAAACTATCTTTGGTCTTCATTACCGGTATCTGAGCCACCACTTTAATGTAGATATGGAGAGTTGGTGTAGTTTTTTTTTCTATTTGAACCTCATTATTCATTTGCAAAAGAAAGTAGTGCAGCAGAACAAGCTGAAACTGGAATTAAAAAAAGTATCTTTCTAGTTGCTGAATCCATGGTTAAAAGTCATTGTGATCTTATTCAAGGAATCAGATACCCTCCAGAGAATTGTTCCAGTGCTAACTAAATGCAGGGCTGTGAAGTCAGACTCTCCAAAAAGCGAAAGCTCTGTGTTTCTTCTCTTTACCACTAGGAGACTATTTAAGAAAACTTCTCTTCTGACTTCATAGAATCATAGAATCACCAAGGTTGGAAAAGACCTACAGGACCACCCAGTCCAACCATCCACCCATCACCAATAGTTCTCATTAAACCATGTCCCTCAACACAACATCCAAACATTCCTTGCCTTGAAAACGGGAACTACAGCAATCCCAAGAGAGGTAATGATTTTTGTAGTAGATAGCAATTCTACCCACGTCCCAAATGTTGCTTAGATCTTGCCTATTTTGTAGACGCTTGTAGATCTTGCCATTTTTGTGGATAAGTCCATTAAGTCCATTTGTTCACCTTGCTCCTAGCTTAAATCCCTCATGCTTCATGGATACTACTTGATCAGTTTCAATTAAGGAGAAAACGGAAAGATCATTAGTTAGTGAGGCGGTGTTCACAGCTTATTTGTGGTTGGTATTTTAGGACTAGTGCATAAAAACCTTGTTTTCGCAAACAGAGTATAAACTGCTAATCAGATGAGTACACAAATGTTGACATTTCTTTCTGTCTTTTTTTTTTTAATGAAACATTTGCAATTTAATTTTGTTTCTTTAAAAATATTTGTCCTGAGCAAAATGACTGCAGTGTTTGTTTATGAAGCAGTCTATGTGCTGTGCTGTTTGCTTGGCTTTTAGTCAACATACTTTCCAGGAAAAGGTGAAAGGACACAAATGCCACAGATCAGTTTCATTTATAGCTCAGTGAATGTGAAGAATATATTTTAATATAAAATGAAGTCTCTTTAAAAAAAAAAAAAAAGGTAATAACTTAGTTGAGGCATACATAAACTTTAGCTCCTCAAATGTGTGGGGCTCCTTGCTTTGAAACTTGGCAAGTGTGGTATTACTCATCAAGACCACAGAAAACAGTCTTTGTGTGGGTGTTCTGGGTCCATTAATCATTGTAGTAGCTTGCTTACATCTCACAAGATGAGTGTAGTGACCCCAAAAACAGTGGCAGCAGTTCAAATAATAGTTTGAATGGCTACCTGGAGTCTCTCTAGGCAGAAGGTTATGAAGTCTTTCTGTATTGGTTTGAGGGCTGCTCTGAAAGTAATGCTTCCTATTTTATGATGCTGGCCCATGACATCAGAGGCAGATGTTGGCGGTGTGGCAGTAGGGGCTGAACCTTCCCACCAATGTCCCGTTCCATTTTATTGCTGTGTGACAGCTGGCAGCAGAGGGGCAGTCTGACAGAGTGGGGTCTGACATGGAAGTGTGTATGGAGCGAAGGTGAGGAATCGAATTCCCCCACGTGAAAAATAGATATTTGTATTGGCATTCATTGATGCTTGCTGGAAACTTATGGAGACCCACCAGTGCATGCTGGCACAGGAAGGCGTGGGTGGTGCATTTCAGGAATGGCCACAGTGGTCACCTCCACTGGTGCAGATGTTTCTGAGTGTAGTTCTGTTCATCACTAGTGAAAACGCACAGCTAATGGTGATGACTGCATTGAAAAATAGTGTTTTGTAGCTGAGAATTTGCTCTATCAAATAGTGGTATTGTGTTCTTTGCATCTCGGGGTTTCCATGGAAGTAAACAGGAGGAGGCATTACTTTCGGAGCAAACTACATGCAGTGCTAATACCTTAGAAGCCTTTGAAATTATTTGTTAATAAGAAAAATGCCCAACATTCAAAAATGTTCATTGTTGTCATTCAGGTGACAGGCTGAGTTTAAATTCTGATCCAGTAATTCAAGTAAGCATCACATATTTATATGCCAGCCATGTCGGTTCACTATGAAAGGCATAATTAAAAGCAGTCAGAAAGACCCCAACCCAACAGCATACAAACCCACAGGTAGCCTTTTGTTGTATTCATCAAAATTAAGGAAAAAAATTGCCAGAATGGACAGCTGGAGGAGGTGGGAAAAGACAGCTTCATAGAAAGCCTGATAATGATTTTCATTGCTCACTCAAGTTGTCATACACCTGACAGGAGTTCAGAGTATAACTTTTGGAAAGCTTTTGTTCCTGTAGCAGAACACGTGCTTCATACCTGTGTAGATTAAAGCTCATGCCCTTTCTGTGTAAAGGGAGGGGATGGTAGGTTATGAAATGGAACTATACTTATGTTCATTTACGGGAACCATCTTGTGCTTCAAAATTTTAAATGTACTTGTTTCAGTGTACTGAAATCAATTTGCAGGAAGTCAGGCTGAACTGATTCACTTTCTTCATATTGATTTCTGCCCAGCATGAAACTTCTGATATTAACAAAGGATGAGTGATATTTTAGATATCACTTGAAATGACTTCAAAAAATAAAACTTTCTTATTTTTCTTAAGGTTTTTCAAAAGGTGAAGTTTAAATCTGAATAAGAATGGGTAATTCCTGTAATTGTGATGAAGCTTGCAGTTGGTTTGTGCATACAGAGAATGAGAATCCTTACTGCCTTTCTGTCTTTATTTCAGTACCTTTTCTAGTTTTTCTTAAGCTGAATTAGCCGCTGTCTGGTAGCTTAATCAAATGCCTGTCTATCCTTTTGGCAGAGAAGTCTGGGATAAAACATACAGATTTAAACCATGATGTTCACATGGTCTTGCCTTCTACTATACTTCAGTAAATAAGATTGATTACTGAGAGATGTAATGTCAACTAGCTGCTATTAGATAGTTGTTAGGAGGCTTTTAATCTCGGTTTTGTAGTAGAACTTCACAAAGAAATTATATGACAAGTAGTAAATTAAAAAATGTTGGAAGTTGATGTGTGGATGCCAACTATTAGCATGGGCTGCGAGCCAATCTAGTTGGCTTTTATTTGAAGTCTGCCATCCTTGCTCTAGCACAGTCTCCAAAATTGTTTTGAAGAAGCATGATCATATCTCAAACATTTTAAGACTGTTTTGTTGTGTTGTGGGTTTTTTTTTTCTGTACAGAATACTGAGCTTTATAAAGCCAGGCTTTCTGGATTTATATATTGAACTTCTAATACTGAACCTTAATTTTCAGTGTACATTTTATAATGGGTGTATTAATCTGGGCTGCTTTCTAAGAACTGCATAAATGAATTTAAATACTTAAACATGTTTGAAAGTCTTTGCAAAATTGGGAGGGTTAGAGAATATGTAACTTCTTGATTTAAAACAATGCAAAGCCAAACCACACACAAAACCAAACCTTTCTTATTGAAGCAGTAAAACCTTAAAATATCAGCAACTAATGGCCATAAAAATTAACAGTGTACGTATAGTGATGAATGATGAACAAGCATTGAGCAAGGAGTGATACTGATGTAGATGCCTTCAAAGTCACCGTACCTCATTGTATACCTTGTAGAAAAAGGAGCACTCAAACACCAGAGAACCTTAATTACATTCATCTCTTTCTTTTCCCCATCAAATGAGCTCATTGGTTTTAAGGTTAAATGGTGATAGTACATTATGCAAGAATTTGATCAGTCAAGTCTTGTTTTTTCATACTGAGACTGCTAACACTACGTAGTAACTCTGAAAGGTTGTAGAGTGTTCTGAGTATAAATAAAAAGTCATTTCACAGTTCTGACGTCATGGAGTCAGAGATTCAATTGAGAAACTAAACTAGCTGCAGGGGTTCCAAGGGCATGTCTCATCCTTTTGCTTCCAGTTTGTGACTTGTAGCTGGTCTAAACTCCTGGTTATGCGGCACATTAGTTTGGCTTTGCTGTGAGAAGCAGCTTTTCCTCATCCTCAACCTTCTACTAACAGTTTTTGTTTTCTCTCCTTCCTCTCCACCCCCACTGAAGACTGCTAAGTCTATATGTGTAGCTTTTACCTTGCTTTTTTTTTTTTTCCATGGTGGGTGTTCTGTAAAAGATACAATGCTGTTAGGTGGCTTGTGAGATGCTGGAATGAAAAAGTTAACTAGGAAAGGAGGACTCTGTTTATAAGCACAGTTGTCTGTTAATAAAACCTGGAATAACCTACAGACCAGAAATTACACATTTTAAACTCATACAAAACCCATACTGTCTGGATTCACAACACAGACTAAATTCCTTTATGAGTTATGTGCATATCTGGGCTGTCAGATGCACCAGTCTATTTGTGATGAGGTTAAACCAAAGGTCTTTATCTGTAGACCTCTATGTTTGGGTAAGTCAAGATCTGGATCCTGTCTCTGTGATTGTTTTTCTTGTAGGAGATGAGTAACTGCCATGGAAGCTCTTAGCAGTTCAGTAGGACTGTGGTTCATTTCCTGGCACTGACTTTGATGATAAAGATAGCAAAGCTTTTCTTCTGCAAAACAGCAGTCAAGAAAAACCATTTCATCTTCTCAAAAGTCACTGTCCTTCTAACTGTAAGATGTGCTCCTGACATGGGTTGAATATCTGGAGGAAAAAATAGAGATGGATGTGGCAAAGAAGGAAGCTGCAGTTATTTTCTTATATTGACTCAGTTCAGTTGTTTCCTGTTCTGGCAGTGAGTACATGACTACAAAACAGCAAAAGCAGAGCATTACTGCCAACTACTCTGAACTTCTGTTATGGGTCATAACTTTCAAGGACAAACTGTATTTTGAACTTACTGAAATTTGAGAAGTCTCGTGTAATTCTTTAACCAAGTAGTAGAGTCAGTCCGATGCTTAGCACGAGTGATCAATCTCTGGTTACCCCAGCTCTACTGTAACCTTCAAAGAAATCAGAATAGAAAAAAGTTTTTACTCATGGCAGATAATGGCACTGAAGCAATTTGACAATCTGAACAATTGAGTTTTGCAGAATACAGTAACGTATTCCTTTTGACAACATGCAAAATAAATATAGTACTACTAAAACAGGCACGTGGTACAAGACTGTTACTTTCTTGCTTCTGAAAGTACCCCAGTTTCAGGAGCTGTTTGGATACACAAGCTTAGTTGAGCATTTAGTATTTGGTTACCTCCCATGATGAGGTGGCTATGATAAAAAATGGGAGATTTACTTTAATCTTAAATTTCTAGTTAAGCATGTTGAAGATGGTTGGTGGTGAGAAGCAATCAGTAATACCTGCTAACTGTATTGAGCACAGGCACAGAAGAAATCAGTACACTTTCCCAAGTGTTGATATGATTTAATAACGCAACCATGCCCAGTTTATGTTCTCGGGGAGGTTATTTCCATGCCTACAACTAGCTGACTGTAGTATCAGAAGCACTGCTTACGTTGCATTGCTGTAACCTGTTCCAGATTGCCCACACAGTGCTGAATTAGCAAGGGGCTTTCTAGGAAAACCATGTTGCAAGCGTGATTTTATATATATATATATATATATATATATATATATATATATATATGGTGTTTTTTTTTTTTTTAACTCACATAGTAGTGTCACTGAACTTTAAACAAACTTGTCCCTCTCTCTCGGTCTGTCTCTCTGTCTCTCTAAAACTTGGCTTAACTTGGTGTCCTTAACAAAAATAAATTGTGCTTTGTGAAAGGGCGCAGATTAGCTCTGTAATTCGTTTGCTTTTGAACGGCCTCTGGGCCAGATTCATTTTTTTCGTTTAATGTTCATGTACATGTCTCTGTCTTAGGATTTCGTAAACCTAACTGTGCTATCAAAGTATTAGTTCTACAGTAAATCCATTCCTTTGGTTTTCATTAATTTCAGTTAAATACGACAGCTTCATGGTAAAGTTCCTTGTACTGTAGTTTTTAAGAATTGCATGCTTAAAACAGTATTTATTTACATTGTTAAGATGTGTTTCTTACCAATTGGGACTATTATCCAAGGACAGCAGAAATATCTCAGATAGCTGAGCTGTTACATGCATCTGAAAAAAAAAAACCTGGCAGAAACTGTAATTGTATGCTTTAGATGGTACATGCATTTTAGTAGAGTGTGTGAACTAAATATATATATATATATATATATAATATTTTTTTTGCCATTTGCAGCTCTGTGAGGTCTTGCTGATAAGTCAAGATAAAGTTCTGAATGGCCTTAAAAAGATGTGACTGTGGCATGTTGATGTTGACACGTCACTTCTCTGCGTCTACATCTGATGCCAAGGGGTAGACAGATCTTTTCTACCGTCACGAATATTTTCTAATTCTTGATGGGCCAGAAAGAAAATTTGATAGTTCTCTTGAACATTATCATAGAGCAGTTCATATGGAAGTGCTTTGGAACATTTTCTTGTATTCTGATAAATTCAAACTCAGTTTTTACTTGAATCCCAAAACGTTCACTGTCTAAAACCGTCACACCGTAAAACATATCATACGATTCTATGATAAAACATGAAGTCAAATGGCTATTTGTCTTCAAGTAGCTAATGATGTTAAATGAGCTTATATATTAAACTTATTTTTTGATTGTTTTGTTTCAGGACATCAAGCATGAAGCCAGTGATTTTCCATGTAAAGTGGCCAAACATCCCAGAAACAAAAACAGAAATAGGTACAGAGATGTCAGCCCCTGTAAGTATACTGGCTTTTCCATTGTTCGTAACAGACAGTTGACCAGTAATGATTTCTGGCAGCTAAATGCCCTGTGTAAGATTAAGACTTCTGTTAGATACATAGAGATCCCAGATCATTCTCTCTGTTAATATATAAAGTTATGAGATTGCTGGCACAGGTTGCCATTATATCCATAGGATTGTAGTGTAGCAACGTACAGCAACTCTGCGTTCGTGGGTAGAAAACTGATGAATGGAACTTGTTTTCCCTTATGCTAGGGAAGAACGGTGGCTGAAGTATTAACAAAAGTAAGGAATATCCTCTCTATTGCAGTACACTTACTAGAGCATCCTCTTAGTCAATATAGCATAACTGTTGCTATTGGAAGACAGAAGGCTTGCATAAAGAGTATCACCACTGGAGACAAATCCTGAACTATCTGAGAAAAGGAAGTTTGCAGAGGTGGTAATCTTAGCGTGAGGCCTGTGCTTCTGATGCGATTGTCATTGCATGTTCTGGTGAGACTTCAGTCTTTGAGCACGCGTCCTCTGTACAAGGCGCTGCAGCAACAGTTCTGTTCAGCACTGCAGGCTGTCTTTCCTTGCATGATTCTGTGTGCAGAGACTGCCATGTGTAGATAGACTTCACTGTGCTTGGCGTGCTGACTCTGGAGGTGCTATTGCAGACACCAGAGAAAGTTTGTAGCTACTTTGCTGAACTGACTGGCTTCTCTGCACTACATAGTAACAGTCAGGACCCTTCCGTAAAGGTGCAGCAGTGTTTTAAATACAGAGGTTCTGTAGGTTCTGTCTTTGGGCAATTATCTAGATTCTGCTCAAAGACAAGTGTTACTGCTTACCAACAGGTTCTTGCATTTAGGGGTTGAAAGTTATCATCTGTTGGCCTTTCTTGTAAAGTGTGAAAATTCTTGCCTTTGTGGGTTTTTTCACACGTGTGTTTTTTTTTCCTATATAGAACAAATAGAGCCTAGCAAAAGAGCAGTAACATTGCATTTACTGTAATTCTGTATTTCTAATCATTATTTCTAGACATTACTTTGTACTTGTCTGGGGAAAAGTAGGGTAAGAAATCTGTTTTGTTTGTTCAGTATTTGCTTAGTTAGGCCTTTAACAAGCTGATTTTGAATGTTTAAGCTGCAAAAGATAAGCCGTTGTGTAACGAGAGGTATTTAAAAACAGTAACTTAGTAACTGTACAAATGTATCATTGTGATCTGGTTTGCGCCTTAACACTGGGAGTACCAGATGCAAATACTTCTTTCTTGCAATGTATTTCTAGAAGATGGGAGCTTGACTTGCATTCACTGCTCTGGGATGGTGCAGTTCTTGTACTTACGTGGTACTTGAAACTCTGGGGATTTCAGACAACGCTTCTGTGATTGAGCTTTTTTGATTCTTCAGGAAAACTCAGCTTTATGAACCTAATATCTAATGAGGCTGTGCAAGTATTGTGTTCTGCGTACTCTAACTAGTGTTTTCTATTTATTCTGCAGTTGATCACAGTCGAATTAAGCTCAACCAAGGTGACAATGACTATATCAATGCTAGCTTAATAAAAATGGAAGAGGCCCAGAGGAGCTACATCCTTACGCAGGTAATTGCTGTCTACAGACAATGGAAATACAGGATTATTGGAGTTGTTTTTCAAAGACTTTCTTTAGTCTATCATGTTTATGATGTTTGTTTTAAAGTTAGTTAAGTGTATGTAAGTATCCGTGTCTGCATAAACATACTGTATGCATAGAAGAACCTTATATAAATGCTGTATGTCTTTCCTTTTTTTGTTTTGGTCAGTGGGGACGCCCACTTCTGGTCACACAGCTGAATTTTCTTCACCTGTGCTCCCGGGGCTGACTGGGTCCTTTCCCCAGGTGCTCCATCAGTGGTTCAGGCTGGGACTCAACAGTTCCCATACAAATAGGCAGTATGCTTCATCACCTGTTTGTTGTTACATGTCTTTTTGAAAACGATCTTAGTATAGCATTCACAAATAATGTACAACTGTATAGTTGTAATTATACAAGATTGTTTGTAATAGATGGATAGCCAGAGGTTATAGAGGAATAACTCACCCACACTGAGGCTCACGGTTAGGATGGATGCTCGCCACAAGAACTCCACACAGGAGCAATCTCCAAAAGAGATGCTGCCTTAGTGGTGGTCAGTCCTTAAATGGGATCTAGGAGAGGTGGAGTCAAGCTCCACCCCTTCTGGGAGCACAGCTGAATTGCCTTCACCTGTGCTCCTGCAGCTGACCCATCACTTGCCTCAGATGGTTAATCAGAGGTTCAGGCTGTGATTAACAGTTTCCCATACGTACAACCTAAGAACTTGATGTCCAAAAGGTCTATGGTGGTAGGTGGTAGTCTATGGTAGTGCTGATGTTTTTATCTTTGAAGTGAGAGAGAAAAACTATGATACAGGCTTCAGTGATGGAGATATGGGCAGGGGGAAACTTGCTGTCTTTCTCTTGAATCTGTGACTTACACAATTATGCAACAGTTTCAAAAACACCCAGGTACCTGGTCCTCTCGTTGTGATGGCTGGCAACTGCGTCAGAAGTCCTGTTTGTCCTAAACCTTTGGTTCCCGGGAGACACTCCTGGCCTCTAATCTTGACTTTTCCGTCCTCCCACACTTTAGATAAAGGCAGACTGGGATTAATATTTTCAAGTAAAGGTCAGCAGCTCTTCCTTCTTGCTAGAGAATAGAGGTAAATCTGTAATGAAGAAGCAGACAGTGCAGCATTCAATATGAAAATGATTCTGTGCACGTAACTTGCATTTCCCTTACTCAGGACAAGGTAGGCTGATCGTAGGGTTGAACTGGTAGACTTGTATGTGCAGCTAAGTGGTACTAAAGATCTTTTCTGATCCAGTATTTAATGGATTTGAATGGCTTTTTGAGGTCCCTGGCCAGCTGTTCTGTTTGAGCAAGGTGGTGGTTAGTGAGCACGAGAAGCACAGTGTTGCTGGCTGTGTTGCCCCCAAATTCAAAATGGGTTTTGGAGTACACAAGTGCAAAATAACTTAGCACTAACATGAAGTTGTAAGGAAATGGACTTTGTAAACAGGGTATAGTACTATGAAGTATAATGAATAGCAACAAAGTATTGCAGAAGAATAAAGCATACGCATTAATTCTGCTCCTGGTTAGTCAGCGAGGATTTATTTCCCCATTAGTTTTGTTTGCCCGCCTAAGAAAATTCAGCATTTTTCACTCCCAGTTGTCTTCTCACTAATGAGACTCCTTCTCTCTTCCTGTTATGTTTGTGGGGAGGGAAAAGATTAACCGTCCTTTCATGGGAGAATTGGAACCTAAAGCTACATCACTGTGTTCTGTTGTTTTTGGGTTGTCTTTTTTTTTTTTTTTTTTTACAGTTCGAGTTGCTTGATACTTGCCTGAATTTATTGCTTAGGGCAGTGACTTTTTACTGGGAAGCATTGCTCTCATTTTAACAGAAAATACCACTTATTTCTGGTTATTCTGTCTCTGCAGGGACCTTTGCCAAATACTTGTGGTCACTTCTGGGAGATGGTTTGGGAACAGAAAAGCCGTGGTGTTGTCATGTTGAACAGAGTGATGGAAAAGGGATCCGTAAGTATTTATCTGGTCTTAGCTGTGTGCTCGTTGTATGTTTTGCTTTAAATTAAATGGAAAGGGGAAAAAAAAAAAGAACTATGAAACGAACTATAAAAGAACTAAAATGGGACTGTAAATAATTTTATCTAACAAGTAGTGCTTAGGATTGGCTAGCTGGTGAATTAATCTTTAAGTCAGAAAACTATCCAGTTTGTACCTACAGGTCTTAATTTCTTCTGAATTTGGCTGAAAGAAGACATTAAAACCACACGTCTCTGCAAAAACGAGTATTTGGTCTCTGCTTCTAACCTAAGTATAGAGTTCTTCTCATATACAAATTGTGCCTCTCAAAGGACATTACACCAAGTGTTTATTCAGAAACAATATGAAATGGCTTTAGTGTAGTTATAGGGTCACCCTGATTCCAAGTTTCCTTCACACAGTAAGAACTCAGATTTTTAAACATTACTTTAACATATACTGTTTATCCTCCAGGGTCACTGTTTTATGAAAGATGTTTCAGGTGTGAGGAAAATGGGGGTACAATTAAAAGCACTTTTCCTGCTGTGTTAAGCATTGATCTGTCAGTGATGCAGAAGCAGCAGTTAAGCCAGGACACGTGCACTGGAATTAATTCTGTCACACCTTTCAGGAAGCTTACATTAGACAGGACAGACAGACAGACGATGAAGGGAAACAACAGGTAAACAAACAGCTGAGGTTATTGTAAGTAACCTGATAGATAAAAAGGCTTGGTTCCTATTGCACATGGAGTAGCTGCTGTCTTGAGAGGAAATGTCTCGGCCCTTCTGGGGTTGGTGGAGGCAGGAACCATCAAGCGTGGAATTAATTGTACATCTGTGGGTTCAGAGCTTTGGTTGTATGGTAACAGCTGCCGTCCTGTGCTCCTCAGGTGGGCTTGGCGTCTGTGCGAAGCTGAAAAAAAGCAGTTGTAAAAACTGACAGAAATGCACAGTTATAAGTTAATTGTTACAGTGCAGTCAGAATAAAGGTGCTTCAGTGGCAGAGTAGTGGGTATGTTGGGTATCTACCCGTGGTAACTGGGTGGTGTGCGGTTTTGCATAATGAGGAAAGAATTCTCAATAATCAGGAAGTTTCTTGTGCAATCCGTTGTGTTTTTATTACTTGCAGTCTTCATTTTGAGTGTTTTGCCTTTTTTTTTTTTTTTTTTTTTTTTTTTTTGTATGCAAGTGAGATGAGTTTAAAACAAAACGAATTGTTACGATCCCTCAGGGCTGGCTGCCGAACCTTCTCAGCAGACAGCAGTGGAGGACCTGCAGTGGAGCACAACAGAATGGAGAAATAAGATGCCAGCCATTCGCAGTTTCTTTAATATTAAGACTCAAAAAAGTGCTGGGAACTATAACTGACCTCTAGACCCTGAGAAACTAGAGGATACCGTTTGAATAAAAGCTAGAACTAGTCTGGGCAAAACTAGAATTAGCGAACTGTTGATTAAAATGCTCCGCAGAGTTTTCTTATTTGTTAAAATGCTGGCAGAAATTGTCCTGGAGGTGAGAATGCTGTTCTTTTCTTACCAGTGTTTTTCCACTTCAGTGTTTAATCCACGTTATTTGACCTTCAATAAAAGCAACACTAACCACGTCCAGCCGTCCATTCCCATTGAAAGCTGAGATATGGACAAGTGGTGGCCGTAGTGTTTCAGAGAAGCAGTGCTTAATGGCAGAACTAGCAGGACAGTTCCCACAGTCAGAAATTCTGTAGTTTTTAATGGTTATAAGCGTGGTTGCAGACTTTCCCATTTTTGTTGCTGGTGAGCTTCTTTTTCTTTAGTTTCAATTTTTTCTCCTACACGCTGCAAAATCTGCTGCTCATCTGTTTGGTTGGTTCATTTAATGCAGCAGTCTTCTTGCAGAAGTAAGTTCTCTTGGAAAACTTCACTGACAAAATCGGCAGTCAGTCAGCAATAGGTAATGGTTATGTTTGCTAAATGCAGGGTTTTCTGGTTAGGCCCTTTACTTTTAAAGTGTGCCATGTAAAAT
Source organism: Alectoris magna (assembly GCA_030625065.1). NCBI lineage: Eukaryota > Metazoa > Chordata > Aves > Galliformes > Phasianidae > Alectoris > Alectoris magna. The sequence continues at coordinate 377,019 of CM060576.1, forward strand.
CAAAATGATCTCACTGCTATGTTGATTTTTGTGGTAAGTGAAAGGAATAACCCCAAATCTGATCTGATGTTATACTTGCAAATTAGTAATGCTGTCATTCTCTAGAGTAGCTTGTCTGTTGCATTCATAATTCTTTATGGTACGTTCTGCTCTCGTTAACATCTCTTCTTTTGAAATGGAAATATTTCAGTGAAGGTAATGCAAGCATAGACTTAAATTCACATTTTGGTAGTGTTCTACATCTTTTTTGTTTAGAAAGTTACTAGACTTTTTGGGTTGTTGTTAATGGTCTGATGCAAGCTAAAACAAATAATGCCTTTGGCGATTTTGATTATATTCCACAGAGGTACAGCCCTGTTGCACGCCCTTCCAGCTTCCATGTAGAAGAAAGAGCTCTACTGCCACAGAGCTGTCCTCAGTCCTTAGGTGTTTTCATGAGTCAGTTGGGGTCAACATAATTGGACTCATACAAGAAAAAAAAATTACCGAAGATGTGGTTTTGCAGCATAAGGGAAGACTGGTATTTTTCACATTGAAATTTGTCCTTATAGTAAAATCAGAGGAATGTTTTAAGGTAGTTATATTTGCTTTTTACACGAGTATAAATGATGCATAAATGGCACCCATTTGTTTTTAGATAAAGTGTGCGCAGTACTGGCCACGGAAGGAAGAGAAGGAAATGTTTTTTGAAGATACAAACTTGAAACTAACCTTGATATCAGAAGATATAAAATCATATTACACAGTACGACAACTAGAATTGGAAAACCTCACAGTAAGTACAGAAACCACTACCAGTCACTTTCTTTAATCTCTCTGAGGTGAGACCCACCTCGTCACTAAGGTTATGAAAAAGACTGGTGTGAAATACAGCAGATTCTGTGCTGGAATTGATGATTCTGGATGAGATGGGTCTTTGACATTGCCTGGTATTGGAGCATTACTCTGAGAGAGAAGAAAGACGAGAACAGTCATTCAGAGCAGTGACGCCTGATGGAAAGCTCCTGAGTGAGGCTGGCAAGGAATATTGCCATTCACTTTCACTGAGTGTGGGTAACTGAAGATAATATCTGAGGTTCCCAGCAGTGCTGAGTGTGGATGTTGTGGCATTCTAGCCACATTTCTGTTCTGCCCACATGCTGCTCAATACTGGAAGGTATCGATATTTGCTCAACTGTTGGCATCTTGTGCCAGGAAATGTGAGAAAGCAGATACAGATGTGATTGATTAAGTGATAGCAGAGTAAGGATTTGTTGCAGTTTGTTTGCAGTTTGTTTGATGTATTAAGAAGTATGTCTGCCCTAGGCATGTTTTGGATGGTTGTACCTCAGAATTCTAACGGGATGTGAGCACCAGTGAGTTAGCAGTCTTGGAAGAAATTTTCCAGACTGGGAATAAAGTGTAAGGGAACACCTGTGATCGTGTCTTTTGTCTGCAGAAGGTGGAAAGGGCTTCTGTATCTTGCCGTACGCCATTTTGAGAACTCTTCAAATGGTACTCTGCCATTACAAATTGGACAGCAGTAGTGCTAGCTGTCTTAGTGCGAGCATTTGAACTATACTGAAAAAAGTATAAGGTAGGTTATACGTAAGTTTATATACCAGTCTCCTTTGCTCAAAACAGAGGCCTTTTACAAAAAGGGATAATTAATTGCCATGAGTTTCCTAGCTGAGCAGATGTGCAAGCCCCCTCAGAACATGGAACTTTGTCATTTGAATTTAAGTCAACTGTTCTAAGACTGTAGAGTCCAAGAAATAGTAGTGCAGTCTGATTATCACACAAAGCTGAGCTGGTGCTCTCCTCCATATCATATAAACCAGACTTACTTCTAACATTTTTCCATAGGCACAGAGTTGAAATTGACCTACAGCTATAAACAGTTAATGTTTGAAGCTATGTAACTACCTGACATTTGAAGCTGCCTTTCTTGAGTGTGTAGGAGAATATTTGCTAGGAAAACAAACATGCGAGGGATTGTGTTTGCTCATTTGAACATTGTTGTAAGCAGCTACACACTTGTGTATCCAGCTGAAAGACTTCATAAGTACTGTCTTTTACAGATGCAAGAAACTAGAGAGATTCTGCACTTTCATTATACTACGTGGCCTGATTTTGGAGTCCCAGAGTCTCCTGCTTCATTCCTCAATTTCCTGTTCAAAGTGAGAGAATCTGGCTCACTTAACCCTGAGTATGGACCTGTTGTGGTGCACTGCAGTGCAGGAATTGGGAGATCAGGAACTTTCTGTCTGGTCGATACGTGTCTTCTGCTGGTAAGAACTGCTGTCTGCATGACATGCTGTCTCAGTAGAGTTCCCTTGAACAGCGGTTTCTTCTGGCCTATAAAGAGCTGTGGTGTTTTCTGTGGAGTATTCTTGTACGTTATTTCTCTTATCTTATTCATATTCTGGTTTGAGATTGTCTTCCATTTTAAAACTAAGGTAGATCTCATTCTTAAGTGGCCATTTGAGTCCATGGAAGAAAACTCTAGTTTTTAGAGTGATTTGCAAGGATACCGTGTAGTTAAGAAGAACGTTACGTATTAGCTAAAGAATAGTGTAAGCTATCCCAAAACACTGTAAAATACACCTACGTGTTTCCTTCTACAGAGTCAGCCTTACCATGTAGGCAGGGGAGAATTTTGGTTTTATTTCTTCACTGTGTGACATCAACTAACACGCAGAAGTCAGGCCTAGGTCAGAGCATCTATTTCTTAAGTTATTTTACTTATTACATCTTCAAAACAAGAAAGACCAAAAAAAGGGGAAAACACACAGGACTATGGAGACCCAGTGCAATTTTCCATTTCTGAGGTTTTTCTTAGTGTATTAATACTGCAATAGGTAGGATGGTCTGTAAGCTGTTCTATAAAGCCAGTCACCATATTGAATCTCATCAGAGCATAAAGTATGTTTCAAATTTTTATCTTCAGATGGACAAACGGAAAGATCCTTCTTCTGTGGATGTTAAACAGGTTCTCCTAGAAATGAGGAAGTACAGAATGGGACTTATACAGACAGCGGATCAGCTTCGTTTCTCCTACTTAGCTGTTATTGAAGGGGCAAAATTCATCATGGGGGATGCTTCAGTGCAAGTGAGTATTATTGACTGCAGAACCAGATGTATAGTAAGCTGCAACACTTTTTTTAACTGTAGCATAAGAACAAAACGAGCTTTAAATTCCTTTGGCTTCAGTGAATTTTTATATTACGTAGTACTTAAATACACTTTACTGTCTGACTTCAGAATGCTTCCTGTAGCCCTGTAGAGTCGTAGCTGGTGCCTGTGTACTTTTCAGCACCTTAACTGGGGTGTAGATTGGCTGCATCTGCCATATCTTCCATCAGCTTTCTAATAAGACAGAAATGTAAGTATTGCAATGAATTCTTACAGCAGGACTAGCAACATAGGTTCTATTTCATGCTATTTAAAATTTCCAGACGTAGATTAAAATGTCTTCCTTTTATAGCTGATGTCTTCAGTGTACTGCAGATAGCTTAGATTTGGTATTATTTTTGTGTCTTTTTTTTCCCAATGCAAAGGAACAGGCATGCTAATAATAAAGGATAGGGTAGAGCGTAACGCCCCTGCCAAGTTAGTTACAGTAGTTTACATAAAATAAACAATGGAAAATGTAACAGGGCATTTCCTTCCCTGAAGGAACAGTGGAAAGAGCTCTCCAATGAAGATCTGGACCCACCACCTGAACATACCCCACCTCCTCCCAGACCACCAAAGAGAACCTCAGAAATGCACAATGGAAGGATGCACGAACATGCAGAATTCTTTCCTAAGCATCAAGTGGTAGAGGAAGAGATTAGATGCTCAGTCAGCACTGCTGAAGAGATGGCTCCAGATGGCAGTGTTTTTTCATCTGTGCCACTGATCACAGACAGGTAATTCATTTAGCTTCCCACTTCAGCTTGTCCGAAGCTTGTTCATAAATGGCATTTCATATGGAAAATCCTGAACAGACGTTGACTGAATTAGTATAATACCAGTTCCAAAACAAAGTCTGTGCATGCTTTTCCATAAAGTTCTTTGGCATTTTTTTTTAAATGAGATCCTGCTGTAGTGAGAGAAGTGGCAGCAGAATGAGGTGGCTTAGTCTCAATTTACATGTGATGTGTACGTTACATTAAGTTACACAGGAGCTCTTTCAGTAGAGGTGGAATTAGCCATGGAGCTGAGCGCTGGGCTGGCCAGCTTTAACTATACTTAGAAATGTGAAATTAATTCTAAGCAAAGCTGCTTTTGATGAAAGGAGTACAAGGAGCTCATGAACAGGGAGCTTTTCTACCTGTCATTGTAACCTCAGTTGTCAGGCGTGACAAATACACAGAAGTGCTGTGTGAAGAGATCTGATGGTGGAGCCCAGGCTGCGACCTGCTGGCCACCAGATGTCCCTCCTGCTTCATCCGAGTGGTGTGGAGCTGGATGAAGTCAGCCTAACTGTTGACTAATTTATTCAGAACAGCCATCAGAAAATAAACATTTTAAAATGATTTTTAAAGAACCACCAGAGACGATTAATGAAAAGTTTGATTTTCCCCCACTAGCTGGTCTTCTAAAAAGGAATATTCAGCTTCGTATCTGGAAATATTGGAATAAAAATACCAAGTTTTAATATTTTCTGCAGCACCATACAGTTTTTTCAACAGATGCAGCTGGCAGACTTGATGTATTTTATTTAATCAGACCAGTGAGGGAGCGAATGACTGCAAACTAGAGACTGGTGGTATACGTTCCCAGCAGCCTTCCTTGAAAATAAACCTCCCCTGATTTCACAGAGCAGCGCACAGAGGCTGGGAACATGAGCTGAACCTGATATCTCTCCAAATTCTGCAGGAGGCACAGATAACGACGACGGTGTTCCTTGCCTGCTTAACGGAAACAGTGTTTTAATTGGGGTTTTATTTTCTAATTCGGTGGGGGAGATTTGAGAAGTGAAATACTCAAATTCCAAATGCCTTTACTAAAAAGAAAGAAAGTCTTGGAAGTAGGAATAGGCACAAACGAAGATGAGCTTGCTCAGCCTGGAGAAGAGAAGGCTGTGAGAAGACCTCGTTGCAGCCTTCCAGTATTTAAAAGGGGATTATAAAAAGGAATCAACTTTTTACTCGGGTAGGTAGTGATAGGACAAGGGGAGGGGTTTTAAGCTCAAGGAGGGAAGGTTTAGATTAGATGTCAGGGGGAAGTTCTTTACAGAGAGAGCGGTGAGGTGCAGTCACAGCTGCCCAGAGAGGCTGTGGATGCTCCATCCCTGGAGGTGTTCAAGGCCAGGTTGGACAGGGCTCTGGGCAACCTGGGCTATCCTCGGTGTCCCTTCCAACCCATTCTGTGATTCTGTTATTCTATGAAGGCTTAGCTACAAAAGGTAGAAGTGTTAGTAGCACCTCCCTCCTTTCTTATATCAGTGACAGTTCAGTTCTGTTACCAGAGTATATGCCTGGGATGTGAGATACCAGCTAATGCTTTCGGTGCCTAATGAGGAATATGGATTGAAAGCCGGTATCTTACGTCATTAGCTATATAAATCTGAATTTATCAGTGGATAAATGATTTCCTGGGAATTCTTTACACAGTTCATTCTAAATGAATATAAGGCATGTCCAGATCAGAGACAGACATTAGTTTTATTACAGGCACTAGTCTGAGGCTGGGGCTGAGTCATCCTTTGGAACTGCTTGTCTTCTTCATTTATTATGAGGCTGGTTTGGACCAGACATCTGCTTGTTACCTTGCTAACGTGAAGTCCTATCTTATGCAGTGTATGACATTAGAAAAGGCTGGGATTTGAATCCTCAGCTCCTTAATTCTATAGCAGTACTGTAGCTGCAAGATGAGGCTTCCTTTTGATCACTGCTGTTGTCCTCATGTCTAGGACAGTGAGTCCAGAAGGGATGCAAGAAAAATATGCTAGACAGGAGGGGGATGGGCAGGTTGATAGGAAAAGACGAGACAGGAAAAGGCTGGAAGAAGTGGAGCAGTGGGACATGGGCAAGCTGGCAGAGGTGAGCAAAGAGGAGGCAGAAGCCTTAAGCATGGGCTGTTTTCCTGCCCAAGCAGTCTGTTGCCTGAGATGACAGATTGCTGAGTTCTATACTTCAGCTGCCAGCAGATGTATAGGAAATCCCTGTGCAGTGCAGCTCCCAGCTGGTCACCACTCGACTTGTTCTCCCAGCTTGGTGATGTTCTGCTTTCTAAACTGAGATGGAAGAAGCTGTGTGGTAGATCTGAAAGTTCCAGTTAAGCCTCTCTGGATGTCAGTATACTGTCAACAAGATTGAGGTCTTTATCTAGAAAAAAAGCATTAAAGAGTATTAAAGATGGAGAAATCTTCAGTTCCATCATTAAAAGCCATCACAGTGCTCCTGGCCACAAACAAACCACAGTTTCAGCACTTTCTGACTCTTTGAGCAGCTGCATGATTTCAGAACCTTGTTCTCCTCAGCTGGATGTAGGTTGGCCCTTTCTTGTCTCAGTGGCTGCAGAGACTTGCGATGAGCAGTGGAAGTAAGAGGTGGTTAAGGTTAGGTCAGCTCATTCTTTAAAGGGAAAATCCAGTACTGAACATTTATTTATTTGTCCTTAAGAACTAGTCAAGACACTGAAATTCGGAGGAGAACTGTTGGTGAAAACCTGCACGTCTCAGCACACAAAGAAGAGTCGATGAAGCCAGAAAGCGTAGAAGAGGATGATGAGAACATGATGACAACTTGGAAGCCGTTTCTAGTGAATATATGCATGTTCACCTTCCTCACAGCAGGAGCTTATCTCTGTTACAGGGTATGTTTTCATTGATGGACATGCCAGCACAACTGACCCAGCAAAAAACACCAACAATTTGATCGGTTTGTAATAAGCTTCTGTACAAGAAAGCTCCTTGAAGCACGGGAGCCTTATCTCAGCAGAGATAGATCTTAGGTTGAAAGGCCAGAACTTTGGTTAGGACTTAAAGAGAGAATTGATGCACTAGGGTTTTATTTAGCCCTGTGGTCCCAAGAACGTGATATTCTGATCTCAGGGCCTTAAAATATTCAGGAGTAAACAGAGAAAATGCCAAATAGTCTGGTTTTGGGGTTTCTTTTTTTCCTTTTTTTTTTTTTACTAAATAATAATAGAATTACAACACATTGTTGTTCTTAGCCTTTTTTAAAAAGCCAGTTCTTTTTCTTTTGTGTCTCAGAAAAGCCAGGCACAAGCGAAACTTGCTTGTACTCTCCAAGTGTTGTAGCCAAATACATCACTTATATCAATGAGATCCCGAAAAAAGAAAAATAAACCCACATACGTGAAGAATGTAAACCTTTTGGAAGGGGCGGGGGCAGCTGTGGTTGGGTGGGTTCTGGGTTTGGTTTGGTTTTATTTTTAACTTGCTTCATCTGTTAAAGACTGAGTTGTGGGCAGTGCCTGTGGTATTGATGTATTTAATCTTGGCAGAACTTTTCTGAAAGAGCTTATTGTTTTACGTTGTTTATAGAAACAGGCTTCTGCATTTGCTCAGGGTATGCCAACATGTCCAGCTCTTCTTTTCTTTTTTTTTAAAAAAGAAATGTATCTTCTCATTGACTTTTGTTGCGCTCTACTTGCACATATACCTATTTACATTGCACCATCCTTCGTAAAGCTGTTTTTACATTTATATTCTGGGTTAGGAGAAATTGAGGGGAGGGAAAGAAACAGGAAAGAAAATTCAACCAAAATATGTCCACCAGCATTTTGAAGCTGTTCAGTTGGCATTCAGAAGGACCAGTTCATCAACCTCATCGTTTGGAATGTAAAATGCAGTTTCACTCTACATCTGCTCCACGGATAGCGTGCTTTCCGCCACGGCCGGGAGGCGATGTGCTCAGAGGCACTGCAGGTAACGAGCAGGAAAGCATGTCAAGAAAACCGGAGCGTCAATCCTGTGGCAGCTTCCTTAAGACATATAGAAAGTTCAACAGAAGACGTGTTGGTCTCAGAACGTATCAGCTGGCTTTTGATGCAAGCGTTTGTGTGTTCTGCTTATTTTGAAGCAAACATTTAAAATACTGGTGTAGTTTGGCTTGAAGATCCGCAGTTTGGTGACCGCTGGACACAGAGGTGTGTGTGGATACAGACTGCAGACACAGTTGTTGCTGTCCTCAGTAACGTAAGCTAAGAGATGGGTGGTTTTGTTCTGTGCCGTGCTGTGCTGGGGGTTCTGCTCAGCTGGAGCCCAGCACTTGAATAATCTGAGTGCTTGCAAATAAGGATTTGGGTGCATTGGTAGAACTGTGACTGGGAGCTTGCATTGCACTGAGCAGTCTTAGTCAATGCTGCTCCTCACATTAGTACCAAATTATTACAATTTAAACAATAACAGCAAAGAATTACTTGCTGATGTCATGGAACAGAAGAGTTAAATTCACTACTAAAAGGTGTTGTGGATTAAACTAAACCATGTCAGCTGATCTGCAACAGTGTTGCTAATCAGTTCCTTTTGTTTTTAAACGCCTTATGGCACTTAACCACCATTCTCGGTGCAAACATCACTATGGAGTATCTTAAGTCTCTTTGCACTCCAAGTTCTTTTGCAAAGCTCTTTTCCTTCAGTGAAAGAGGAGGTTAAGTGGGGGCGGGGGAGGGGGGGGGGGGGGGGGAGCTGTTTCTCTTCTGTCTTTTGTTAAGCTTGCATCAAGGGCTTTTCACAAGTACAATACTAAATCCTCAGGTAGTACTGGGAATGGATATTTCACCTGTGAGACTGTTGGTCAGACCAGTACTGGAAAAGAGGAACGTTGTAACCAGTCAATATCTAGTGGTATTACTGGAATCATGAAAAATGAGTATAGAAAAATGGTAATATATAATGGCTCATCTGTGTATTTAAGATACAGTGTGTGATTGCTTTCTCCCCATTGTTCTCTCCATCACCTGGTAGAACATTGTTCTAAAGCAACATTTATACATCATTTGTATTAGAATGCATGTAAAGTCTTCTAGTGTCCTGATTAAATACCATGTGCTTGAAAGGTGAAAGTTCTATTTCCGCTTACTGATGTGCCCAAATTATATTTGCATGAACTGATCATTAAGTGGCTGTGGTTCAAAGGGTGCTGCTGGAAGCATCGTTGTTCAGCGACAGATGGGCTTGGTGTTATCAGATAACTAACATGTACTCGCCTGATTCCTGGCATGACTTCCTATTAAATTTCTGCGTATTCAGCATAACCTGGTTGTTAGCATGGTTCATTTCAGCTGAGTAAGTATAGTGCAGACATTCCAGAGTGCGTAGCAAGCCGTATCCACACCTCACCTCTGCTCATGGGTGGCAAGCAGGAGTTGGTGACTTCAGGGTGTGACTTGCTGTGCTGCCTTCAGAGCTGCACTGGAGGACAAAGAACCACCTTCTTTTTGCAAGACTGCCATAGTGTGCTTTGATCCGCAAAGACAGGTTCTTAAGTGGTGCCATTTTCCTCAAAAAAAAAAAAGCCAAACAGAAACCAAACTAACTGTACTGTTCCCAAGAAGGGATGTTTTAAACTTTAGCCTGGAGAGGAAAGTAAAGCATCCTCCCTTTGAATCCAGCATAATTCAGCTGCACCACGCTTACAAATTACTGCAGAACGAGAAAGTTCCTGCAGAGGAAGCTCTGAACACCCTCTTTTCTGCCCGTGTATTTTTCTTGTTTCTGTCACCCGTTCCAAATCCAGGAGAACTTAAGCTGTCCCAGTGAGGTGTGGACAGGGCTTACAATACGGAACTATAAACATTTTTGTTTTGGTGTCCTGTCTGTGTACTTAGTAGTGAGTGTGTATATACAGTAGCATTTCGAAGTGGGTGTATTGGTTAACCTGTTCTTGGAAAATGGACAAAAACCCATGTTAAACTTGTTAGAAAGTTAGTGAGCTGCTCTGCTATCTGCCTTAAGCAAATATTTACGCATCAGGTCTTTCTTTTTTTACAGATCGCCATAGAATAAACTTTTTTAAAAAAATAAAAACCAAAAAAGTTAAATGTTTTGGTATAATACATTTTCAGGTATCTCGTCTTTTGTGTAAGCCACTGCAAAGACCTCAGAAGTTATAGTAAAATTGTACAGTTTTCTCAATTTCCCATACAAGTTTTCAGTTCCCATTTTAGTTGTAACAATAAAATTCCTTTTGTAAAGAACGCACCTGAGTCCCATCGCTGTGTTTCCTCGCTGCCAGAGCCACCGGCGCCTGCTCTGAATTACTTGCAGGTCTGCACTGAACAATGTTTATTTCTCTTCCTGGAAAGGGTTTGAAGTGTTTCTGTCAGAGCTCACTTATAGGTCAGAGCTCCAGGAAGAGGAGTTGCCCCATTCCGTTCTGTGCCTCTCCCTGCCACGTTTATCCTCCCCTCCAAAGTCTTTCATTTTAAGCAGTTAACACTAAAGTACGTTGGGTGAGTAACCGCTGTAATGTATACAACGTAGTGACTCCGTTCCAAGTTTGTGAAGAGTTTCTGCCGTGCTTTAGCCAGGGGAGGACTACAGGATCTCCACACTTCCATGCTGTTTGAATTAAAGTAATTTCGTCTAGATTTTTAAGGAAGCTACAACTGGAGAAGTGCTCGAAAAGAGAATTTTCAGTAGTTCCACAAAGCGGCGCTGAAGCAGCTGTGGTTGCGCTGCACTCTCTCCGATCCCGCCCGCACCTCCCCGCTTACCGCTCGGCTCGGAGCCCCGCACAGCGCCCGCCCCTCTCACCGCCCTGCCAGCGAAGGGGAAGAGTGGGCGGCAGCTGCAGGGCAGCAGGGAACTTACCGAGGCGGAGAACGCCTGTCCCGTACTTGTAAATAAATCTATAAACGAAAAGCAGAGGTACAGACATTAAAAGGAGAGTTATAAAATCTATGAGCAGCCACCTCTAGTTGTGGTTAAAGTTTGCTATGGAACAGCATGACCTGAACGCTGCAGTTCAGAGCTCATGAGCAAAGAGCTGCAGGGTTTCAGGATGCTGCACATTCCAAGGGCAATACTGACAGCACAGCAGCAGCCCGGCCTGCCTGCACTGTACAAGCCTGAATCTGGCAGAGCAGATAGGAAGAAGGCGGATGACGTACTTACTGGACACACACCCTGACTTGGTACGCAGAACCTCAACCGCTGTCTGTTTGCACCTCTCCCCACCATTCTGTGCATACACCACGTGAAGGACGTGCAGGATTTGTCTCAAAAGTTTTATTAGAAGTCCAGAAAGTATGAAATCCAACAAATAAATACTGAATAGAAAATGTTTTATATATAAAATATTTACACACGAGCTTTTCAAGTGTTTTACCTAAAGCCATGGTTACCCTCCCCTACATTAAGTGGAGAGTAAGGAGCCTGGCAGTGCGCATGTGATTATACAAATCTTGACCTATGACTAAAAGAATAAAATGCTTTTTTTTCCTAAAAAACTTACACAGCTCTATCTGTATGGCAGTCTGATTTGTACATGGCTAATACGATAAATAACTTCCCCTCGTAAACTGCAGAGGATTTATGCTATCTGTCCTTGCCCATCCTTGCTCAAGCCTGTCCTAAGTTGCACTGATACAAAAAAAAAAAAAAGAAAGAAGATGGCTTTTGAACCAACGGGCCATTGTTCCTTCTGCAGCAACATTACACTACAAATAAAAGAAACCAGATTTCCTAATTCACAGGGCAGCTGATGTAAACAATCAGCTATCAGCAAGGTTGTAGATGGACTGTTGGAGCACCACTGTGAGATGAAGGCTTCACTCCTACTGCAGCCTGCTTTGACATTCTTACAGACCCCAGTTTGTTTTTTCCTTCAGCATTTCAGATTATCAACGCTGAAAGTGGGGGAAAAAAAAGAAAAAAAAAAAAGGAAAAAAAATAGTAGATTCCAGTCTATTTGATTTAGATTGCAAACTGCGTCCACTTCGGAAACAAAACTGTCAGTAGGCAGCTTGTACATAGCAGGGTGTAAGCAAAGAGGATGCCAATAAACAACAAAACTAAACCCTCGGGTACCCATAAGTGGCTGTGAGGACAGTATGACTTCGCTCCTTATGCTCCACTACTAAAATACTGTGATCTCAATTTCAGCTTCCTGCTGCGCAGCGTCCCTTAATTCACAGCAAATCCTGTCCATTCTCTCAAAGGCTTGTCGTCCCTTTTCACCTACGGAGAAAGAAAATACATCTCATACTGAGGAAAGGAAAGCAGTTAGAAACAGCCTGAGAAAAGCAATAGCGAGAAATACTCCTGTTGTGACTTTGTACAGAGCTAATAAGAACTCTCAGTAGTGACAAATCTCCCTAAGGCAGTGGTGTTCAAAACCCTGCTACAAGCCACCAAGAGAAAACTAAATTTAAAAAATAATCAGGCCCTCTGTAAACATTTCCACATGATTAACAGCATGGAGTACCACGATTGGAAAATGTGCTTTGTAATGCATGTGACTCTTAGTATTTCTGTGAAGTCAGTCTGGAGATTCCCAGAACTGAGTATGACTCTTAAGTATTTTCAGGAAGAGCAGAGCAGGGAAATTACCCCCAGCTCCCAAATAACTGCATCCTCCCCAGCAGCCAAGCCTTTCAGGTACTTATCCTAGACAATTCTCCTTTGCCTTCAGTAGAAGTACAAATACCAGCCAGGAGCAAAGAACATTAATATTTGATGAGCAGCTCAACTCCACCGTACATTCACTGCATTCAGGTGAAGTAGCACATACAAAACTATTCTGTCTATACTTAAATAGCTCTCAGATAGGTATTCAGATAGGAGCAGTTTGTAGAATAGGAATAAGAAAACTACAAGGAGCCAGTCCATTTGCAGGTGGCTACAGGTGATCACCAGGCCAAAGTATTCTGCTGTTGTTGCAAAACAAAAGATCTTCAGTTTAGCTACTGTCACTGAGCTAGAACCAGCATAATTTTAACTCCTCGGGTTCAAATAGCATTGTAAGAAAGCTAGAAGGGGAAAATCACTGATGCCAGTACTACCATTAGTAAGTACTCCAGCAGCACGGTCAGCAAGTGCTTATCTCTAACACCCATTCAAAAAATTTAGTGGTTCTTGAAGCACCTTATCCTACAATAGTCTTGGTTGGGTTCTACAAACAGTAATAGAAGCCTTTATTTACTATCTGTGGCACGAAGTTGGTTATTGTATGTGGCCCCTTAACGGTATGAAATAGCCATTCATGGAACATTTCCAGTGTCTAGAATGTGTTCAGGCTGTACAACACAAGCAGAGCTTCAGACCTGTTCTGGTTTTGCACTGTTTCGCACTGCTTCTCAGAATCCGCATTTTAAGTTGCATGAAGACTTACCAAAGGACAGCGTTGTTTCCCTGGCTGCATTCCTTACATCCTCTGTTTCAGACTGGCACAGGTGGGCAACCTGCTCAATGCTCTCTATGCCCTATTTGAGAAAAGTGCAATGGTAGCCTTTCAGCAAACATGTTGATGAACACTTTTTCAAAGTAAACACATGCGAACTAACTCCCATTTCTTCTTGTGTCTGACTGTGATCTTTCTTTTCTCCCTTAAGGTATCAGCTTGCACTTAATTTTTCTGAGCATGATATCACTTCTGTTTCATCCTTTCTCTCCTGTTTTAAGACATAAAAAAGTGTTAAAACCCTGGTCCCCAGTTCACTGCTGCAGTACTGTTAAATTAGAATAAAACAATCGGGACCTTCACTGAAAAGTTGTGCCATGGCAACACTTGCTTAGCAGATCTGACTTTGAGAGTAAGACTTGCTTGTCAGGCCTATCTTATGGCTATTTTTGCAGGAACTACTACCAATAATCATTTGTGTGCAAATTTATTACAGACTTGTGGCTGTTAGGTAGATTTAAATCTATTCAGACAATTGTTTATAAAAGCAATAAAATTACTGCTTTTATTTTCTGACTACTGTCAGCTAGTATTAAAATCAGATTAACTGATTTAACTTCTGCAGTTAAAGAGTAAGAACTGACTCCATACATAGGCAACTATGTCATACCAGATGTCCTCAGGCAATATCTGCTGTGGTAATGCTGGAGAAGCTAGAAAGCATCCTTTCTACCAGTTTGCCATGCCTGTCAGATTAAAATGAGACACGCCTTCTACCTGCTGCTTTTTAACAACAGCAGTTATATTTTGGAACTCTAGAAGGCAAAGAATTCATTAATTCCAGACAAAAGGAATATGAAGAAGTAACCCTACCAGATTCAAAAGCAATTTGCCAGACACAGCAAGATACAAGTAGAGCTATAAATACTTACTCTGAGATTTTTAAGGGCCAAACACGCAGCTTGCTGAAGTCTTGCATCACAGCCAACTAAAACGTCAGTATAAAAAAGGAGAGCCTGAAAGACAAAAGAAAAGTTTTATACCTTTCAGTATAGTCAAGCACTCAAATTCAGACCGCCATCAGCTTTGTTTTATCTATGTGAAATTGAATAAAGGATACAGACAAAATCACCTGAGCACTGATGTGGTTTCAGTCCAGATTAATGAAGCGCACAGAGGGTAACAGTACTATTTTAAGACAAAACAAATAGCATGCATTTCAGCACCTAATTAGAAAAGCTGAGAAGAAGTAAGTTTTAACCTTTTCCCTGAAGTTCCTGTTTGCTGCTGCACGGGAGAGGCAGGATGTGGCTGCTTTGCTGACGCGGTGGTTGTCATCAAGCTGTAAAATCCCAAGAAGCCGCAAAGACTGCGGCAGAGGCTGGAGCCGATTCAGACGCTTCCCTTTCAATTTTTTAAGGGTCTTCAGCCGTCCAGGGCACTGCAGTTCCTCAATTAGCATCACTGCATGTGAAAGGACTTAACATCACCACATGGTAAAAGAAGACATTTCCACAACAAGGGTAACTCCTCCGTGACTCTGCCTCCTTCAGCCACAGTGAAGTTGTTCACACGGTTAACGAGCACGCTAAGTATAGCAAGGAGCAAATCCGGATGACTGCCCCTTTGACAATCCTATCTTCTTTCCCTTTCATTGTTCCATGGAGCAGTGACTACCATCTCACAGTTCTAGTTCATAGCATGCAACAAAGCCCTGCTCCTTAGCAGAACCAAGTGCACTGAGTACAACATACAGTGCAAGACATCTCTGCACCTTTGGACATCACAACCACCAGAATATTCCTAAAATAAAGATGAGAATCAAGCATATTACTTCTTTTAAACGGCTCGGAAAGATCTAGCTGCATCAGTTGATGAGAAAAACATGTCTCTCTTCAGAAAAAAAGAAATGAGACACTGGATTGGCAATTTGAATTTGAAGAATATTACAGATCTTTTTTGCTAGTGATGCGCAAGTCCTAACAGGTAAATCATTTCCACCAAAGTAAGACTAAAGATGCCGCCAATATCAGGATCATTTTGAAAATAAATTTCTAACACAAAGTTTAAAGTGCCTTCATGCTGGACTACGTTCAGCAAGACATGGGCTGCCTCTGAGAACCCATGTGTTAGTAACCTCTGAAATGTTATGGCTATTATCTGTGTCATTGCTGCAGATGCAGTCACACAAAGCTACAGGCAGTTACCCAGTCCTTTAATCTAGATGCAGATTGTTGTTGAAGCAGTTTCTATTTAAACATCAGTATATCTCAGAACCCTTTTTTTTTTTTTTTTTTTTTTTTTTTTTGGACACTTAAGATGAACTTTTCTTTCACACTTCTGTTTTGTTTCTACCTGGTCAGATGTCAAGCAGCTCTGTCCTGTTCGTGTTAAAATTGCATGGTCGTAAGAGGAATTGAAACAAATTGGCAGTGCAATGCTGGGCTGTTCTCTGCTCTCAAAGTTGATCTGCACCAGTAACCTGTGCCTAGTGCTGTCATTACCTTCTTTAGCAAGTCTTCCCACATGTTTCTCCAGGCTGGTAATCTGGTGTTTCTCCAGGTAGCTATAAAATTGGAATAAAGTAACTGGTTCTGTTTGGAGATATGCAGAGGGCAGCAAGCCATCGCAGGTGACGATCTGCTCTAGCAATCTTCGTAAAACTGAAAGTAACAGAAAAGAGCAAATGAGTAACGGAAATGCTGCAGAGCTGCCAAAACAAGATGTTCTTTAAAGGCGTAAGGATAATTTTCATTCTTGTGATCGCATTCAACTGACGCGGCCTTTGGTTCAAGGAACAGAGCAGTACCTGCTTCTAATTGGCCAGGGTACTTTTCCTTCACCTTGAGTGCCAACGTGTATTTCAGTACATGACAGAATCTTTCTGCTGAAGCAAACAGGATACTGTCAGGGTCTGCAACATCACTCCAGATTTTCAGATAGTGCTTCTTCTTCTTAGTCTTCTGAATAACTGAAAAACCGTATTTTAGGAAGTTAGTGAGCTTTAGCAGATTTTGAATTTTACATGAGAAAATAGGCACCAGATGGCATAGCCAGATACGTATTTGCATAAACTGAATTTGCATTATATAGATGGCTTCGTTCAAAGCTGGAGGTTTGCTGCCAGTATTTTGATGTCTGCAAGCACCCATTTCAGCAAGCTTGGATTGCGGCCTCAAATTGAGATGCCTTAGCAAAGCTCTACTGCCCTTTGGATCATCATTCATTTTTCCCTATCATCAAAGTCAAGTTTCCAAATTTGCTGCTCTTTGACTGCAAATTCCACTGCCTGTAACACATCCCTGTTTATAAGACACACCACACCGTTCGGTTTTTTCATGAGCCAGACTGCAATTTTTTTTATTTCCTTACAAAAGGAAAACAAATCATGACCTTTGTTTTCTCAAAAAAAAAAAAAAAAATAAAAATTAAAAAAAAATAAAAAAAAAAATTAGAAATTATCTGTAAGAGCTTTTTAAATTATATGAATATTTGTGAAGAATTTAAAATGAAACTCTGACACATCTAGGAAAGCTCAAGTTCTCCCCGAACCTCTCGCATCCCCAGTACGCCCTGGCAATATGCCTTTACTCACTTTCTTCAACAGACATATCCAAGACATCCCCCAGGACTCGCAACTGCTCTGACACTTCTTCCAAAACATTCTCTTGGACAATCTGGGCTACATTTGGTGACCTCAGTTTCTGAAATGCAACATGCTCATCTCAGTAGTTGACACAAAGGCAGCATCAAGCTCAAGATGAATGAGTATTTGTTTCATAGAAGCACATATCTAAAGTCTGTGAGAAAACACCAGATTCTCTCCAAAGGCCTCTTCTCTCATCATACCGTGGCCTCGCTTCTGAGCACAAAGCTGCAGAGCAGAACAAGATAAAGTGACATTCTACTGGAAAAGGCTGTCCAGCATTTGAAATTCATGTCTGCCTCATCCACTGACAACTGTGAAGCAGATCAATACTAACAGTTACACTGTACTCTGCAGGCCATGCAAAGAAGAGGACACAATTGTGCTTTGAGCACTGTAACTGAATTAGTTGGTGGACAAGGTCTCAAAGAGAGAGAAATACTCTGTTTTTTTTCCCCCTGAGAGCTACCAGTTTTTTCCTAGAGGTAGGGTTTTTCCATACACAAAGAAAAAACAAATTGATCACCTGTTGTCGACACAAAATTCAACCCAAACCAGCCTCCTGCAGCCTGCTTTCGTTACCAGAAGTTCAAGGAAACCAAGAGGCTGTAAAAAGCCAGCAGTTTTGGATGACATTTGCATGACATCTTCTCTGCATATGCATGTATACGCTGCTGCACTGCTGGAACTCAAATGCTATTCTGAATCTTTCTGCTTTTGAAAAAGAACCGGCTACACATTCATTTTTATCTGTACTCAAAAATCAACAGCTACAACAATGACCTCAGAATCCCATCAGCTATTTCTTACTTGCAAAAGTGCTTTGCACAGCTTCAGATGAGTTATTAAAAGTACATCTAATTTGTCATCACCGGTAGTTACATCTCTTGTTTCTGTTTTCATATCACAGCTCAGGGACTGAAACGTGTTGTCATTGTACGTGCTGTTGAGAAGAGGAAAGAAGGATTAAAACGTGACCTCATATTACCAAATAAGGATGAAGACATGCACTCTCACTAGAGTGCAACCCTCACTTTTACAAGTTCAAACAAGTTGCAGAAACCTAAACCAGGTGGCATTTTAGACACAAAAGCATTTTTTATTGCATGTATTACACTTCTTAGAAAATATGAGGGCTATTTCTAGAACTAGAAATAAATTACACAACAGTAATATCAGATCAGCTGATCCCAGAAAATTCTGTTTTGGAGAATCAATAATAGAAAAATGCTTCCAAGAAAGCGTGACTTGAGACAACGGGTCATTGAGTCAAAACCCCCTGGTTTACTCCCAGCTTGATGACACTGTGAGCGTAACAAGTCTCCCGGGACCAGGTCACAGCTCTGGAACCCAAGTTCCAGTGCTCACAACTTGGAGAATGCAAAAAGAACATTCAAAAGAACAGGTAGAAGAGCTCTGTAAGACATACACAGCTCTCTCCCTCACTAGTGCAGAACTGTTCAAGGTTATCCAGACAACCCTGCCTGTAGTACTCCTGCACATTAGGCATTCCATCACATACCAAGGGTGTCACTCTCCAACGTTATTCAAATGGTCAGCTCAAGATTCCTGCTACTTCAGTCTGGCACTCTGAATTATGAATCTCAGAATATTAAAAAAAAAAAAACAACTGTTTCTATCTTGGATGTTCACGCTATTAGCACCTCTGTACAATCTGTACTTAGCCAAACATAGTCTATCAGTAAGAGTTCTGGGATCAGCTTTGCTTTCCCCTTTACCTTGCCACCTATAACAAAGCGCTGCGGACACCCACCTGATACTGGCTGTTCTTATGCTTCCAAATAATGAAACTTCATCAGCACTACAGTCAGCATTTAAAAAGTTAAAACTTTCCAGCACTGTCTCCACCATTAAACTTTCCATAGATGAATGTTTGTGATGAAGCGTCCTTAGCTTTGGAAGAATGAAGGGGAAAATATTGTTATTTGTAGATATTAAATCACTTTACACAATTTCTTGATTGATTTTTCAAATTCCTCTTAATAACAAACCAATTTGCTTTTTTAAATTTTATTCTTAATAAATAAAGAGATAGTTGTTGGTACACCACTGATCCCAAAATACAGTTGCTGATTAATTTCACAGCCTGCTTCAACATTTGAGTTTGTGTTCTTTGCATTTCCATATCTCTTAAGTTTGGTACAAGAGCTGACTTTTGCTGTATCTCTTGCAATTAGTGTAACATTTCCAGTTTCAGACATTGAAGTAGCAAACTGAGGGCTCTGCTGCATGACAGCATAGCGTCTGTCTTAATTTCAGCTGTGACAGAGTTGTTTTTCAAATGACTGTGTGGTGCTTAGCTACCTGTCAAGTTAAACCACAATAGTATCCAAGAACTTAAACATCAGTGGTGGATTTCATGGGGCCACTAACATTCTCCCCCTTGAAAAATCTGCTCTGGGAACATTTGTTTTGTTCTTTTTTTCATTCCTATAACTAAAGTGGTTGTATTGAAGTAGAAAGTCAGTGCAGTGGTGTTAATGTCATTTATTACTTCAGATCCCAGATGAAGTCTTACAAGCATCTCGTCTCCCAAGTCTGCGCACTGGTCCACAGACTAAGATGCTAAGAAATTTACAATATAACCCAATGCTTGCAGAAAGCTCTTCCCCAGGATCTTTCCACTAAATAAAAGTTTCCAGCAACGTATGGCTAAACGATTCAATTGATGGAGAGATTGAACTGCCTACAAAAACCAGGCGATTATGAGAAATTTTGTGTGGCAAATAAATTAGAAACAAAACAAAACGCAGGGACTCTGACATACAGTCCAGATCCTGTTTATGTTTAACCCAGACAAGCTTCCACTTTGACTACTTGCAGTTTCTAAATTTCTTTTGCCAGACTATTGACCTCTGCATAGCATTTGGCTGCCGTCCCTGAGAGATGCAGCACAGTACTACTGTGCAGTTAGTTCTGGAGACTGCCTTTTCTGACTAGTGCCTGACCTCTGGTGGCCAGACTTATTTTTTGGGAACATGCCATTGATAGAACCTGATGTCAAACCCACTACAGGGTCACAAAATTTTTATCTCTCAGGAATAACAGTGGCAACGACATCACATACCAGTGTTAAAACATTACCATACCTTTAATTTATTCCTCAGAGTTAAAACTTGGTATTCCAATTTCTCCAGCTGGGCTTGACGAACATCACGGAATTTTAGCAAATTTAACACTTCTTGGAGAGTCTTGTCAATTGACTTTGTACATCCATCCAGTTTTACATCATTTGCAGTATTCAAGCTTTTCTGGCTAATGCTTTCGTGTTCTGTCAGATGGCAATTTCTGGTCTGGTTTAAACTTCTACCACCTTTTCCACGACTCAGAAAACTAGACGGGCTACTTGGAAATGCGTCCACACATGGAGTCTTCTTCAGAATATCTAGAGTTGCGTGATCTGGAAGAGGATGTTGCTCTTCTGCACAAGTCTCTTGAATAATCACTAATGGCAACGTCCTATGGTCTAGAGCTGGAGCTGTAATTCTGGATTCTGCTCCTCTCTGATCCTCAGAGCTCAATGAGTCTCCTTCACTTGTCTCTGCAGGACTGTGAGGCTTACTCCTCTCATGTACACCAAAATCACAGGCAGCCAAATAACTTAGTATGCTAGGAGGCTGAGATTCACCACTTACATCCCCTTGGTTCTGTCTTTGTTGCAAAACAGACTGCAAGCAAATTTTATAAGAAGTGAGCACATATACAACCAAAAAGCACGACATACCACCCAGGATGAAGAACCACAGTTTCCTGTTCTTAAAAGCACACACACTCAAACTCATCAAAAACCACTGGGCTGTTCTGCACAGAGGAACCATGCTGCATAGACTGGACAGAGGAAACCATCGTAACAAAGTGGTAAGAGCCTACTGAATAAATTACATGAAGAAGAATGGAAGAGTTCTGTTGGAATGGGACTACAAAGATCAAGTTCAACTGCCTGACCACTTCAGGGCTAACCAAGCATTGCCAAAAACCCCTTAAACACTGACAGGAACGGGACATGAACTACCTCAATGGGAAGTCTGTAGTAACTCAAGTAATAACTACATGTTATCAGATGAAAGTTACCAGGACAGGTGTAAAACTGGATTGGAAAGAGTACATTGTAGAGCACCTTTCTTGTCACATCAGCTCAGGACAAGACGTGAACATCGCAGTTAGAGGAAACATTCATTTTTAAGAGTCCAACATACCCTGTATGTACGCCTTTTTAATGCTGACAGCACATTCTGCTGCCTTAGTGAGGCAATGCCGAAGACCTGATACTAAGAGAACGTATACAAGGTGCTACTGGTATATAAGATCTGTGGCAGAATTGACACGAATATATAGTACAACCATTACATTAAAACCCTCCTGAAAGCATGGAAAAGTTTTTTCTACTCCCTTGCGCTACACCTGGCAAAAAACAGAGTTGAGGAAGAAGGTGGTTTGTTTTACAGAGCAATTCTAAGACAATGTTCTGCACTAAGGCTACCAAGACTGGCTCCTAGTGCAATTCCCAACGTAGAGTATTAGAACACGTGCCCACATCCTTACCATTCTGACTGCCAAGAGAAATACTTCACAGTGATTTAATATCTTTTACAAAATCTAAAACGAAGCTCCAAGTAATAGGAGTGAAAATAAAAATAACCCACTCTGGCTCTGGAATGTCACATTTTCACATTTCTGAGTGTGATCTTCAACAGCCTAATCAAATCTACACATCATAGATTCCAGGTCTATGCTCTGCATTTTGCCTTCCTCTGCATACTCACCGGGTAGTATTTCTCTCTGAAGCTGGGAGTATTTGGTGGGGTCCAGTTGTATAAAGAGCTCTTCCTGCTACCCACAGAAAACTTGGCCGTAGTTCCAGGTGACAAGAACAGGTTCTCTGCATCAAAGGGGCTGCAGCAGAAGACACAAAGACCAACCTGTCAGTAAGACCAGAAAGTACAGCTATGCTTAGCAACAGGAACAGCTGTTAGGATTGGAATTGTGACATTTAGTAAAGAACAGAGGGAATAAAGGGAAAGAAAGACTAACTGCCTCTCTGACCAGTATCTTTGATCATACCAGCTGAAAAAGAAATAGGCAAAAATACTGTGTATCATATACAAAAATCAAAACAGCCATTAGACAGAGACCTGTGCCACAGTCTTTGGAAGAAAAGTCCAACAGACCGCAAAGTCTGATAAGTTCTCTGTCCTGCTGTAGTTTCCTACACAGACACCAGTTCTGGCAAGTGCAGCACAGAATGCTTTCTGATAGACACTAGACAGCTGTTGAGACACACACACCATATCAGATAGAAAGGAAACACGAAGTAGTACTATAGAATAGCTGCATTTAGCTGTACAATACAGAACCGCTTTAAGTCTGAAACCATCCAAACACTATTGAGGACTGACTGATTACAGGAAAATGAACTTCTGCTCTCTAACAACAGCTGAAGGGCATAGCTTCACTCCTCTCCGGCTTTTCATGTCACATATGGAGAGCATCCTTCAGTGCAATGCACCACTGTCTTTCTCAGCATGGAGATAACCACTCCATGAGCTAGCCTAATACTGGTTAATTGGCTAAACTAACCAGTGTCACCCAGCTGGGGTTCATCAAACAGTCCAGTTCCATGGATTCATGTTAACCACCATCTGTACTGTCTCAATATGCAAAAAATAAATCTGGTTTCTGACAGAAAGAGCCTATCAATTGAAGCCTGCTATGTTTACTGATGGAAGCAAATTACTTCCATCCACGGCATTTCTTAAGAAGAGACACGGATCCTTTCCTCAGATTTTTCATTTTTAGCTTTTAAGACAGCAATGCAGTAATACAAAGTGATACTTTGGTAGGAAAGGGACAAGAACAACAAGGTATACATAACTGCCCTTTTGACAGTTATTAGAACCCTCTAGCAAAACACAGATGCCCTCCAGAGAAGCCCACTGTTAATGCAGGAGAGCAAGTAGAGAGTGAAAAGAAGGGTGAACAAACACTGGAAACAATGAAGTCTGCTCTAAGGCATCTACTATCTCTTGATTTTAAACTCTGTCAGTATGATCTATCATCTTGTTCCACATTCATATGGTAAACAAAGCATCTTACTGGGACAGATCTAAGAATCCATCTCACCCAACATCTTGACATTTTCAGAAGTCAGAGCAGAAAAGCATAGGAAAGAAAGTGACTAGAATAGGCCGTCCCCCAGACACATACTCAAGTTTAAGGCAAGTCAAAGCTTAGACATGTCATATACCAGACATTGCAAGCAGACTATTGCCATTAATAGTCATTAGCAGACACTTTT
Source organism: Alectoris magna (assembly GCA_030625065.1). Taxonomy (NCBI): domain Eukaryota; kingdom Metazoa; phylum Chordata; class Aves; order Galliformes; family Phasianidae; genus Alectoris; species Alectoris magna. The sequence continues at coordinate 400,264 of CM060576.1, forward strand.
ACTTAGCTTGTCTAAACACTTCCTAAAATTACACAGAATCACAGAATGTCAGGGACTGGAAGTGATCTCGAAAGATATCTAGTCCAATCCCCCTGCTGGAGCAGGAACATATAGACTAGATCACACAGGAATGTGTCCAGGTGGATTTTTAATGTCTCCAGAGAAGGAGACCCCTGCTCTCTGGGCACCATGTTCCAGTGTTCTGTTACCCTTTCCATGAAGTAGTTTTTTCTCATATTTGTGTGGAACTTCCTACATTCCATCTTGCACCCACTGCCCCTTGCCCTATCACTGGATGTCACTGTGAAGAGCCTGCCTCCATCCTCATAACACTCACCCTTTATGTATTCATAAACATTACTGACACCACCTCCCAGACTCCTCCAAGATAAAGAGACCCAGTGCCCTCAAGCCTTTCCTCGTAAGGGAGATGTTCCACTCCCTCGATCACCTCTGTGGCACACTGCTGGCTCACGGTCATCCTGCTGTCCACCAGGACCCCGAGGTCCCTTTCCCGTGTGCTGCTCTCCAACAGGTCAGTCCCCAACCTACACCAGTACCTGTGGTTGTTCTTGCCCAGATGCAAGACTCTACACTTGCCCTTGTTATGTTTCATTAAGTTTCTCCCCACCCAACTCTCCAGCCTGGCTTGGTCTTGCTAGATGGAGCAGAGCCTTCTGGCTTGTCAGCCACTCCCAGTTCCATATCATCAGCAACACAGAATTGCCAACATAAACCCTTAGCACAGGTCAGAAGCACGCAGATATCCCATTATGTAACTTGAAATGAAGAACAAGTCCTTTGATCATCCTCTATGGCAATGCTGTTTGAAATAGACGCCAATCATTTCCTTTTCATGCTCCCCACAGCCTGCTATATACCTAAACAGTAATATCCATCAACACCTTTTCAAGCCTGAAAAATCTATTTAGCTGCTCCTTGAGATGAAGGTGACTCCACATCTCTCTGATCACCTTTGTTGTCTCCATCCAATTTCTATACCGCCAAATGCATGTTGCTCTTTGGTTATGACTAATTACAATATTGGCACTAAGTACGCAATATTTAATGCCATCATTAAGGATAACGTTGATGTAGTTTGCAACACTCCTTTAGCTTGCCTTAGCACAGTTGCAGGACTTCAGCATCCAGGTCCGAAACACACATGCCCAGCCTGACGCTGAAAGGGCTTACAATTCATTAGAGCTCATGTTTCCTACATTGAACCTCCTATGACATCAGCAACTCTGCACCCTGATGCACTCAGAGGTGCCTCAGCCTTACCAGTGCATGGATAATAGCAAGATATACGTTATCAAAACCCCTAACTTGGGGAAGGGTGAAACACCTGGTATTTCCACTATTTTATCATCCTTCCACATTTTTTTTTTTATCAGTTGCATAAGGAGGACTGTCCCCAAACTACATTCTTAGACATTAAAGAGTTGAACTCAACTCTGTCTTCATCTCCAGAGGTTTTGAATTCCTTTCTCTCACTGCCAGGCCAACACCCTAACGAATCTCTGTCGATCCATTCTATGTATTAAATATCTGCAGGGCCAGAAAGGCACTTTGTGGCTAGATGCATCTGAATTCTATTATTAAGTCTGCTTGGATTAATGTGAGCCTGCATCCACAACAGTTTCGGTTGAATGGATCAAGCTTACTTATTAACAGAACACAACATTCATTTCATTTTTTCCCCTCCTTGTTGAATATATGTGAAAACAACAATGCAATTTTAAGAGTGAGCATAGTTCGGTTTCTGCAGTTCATCGAAGCATAACGAGCACAAACGTCAAGGTTAGTACAGCTTGTTATAGGACATGCTTTGAAACATCATTTGCCTTGAAAGCACAGCAATACATTGGACTGCTGCCTAAAGATACCCAGGTGAGTATTTATTCACATAAGCTTTTATCCATATGAGAAAGACTGGTAGTAAGGATGTAAAAAACCACCTCCAACAAAATAAACTCATATTTCATTTTTTATTCTCCTTTAGAGTTTTGTTTTCCTTCTGCTCCAGGAATCCTTGTGAACCAGGCCAGCATGTATCCAAAGCAGGCTGAAATTAGAGGAGTTATTCTGGCTGGATGGAACCCTTAGATTCCAGCATAGGGCACAAGCTGAAGCTTTGAGAAGAGAATACAGGCTTCCTTTTTGTCATTCATGAGTGAGAATTGTGACTTCAGATTAGGTTGGCGGGAAAAAACAAGCCAATGTACTCCGCCAAACTAGCCAGCAAAGCAATTCTGTAATAGGTCCAAGCTCATTCATGCTCCTCATGGCATGATCTACAAAAGAGTTGGAGCTTTTATTAGAGTCCACAAGGCTAGCAGTCTAGCTAAAGAAAATACACATTTAGAAGTAGAAGAGTGAAGTACATTTCAATTTTTTGCAAAGCAGGTCCATATTGAAAGCTGTCTTTTCAGGGATATTTGGGCATAGCAGACAGATTTGTTTAGTTATTCTTACACAAAAGAAACAGCCATCACTTTGAGTGCTCTCCTAAAATAGAAATATCCTCAATTACCATCATCCAACTTCTTTTCTGTAAGGACCTTCATCAAACAGGCTGTCCAAGTGAAGAAGTCTGCCAGTTCTGTGCAGAAGTGCTCTGGAGAATCTACTTGGTAGAGTACCAAGGCATTTCACAAGACTTAAACACAGCAGAGACGCACAGTTGGAATATTCTCACAGACTGAGAAATTTCCAAGTGGGGATTAACACCCAAAGAAAGCACATCACCACTAGCCCTGCTCCCAGCTCAGATGTTGCCAACTCTAAAAAGCTGGGTGAGCGCTTCCAAATGCCATAGCAGCACTCACCTTTGCTGGTCCAAAGTTATAGTGTAATCTGTGAGGTACCACCACAACTGAATAACTAAATAATTTTAGTTATGTATACTTAGAAAGTCAGGAATAATATTTGCTTTGGAGACTTAAGCTATTATGATCAACCATGCTATATCCCAGAATAGGGAGGTGTTTGCTTCATACAGTTCTTTTGGAAGAACAACTTACATGCATATTTATGCAAGTTACTGACAGTAAGGAAAGGCAAGTAAATTCAGCAAATTTTAATTGAATCTATGAAATGTTAGAGTGACATTTATGTGGGTAAACAGATAGATATTGCAGTGATCTCTTTCAAACCTACCTGAAGCATGCCATCATTCAGTACAGCGCTTACAGAACTAGGTATAAAATCTGGTTCTACCCTAGTAAAGAACATCCTCTTTACTCCACAAAGACATCTCCTTAAGACTGAAGACCTGAAGCCACAGGGAAAAAGTCTTCCCCTGTAAGAAAAGTACCTCTGCAAACAATGTTCTACTTGTAGTCAGTTCTGCCCTGAAATTTTCTAAAGGTCTTTTGATGATTTTTATATCCAAATTAAGGGAGGAATATTTGGGTGTGTGTGTTTGTTGATTGGGTGGGAAGAAACAAGAAAGGCATCAGAAAGGCACCCCTTTGCTGGGGGTGTGAAGCGGCCCATAGAGCCCCCATGCTCTCCTCTCTCCCTTCTTCGCCAGTTCTAATATATGCAAATGTTAAAGAAAACCAACCAACTGCCCCTCATTTTAAAAGCCTTTCATTAAAAAAAAAAAAAAAAGTATTTTAACACTTAAAAAAAAATGCTATGCAGCTTGCGACATCTTCACTCCACAAACCTTTCAATAACTCTACCATGAATACATCTGCTTCCAGATTCAAATGAGCATACGCACATACCTTGCTATAAGAGGAAGGTTCACAGGGCATATAAGGCAAGATCATAGCAAGTTTCTGGAGAAAGTCTTTGCTGCCCAAGTAATTAATTAGAGCAGCGTGTGCATTTGAAAACAGATTTCAGATGTTGCTGCCAAACCTTATGTTTCAGCCCAACTGCTCTTACAGATCAACAGAATGGGTTTTCAAGAACCTCACTATACACAAACATTCAGAAAACAGTATGTTGATCAATAAAGCTCTGATTTCCCCTCTACCAGAAAAATCAACATGAAAACTGTTCCCCAACCCTTGAATAGGAAGTGCACCAGAAAACTTTCGTATGGCATTTGTTCTGTTGGTGACTTAAAAGACAGTAGCAAAGTTTAAGTAAAATAATGCATCCAGAGGTAATTAGAAGTACAGTATTAAAACTTGAAAGTCAAGTCTGACTGTAAAACACATTCAGTTACTTTATCCTAAGGACAGACAACTGTTTCTTTCTACGAGATCTATTTGGCAGACCACACGTTAAAAGCATTCAAACTCTTTTAAAATTTTGTGATTTTTACAGAAGAAGGAAACTACCTGGGTGAGAGAAGAGCTGTGTAAAGCTGTCATGGATAAGCCTAGCCAGCAAGACACTGCATCATGCCCTTCCTAATCTAAGCACTACTTGTTTTCTGCTTTTCCTGGAAGGAATCTAGATCCACAAGTCCTCACAAGTTGACCTTTTCAGAAGGTCCATATTATGAGATGTATCCAAAGCAGTCTTTGACAGGTTGGGCTGGGAAGAACTGAGAACTGCAGTAAGCCAGTTACAACAGTACAAGTGAGGGTAGCCCTTCGATGGAGCACTTCACTAAAATGGCTAGACTTAATCCCTGAATGATACCAATAGAAACATGTTAATAAGTTTTGATTTGTTACAGCAAGTCTGTCAGTACGTATCAACAGTCCCAAATGTTTAGTGGTTGTTAGTAGTTTCCCAAGAAACCAGCATTCTTTTCCCCAGTAACAATCATCTAATCTGCTGTAAGCTCAGACTTACATAACTATTTTCCACTTAAGGAAGATAGGAAAAAAGCCATCTTCCAGGCAATTTTACGTCAGGATATTCATACATACAAAACTCTCACAAACCCAAGAAAAAAAGTCAGTTAGCCAGCTGTGAGATTTTTCTCACTCCTTCAGAGACTCTCAGGAAAGCAGGTCACTTTAATATTAAAAAGAAGCCTTATTAAGTGCAAGGAGTTATCACACAATATGAAGACATCACAGTCACAACTTAAAATATACCAGATATTGCTGCTGGGAAAGGACTACATTAGGTTCATCATACATCCATTCAGTCACAGCCAAATTGAACGAGAACAGAACATACAACCCGGCAAGACTTCAGTGGTGCACTCAAATAAGATGACACACAACAAAAGAAACAGTACTGCCTTGAAGATCTATAGTGATGTGATTAGAGTGAGGAATAATTTTTGGCGCAGCATCCACAAGAGCAAGAATTCGCTTTTAATAACATCAGTTATCCAGTACAAAAAAAGTGCAAATTTAAAGTATAAAAGAGTTTAACAAATCACAGGCACAATGAAAATAGCCAACTGTTTTAAACGTGTCTCTGTAACCAAGTTTCCCTGCAGTGCAGAAACAAGCTTTACATCAATAACTGATCATAGTGCAAATACGAAGGCATCAAGTCTTTAGGGAGGTTCATTTTGTAATGATTCTTAGCCTGGTAATAGTGACTGTCTTAAATTTCAACTGAATATTTTCCTATTTGTGCCTAGAAGCTTCTATTTCCAGTTTCTTTTCATCATATTTAAGACTATTGTTCATGTTTTATAGATGTACATACATTGCTTGCAGCTAGAGTTAGACACTCACTCAAAGCAGCAGCAAAACTAGGTAAAAGCCTACCAATTAGCTCTTGTGGCTAGCCATGGTTGTAACAACATTAATTCAAAGAAATAAAGGGTCACAGAAATACGTTCCTCCCTTTCCCTCCACCTCCCCAGAGACTGGACACACAGAGCCAGAGATCAGGCCTAGTAACTGGTTGCTGTGAGGAAGCACAAGGCCTTTATCTATCCCGCACCTGCTCTGCAAACAGAAAGAGAACTATGATGTTCAATGCTGCTCAGTGACATACTTCAGAGCCTTTTATTTATTTCATATTTTTTGACTCCAGCTTTTTTAATTTTAAGCTGTACTTACTTCCAGAGGACTTCCAGCTGTAGCTTGATAGTGCCCAGTTCAGTTATATCCACAATGATTGCTTGAGGCTTGGTTGTAAAGAAGTTTATGCTATCACACGTCACAACACCAACTAGAACCGTGGCCAGTCCTCGCAGTTCTGTCACCTGCTAGGACAGACAGACATGTCCATTTTCATCTCAAAAGACAATCCTATGACTCACATCATGGAAAGGAAAACAACCCTGGCCAAGATCTGCTCAGATGCCCACAACAAACATAAAGCCCTGATCTCTGATCCTAAACTGCTGTGAGCCAATATTGCCACAAAGAATATGCCATGTATTGTTAACAAAAAAAGAGAGGTTCATGAGTGGAGGAAGAGACAGAGCTGTACAATACTTCTAATAACAGAAAGAAGAGGACAATGTGAAAAACTAGTCAGACTTTCGTAAGTCAACAAAAAGTGTAAAGCTTTGTATTGCTCTTCTAAAACAAAGTGATTGTCTCAGAAAAACTTGTATTGCTTTACAACCATTATGAGAAAACAAGCCTCTCAATCACCCTCTCACCCAATCTACACCACACACAGTGGCACCAAGAGAGGTGTTATATGGATACTGCTAAAGGCTGTCTTGGCAAGATGCCAAAAAGTCAATCTTAGGAAACCAAGTTCTTGCTGCCAGGAGGGAATACTGCAATAGCTCTTTTAAAAGAGCTACCAGAACTGAAAACCATGCACTGGCACAGTTTCCTAGTAGGACAGGATCTAGTAGAGACTTCAATCTCAGATCCTTTTAAGTTGACAGGAGTCATGCTGCATAGTCCAGCCCAAGAAAGATACCAGATCACATTGGAAATGCTGTTTAAGGATTAACTCCACCTGCTAGGTACGTGCCAGAATCAATGCCAGTGGCAGCTGCACAAGGGTATATGAAGACCACAAGCTTCCTCCATGGAATACCCCAAAAACATAACCTATATACCACAGATCATTACCACTAGTCCCTTATTATTAAGGGTATGACCTCTTTAGACGTACTTTACATATTTATTTAGATATTAGATAACTATTTAAAGCACAGTTTGTACCAGCATGTAAATGTCATTGGCTCTTTGCAGACATGGAGAATCTCTGCTGTAAAACAGGACAAAAGAATCTGCAGCATGCCCACATAAGGAGACACTGGAATTATGCATTTAGGAGTGCACACGTGCGGTAACATATGTTCCTTATACCTATTTTTCATTTTCAGCAGAGAACAGATCCCAAAGTACATAATATTCCACATGGATGATACAAGCACTATACACATACACATCTGTGTTTCTGCATCTAAACTTTAACTTGCAATATCCTAGATATGAATCCAGGATTTTCTTTTAAATATACACACTATACTCCAGAACAAGGGAAAGTAGAAGCACTAACATTGCTACCAGCACTAGAAGCACTAAAAGAAAAATAGACAATTCTGTTCAATACACAGAAAAATGACTGACTGCCATTTTAACATGTCCAGAAAAAGAAAATTATTTACATGCTTTGACAAATGCATGGTAGGCTAACAGGTAAAGCAGTATGCCAGAAGACCTGTTAACACACTGGTTCCAACCCAACCATTATACACCACACCTTGATTTCAAACTGCTCATGGAGATTGGGTATAAAGATCTTTTCTTCTTCATCCCACGTTTGGCTGTCATCAGTCTCAATCTTGCCTTTCAACCTCCATTTTTGGCGCCCCAGTCGCACAAAAACCTGGAAATCACAAAGAGAAAAGGACGTTAGGTCAGCATAGCCCCGAACATTCTCTTCAGACTATAAGCCTCAACTCTGCTCCAAAACTGCAGAGGCAAAGCTGTTTCGTTGATCACTACATATTTAGGAACTTGGATAAAAGTAGAAGACTAGAGGCAAAGGTTCAGATTGTGAGTTTTAACATCCCCAATCAACGCCTAATTATATGCCTCATCCACTTCAGAAGACCTTCAAAACTGCTGTATACGCAGCGCAGAGGTACTGAAATACATGGCACACTGGAATTGATTTAGAATCATTAGTAGTAGTACTTCACAGAGTTTCTCTGCTAAGTCGCACTGAAATTACACCATGGGCAGTCTTCCAAGAAACATGCAGCAACTGTTACTTTATTCTAAGGCAACTTTGAAGATAAAGACCTACCAGGCTGGTCCTAATAGACAATCACTGCCATCTTTCAAATCCTCTCATAACACTTAACTCACATCCTTCCAAACTCACCTCAAGCCAGAGTAATCAGTGAATACGGCATGGCCCTGCCCTCATCAAGACAGTGCACAGTTTTATCATAGCCTGTTTCCCACTTGCCTTCTACACACTGTACCCTTGCTCTCCAGTTCCTCAGTTGCAAATTCACAGCAATAAAATGACAAAATGAATCATTATGTACTGCACCTCATACTGGTCACCTGGGCAGAGACGCGCAAATCCCACCAAGCCTGAAAAGAGAAGAAGAGCTCCTAATATTTGAAGAGTTTTACAGTGTCCCAACAAAGACTCAGTAACCCAATTAATACCTCCTTGTGCTTAGCCTCATGCGGAAGCTATCCCACTGGGCCAGAACTCCTCGTCAGCTTTTGTACTCAAATATAACATTCTAGATCTGTTTTACAGCACTGAAGCAAACAGAAGTCTGCCAAAAATTCTAGTCAGGGTCAGAGGTAGAAAACCACTGGAAACAACTCGCATTAATTTTGGGTTTCCTAGGTAGAAACCCGATTCATTTAGAGTCCACTTGTTGAACTAATGAGTCTTGAAAGAAATGTGAGAAGAACATACCTTTCATCTTCAAGTGAAACTCTCCTAAATGGACTTCTAATGCCCCTTCTATGAAGCACATGTCCTAAAAGAAAAAATGAACGGTCAACTAGTACTGAAAAGCAGAGTGAATAGAATAGCTCCCTTTCCATACATGTCATGTTCTCATGCTATCTTTAAATGACCTTGGCTTATATTTATTTTACATAACAGACTAACGGTTGCACTAGTGGAGGTCAATGGAGAGACCATTCATACTACTGTTAAGATAGAAAACCGTGATGCCTCTCCACAAGAGAGTCTAACATTTTAATCAGTTCATCTTCACTTACTTTCCATTGCTTGTTCTATAAAAATAGAATAAGTTACACACTTTGAATCCAATACTCATCACATTACTTCCAATGGAAGTCACAATGGACACCAGCATTACAGCAGAAATGCACTGAATTTTTCATTTGTCTTCACAGAATCATAGAATTGCTCAGGTTGGAAAAGACCTCAAAGATCATCAAGTCCAACTGCAACCCACCATCCTACCCTAACTTCAACCCTCTGCTTCATGAGAACTTGAAGCCAAATTGAGTAGAGGACAAAAACAGGAAGGAAACCAGAGCTTTGCCTGAAAGGTATTTATCTCATGAGTTTCAGTTTGCACTATGTGCTGTATTTAAGTCACATAGTATGTTTCTAAATCCCCATTACTGGAAAAGCCATCAACAACTCCTGGTATCCTTTTTTGCTAAGCAACAGTCAGCTCTTCACTACACATTAGCAGTATTTCCTACCTCTGTACACTCCTGAAAGTTCTTATAGAGCTCTACTAGGCTCTCCCTGGAGGCTTTGGTGGAAGGAGACAAGGAAAAGGCATTTTTCATATTAGTAGCCCCATCTCGCAGTCTGCACTGGATACAATAAGCTTCATAGAGTTCTTCTACCTTTAAGATTTATGGATAATTTCAATAAGGAACATTGTCAGTCATTAATGGAGGAGAGAAAAATAAAATGAAAAAGACATATAAACAAACACCATTATCTTAGTATTGCAACATGCTGCAACTCACGCATTTTACAGATTGGTAGAAAGGTAACAGTTTGTAGATATTCCTGAAAACAAAGAGGAGGGGGTATCGAGAAATAATTTGCTCTACAGTTTTTAGAAGACAGGAAGTAGAGCAACACTTTGTTAACGGCAAAATTACTCACAAAACAGGAAGCTGATTCTCTTAAAACACATTAATACACCTACACCTTTAGCTACGTCTAACGAGAGATTTAATTACTTTAGAAGCAGACATGCATATTTCAGAGGTGATGGGGGATAACATGTAAACGTCCTAAAAGTAAACTTAAGTACTTTCTGAAAAAACTGGCAGGGTATGCAAATTGGTTTCACAGACAAACTCAAATTGGGATGAGGCAAACATTCAGCCTGAATAGAAAGATTCAAGAAAATAAATAAAACTCCCTTCTTCCAAAACAGAGTGGTTATAGCTTTCAGAAAGTATCTAGTATCATTTATCCTCAGAAAAACTATAATCAAACTATTTTCTATTCAGAAAGTTTGCTTACATAGAAATGTCTCACACATACAAAACAAAATTCTCTTACTTTGCTTATGTGGAACTCCAGTTTTCTAATGTATCTCTCCACAGAGCGAATTTGCTTTTGAAGTAGGCGGGTAGGTAGGTAGAGAGAGAACAAACCTGATTAGTTTTTTCAGTATTCCCTAAACAAGTCTTTAAGTAACACAGTAAGCATCATTACTTTTTCCATATTTGCAATACTCACAATTCTTACCTTATCAAGGTCATAGTAGAAGGCCTGAAAGACAAATAGCACAAATTGAATAGGAGATGACATTTGTATTAAATTAACAACATTTCTATATTTATGATGGAACTCACCATGCATTTAATCTAAATGAACTAAATTAATATGTATTGTTTACTACAAGGAGACAGCCCAAAAACTTTAGTAGTTGCATTTTCTGTGAGTGGTTAGTTTGCCTCCCCATCTCCACCACAGATGCTTGAATTGAGACAGCAGCCCTCCCACCTTTAGATGTAACAAAGGCTTGGACATTGGCACAGGACTTTATCTTTTTTTGTCTATCATTTCCCAAATAAAAAAATTCGGATGTGTGAGTTACCACTTCATTAGCACTGCTGCCGAAGGTAATTTTAGGGAGTTGTGAACAGAGCAGAAACTATGTTGCTAATATGCATTCAACAACTATTAAAAATGAAGCCTGGTCTTTCTACTTCAGACTTGAGGAAATATAACCCCAGTAAGAAAAGGAGCATGATCTAAACAAAGGTGAATGCTGAAAGAGGGAAATTTCAAGCCTACATCTAAACATAATTTGCTCCACAAATTCTGGATTGTGATGATCTGCTGGATCTCATCTCAGTGCTTTAACTAGAAAACCCCCGAGAGTTCCAAATGTGAGAGATATCATCTATTTTTGTGCCAGCCTTTTAAATTTCATTTAGGTATTGAGAGCAACGTACCAATCTGGAGTTCCTTTTTGTATCTTTGTGTCGATCAGAGAGATAATCCAATTCAGCCTGATGTGCTTCCAGGTACTCACTGGAAAGGAAGAAAACCAGAAGCATTACGTTCTCCTGGTACATTCATTATGATACCTTCTCAAAGATTTTTTTCAGCAGAATGTTAAAAAGCAAATTCCTTCTCTAGAAATTTCTCTTATTTTCTTCTCGAGAGGGATGAATGGCCTTACAGATGGACATGAATCAATAGATGAGGAAGGGCTTTCCATTGGTACTTACTTGTTCTCAATGCCAAGTTATTTCTAGAGGATCAGGAGACAGATATACAGGAGCACCTGTAAAAGAGGAACCTAGGCGCACTAAAATCTCAGAATACTTATTTTGAGGTAGAAAAATCAGTTCATTAGTTCAGCAAGTATTTTTTTCTACAGTTATGAAGGAGTAAGTCTTCACCAACCAATGGCATCTTAAAACAAACAAACAAACAAACAAACAACCACTTGCAGTATTAACCACTTGCTCTACAGAACGAAACTTACAGAAATACTCTGTATGTAAGGTAGGGCAGACATCATCCACTGTTTTAGTATGCAGAACTGAATACCACCTTTTAGAATGCTAGACAACTCCTTAACATAACTGTCACTTTTTCCAGAGCAGGAACTATTCTGCAAAGTGTGAAGAACTTGATGCCAGTTGGCTTCATTACAGCTGCTTGCATGCAAAGGTTGGCCCTTAAGAATTCTTATAAGGCCTTTAACTATTTCTCCTGAGAATATCTCCTTCCAATTTTTCTTTTAACACAGGTAAGATTTTCCTCTCATATTTAAAAGGGAATTAAAGCCACTTGGTATATACTACATAAGACACAGTCACAGAGCAGTTACAATAATTTCACATTAGCGAACTACACTTCAAGTTTGCTTTGATGCATTTAATTTTCTTACTGTTACAAGATCAGATCACCCAAGATACTCAATGGCTGAGCATTCAGCTGCCCGCTCGTCACATCTGCCCATTAATAGCCCATTGCAGGAGCATCCAGGGCTGCTGGCAGGAAAGTTTGCTTTCCTTTTAGGAGAGCTTTGTCACTTTTAGGTTAAGGCACGTTAACACTGCCAGCTTGATGGAATGGTACCCAGATGGTTAACAGAAAAGAGTTATTTGCTGTGACTACAAAGAAAGAGGCACATAAACCATTCTGTACTAAAAATTCAAGTTACTCCAACACCAAGCAGCCTTAGTCTGTATCTACTTAAAATTTGGACTTCATATTGCCATTTGATACAGTTGTTTTCTGTAGGTTACTTTAGTCAATTAGTTAACTACTCAGTTTTGGCAGGAGTCTGATCACATGGCACTCCCTGCAGAACTGGGAACAAACTCTGATCCACTTTATAGTTTCTCCTCCCTAAGCTGTGATAAATTCTAAACTTTGCAAAAACATTTAATTCTATTATTTGTTTTAAATCTAAATTCTAGTAAAACATCTACTGATTCTTTTATTTATTTTAGGACCAGGACTTTATAGTTCTTTATTGGGGAAAAAAAAACAACCTGACACTTGTGAGCACATACGTTATTAGAGAGTTTTCTTAAGAGCATGAAAAGCAATGATCAGAATTAACACAATAGAAAAATTCTGAGGAAAACAGAAAAATACAGGAACAAACTTCACGGGGTGCTAGCAGGAAAAAGTTGTAAGTTTTGCAAATCCAAGGGATGCCATTTTATCTTCTAACAGCAGCCTCGGAGCACGAATGAAGTTCCTACAATATTAGACCAGGTTCACTGACATCAATTCTAATGATTTAAGATGTATATTTTCATATAGTAAGGTCTGAGGACACAGTTCAAAGTTTTAGTCACTGGTGGAGTCAAAGATGAAGACAAATGGCATTTTATCACCGCATCTTATTACAGTTGGCAATATCCAGAATGCAAGCTCACCCATATTTTATTTGCCACTTAAGCACTGAGTAATGTCAGCATTTCAGTGATGAAACTGACAGCTTCCTCAAAGCCAGGACACCCCAAATGTACACTGCCAGCTCTCTCTTTGACTTCTGTTATGCCTGTTGCATACGCCCACATCTACCAGGCAGAGAAAACAGACAAATTGGACCTTTCATCCTTTTTAGTCAAGTTCACACTAATGCAACATTGTCCATGCAGTCAATTATGATCAAAACTCTTAAACAGTACTAGCTTTAAAGCAATAAAATTGAAGCAAGTAGCTCAATCTTGTTAGTACTGCCATTAGAACATGGGATCATACTACACATTTGTTTCATCACCTCAAGTCAACTAAATTTTTCAGGTGGATCTGCTTAGACCTTTCCCTTACAACAGCTCTATAATATCCTATGTGTCATGCAATTAGTATAGAGATCACAGAAACAGTTCATGAACAGCTCCTCCTCTAGAAGCTTTCTTCAAATCACCTCCAAAATCCAGCTGTCCTATCCCTCTTCAACTACTTTCTTTATCCCCAGGCTTTCTGCTTCCCACTCTATATCCTCTGAAAGCCTCCCTTCCTTGAGATATCTCAGCTGCTCCACAAATACAATGCAATTTCCCAACATAGTTTTACTTGTCATTGATTTTTTTTTTTTTAAAGAAGCATAACAAACAAGGAACAAACGAAAACCTCAGAGGAGAACATTTTGTTTGTGAGCAGACTGGCTGAGCACAAATGAAACTGTTGTCTTCCAAAATTCCAAACCAGTGCCTAGAGAAGTTATTATGTAAATTTTGGTATGACGAATGAAGACAGAGAAAAACGTGATATAAAAAGTTAAGCAGCATGACTAGGTATGATAAGTTACAGTATTTAAAAGAGTCCTTACTTAAGTCCTTTCTTCAAAGCTTCAAAAATTTTCTTCACCTGCAGTGGTTTTGGATCCCAGATGACCGTCCCTTTCTGCAGTGAAGAATAAGCCCTGGGGGATTTAAATGACATTCTTGATCTCACTGAGCTTCTGCTGAGAGACTTTCTGCAGGAAAAGAAAGGAAATAAAGATGAAAAAATGCATCACCTGGAAGAAAAGAAACATCTAACCTACAGTGTTTCCAGGCTACAAGTTATATGCCCCATCCCATATAGCTTTACTGAAAAGAGTAAAGCTCTTGATACAGTGAGAACACTTTCACAGATAATATTGGAAAATTAAGGCACAGCCTTAAATATCTAACACAGAAAAGACACAAGTTCTTTTGTGACTCCAACAGAACTAAGAAATGGCTCTACAGGCTAGGAGCAGACTTAAGGAAGAGCCTTCAGGCAAATGAATGGTAAACAATCATATTGTTAGCATTTGTCTTAATACTTGCATGGCACTAGCTAAGTCTTTGATTCCACACACACACACGTTCACACTAGCTATTAAGCCAACTACAGAGACAGTCATGTAAATCATGCTGCAGGACAGGATCGCTTTTTCTGTCTCTCATCTGCAATCCAGTAAAATACAGCAATAAACCTTTGCTAACAACTGCAAAGCAAAAGTAGATTTAAGGAGACTTCTGCTCTCCAGCTACCAGTAAACTCTAGAGAAATACTAAACAATTTACATTTCTAAGCACTTACTTGGGCACAAGTACACAGAGTAGGACAAACACACATGATTATCCTTAAAACATTAGCAAGAGGCTAGATAAGCTATTATCTTCAGGACTGACAAAGCTAACATAAAAAAGCCTTTAGATTTCTTTGCCAACCTTCATCAGCCACTTAAAGGATCATTTAGAGCTTCAGCATATTATAAGAAAGCCTGCTACCAAGCTCAGGTTACATAGAAGACATAATCATCAAACTGCTTTTTCCAGTATCTAACACCTCACTTACTTTAAAAAGCAACTGCAAAAACAAAATTAAATACCATCTCTAACAGAAGTCCCATATGTAGGACCATTTTCACTAACCTGAGGAATTACAACACCCTAGCCGTTAATTATATATCTGCCATATTTGAAGCAGAAAATGAACTCTTCGCAATGGTTCTTTCAGACTGTCAGATTACTGCCTGGCTTGACTCTATCAATATAACTCTTTTAAGTCTCAAGTATTTTTATCTAGCTTTGTTAATACTCCCCATAAGCCAAGTTTCTAAAATAACACTGTCATAAAGAAGGTTCCTATTCCATGAAGCTGAGCCAGCTAGTTGCATTCAGAGAAGCTTTCCACCTTCTCTATTATCACCACCCTAAATTCAGCTCACCTGGGGAAATGATGAACTCAAATAGACTTAATAATTATCCACTGGTTGCCTTAAGGTGGAGGCATGTGACTGAGTGCCTAACAAGATTGTCAGGCTGGGTGATGGAATTACAGATGCAGCAAACCTGAGAGCTGTCCCCAGTCCTATTCTAGAAACATTCCAGTACCTACTTTAATTCTTCTGGTGCTCAGTTTCTGCTTCTTTTCTTTTAACATCTAATCTGCTGCCAAACATCACTAGATATTTAGTTTCTTCACCCCAATGATTATCTTCGGTGACTTTTTTTTTTAATGATGGCTTAATGTAAAGCATTGATCAACCAAATCATTTGGAGCTCAGATTACCCATACCAAGGATCATAAATGCTAAATTAAAAATCTACAATAGCATTGTGACTTTTTTCACCTCTAAAATAACAAATCTTTGAGTATTTCATGCAAACTGAGAGACTTTCAACAGGAATAACTCTGGAAGTAACAGCCCAGCCAATAACAACAGTTAAAACTGTCTCCTGGAATGTTCACCAATTAAAATTCCTTCATGCAAGGAAGAGAATAGCATCCATATTCATATTTTAGATGAGTATTCATCTGTATGAATGGCAAGATACCACACAGAACATAATTTTATCATTTGAAATTAAAAGCCTAAATTAGTCTTGTTTTTGTTTGGTTTTTTGGGGATGAAAGGCTTTGGTGTTTACCTTCAGAATTTTGGGCTGCGAAGCCTAAATTTAGGAAACCACCTCCCTTCAGTTTCAAGTATTGCATGTAAGCAATAAATAGGGATGGACCGTGATTTAAAACTCATTCTTTTCCCCACTATCTTCTACTGAGTGATGCAGCCAATAGGTACTCAGTGCACTGGTGTTTAGAATCCCATTTTCATACATTGAATAGAAATGTTGAATAGCTAGCTTGTGATTTTAAGGACAGTACTTAAAGGTGGCTGCTATGTCACTGCTTTCCCTTGTGAACTTAGTTATGTAAGTATCAGATTTCCTATTTTATAGATAACAGTAGTAACACTTCCTGTGGAGACCACTGTGAAGAAAAAATAAATAGTGTGTCTGATTGAGAGCCTCAGAAAGTTGCTAAACAAATACAAAAGTACATTTAGCATCTGCTTAAGAATCCATATGGACCTGCTTTGTGTGTCATCTTTTGAATAAACCTTGCCAAGGGCCCCTGCAGACTCCTGCTGTGTTTTGCAATACTGCCTGAGGGAGAACTAAGTTAGGAGAGGGTGATTTTAAAACTCACCATGTTGGAGAAAGCTCCTGGGTATCTGCCAGGTTATGACTGAGTAGCTAGTACAAAGATCTCTCTCAATGTCATGATTCCTGAACAAAACTGTCTGACTAAACACCTAAATAACAAAAAAGAATATAATAAAAAATGCATAGAAAAATGCATAGGCATTTGGCTAGAAAACCACTGCAGCTAGAAATAACAGATTAATCTTATGGGATAAAGAAATGTTTCTGTTTTGAGCATTCTTAGACTTTCTTTATTGGAGAAACAGCTGTACGCCGTTCCTGGTAGATCCTTTCCCTGCTACAACTCCCATAGTGTACTTGAGCTCAAGTCTGTTTATGTAATTTATCACCAGTGTCCTCTTCAAGATCATTGGTGTGATTTTAGATGCCTAATTCCTGCTGGTTGTAGCACTATTCTCCAGCTTCCACAACAAATTGATTTACTCCAATATAAAGACTTCTTGATCATATCACAGTCATGCTGGAATTTCACTTCTGCTCATACCTCATACTTTACCATGATATGTTTACCTAAAAGTTAATGCAGTTCTTTGGTTCTTTGAAAATATATTTTACTAAACAAGTCCAGAATTTTAGTGATACACACTTGGATTTTATTTATTTATTTATTTATTTTAGTACAATACTTTTAGAGGCATAGTTTCCAATAACTCTGTATGATACCTAGAAATAATTTACTTTGTTATTACTCTAGCATGCACTGGTAGCCAGAGATGATACTACTTTGCGTTTGTACATCACATCCTCAAATAGCACTCCACAGGCTATACAGGGATCACTAAATGCAGAAGAACACTTCTAGAGGAAAAGCTGGACAGTCATCTGCATAAAGCAATGCTACACAACAACATATGATAAGCAAAAAGGAAAAAACAGTGCTGGATGGTTTAGCAATTATTGCGTTGGACTGAAAACTGAAAGACTGGATAGTAACTTTAGCTACACTATTGACCTGTTACTGACAGTAGTGAATTTGCAGTAGCCTTCTTGACCTCTCTGTCTTCCTCCCTTGCTCTTGTCTGTGGCATTGCCAGAGAGCAGTCCCTCCTCTTGTGTAATGCTACTTTGCTTAAATAACTCCAGGAGAGTTTTAGTTGAGCTCAGTTACATATTTTGCTAGGATTCACCATTAATATCTCTATCTTTTCAAAGGTCCATGACATTATAAATTACCATAGCTATTCTGAACACTTTCCATTTTATCTGAGTTCTGATATTAGTCAGAACACAAGCTTTACTACGAGGGTCATTAGACTTGAAGGAAAAATGCCTCCTACTAGAGTACTAATACTAATTCTCAAGCACGCTGAGATCCCAGGCACAAATTTCTGGAAATCAGAAAACTGCCTTTTTGATATTATTTATCTGTATCATTTTAGTTTTAGTATCACACCTACTTCAGCACTTGTAAGTGAGGTCACCTCTGCAATCACATCTGTTTTCAAACTCCAGTGAAGTGAAGGTCAGTAATTACAACAGAGTTTAGGTAGCACCTTCCAGACTGACTTTTTTTTTTTAAGAAATGGATGCTATTTAGTTTTTGATACATAACCTCTCTCACAGATCAAAAATCCATCCATCTCTGAAGTACCGTGTGTATAGCAGCAAGATAATACAATGTGAAGTGCAACTGCTACCACTGATCATGACAAGAGTCAATAGTTTTAAGTGAAAAATGAAGGGACAACTCCTGTATGTAGATGTTTTGGGCTGAAAAATATGTTCCTAGTATCTAATATTTATTGTCTGGAGGATCAGGTACTTTTTTGTTCATTTCTTTTACTTACGCTAACTTTCTGCTTTGCACAGTGCTGAATCCAGTGAAGGAACAACTCCTACTGATACCACCTCCATCACCAGAAGAGACGAATGTGAGTTTGACTGACATGACCACCAATCAGTAAGTCTGCTGGATTCTGAAATAAATAGAAAAATAAAGGAGTTGAAACCTTGGCAGTTCAGGCATAAACCTGCGTTGTTGCAAGTGCTGAGCTGCAAGAAAATGGAAAGCCAGAAAAAAGGGAGATTAAATAGAGAAAAAACACTTGTCTGCTATACACGTTTCCTCTGTTGCCATGCACAGAATCATAGAATCACCACAGTTGGAGAAGACCTCCAAGATCATTAGTCCATCCAGCCACCTAGCACTAATGTTTCTTCACTAAACCATGTCCCTTAGTACAACATACAACATTTCTTGAACACCTCCAGGGACAGTGACTCAACTACCTCCCCCTAGGCAGCCTGCTCCAGTGCCTGACCACTCTGTCAGAGAAGAAACTTTTCCTAATATCCAACCTGAATCTCCCCTGGCACAACTTGAGGCCATTCCCTCTAGTTCTGTTGCTAGTCATGCAGGAGAAGAGGCTGACCCCCACCTCGCCACAACCTCCCTTCATGTAGTTGCAGTGAGTAATAATGTATCCCCAGAGCCTCCTATTCTCCAGACTAAACAACCCGTTTCGTCAGTCGCTCCTCACAAGACTTGTGCTCCAGTCCCCTCATCAGCTTCGTTGCCCTTCCCTGAACATGCTACAGAGCCCCGAGGTCTTTTTTGTAGTGAGGGGCCCAAAACTGAACACAGCACTTAAGGTGTGGCCTCACCAGGGCTGGGTGCAGTGGACAATCACTTCCCTGCTCCCACTGGCAACACTATTTCTTATACAAGCCAGGATGCCACTGGCCTTCTTGGTCACCTGGGCACACTGCTGGCTCATGTTCAGCTGAGTGTTGATCACCACCCCCAAGTCCGTTTCTTCTACACAGTCTTCCAGCCACTCTGCCCCAGGCCTGTAGTGTTCCCTGGGGTTGTTGGCCAAAGTGTAGGACCCAGCATTTGGTCTTGTTGAATCCACAATACAACTAACATGCTACTGAATAGTCTGAAATGAAATCTCTTACTGTGTGCAATTGCTGACTGGTTTTACAAATTAACTATGTAAAAGCCAGAACAACCTCAGCTCAGAGGCTGTTTGCATTTCTGGCTTTAAAAAAGCCCTGTAACTGTGCCACTGTTAAAGGAGTTCATCCATGTATTTCCAAATCAGTCTGAATGCCAGAAAAATACTTAAGTTCTTGGTTTAGTTAGGTCCAAAAAGTAGCTCCTTACATCTGTGCAGAGCCACACTCAAGTCTGGTAGAACTGGTTTGAGTGGGGTACTGAAGCACAAGGCAGAAGTCTGGTTTCAACAGTAAATTTCTGTTTTGTGCTCCTCCTCCAGCAAGATTTCCTTCAGATTGCTGTTTTCTGTTTTCCATCAGTCAAACTCTTGCCTTCTGGAGAACTGTGCTCTTTGCCATATGTCTATAGAATCCAAGTTGCAATGTAAGTAACAGACATATTCCTCAAAGCAGCTGCAGAAAATCACCCAGACAGTTAATATACAGAAGAATTCCCTTCCTTCTCTCCTCAAGCTGGTGTAATGTAAACACCACAACTAGCAGCTTTGGTTTTAATGAGGCCATAATGGGGGCCAAACCCTAATTTCCTCTCTTAGTTCTTACTTCTGACTCATACAAAACTTGATTTGAAATTACTGAGAATTCTTAACTGGCTAAAAGAAAGTATAATATATATTTGCATAGAAAAGAACAAACTCCTACAAAGAGCTCTAAATGCAGATGCTCCATGCAAAAGTTTTTCCTATATTATGAATGTGCACCAAAGATTAGTGAGATCACCCTGTCTATCAATGTAGATACTGGAATGGAGCACCTCCACTAAACCCATGTGTCCCTACGTTATCCCAGCAGCATGAGTACAGATATCATAGAATCACAGAATAGAATTCAGACTAGAAGCCACAAAGTGTCAGGATAAGACATTTCTTGGCTCTGCCACTAACTTGGAGAGCAAACTAACTCACTATTCTTCCAGACTGCATATAAAGGACTGAACAGTTGAACTAAACTATCCAAGAGGGATGAGATTTCAGCGCTTTGCTGAATCTGGGCTAGTCTACAGGTATATAGAGAATTACTGTAAGCTACCATGCTTTAGGTATCCTTATCCAACAAAGTAGTAATTAAAGTTGTCATGGTTTCTGCTAGTAGTGAGAATTGATTAGTTCATTAGAAGGCATTCAGTTAGGGCTACAAGCTGAGGTCAAAGGCTCCTATTTCGTTGACTGTCCTACAAGTTCTGGCAAGCTCATGCATAAATCCATGAAAAAAACAAAAAACAAAAAACAAACAGAAAACCAAACACAAAACATTTTAGAACGAGATGTGAGAATGACAAATTTGAGGCAAACAGCTGCGTGCTTTGCAAGCTACCTAGTTAGCTGAATAGAAGAAAAATGTTGCGGATAGCTAGTGGTTTCGTATGTCAGTGCATTGAAGCTCACAGAACTCCATAGCTTCAGTAGCATCAACAGAAATCTGTTACATACACAAATATAGGTGCACATTAATCACCTTATATTACCCTCTTCAGGCCCCTTCTCTTGAAACCATGCCTCTTTAACACCCCTAATCAGACAGCACACTTGTGTCACATCAGATTTGAGGTTTCAAAATATTTTCCATTCTTTACTCTAGTTTTCAGATGCTTCTGTCTGTAAACAGTTACCCCATCAACAGGATTGTTACATCTAAAAAAAAATCTGCAACTTAATGAAAAGCATCATTGCTTAATAAGCTGTTAAAGGAAGCAATGAAAGGAATACCCTCACAGTTACTGACCACGTCCCTCCTGAAGGCTGAGCCAGATTCCCAGGATCAATCCCTCAGCTCCCTGACTAGGGAAGTTTATTTCATGAGTAAATGGGAGGGAGGAAATATAGAAAAAGCATGTGTGATCTTACAGGACTCCTAAAGCCTTTATCAAATGAGACTGGAAGCTTTTCAAATAAATATACATGAAACAAACTAAAACAGAGAGACCCTTAACAGGGAATGGGAAATGGAAAATGAAGTAAAAAAAAATCCTCCTGAAGTAAAAATGTGTGGTACTGAATTCTAGATGTGAAGAGTTGAGTTTGAAACATACAGACTCTCAAACCTCGGTTGGTGAAAGAAATAAATTGCTTAAACCGCTTAGATTTGCCAGATGTGTTTTAATAAACCAAATACAATTTCTGACACACACATCAGTAAAAGAGAGCAAAGATGAACTGGATCTCACTTATGCATAGCCATAAGCACTTACAAATACTCGTAGGTTGTTTGTGTTTTTAACAGCACAATGTTCAGAGCTCAAGGCCACTAACTGTGTCATGCCCCGCTGCCAGGGACAGCTACATTCAAATACAATTCTCGAGCACATTTTCACAGTTCCTTTAAGAATGAGAGAATCTGAGTAATGTTAGGAAAGCACCCCTAAAGGGGTTATCTCTCTTACTTTTAAATAATGTTGATAAAGTCAAATACCTCATGGTCTTCAACTGCATATACAATATTGGTAGTAACCTAGGAATGTAACAGCTCGTTTCATACACAGAATCTGACAAGAAGTCCGTAAGAAGAACGTAATGGCAACATTTTAATAGAAGAGAGATTTACAGATGCAGTTGTTTAAACATGGGTTTGCTAGCCAGAGTATCTGTACGAAAGTGCCGAGCTATGTTACTACTGCCCTGAGATGTCCCAAATTCAACTGCCCCCTTAGGCTAAGAATGAATCAGATAAAGACACCCCCACACTGCTTTGGCAAAGCTGAGTTTCTATCTGTCTTCAAAGGTGCAATCTCTGCTCTGCAGGCCAATGTCTTCAAAACTCTTAAATACCAGGATTATACCCTGGGGAGCAGAGGTACTTTCCAAAAAGCACAGAATGTGAATACAGTAGCATGAGGCTGGCATATGTGGAGCACGAAAACAAACGGCCAAAATGAAGGAGTTTACTGCCAGAGGCAACAGAAACACTGAACAGCTGGAATAAAACAGCATCTTCGAAAAGTCTTATAACGTTTCTGAATCCTAAGCAGATGTACAAACTGCTGGATACCAACATACTCAAATATATTAATACTTGCAACTTTGTAAGATTGAGATCTTCAGGTCTTAGAAAATATGTTTATAATATAAATCAAGAGAGGTGATTTTTTGTAAAATTAAGGGAGTATGCTTGTTTGAACTTTGTATTTCAACGACTTGCTATGTCCCACAAGACTATTAGCATTTCACCCTCAGTATGACCAATTATCCAGACATACGGGGCCAAACATCTGAGTTTTTATGCAGCAATGAGTACGCTCCATCTGCATGTTCTCCTCAGTTAGCACCAGGGGATTACTTAGGCCAAAGGACCTTCATCTTCTACAAAACAAAATCTGGTGTCTGTGTTTGTGGCTAAACTTTTCCTACCCTAGTCACATACTTAATTGTTTTAGGGCACAATGGCTTCAACAATTTTATGTGGAAAACATGACTCACTGACTTCTTGCAAAATACTTCTGCTTGTGTTTTGCACTTTAAACTAGTAGCCGTGACTTTTAGTATCTCCAAGAGGTTCTCTTGAACTTGGTAAACTACTGCTAAAGTATTCATACTTTCTTAATGCTGGATTCATTCCATTTGAGAATGACCTTTTACTTAAGAGACACACACTTCCTTCTAGTTGTGCATCTGCAAAAAACTGTACCAGACTTCTGTTTCCTTCAGCTAATTGTGGAAATTTGCATCACACTGATAGCCTGGGCAACAAGTAGCTCAGTATCTCATTAGGATATCAGTACCCACCATTCACTGGCTTCAACAAGCAGCAGCTGCCTGTTACTCAGACTAAAAACCACATAGAAATCAAGTAAATTATTAGTTACTATAGAAAACACTGAAGAACAAAAGACTATTCAACACTAATGATCAATGTAAAGTGATTTTAAGATCCCACTTGTGATTCTGGATACATGTCATGATCATGACAATTTGCCTTATACCACTTTATGCTAACTTCTTCCTTTATTATTGCTGTTACTTTTAGACATAATTTTGTTTAAAAAGTTACATTAGCTGTACTTGGGAGGATGACAGAGCCATTCTATCCTCTTGTTAACTGAGTTAATTTAATTTTGCACATAATAAATGTATTTTCACAACACAACCCTCTTCTCAGGAAGAACCCTACATTGGAAGGTTGCTAACTACAATGTCTTTTTAGTGCATGGTTTTAGAAAATTCAATTCTCCACCATGATAACCATAAAAATTTGCCCTTGTTGGTTCTATAACATTTCTCCCAAACCTCAGTTTTCACTGTGTATAACTAACACAAGATGAACATTTAAGGACTTTGGAAACATACAATACTGTCAAACTTTTTGAACGAAGTCTTAGGGATGTCTGGCCTGAACCACTGGAGCTTCTTCCAGTGATTTCAATGTACCTTGGAACAGGCTGGAAATTTCTAGATCTCAGCACTTACTTTGCAGCAGTGGATATCCAAACAACCAACCTTTAAAGTTAATGAAACTCCTGAGATGTGATAGCATCACAACTCAGCCCTAGTTACTCTAAAGTTATTTGTAGTGAAGACTGACAGAACAAAGAATGAAGTGACCATCCTGTGTACAGCACAGTGTTGAATTCAGTGGGAAAATAAACACTATATTTAATCTTTGCTCTCAAACATTCTTTAGAAAAAACACTGACCTCAGCAGCAATGCCTATTTGCTAGAAAAACATTCCAAATTTATGATTGCAACCCCTTAACTTTTAAGCATTTTTGTTCAGTTATCACATAAATATTCTATTTATACTGTTTTTGGCAGAACTAAGAAAAATTTCTCTGGCTATTTTTCTAGAGATTAACAGACACTTGAGTTAGGGAGACAAAAGTGCTCTAGATGCTACATCTCAATACTGCTATTTTAATGCAGCCTTAAACATAAATAGGGACACTTTCTTCAGATACATCCTTTCCATGAAAATTTGCAGTACAATCTGAATAGGCTTTATGTAACCCACTGCAACACAGAAATTCTAATTTCTGGATATCTTTCATCTAAAATTGGCATCTGGCACCAACACATATAACCTGTGACTAGGCCACCATGTGGACAGGGCAATTACAAATAATGGAAAACGTATGTTTGATTATTTTATCAGATTTATATGGTAGAACAGATAATGGTAACAGAGAGAAGTAGCTGCCTGCAATGAGCTTTTGCATATTTTTTTCCCTGGTCTTGTATTGTCCATTTCTGAACCACCAAGAAGTAAATTTCGCCTCTCCTTTGCAATTTTCCTGCTCATCTCTTTCTCCATTCCAGTTCCTATAATGAGAAGAAAACACAGCCTTCTTGCTGATCTTGCTCAGAGTTGAGCTGAAAAATGCAATCCAAGCAGGAAACCATCCTGGTGCTGTGAAGTCCAGTGGATGTAGCTGTACAGATCCACGAGCAATCATTCTTCTACCATATTCACCAGACACTTCTGCACTTTTAAGACTGAGCAATACGAGCAATAAAAAAGCAGCTTTGCAGCAAATGGAAGATTTTGCTTCTCTATCTACCTGCACATGCATTCCACAATTTTTTGGCCTAAACACACCTAACTCAGATTGTTAGGCCCTCTACTTTGCACCACACTTTCATCTGTCTGATTGTATTTTCAACATCCCAAATGATTTGGGAATATAACCCCAATCTCAATAATAATTTAGGATCCTAAGATCTAGTTACACTGATTTTTAATAAGTATTATATTCCTATTTCGCATTATTTAGAAAGATAGGGCCTCAAAGTATTACTCATTTACATACTTCTGAAAATTTTATTCTTTCTGGGCAGATTCAATTCTTAAGTATATATTTAAATACTACATTTCTGACATACTTTCCTCCTAACTACATTCAAGCTATAAAGACAAAATCAGATAAACAGCTTTGATCCAAGTTACTGTTTTAGTCATTAGGCCTTTCTACAGCTTTATGCCAGCTTCTGGAAATGAAGTTTGCCATACAGCAATAAATTTAAATATCATAAGCAGTCACCTCAAGACAGCTTCTCCTGTGCTGGAAGTAGTGTCTCTGATGTAATGTTTCCAGTGTAGCTCTTTGAACACAGGACTCGACTTTCAGGTCCGCGATGACCTGTTTTTCAAGCCTGCAATTCAATACGTTACTGTATTTCTAATTACTTTTCATCTAAGCATATAGATCCAAGTTCTAATCTCAGTGACAGTGGTGCACAACCAGAGGAAATCAGTCAGTTATTCCAGACTTCCACGAGAATCTGGGCAGCAAAAGTTGGCCCATATTCAGTTAATGACCTGGAAACTATTTTTCAAAGCACAATTTTGTGGTCAGTTTTGTACCTCCCTCTAGTGGCAGCAGATATCAAACAAATGAGGCACAATAGAGACCTAGTCACATATCACACACTGACTGCAATAAGAGAAGGATCAGAGATTGCACATAGCAAAAATCCCCATTTACTTCCTTTGCCAGTATGTGGCACATTCACATAGCCACGTGCAGTTTCTCCACATTTTGCAGACATCACAGCTCTTCTGCTTGCTGTGAGTACTTTTGTACTAAGATTTGCTTTCCTCTTCAGGGAAAGGCACAGAACAACCCACCCATTATCAGCTGATTTATGAGCACAGGGCTTGCTCCCAGCTCCTCTGGTTTCAATTTCAAACCTGATGACAAACTTGCAAGCCTGAATCAGAGATTGAGGAATGTGGCAGGCTCCACATGCTAGTCTGACTTGCAGCTTTTTCAGCATTGGCAGAATTTGACTCTGCAGTGAGCTACATTCTAATGAATACTTAAAAACAAATTCCTAACAAGAGAAGAAGCAGATGGCTTTGGGAGAGAGCAATTTACAAGCAGTGAAGTGGCTCTTCCATTTCTGACAAAGAAAAATTTGCCCAGCAGCAAGACGCTGATTCCTACATTCTGTCTTTCAGAAGTCTCTCCTTAAGTAAAACTCCCAAGGAAATTATTCTGCAAGATATTTCTCATTCTCCCTGCTTTCCCCAATCTATGCCTTAATACGTGTACAGATAGACTTACTGTAGGTGACCATGTCTCCATCCACCAGCTAATGCAGAAGCCAGCTAAAAGCCAATTGGGAGGTCAATTACAAAATAAGAAATGTCCTTTATCACAGACATACGGTTGCAGAAAGTCCCAGATCTAAGCTTCAGTAGAATCCACTACAATGTATAGATATCTATGTTTTGACTATTACTCCGAGAAGGGTATATTAACCAATAGAGATGACAATCTTCCATTAATAGTGCAATGTGATGTTCTACAGGGTGTGGGATTTCTTTTGATACCTTCAAAAACTGAAGGCTATGAATCACATTATAATGGTATGTGTCCCAGGACATGCTTCTGAAGTAGGACAAACCACTCATCATTTTGCTATCTGACCATAAAAACTGTCCCTTTATTTGAGAGAATGGTCTCAAGTTGCACCAGGGGAAATTCAGGTTGGATGTGAGGAAATCCTTCTTCCCCAAAAGAGTGGTCAGGCGCTGGAACAGGCTGCCCAGGGAGGTGTGGAGACAGTGTTGAACACCGTCCCTGGAGGTGTTCAAGAAACGTTTAGATGTTGTACTGAGGGACATCATTTAGTGGGAAATATTGGTGACTGGTGAACAGCTGGACTGGGTGATCTTAGAGGTCTTTTCCAATCTTGATGATTCTGTGAATTACGCCATTAAGTCAACTTTCTATTGAAACAGTGTATTATTCCCACGGATGTTATCAAGACAATATCGTACCGCAGAAATAATGAAGTTGTTAAGTTAGGAACAGAATCTCAAAGAATATTGGAAAAAGAAGTAGCATACACAACGTCATGTAACAGGAAAATAGTTGTTTGCAAAGAGATGGTTGCTGTATTTTAAAGCAAAGTAGTTTCTTTAATGCTGAGCAGGCACAGGCTTACTTTCTTCAAAGTCACTATTTCCAGTACTGATTAGTGAATCTTGGTACCTATTTTAAGATAATTGAAAAGCATGTAATTTTTAGAAAGGGACATGAAAATTATGACAATCATGAATGTTTCTCATTGGCTAACAGCTGAATTTTCAGAAATAATTTAGCACACTTACACATTTTATCTAGGATGAATTTCCCCAGTATCTTCTAACACAGGCTTGTACTCATATTTTATAACAAATCAGGGAAGGTGTCATAGCATACCAATACTATTCTGTGCTAAAGTTCCCTTTCTGTAGACACTCCATAGCCATGTACATTTCCTTGTGGAAAAAAACCCCAACCTTCTAGTTTACGTGAATATGTATCTGTACTTTCCCCTCCATTCCCTACCAATTCCTAATACATATGCTCTGACATTCATGGCCGACATTTTTTTATGCTGTGATTCTTTGCTTTTATTTGGTTTGAGTTTGCTCTTAATGAGGTGAACTTCGCACAGCCCAACTCCAGCTCCTATAAAATCTGTCTTAAATGACCAGACTTAGCGATTTTGTATAGAGGAAAGAAAGCGTACATACCACACAGCTGTACCTGGAAACAGATGTTTTACTCCCTTTAAACTGAACTAATGAGGGCAGGAATGTGGAACAGATAGGACAGGCACATTTCTGTCTAGATTTTGAATCTGAAATTTTGGAAACGGCACAGAAAAGACTCCACACAAGGGTAGGGAAGAAGGCTGCTAAGTTCACTCACAAAAACTGCACAGCTGCACTGACGTCCAGGCTCTCCCACTCTGCAGCCTTACTGACCTCAGTGTCAGTTCCATTCATTAGCTCACAAGAGTATTCCATAAAGTGCAGGCTAGATCTTCATTTGAAATCAACTGCTGTAACTCTACTGAAATCAATTTATTTATAGAAGTTGGTCTGTGTCTTTGCATTTAACGAGAGTAAGAGGTTTCTAAATCACATTTTTCAAGGCTTCCGTAAAACAGAAAGGAGATCAGATCAGATACTGTGAAAACCTCAGCTTCTGATGAAAATTTGATGAAAGTGAATAATTTTTAAACTAACTTAGCCCACCAGTGTGGCCTTAAAACATGGAGTTTTACGCTGCTAGTTCAGAAACATTTTTTGCACCATTGCTTCTCTGCCCAACCTTGCTCCCAAAGACATGTTCAGAGAACGAAGAAACCGTTGTGATCGTGATTTGGTCCCATACTGGAAAAATGTGTCAGTGCTGATTTTGTATAAAAAGATGCATCAGGTTTCCCCCCTCATTCCTAGCTTAAACTTAAAAAATAATAATAATAATCTTGATTTGTTTTCATACGTTGTTCATCAGTCTGCTCCCTTTCAGCACAGATCAGATGCACAGCAGCAAGAAAGAATCATCTGCTGTATAAGGCTATGTGAGACACAGTCATTAAATGTAGCGCAAACTGGGTCTGGTGGGGCCCTTCTTCCCCTTGGGACTGTGGTAATATAAATTATTAGTAGTAAAAATAAACATTGGCTAACTTGAACTTCTCTTCATTCTCCTAGATCTTATTTTTGTGATGGAATTAACTAAATAAAGCCCACTTGAAAGAATGTTTAATTGCAAACTATCCAAACAAAACAAAGTTGAGATAATCGGTTCTTAAATATTAAACACTCTAAAGTAGATTGCTTTGGAAACATCCGACAGACTAACGCATATTAGGATACATATGATAAAATGAATAGTTAATCAAAACGCAGTCTAAACTAGATTACATTTACTTTTATACTAGATCTCCAAGTTTTGTTAGTCTGATTCTGCCTGGAAGACTCTTTTGGATTATTTCAGACCTAAACAGAATTACAGCAATACACCTTTCAAAATCATAAATCAAAAGAGTTAAACTCACAGACTCACTTGTGGACACAGTTTGACTTCGAAAGACCAAGATGATCTCTACTGATCATTAAACCTACTGCTCCTTATACCTACTCCAGTCTAAAAATGTTGGCTGAGCAAAGACTACTGTTTCAAGTGCTTATGGTAAAACATTTATTTTCCTGAAAGTTGGGTAGGGAGACCTGACATAAACAGTTCTGACAAGAGATCTCTAAAGGAGTGTGGTGATGCCTTCTACCAGAACTACTGATTACAGAATTCACATCTGCCTTGGCCTCCACAAACTTCCTCTCTTCAGCCCTGTGATTTTGTTACTGCTATTAAATTCAAATATTTCACAGTATGTTCTGGTACGTGAAATCTCCCTTTCGTTACTCATTAGAAGTTAATAAACTTGCCATGTATTTCTTAAAAGTATTCCTAGCAAGACAAGAAAATGATCTCTCTCACGCCAGTGAAATCTGCAAACAAACAAACAAAAAAATACACCTACTTTAGAAAGGAGCAAAAAGTAGATAAATGGTAACCAAAATGAGTAAAAATGATTGTAAAAACTAATGTACAGTAGAATTTTTCTTTGGAGGTCCACTGTGTGCTGTGGCATGAAAACAGACTAGTTGTAAAGCACTGAAAGTACAGTACCTAATCAGCCACATGTTTACCTTCTCACTTATCAATAACTGACATTAATGAGGCTTCTGCCAGAGATAATAAATTCCTGGAAGCGACAGGCTCTTCTCAGTCACCGAGCACAAGCACAAGCGAGCTACTCACTGGAAAAAAGATAGACATAACTTGGAGTGCTAAGCAGAAGTTGTTCAGTAGCAGAAACAGTTGAGTTCAAACCACGCTTAGGCCAAACACTAATCTAAGTTAAGATCTCTTAGTAATCTAAGAGTTAAGGTCTCTTGAAATGTTGTGAATACCATCAACAAACGTGACAAGAGTCACTCATGAAAATGAGTTTCATTTGTGCACAGAAAAAACCATCAAGTGAAGTATGACAAGAAAATTCCCGCAGAAGAGATAAGTGAGTACTTCTGACAGTTTATTTCTACTTCTACCCCAAAAGATGCAGGTAATTCTAGCAATATTCTATATGAGCATTTGCTAGTAGAGCTAAATCTTTTTGAATTTTATACTTTAGCATTTCTCTTAGCACTCATAGCTATGCCACAACCTTCATAACACAAGTCTTCTGTAGAGCTCCACCAGAAAACTTTGGGTGCGTAATAAATCTGGAATCGTTTTGAAAGGTATTAGTAGACTGTAGGTAACGTAAATAATAGCGTATAGCTACATTATCAGCACCTCACTGCCATCAGAATATTGGTATTATTTACTACTAAGATGTTTCTGGAAGGAGCAAAGCAATCCAGCAAGGCCGTACTTCCTATCAGCACCCTTTATACTCAATACTATCTAAGTTTACTGTGCACAGTAACAGCTTCTATACATGCACCTTCTGCTAATTCAGCCATGTTGAACAAAGACATCATTTTACACAATCCGTACCAAATTTAGCTACAAGAGCAGGAATCTGCAATATAGATAGGAACTTCACAGACGTAGAGAAGGGATTACTACTTGTGTTACTTAAGATGCTAAATTGACTTCGTTAGTACAGATGTACTGCTTTAAAGCATTAGAAAAAGAATAGATTATACTGACATACATTAATATCGCTGCAAAAGCTTTTAATGTCATATGGCTATGCCATTAAAAATACTCATCTGATACAAAGATATAGCAGTACTACATTTAAGTGCAGAACAGACTTTTCCATGGCTACAAAGCAAGTGCAGAACATTCACAATTCTCAGTTCGAAAAAAAGATCTGTGCAAATTCTTCATGCCTCACAGAGCAATAATTATTTCTGTGATGCAAACTGACTGAGCTTTTGTTACCCAGACTTTGATACTTACCCATAAACCAATTATATTTGAGAGCACCCTTGCAGAATAGGATGGTATCACCTCACATAACAGCTCTCTCTGCAAGCAAATTCTCCCGGTTCCTTTTCAGCAGGGATGGAATGAATTGTAATGCTAACAGGCACAACCACTCAACAGCACGAAGAGCTGTTACATATGACCAATGAGAAAAAGATGGGAGGTGTCAAATCAGTTCAATGTACATACTGATCCTTAATTCATCAGCTCCTACTGTCCTAAAAGAATGAGGTCAAATAACGGACACTTTCAGAACGTGGCATGTAAGAAAACGATGGTAGGCTTGTGTTTAGTTACAGCTCATAGAGCTGCAAAGAGATCTAAAACAAAGACAGATGGCCAAATGCAGACTTCATATTCATACACCTATCGTTTCACTGACAATTCAAGAAGCTGCAGTGATGGATGAGATCACAATCAAATAGCTTTAAATTTCAGGACAGCACAGAGGCAGAACAGTTAAAAACCACAGCATTGTTATGAGTCCAGTGACATTAAACTACATGTGCACCGACCAGATCTTTAGCATCAGGCAGGCATCATCTGTGGAAGAGAGTGATCACACCTTGCCAAAATGAGCAGTGGCATCCAGAAAGCTGAAAAGCACCACAGTAATAAGCCTTTCTGCTAATGAAGACCCATGCCTGGCTGATAGAACAGTATGGCCCTGTGATGTTCTTCTAACTTCTTATATCCCCTGGTAGCTTTCCCTCACTAGCAGTAAGACCCTCCAAAAACCAGTACATGGATCATTGATCTCATGAACTCACATTTGTGTTCGTCGACAAAACCATCAAGAATGTACAGCCAGAGACTGTGTTGGCAGAAAATCACTTGGGCACTCCTCAGAATTCATAAACAGCCATTCAGATGCAAAATGCACACGCTGACAAGCATCCTCAACAACATAAAAATCCAGATCCAGAATTAAATCCAGATACACTTACAGCAGCATTGACACAATACATTTGATATAGTAGACTAAACAGCATCATGTCTCAAATGATTCGGTTTACTCAAGAGAGAGATTTTACAATAAGCTACAGGCTTACTGCACTGTAAAGATAATCTGACAATTCTAGGTTACAGTACACTTGCTCACTGCTTTACATTAATCTAGAAACGGAGGCAAATTCACAAGCACTGTGGAAAAAGATTCACCATGTATTACTACAGATCTGGAGATAGAAGTAAGTCTGGGTAGATGCAGAAAGTATGTTTGGGCCAGAGATTTTTCCAGAAGATGCAATACATGCTCTTCTCCAAACTTCTTCCAGAGCACATATGCCTTAGACTCATGTTACCGCTCTTGAAGAACTCATGCTCAAACAATTTTAAGACACTTTGCACTGCTACTTATTTGTTTTGCACTTCTGATGTTTGTTTGCATTGCTTTTCTAAGGTTATTTAAATTCTTCATTTGTTAACAAATGGTGTTGGTAGCACAACACATCGGAATGCGAACACTCCAGAAAAACAAAAGGAGGGGACAACAAAGCCCCAGTGGTATTAGGAATACAATCCAATGACTCCCAACAGTTTCACAAGGGATAGCTCCATTGTTTCCTTCAGCGGGAGTTGTGGATCATCAAAGTAGCATTTCCCATCAGCCTTCTACATACAGGACTCTCACGAAAAGCACCAGTACCTTCAAGATTGCTCTGTGGGCTCACACTACAGACACTGAATAACAAAAACAAAACTATGGGTTTTCATATAAGTGTGTACATATACTGATATACAAACAGCATGAAATAACGCACACAGTAAGGCTCAGTTAAGATATGTCAACACAGAAAACAGGTAGTGAGGTTAGAGCTGTTATGTTACTGATGGAATTATACATGATCCATCCATCAACTTTTTTAAATCTTCCACTGTAAAAAAGAAAAACATAAATAAGGCAGTAGATAGTAGAGCTAAGCAGCTGCGAACATTCACAAATGGGGAAACGAATTATCTGTGTAAAACACACATTAGCCACATTTTTACACAGATTTTAAAAACGTAATTGCTCACTCAGGTACATTTGTGTTTGGAACAACTGCGCATCAAATCTTTGTGAGAACTCCGGCCTACAACTTCACAGATCTCATCAAGCAAAATCCTTCCTCACAATCTGGAGAAACAAACTAAACTCTTCTTGCAAAATTTCAGTTACGGAATGTAAACACTGCAGAAATTCAGTGGAAATTCAGTGCATGGAAAAACTGAATGTTACTTCCGTCGTATCTGGCCTGCACTAGTAGAAATGTAAACCTGTCCATGCTAACTCTAACACAGTAAACACTGCGACCCTGAAGTGCACTGGGGTCTCTCAGTTTCCTCCCTATTTGGTTATCTGTTGAGTCCTAGCACTGGACGATGACTTTTTTTCCTCTTCTCAAATGTGGTAATTTACACAGAGGTTATGTAAGTGCAAAGAATTATGGAAAAAATGTAAGTGGAAAGTACATATTCATAAAATGCACTTGATAACTCAAATGCAGCTGAACTGACATTATTCAGACTTTCCAGTCTTATTCAGTACTGGATTGAAACCAAGCACAAGGCATTTCAGGCCCAAAGGACATTCTGAAGAAAACTCTGAGTACCTAAATTTCAAGTTTACAGTATCTGTCTGGGAAATCTCTGCTACCTAAAGACAGACTTACCTATCTCCTCACAGAATCAAACAGAAGGGATGTAATCTAATTACAGAGAAGTCTGGATCAGCTTGGAAACACAAGGACTGACTCAGCCTCAAAGAACACCCAAACGAGAAACCTGGATTCAAATGTCAGTGTTCTTCTAGCAAAATACAGATGCAGATTCAGATCTGAATTTTACACTGAAAGTTCACTTCTAACCTGTGCAGACACAAACTCGAGGCCCAGTTCTGCATTCCTTCCACACCCAAAATTGGAGTTCTGCCTGAATAAGGAATGCTGGAGAGAACGTCTTATCTTTGCGGCAGATCTTGTTTGGCGATGTATGTGCCTGTGAACCTGCCAAAACTCAAATGTGTGACAATGGTAAGCAGTTCAGCTCCAAGACTGATTATGTTTCATAAGATTTCTCTTCCAGGACACTTAAAATAAGGTGAAACTTTTTCATAAGCACACCTAACTGTTTGTACCTCCTTCACAAATCAACATATTCCAATACTTCTGCTCACAAGCAATTCTCAACAATGGAAAAGATCCTAGATTTGCATAAAGAATGAGGAGCAAAGGAAATAAGTTATATATTTCCAAACTGGGGAACATTTAAAAGTATAGTTATACAAAATGCAACATAACAAAGTAAAATAAGATTTAAAAAAATTAAATTTCACAGAGAGTCAGTAACAACTGAGTAACTAAGCAGTAAAAGAGGGCACCTCAGCCTAACAGCCTCTGCTTACCATACTCCAAAATCACAGGACAGCATTGTGCACAAAGATGCGCATAGTTGTTGATTTTTTTCCCCTAAAGTTTGAATTGAATAGAAATTATGGTTTCAGGCATCAAGTATGTGAAAATACAATGATTTAAAACAATCTGCTCTTAGGGAGCATAAACTGATAACAGAAATTGAAAACCTGGAAGAAGGGGATAAAA
Source organism: Alectoris magna (assembly GCA_030625065.1). Classification (NCBI taxonomy): domain Eukaryota; kingdom Metazoa; phylum Chordata; class Aves; order Galliformes; family Phasianidae; genus Alectoris; species Alectoris magna. Next base: position 435,250 of record CM060576.1, read on the forward strand.
ATTGCTAAGGCTGAAACAAACCTGTATGTTTCTCTTGTACTAGGAGAGGTGTCATCTTATAGTCAGAACTAAACCAAGGATTCTGAGCACCTGCAGCCGTCAGAGGCCAGCTGACAGTCTTAGCACAACTTTGCGTGGGTATAATTTTGGATTGTTACCAGCCAGTCACCTTCCAAATCACATTCTGGCCAATAATATTCTAGATAATTCAACTCTGTTCCTTTTCGCTCAGCCCATAAGGCCAAGACCAAGCATGCATATTAAACTAATATTAAATCCACTATTTTACATAAAATGTCTGTTTCTCTTCCAATCTAGTGTTACTGTTCATTTCATCCAAATGGCATAATGATGAGCCCTTCTGAGCCATTTCTCACTCCCTTGTTTTTATATAACTTTCTATACCCAGAGTCTCTGCTCTGTTCTGGTGCACTACAACTCTACATCATCACTCTTTCGGCTCTTGAGAGAGAGACGCACTAAAATTCTAACTTTCCCCTCCCGGTAGACTGACTTCCTTTTTAGCTATAATGGTCTCTCTCCACCTTTCAGGTTCTTTATAAGGAAGGATGTTGCAAAGGAATATTAAGAAGGAATTAGCTGTGGAAGAGTGTAAAATGATGTTGGTGGATCTGCTATATACATGGTCCCAGGTCCCCACCTGAATTGCTCCTAAGGGAGCAAGCCAGAGGTGCAGTGAATACTGCAGAGCAACTTTGCTGCTGTTTTTCATCTTGACAGAAGGAAATCATCTTGTCTTAATACTGCCCCTAAGGGAATACCATTGCATAACACGCTGTTGGCCTATATTTCCCTGTTCTTGGCTCCAAGCTCTTACCAGAAATGCCACTCCTTCACTTCAGTTACTGACTCTAGAACAGAGTACAGCACAGACACACAGGATAGACACAAAAGAGCTGCCAACTCACGAATGCCTTTTTATTCCTCTAACAGTATCCAGAACCCAACTAGAGGAAAATTTTAATAAGCTCATTGCTCACTACCATACTGCAAGCGTTGCATCTCTGAAAAGTTCCTCTCCAGACCTGAGGCCCTACATGAGCTTGGTCTGCCCCTCTGTAAGACCTCCTCCCTGTTTTGGCACTATTACATGTAGCGTTTACATCATCCACTCCGCAGAAATCAGGGCAGCAGCATGGAAGTGAGCAACTGCATGAGAAATGAACAGAAGTGAGAAGTTCAGAATATTCACATTCCATCAGATACCACATTTTTCTCAGACAACTCTCTCCATTCAGCACAAAATGTTCCCTCAGATATATGTTGCATTGTTTACATTTAACAAATGATCTTTCTATGCTTTTTTGTTTGTTTGTTTGTTTTAAAGCCTTTCCAAAAAGAATACGTAATGCCTCTCATTAAAAGGTGTAGCCCCCATATTACAGCTGTTAAATCACAGTTACAGACAGATTAAGTCTTGTTACCAATAAAGGAAATGACAGAACCAAGAGTTTTGAGCACTGGTGCTGTACTCTGTCTCTGGTTCAAGGTCCCATGTTCAAGAAAAATGTAACATTATTTTTCCAAATTCTCTCAAGTCTTTCTGCTTGATGAACAAGTCCATTTCCATGTGGCCCAACTTACTTACAATTTATTAAAAGGCGAAAGTAAACTCAGTCTGAAGCAAACTAACTGAGCCATGACCCAAAACTTCAATCCATATTTGGGAGCAAGTAAAATACAACTAGCCCATACAATGACACCTCCAAAACACAAACCACAGAGGATGGCACAAACGTTGTCCTGCTTCTTTTACTCTTCCACCTGCTCCAGCCAGGCACTGACCTCCTAAGGAGTTCCTCGGTGTTGCCTGGCATGAACGTGTTTCCCCCTGGATAAAACGCTCCCGCATCTCCTAGCGCCTGTGCAGCCCCCGCAGCAGCCCACAGACTCCCAGCGAGCCCTCCCCACCCCTCTGCAGGCGATAGGCACCCCTCTCGGTGTCCCGCAGATCTCACCGGTGCGGTGCCGGTGCCTCGGTTGCCCCACGGCTCTCGAACGCTGCCCCTCTGCTGATGCCCAAAAAGGTACTGCTGCCGGCCGCCACGCCGCTTCCCGATACCTCTCGCCGCCGGGGGCCGGGCCGGAGCTCCGCCGGGACGCAGCGGGCCGAGCCGCTGCCTCTCTCTCTCCGCACGGAGCCGGCTCTCCGGGCTCAGCTCCGCGAAGCTCCCGGACAACTGCCGACTACCCGTCCCCTCGGCAGTCCCGCAGCGCTGCCGCGGCGGCTGTCGGGGACGCGGAAAGGCCGCGCCGCCGGGAGGGCCCCGATAGCCGCCGCTTATCGCCGCCGTCCACCACCCAGCTGCGCTCCGCTTCCAGGAAGCCGAGGCTCCGCAGCGGCTGTTTGCTGCTGGACGCCGATCGCCCCGTCCCGCTCACTGCCTCCCTCCCTCCGACCCCCCTCATGCTGGCAGGGGGGCTGGGAAAGTGCAGCGAGGCTCCGGCACATGCCGAGCTTGCGGTCGCTGCTTGGACCCTCTGCTATGAAGCAGGGCGCATCCGCAGCGCCCCCTCGCTTCGTGCAGCGCCGTGCTGCGGGTCGGCTCCGCACGCCGGGCCATCTACCCCTGCCCCGCGGTCGGCCCGCACCGACGTTCTCACCCTTTTGCTTCTCAGACATTTCCTGCGTGCTCTAATTTCCTCCCTTCTCATTTTTCCCATTCATTGCTCACTCCTCCTCTCCCATACTCCCCTCTGAGACTCCGTCCCCCTATGACCCTCATCCGTCTTTCCCTAATCACAATTTTTCTGTCTCCCCATTGCCTTTTCCCATTCTACCCTCCCCCAGGTTTCCTACTACCAAACACGTGCAATGTTTTCTTTTGAATCCCTGTTAACCAAAGCCCCCCCGACCCCTCCCGCTGTATCAACCACTGACCTTGCTGCCTCTTCCTCAGGCAGGCACTGCTCCTCAAGGACGAGCTCCCTTCTGCTGGCTTGCTGGGCACCTTCCAGATAAACCTGGCAAAAAGATGTGAATTGGTGATGCAGAAAGCAGCACGAGATCTTCCTAGGTTCCTTGCCTCACCGTATGAGTCCACCCAATCACTCCCCTTTGCTTTTGAACAATGTCTTGTCAGGCCTTTTGTAAACACCAACACTCAAACGTGTTCCTGCCTTTGGCACAGCACCTTGGGTTACGGTGTGTCTCATCCCTCTGCCATTTTCCCCAGGTTTTTTTTAGCACCATTTCCCTATAGAGTTAGCAAGTTGACTGACACAGCACAGGAAGCTAGGCACTGCCCCTGAAGAAAATGACCTGGCCATACAGAAGTTGGACGTGCCCTCAGGAGAACTTCATTACTAACAGGGTTTGCTTCCCTTTTGATCATTCAGCAATATCTAGGACACATATGAGACTTTTCCATTCTGTATTGGGAAGATAAAACACAAACTAAAGATCCCAAAGCACCAGGTGACCACAGATGCCACATAATAACTCCTTAGGGCAGAGCAAATGCTTTTACAATACCTTATAAAACTGTTTACAGGAAAGTCTTGAAAACAGAAGATATCTCAACCAGCTGAAAACGTTTTTAAGAACATGAATGAGGGAATTAATACTCACGAAGGTGAGAACAACAGGAGACAAAAACAGATGGGCTGGTGGAGTTGGCAAACAGATCAACTTATTTGGGTTTTATATGTACTAGGAAGACCAGCACTGACATTCTAGTAACAGTGAATTTCACACCTGATCAGCTAAGAGCTTGCTTGGTGGAAAACGATGACATCAGAGGTGGTGTTCCCAGCAAGACAAACTGCATGGGGATACAAATATGTGGACCCGCATATGCAAACACTTTGCATACCTAATAACTGTAACCCTACTCACTGTTCTCTTGGTTTTTTTTCCTGGTATTTTGGGGTTTTATGATAACCACACTGTTTGAAGAAACACTCCCTTGGCAAACACAACCACAGTGGTCTCACTCAGGGCAAGCCATGTGCCCAGCCTCTCTGCTCGCAGCTGTCAATGGCACTGCTGGACCAGTGCTCCAGCCCCAGAGGCACCATGAGAGCTGTACCACATCATCAACCCCTGCACAGGACTCCCTGAAACATGGACTGTGAAATGCAACAGTGCAAGTACGGACTCATGCCTCAGAGTGCCAGCTCATAGCAGGGCGGAGCATGCTGGGACTATTTTAAATCAACGTAACTGGATTTGCAGGAGGACGGCTGTCAAAATACCAAATCTCTGCAGGAGCCCTACAAAACCTCTGCTGAACAAGAAACCTTCACTGTTAATGTCATTTCCTCTCTACCTATAACAAACTTCACAGACCAAACCCTCAGCTAACTCAAACGATTAAGGTTCCATTACTCCCACTATAGACATCCGTACTTAATTCAGATGAGGATTGGTCTTACTTGTTTTTATTTCAGTTTATTTTTTTATGATCTTTGTTTGCTCTGTCTTCATCTGGTGTGTTTATGCAGCTCACGCTTGGTTTTGATTATTTTTAACTGCATTTCAGATTACTTGCTCAACTGTTTTGTTCACATTCTCCTTTTCCATGAAACTGTAATAAAACACTTGGCTACAGAACTCCCAAATTGAACACTGATGTTTAGTGCAGCTAACTATGCAGCAGGGTTCAAAGCAAGTCCTATAATGTAACAATTTACATATTCTTGAAAACAATGGATACAAACTAAAAACTATTGTTACAAGCTAGTTTCACATTCTTCTGCAATCTTCTTTAACATAAATATGTTTTGTAATCTCATGTGTATAAAATACTCAATAGTTGCCACTATTATAATATTTACAAAGAAAAACAAACACAAACACTGAGATGTCGCTCAGACCTAAAGGGACACACAAAAAAAACCACACTGGTACAATTTTCTCTGATGATCTCACACTTCACAAGTACTAATTCAGCCACTCAACATGCAGCACAGCTTCTAAGGCATCGTACATAGTTTGCCTATAAGTAAGAGACTTAGTAATGCCTCCTGCTTATTTCCATGGAAACCCCAAGAGATGCAAAGAGCACAATACCACTATTTGATAGAGCAAATTCTCAGCTACAAAACACTATTTTTCAATGCAGTCATCACCATTAGCTGTGCATTTTTACCACTGATGGACAGAAGCCTTCATGCTGCGCTCAGAAACATCTGCACCAGTGGAGGTCACCACTGTGAGTGTCACCACTGCTGAAATGCAGCACCACAGCCTCACTGTGCCAGCATCCTTGGTTGGTCTCCATAAGCATTCAGCCATCGTTGATGAATGTCAGCGGGTGCTTTTTTTCTTTCTCCACAGAGGAATTTGATTCCTCACCTTCGCTCCATACACACTTCCATGTCAGACGTCGCTGTCAGACTGCCCCTCTGCTGCCAGCTGTCACACAGCAACAAAATAAAACCGGACATTGGTGGGAAGGTTCAGCCCCTACTGCCACACCACCAACATCTGCCTCTGATGTCATGGGCCAACATCATAAAATAGGAGGCATTACTTTCAGAGCAGTCCTCATAAAAAGATCATTCTACAATGAAATATTTGGGATGGTTGAAAAAGTATACATTTACTGTTCCAGTCCCACCAGTGTTCTGGAATAATCAGACTAACATCACTTTCATTGTTAAAGTATTGGCTTAAGTGACTTCTGTTTGGTCTCTAAACCAACTGAACAACAGTCAGAAAACCCTGAGCAGACTGAAGTACTCAGGAAGATCCAGACTAAACCAACTTCTAAAAAAGGCATCTGTAAGCCAGAGCTCTGTTTATGCTAGCAATAGCTAATAACTCTGTAGTTAGTCTTCTTAACAGAGTTGTGAAGCTGACCTGGAGAAAGCAATCCACTTCCTTACTGCTCTTAGTGCAAGTAATACGTATGCTAACTATTGCTTGTCTCTCCACCCTCTTTTCCTTTTACATTCTTTTAATTTTAAAATGCTACTTGGATGCTTATGAACTTGAAGTAATTTGCACAGGAGTAGATTATCTATCAATATACTGACTATGCACTTTTGCTACTATAACACAACAAACTTTAGACATCATCCTTATATGAAGGATATTTACTGAGAGCTCCTCTGGGTGTGTTATAGTAAAACTAATCTGTAGTTATATGCCTTCAGAGTTCTGAGCACAGTATTTCTGCTTCTTTGTGCATCTCTCTGCCCGCACTGGAATACTTTAGCTTGTGGTGTTACGGATCAGGAGGGAATGACCAAGAAGCTGACAGAGGCAGAGTTCTGAAGCAACAGTGGGCAGAGGCTGAACTCATACAGCTTCAGTATTTCCAGATGTGACATACATGGAAGAACTGAACTCCTCCCCCTGGCTTGCTCTTTTCTGTTTTCACTTATTACCACTGCATCTGTACTATTTAGTTAATAAACAGTGATGGTTCTATTATATTATTGTATAAACGCCCATCTGGGTAGGCTCTGTAGGTTCACAGTGGGTTTGACTTGTCCACAAGCGCATGCAAAAAACAAGCTCAGAAGAGCAAGCCAACAATACACTGAATTGTCTAAACACAACGACTGCTAACCTCGGTTTATGATTTCAGCAATAAATCTATGAAATATGAAAACATTATAAGCTAAACCGTACATTCAAATTACCAACACGTGTAAGGCCGCGAGCGTACATAACGTACTGAGATTAAACGTGAGAACCAAAGAGCAGCGCGGCGTGCGACGCTGCCACGCCACCCCTCCGAAGCGCGCCCGGCCCGAGCGCCCCCTGCTGGGCACCGCCGGCACAGCCCGCGCCCTCCGAGCCGTCCTGGACGACTCAGCCGTCAATTAATAATTCAATCATAATAAATAATAATGAACTGTTTTATAAAGTGCTGTCATTCTTTTTACGATTGGTTGCAGATATCATTTGCTAAATTAATAAATTTTCTCACAATCAGACAAGCAACAGAAAAATTACAGATCATGCCTTCGGTTCTTCAACCATCTCTGCCAAAGCACTTTGACTCGGCCCCGGGTCCACACAGAGGGCACAAACTCGTCCTGAGTAGATCAGAAAGCAGCCAGAAGAGTTGGCTGTTATCCGAGATCCTGAAACAGGCTGCCCAGAGAGGTGGTGGGTGGGTGCTTTGTCCCCAGAGACATTCGAGGCCTGGCTGGACCACGCTCCGAGCAACCTGATCGAGCTGTAGGCGTCCCTGCTCACAGGGGAGTTGCACTAGATGGCCTTCAAGGGTCCTCTTCAACTCAAATGATTCCACAATTCTATGAACCTAAGAGAGCATCTGGGCCAGCATCAGCAAGGGACTTCCCTACAAAAGGGATTTATTACCGACTGAAGACAGAATAGCACCCAGATCAACAGCACAGAGTGCTGAGCACCAAACCCGCAGGAAGTGAGGATAATGAAGCTGCCTCCCCAGCCCAGCTACAAAGGAAGACATTCAGCAACAAGAGCACAGCAGATAGAAGATGGAAGAACCAGGAGCCATGGCTGCTCAAATATTACCCTTGTTTGGTAAGAAATTGATTTCAACAGCAGACAAAACCTACTAACTTGCTCTGCTAAGCATACGGTGGGTAGCGCCAAGCAATTTTAAGAGCTATTGCAGGCCTTTCTGTATAAAACCATTCCTTTGTAGCAAAAAGTTACGTTCCTATTATTTCACAGATAGCACTGACAGCGTCGTTTATTCCAGGCCATAGCTACGGGGACCCACAAACAGCACTAAGAACCTTCTAAGAAAAGCTCAAAAGCAAAGCCTCTGTTCCAAAACATTTATTAGGCAGAGCTCTTCATCTAATGCTCTCTTTAAGAACAAGACGAAACTAAAATTCCAAACTCAACCAGTGTGAAATTTAAAAGAAATTTCCAAGCAATTCCCTTTGATCCATCATATTTTTTCCCCGTTTTTCATCAGGAATACTCAATGAGCACTGGAAAGGTAAATAAGTGTTGCTTAAAAAAATACCTTGAAGAAACAAAATGAGGTGTTACCTAATGAGCTATGCAGATCCAGCACCAGCACGGTTCCTTCTGAACCACCTCGGCCTTTGGGTTGCTAAGCCATACATTCACACACACGCAAGTGTTAGATGTCAGCTGATTAGTGCTAATGAGTTTAAATAACGAAGAATTACCAAGCAGCACAGAGTCATTAAATAGAAATGGATTGTGAGATGAATGAGGGGACAAAGCTTAAAAATTTTGTAACTGTTCTGTCAGAAACCTCGGGGAGTACAAATTGATTTAACTTGCGGCTCGCTAGGAAAGAATTTTCAAAAAACGTCTGTTATCACAGCTAAAGCCCCAACCAAGAAAAATCACAGAAGTGCTCTACAGACCGCACGCTGTGAATGGCGCTTACAGAATTATTTGCAACAGGTCCCCTATTAAAAGTCTGATGCTAAAGTTTTAAGTCAGAGTTCTCATTAAGAATGAAAAGCAGAAAGAAGACTTGAGGCTCAATCGGAACTCCCGTTGTCTATCCCATCTACCCTCAGCACGTGAAATAGCATTAGTTCTTCAACTAACAATGTAAGTATTTACTGAGCAAAAACAGAACTTGAAGTGCGCACCAATAATGGATACCTGTGCAGAAAGTACATGAATCAGATCTAGCCAGAAAAGGAGAAGCGGTCTGTAAGAACAAACGGCGTGTGTGAAAAGAAAGATGCAGAATCTGCGGTACGATGTTCCTTGCTTTCCTTCCTTCCTTATTACCCTCTTTTTTAATATCTCTAATATTTTTAAATAAAGTTTTATTTTCCTTTTTATTTTTCTCTTCGCATGGAAAAAATAACAAATTACTCTCACCAACTAATGACCACTTTTGAGCTAACACTGATTTATGCAAATGAAGATATATATGAAATAGCTTTAGTTAAATGTAAAGACTGCATAACCTTCAAGCTATACAATAAAAGATGTTGTAGGTCATCAGCAGCACTCAATATGCATTGGCAGATATTTTCTGTTCTTTATCCTTGGAAGCAATCTTTCACTTCCTGGGAGAAGCTGCATGGAATAGCATTCCACTTAGAAGTGGTAAGTCTTGAGATAGGAAAGAAGCATTACAGCAGAATCCACAGAACTCTATGGTGGACTTTGAGATCTACTTTTCCGATGAAAAGAAACAGAACAAAAGTCCTCCCAGGACATCCCCAGCATCCAGGGATTACAAAACCCAACCTGTCTTTCAACTTCACAGAAGCTGAAACTGATCGTGCCATGAACAGTCTCAATCAAGTCACAGGTTTTGTAAAATCTGTGACTAAAATAGCTCTGCAAACTTGTGCTACTCCTGGCCTCTCATTGTATCTTTATCTGAAATCAAGCTGTTTATTGCATTCCTTCCTCATACGTCAGCTCCTAGTGATGAGAGCACGCCAGTGATTCACACTTTTTATTAGGTCAGTTCCAGAGACTTGAAATGAATTTGCCCTGACTCCTCAAGCATGCTACCACACCCACTGCATGGAACTCCAACCACTCTAGGAATGCAAGATAGAAAAAAAAAAAAACCCTTATCTTAGGTGATACTCCATAAATCTACAGCAATAAAATTAGCTACATGCACAAATCACCTTCAGGAAGTTCTTCCAAGGAAAATGGCAACTAACTGCTTTAAAAAAATGGAAAAGGTGTTCTCTGTGCTTTCCGACAGCTCTTTCAGCAAAGCACACCGCTGAAAACAAAAACAGAAAGTAGCCCAAACATTTTCCAATTTCGTAATTACAATGTGACAACATAAAAGGTTTTATCCAGGTCTCGCTCACACAGCTGTAACCCGCTGTCTTCTGCTTACAAGATCACAGACTTTATCTAAATTTATGGATTGGATTCTGCACATGTTGTTCTGCAGCACAGAAACAAAACACTAGATATAGGATGGGAAGATGCGAATTAGCCTAGATGTGGTCTGTCTGACAGCAAATTATACTTAGCAATATCCTCTGTACTAATTACAGCTTGGCTTGGCTTCAGTGATAGTTGCAATTTCTTTGCCTTTGGCATGACAGGAGTAACATCAATGGCACAAAATGGCACTGACTTAAAAGCCATTCAGTGCGGAATTTTTGTATGCTGATTTCCAGCTGGGACTTCAGTACCCAACTGGATGCTCCCATGTCACCTCACAGAGCTGTGAGAGCTCCCTCAGCATGTAAGAGGAAGGCACACACCGAGTTCTCCTCTACCAGGATCACACATTAGGAAGAGACACATTTCAAAGGGTTGTTGACTTAAATGGGTCAACCCACACACTTTCTTTCTGCCTATACATAAAAAACTCTGTAAATGAAAAATCCTTTTTGTTCAGATTTAAAGCGTACCATGGTCCCCCCATTAAGGAGGTTTGCCAATACCTCTACCAAGGTCACTATGTGGACATTTACACAAAAATAATTGTTCTATTACAGTATAACACCAATAAACAAGGTTACAGAAAACCCTTCAGACGTGTTACCAGATTATGAAAGGTGGTTAAAACAGAAAAGTCCACCAACAATTCCTCAGCTAGGATAAACTTTTCAAGAGCATCCAGAGAGGAAGAGCTCGAGACTGCAGCCCGGTCCAGATACGTTTCACACAGCCCGCAGATACACAGCCTAACCGGGGCAGCCTTTCCCGCGGCGCTCCCCCACACCGCCGCCCGGCCTCAGTGAGGGGTGCAGCCCGCGGCCGGGCCGAGTTCCTTCCCCACAGCCCTGTGTTTGCACATCAAACCCGCCCACTCCAGAGCAAAGGTTGCCAAGGCACTTCCCACACCTGCCCCCTACAGAAAAAAAAAAAACATCGTACTTCCTCGTCGCGTTACGGTTCCTCCACCTCCTCCCCCTCAGTGGGGCGTCGCCCTCCATCTTGGAACCCCGCCGAAACTCCGCAGGTGCGCGGCCCCGTCGGCCTGCGGTCAGTGCGCATGCTCGCGAGCGGCAGGTGCGCGGCCCCTCCCAGCTGCGCAGGCGCGGTGGCAAAGCCGCGCGCTGAACCCGCCCTCCCGCGGGTGCCGCCGGCTCGCGGGGCGGCAGGTGCCAGGAGCTGCCTTGCCCCACCCCCTGCCCCCTTTGTGAGGGCGGAGGCGTCGCAGCGGCCGCAGTCGACGGAGCGGTTGCCGTTGCTGGGGGAGGTTGGCTTTGGGCCGTAAGGCTCCCACTCTTCAACCCGTGGGCGCCCGGGGCAGAGAGAAGACACCGAGCCTCCGGCAGTATGAGTCGGCCTCACCGCGGGCCCGCGGGCAGCCGGGGCCTCGGCACCATGGAGGTGAAGAGTAAGGTGGGTGCTGAGGGCTCGAGCGGTCGGCCCGGCCCTGTGGGGGCTCTTGGTGGCGGGACCGCTGCTGACTCACTCACCTGCCGGACGGCAGCGCGGCTCTGCGGGACGCAGCGCGGCCTGGAGCGACCGGCGGGGCGGGAACCGCGCGGCGGGGCTGCGGGGTGGGGGGGGCTCTGAGGTGCTCGGGGAGGGTTGGCGGTGCCGGGCCCTTCTGTGCAGAGCGAACAGCGAACGGGGAAGGGGATGGCGGTGGAAGCTTTGAGGGGTTATTCGAGTCAAAAGATGTGTTCCAGGGTCGCAATTTATATGCTCCAAAACGTGTTCTTTACCTACGCTAGAGGAAAAAAAAATATGGTTAATGTAATGGCTGTGTGTTCCTGTACTTTTTTCTTTTCGGAATAGCAGAGCAGGTTCTTCTAGTTGGTGTTTGTGGTGGACGCAGGTCCTTGCCTGCTCCCCATCGTGCCGTGCTTCTCTTCGTTCAGCGGCTTGCTGAGAACTTTTAAGCCAGCAGTGCTCTTATGAGGCCATGTGTGTACGCTGTGGCTCCTCACAGCAGCTCTGGCTGTCAGAACTCCATAGGGCTCTGTGTGTCTCATTGGCATTTCTGCATCCATTGCCATTGGCTTTTTTTTTCTCCTGGTTGGCCGTAGTCTTGCTGGCAAATTTTCAGGGTTCTGAAACAGATCTTGTTTTTTGTTTGGCTTACAGTCGTAGTATTTTGGTAGCTTGTCCTTTTGCAGTTAATTATGTTTACAATTGTAAATTTTAATATACGTTAGATGTGAAATCTTAACTGGTATCAAGCTACTAAAGAAATGTGTTGTTTTAAAATCCTTTTCCATCATCTAGGCAAACTGCAAGCATGTCCCTATGTGAATGTGTTTTCTTTCATTGGTTTAAGTTCTTTTGTGCCTCTTTTTTTCTAAGCTACTCTACAGTCTGTTTGCTGCCTGTATTCTGCTGCTTCCTGCAATCCAAGCATACATTTGCAGTGTAGGTGAGGCAGCCAGGAGCTGGGGATCTTTTTCTTTTCCCTTTTTTAAACACTAGCGAGACAAGTGCTAAGACTTCTACTAGAAAATAAGTGGTTAGCTTTTAGAACTTGCATGGATGATAATTATTATTATTTTTAAGTGTTTTTAACTTAACCATGATATGGACAAAGTCAGAATGCTCAGGAATACTTGGCTGCCGTGATTCCAAATGCTAGTTAAGCATAGCTGTGACTGTGGTCAATGAAGTGTTTTTTTAATCTATGTGCTTGTAGGATTGAAAGCAATAAGAATAAATAATGTGTTTATAAACAGAATACTTCTTGTCACAGCTCAAGCCTCCCCTGTAGTGTGCTTTGCCTGATGGAAAGTACGTCTAGGGATCAGTTGTGTGATGCCTCCTTAGGTATTCTACAGAGGAGTTCTAATGAGTTGGGACCAGCTCTTAGGAGTGTATTATGAAGGTGTTGAGGCATTCTCTGAACTTGTGCATTAATTGCATATGCAATAAATATGCAATAATGAACTAATTCTCTGTCGCTAATGCATTATTGTTAAAGTGTCTATATTTAATGTAGCAGAGGAGTCATCTTTCTTCTATGAAGAAGCTCCGAAAAAGAAGGAAAAGCTGTGTGGGAGGTAGAGGGGAGCGTTCCTGTGCAGTGCTGTAAGTTTTGAAGGCTTGTCAGTGTACAATGGTATATTTAGGTAGCCCAAATCAATAATCATGCCCTGACTGACAAAACCATGCCTGCACAGCCTGTTATGACTGGGAATAGTGTTTTCTTTTTCTTTGTTTTGTATGGAATGAAATCTAATATACTGGTAAGACAGATACAGTTGCTGGAGCTTATGTTCTGTCATTTTTGCTGAAGCCTAATAGTGTAGCAGCAGCATGCAGCGTTAGACAGGACATAAAGATGCTTCTCATAAGCAAGTCTTACTTACGTGGGTACCTCTGGTGACTTTCTAGTATATTTGTGCTGTGTTTTTCCAGTTGAGTCTTCTGATTTTGAGTTTCTGTGCTTCATTAAAGTTGCACATTTTTGTTAGTGTGGTGTGGAATGTGGTGCAACATTTGATATCAAATGAAAACATTACGTGAGATTAAAATAGACAATGAATTTGTGTAGCTTTTCTACTTTATCAGCTTTATAGTAGCACTGAGCATGTGGGTGGCACGCTTTGTTAGAAAATAACATATGTGAAAATCATGTGGGGAAAAAATTAACATCACATGCTTGAAAATCTGACTGTATCCTAGGCGCAATCGCACCATGTTTGCTTCAAGTTGGGAGTAAGATTGTTGGTGCTGTTCTTTTAATTCCCATTGTTGCTTAACTGTTCAAACTATGTTGTCTTTCAAAACCAAACAACGGAAGATTGATACAATGCTTGGAGGATTTCCATAGCGCTCATACTTGAAATAGCTGAAGCAAGGTTCAGCAGGAACACGAGTCACGTTCCGTCACTGACATCACACTTCAGCATGCTGCTTCTGACATGTAGGAAGCTCCTCCTGCAGACCGTTGTTTGCTTTGTAAGCGTGTGTGAATCATCCCTTCTGACTGAAATCAGAATATTTCTAGAATGCCTGCAGAGAATTCCATTATTTGAGAACTTTGAAGATGAGGTGTTAGAGTGTGTAGGCTGTTCTGCTGTGCCTGTTTAAGTCTGGGCGGCGTTAATGTGCTAACAATAGGGTCCTTGTCTCCTTATTTTCATGCCTTGGTATGTGAGAATTCTAAAGCCTTTATTCTCTAAAACTGTTTTAATCAGCAGTGAAGTAAGGGTTGGTCTGAGGCCTGGTAATTTGCACCTCCCCACCTGCTGTGCGTAACACCTACCCCAGTGTGTGATACTGAGACTTGAACTTCCTGGCAGTGTTTCATTCTGCATGCCCTTGTCTTCTGCTTAAACCAAACTGATTGACAATGAACATCGCTTCAAACTATTCCTTCATCTAGCTTAATTTAAGCAGAAGACAAGAAATGCCACCAACTGGCGGTTCTGTATTTTGTAGTGAGTAGCTTATTGCTCTTCTAATTCTTCTACAAGCTGGAATCTTTCAGAAACCTGGTTGTTATCTCTTCATTCCTTTTAGTATCCTTGCTTCCATGCTGTGTGTGCCTGAAACAGAGTGTTTGGAGGAACTGTTATCTAATACTCCTTGTTCTGGGACTTGTCTGTGCTGGACAGACCACTTATGCTTGTTAGAATTTAAGTCTGTTCGGTCTATACCAAACGTTTACTTAATCTGTGCTCAGTTTAGTCTTTCACCAACTACCACTTAAGCATTGTCAGCATTAGGTCTTAAAAACTAATAGGTAATTTAAAGGAGTAATGTTTGAGTGGAATAGGGAGCTGGATTGTTTCTTAGGCCTTTATTTTGTGTTTTTTTATATGATCATGCAGAGTAAGTGCGAATGCCTCCCCTAAAAGTATGATGCTACTGATTAAATGCGTGGGGATTTCGTATCTACTCAACCTTGTCTGTTTTATGCCATGGATACAGCTAGATTTTAAGTGGCTGTGCAATCAAGATTCATTTATTGATGGCAGAGGCAAATCTTCTGAATGCTCTCGAGGGGCGGCTGGTTGCTTCCTTTTATTTCCTTCTTCCAGAAAGAAGCCGAATTGATATAAGAGCATCTCATGGAAGTTTTACTGCACGTAGTTTGTACTGAACATCACCAGCTATTCTTTATATTCATTGCGTCAAAGTGGCTTTTCATTTCTGTTCAGAACAGCTAGGAATATGAGCAGTACTGTCTTGCATATGTTAACCATAGCTATGTGTTAATGTATACGTGCCATTCTAAAGTGCTCTGAAACTTCTTTGAAGAATTGCAGGTAGTCACGTGCCATACGAAGTTGGTCGTACTCCTTCCTGTTCTTGAGCTGCCAACATCAGTGCTGGGTATCAGTTCTCCCCCCTTACCCAGAACGTGGCTTACTTCATAAGTGTCTGAGAATCTGCAATTATTCTGGCACTAGTTTGTCACTCTAATGCTACATTCCTGTATTAGTGAATGCTTTGGTGTACACGGATGAAAACAAATTATGAAAACTTTGGGGAGGAAAAAATACCACAATGTAAATAGAAGTTTTGTGCCTCTGCAGAATTGCTGTATGTAGTTCTTAGTGCACTCTTAATTGTAAAGCATTCAGAATGTTTCTGTGCTGCAGTTGTATGTTAGGTTTCCATATTAATAAGGATATATTTTGTTGTAGTTTGGAGCAGAATTCCGGCGGTTTTCTTTGGAGAGGTCCAAACCTGGGAAATTTGAGGAGTTCTACGGACTGTTGCAGCATGTGCACAAGATACCCAATGTTGATGTTCTGGTGGGATATACAGATGTTCACGGAGATCTGCTGCCTATAAATAACGATGACAATTATCATAAAGCAGTTTCCACTGCCAATCCCCTACTCAGGATTTTCATTCAGAGAAAAGGTAAGCATGCTTGAAGTGGGTAATTACTTGTTTATAATTATACTGTTTACTCAGTATGATGAATGGAGTAAACGCCCTATTTCATTGTGTTGAATTCCACAACTGTAGATGATCAGATTTATTCACATCTCTCATGCAGGAGTTTCCTCAGGCAGCCTGTTTATACTTCATGCTTTTTGCTTGTATTTAGTTTGGTTGGATAAAATCAAGTTAAATCTATAGCAAATGCTTCTTTCTGGTTTCATTTCAATGAAAATGAACTTTGAACTCAGGATTTCTAGGGTTTTATGTCTGTATGTTGGATGCATTTCATTTAAAATTCCAGTCATGATTGGACAAGGGGAAAGAAAAGCTGTTACAGGGTGGAAAGGAGTCCTACTGCATAAAGAAAGCATTACGTGTTAATATAGAGACTAACTTTTACTATGCTGCTTCTGTAACGCTTTCCTGATAAAACAATGCGGAGCTTTCAAAATGGCAGTGATTTCTATCAGCCAACTTCAAGTGTGAATGTCGATTAGTTTGTCAGTTGGCATTTAAAAATAGCATGCATTCTAGGTCCAAGTTCTATTGTCTTTCTAGTGTTTGCCTTCATTTGCGAAGCAGAATTCAGTTTTTGAGTTGTATGCATTCTTGTCCAGAAGGATATATTCAATGTAAAGATCTAAAGGGGGTGGGAGGATGGAGAGTGTGGAGTCCTAGTGATGTGACTTGAGATTTCTTTGTTCTCTGAATTAAAACAAACCAAACTGCTACACTTGTTGATTTTCTACTAACTTAAGTACGGGGGTTGGGGGGGGAGGTGTATATATGAATGTAAGTTTCCTATATTGCCGAACAGTGAAGTGATTGTTCTTTAAGTAACACACCATTAATTTCTCAGCTATTTTGTAAAGATGTGTGCTGTTTCTGGTTGTTGCTTGTCAACAGGCTTGTTTTCCCTAGAAAATACTTGGGCACCAGAAGCTTTTATTGACATTCTCACTCCAAAGTAAACTCCACAACAAATGGTCTGACACAGAAACAATGTTCAAAAACTGTGGCTGCTTGCCAGGTGCTGTTTCTGACAATTCATTTGTTTTGTTTGTGTGGGCTTTAGTATAGTAAGGTTTGTATGCTTTCATTTCTGAATTGCCAAGGAGATGAACTGTTAAGAGAACGTAAATGCAGAAAAGGTCTATGATTGTTTAATCTCCTACAGTAGCCATATGACGAGGACAGATAAGCCACTTTGTCAGACTAGGATTATTGAGGTTACATTTAACACCATATGGTTTTTAAATTGTTACTGGTGTTAAACACTTAATGCTAATTGTTACTGGTGTTACACCTACCATGCTTTGTTCTTCATACTTTTTAAAAGTATGATGGATTGCTATTATGTTTCTGGTGCAAGGAATTGAGAATAGAATTGATAGTAACGCACAACTAGAAATAAGATTAACCCAATTATGTTACTAATGCCAGAACTGATTGTCAGAAAAAGCTGTGTAGGAAATAGTCTTCGTCTAGAGGAACTATATAGTCTTCTGGCTATAGAGTTTTAGGTAATAAGGAACCTAGACTGGCATCTAAATCCAGCACTGTACTGCATTCTGTATTATTTGGTCATTTCTAATTATGTTGAAGCTGTGAATCCATTAGCATCCTAGCTGTGTAGAACAGGGGCCTGTACAGTGGAAAGCAAGGAAATACTTTTTTATACATTATTTTTGGTAACTTAGTTACAAATGAGGCTGAGCAGTTTGATATCTACTTGCAGCAGTCTTGCTGTTCAGGTGTGTATAATCCATCGAACTGCACAGCTTATTGTCTGTACATCTGTGAATTTGAGAATTGAGTGTTTGAACTAATATGTGCTATTCGTGGGACTGCTTTTGATCTGCACTGCTCTGAAACTATAATTAATGATAAATAATTCAAGTTAACTTTCTTCCCGTAAGGTTTCTTGTGGCTTCCATAAACTCTGTTGTATCACCTAAACATTTTGCTGGAAAAATCTTTTTAAAATTCTTATAAAGCAAAACTTTTTTTCCTTGTATTCCCAACAAGAATATATGGGAACTTAAGATCTTTGGCAAAAAAGTTATTGGCTAGGAGGGGTGGCAGAACAGAGGAGGGAGTTTGCATTGTTTTAAAAGATAGGAAACTTTATTATGTTCTCTCGCTGATCTAAAGATATATTTTTGAAAGCTGGTGTAAGATATGAGTGAACCACAATAAAATCAAGCATAAATGATATTGGCCCTGTGTCCAAAGAAGGCTTTAAGGTGTTGGAAGGAGAGCAACAGGATTCTTTTGTAATGTTAGCAGTATGTGACAGTAGTGATGATGCAAGTCCAACTTGCATCCAACAGGAATTTTGGCATGTCAGAATAAGCACGCTTCTATCTTATGTTCACTTTTGACTCTTAATTTGTGAAAACTGGGAAGTTATGCATCCAAAGGACTTATGTTTACTGGTTGATGTGGCAAGAAACCTGGATATCCTTTAAGGAAATAAAATTATTCATCCTCTCAGGTTTTTCTAACTATAACTATTTCTGTAACACTCATTTCAGCATTAAGTCTAAATTAGAACTTGTAGCACAAGTTATGGCTATCAGTTTGTAGAAAAGTTGCATATTAGAATTTCATCTGGGAGTTTAAGAGATTAACAGGTACTGCTGACATCTGGAACTTAAACACTGAATTGCTGGATCATGATTAAATCCAGATGTATGGGAGTCACTCTGTCTGTGAGAAAAAATCTTACTGTGAATAAAAACAAGGAGGGGGAGACAGTCCCCACAGACAATGAAGGGCAATTTGGTAGGGGTGGGGAGGGTTGTGTTTTGAATGCATTCTTCTTAGGGACCAGAAGTTAGACCATGATTTCAATTTAGCATCCATAAAAATCACTTAGAGTTCTATATTGTAATTTCCTATTCCTACACGTCATGCCCAGTGCATGGCTTTATAGAGTAAAAAGGAGGTTCTTAATTCACTTCTAGTTCTTAATGTGAACTTCCTTTTTTTCATGAAAAGCAAATTTTTAAAAACAACTTCCTGGAGAAGATTCCTTCTGTCTGTGTCCTCTTTCTTAAAAAAAAAAAAAAAACATATGGGTTTGTTATAATTTGGGCCTAGTTAAGAGATGATTTGTTGGGCCTTGTTTGAAAATGGCGAGTTGCATTCTTATTCCAATATAATCGTGATTTGGGGCTTGTGCAAATGTGAAGTTACTCTTTGTGAATTACATTGGTTTCCAGTAGATCAGGCAAACACTGTGAGTGTCTTGAACAACATTGAATTGAAACCAGATTTGACACTTGCAGGCAGTTTTAAATTTCCTGCAGTAAGTACATGCAGATTGGTGCCACCTTGAGTTTGAAACTGCTAAGAAACAAATCGCTCCAATTCTATGTGGCCATTCTCCTTAATGTTATCTGTAGTTAATACCTTGTCCTCTGGCTTTATGCCAAAATATCTTTCACTGTAGCTTTAAACTGATTAGCTAGGTGCCAGAACAAAGATGCCTTTGTACTCAAGAGTATTGCTTTAACTTCTCCACTGCTGAACAAACTTTCTAAACAGTTGTGCTGTTTGGATGAGATGTGTGATGTGGAGAGATGAGTTTTCTTCATTGACCTTTCATTGTTGTTCTTTTCCCCCACAAATTATGCATCTTCAACTGTATTTTGTAAGGTTTGCACTAGTTTAGCGTTGTTAGGCTTTTAAGTCTAGCTACGATACAAAAATCAAAGCCTCTGCTTAGAAGTTTTGATATATAGCTTGTAATTTTGGTATACTTCGATTGAAGTATCATGCGACTTGAAATATTTCTAAAAGCAGAAGTGCCAGCTCAGTGTTAAGAATTCTAATGATGTTTGTTTTGCTAAAGACTTCTGAAGTTCATATCTTTTCCAATAAGTATTCTTCTGTTGGTTTGTTTAAAAAACACTTCTGAGTCTCTGTTAGTCCACACTGATGAATTCATGTATTTCTTTCAAAGCTAGTCCTTCTGTGACTGCTCTTCATGTTTCACTAGTATGAGAAATTTGGTTCGGACAAAAGCGCTAGGCCACACTGGCTGATGATTATTTTTGTGTGTTCCTCACTGTGTGACTAGTTTTAGAGCTAACTGTTGGGTAAAGAGCACAGAAACTAAGTGGGATCCTCTGTGAGATCCAGTAGTTCTTCTGGGATGCACTAAATGCCTGTTTGTTTATATAACTGGTGCATTCCAAGTCTACCATCCAGGCACAGAAGACCTGGCTGTAGCAGGAGATGGACTGTGCTATGTGCCTTCTTTGAAGCTGGAGTTGTTTTACTAGCCAGCTGGAGGAAGCTGGGAGCTCAAATATGACAGACATTCTGTCATATTGGATGCTAAAAATTGCTACGTACTGCATCTGAATCTTTGACAAGAGTCTGAATCTGTGCACTTGAGATTCATGGAGAAAATCCACCAAAACTGAATACTTTGAATGTTGCAATACTTCATACGGATAGAAGAGGACTTATAAGAAAATGAATACCTACCTGTTTTGATGCAGTTTTCCTGTGTACAGTTTCTGAACCACATCCCGCACTAAGCTCAGTGGAAACCCAGTGCTTCACCTGTACTGGTGTAAGTTAGTACCTGTGTACTAGTGCTTCCATCAGCATTCTGCACCGTGGGCCAGAATGTTTTGTGTATACAATCCTCCTCTTCCTTTTTTTTCTTAAAGAGGGCTTATTCTAAATATATGAATGTATGGCTGAATTAGTCAAAATACATTCAGCTTGGTAATTAGCTTTGTGGAGTTCTTCCACAAAAAAAATAAAATCCTTTTGGAGCAATGTTATATTAAATGCCCAGAAACCTGTCTTGTAAATGCAAACCAAAATGGAAGTTTTTGGAACAAGGTAAAGTGACTGATGGACATGTCTTGTCCATGCAATATTGCTCTGGTCCTTGAGTGCTTTTCACTGATTTTGCTACTTCTGCCACTGATTGTGCTGCCTTAAAATCAGTTCTGGAGTACTAAAAATCTGTGGTACTTACGCATGAACTGCACAGAAGTTTTTGAGAGAGAACTGAGTTCCATGCCGGCTGCTGGTGGGGAAAGGGAAAACTCATGAGCTAAAAAATCTTGCACTCATTAGCATTCTTACTGAATTCTGATATTCAGGTCACTGTTATCTGTTGTTTGTATGTAAGGCTGTACTATTGCTTCCTTCCACTATGTATTACTCTGTATTTAAATGTGAAGGCATTTAAAGCAAAGCCCTTCTAATTTATTTCACATTTGCCTTTGTTCTGTAAGCAGTCATAGTTCCAAATTTAAAAAAAAAAAAAAAAGGTGAAGATATTACAACTCATTGAATTACAAAAATCTTCACAATGTAGCGACCAGTTATTTAACTTGAAACTGGTTTGGTTTGTCAGTAGATAAAAGCAAAGCATCTACTTTTACTTTGATGATGAATTTAATGCAAAGATTAAAAGAACTGCTTCATGTTGTCTGAGAACTCAGCATGTTAGCTTTCAGCTATGGAGTACGGGATTATTAGTGGCTGATCTCCAGTCAGATATCTCAAAATACGTTTTATGCAAGGTCTTAAGCTTGCATTTGCAGAAGTGTTTTGCAGTAAAGACAGTCCACCTATTACATGCTTTGTTTGGGGAGGTGGACTTTTTTTCTTGAGTGTTTTTAAATTGAGCCACCTTTTGTCACAAACTGACTTGACTCTCTCAGACATCTGATGAACAGATCTTACGCTATTTCTAAAGCCTCCTTGCTTGATGTTAGCAGAAAAGACTAAATAAAAATAATAGATCTTAGTTTTTCTGCTGAAGAACAGCTGATTGAAAGAACCTTTCAAACTCAGTTCATCATTTTTGGAGCTAGAGCATACTTAAAATAGAAGCTTTCTTTGGAAAATGGGCATTCTTTGGACAAAAAAAGCTGCTTCTGCGGAACATGTTTGTTTCCATTAGAAATATTTGTATGGCTTTGATTCCTTTTTTTTATAAGAAAAACATACACAAAATCTTTTGTGCACTTTCCTATTAAACAGTGGCAACTGCAGCATTGCTTGTACAAACAGTGTTGCTGGAAGTATGTGCGTGCAAGGTCTCTTTGTTTCTGTTCCACAGCCGTTTTACCTACATTGCATGGGGGCAGGGAAGAGAGTGCAGAATGCAATAAGGTTTCTGGAGTTTGAATCCAGGTCACTTGGATTGCTTCCAGGAGCTGGGCAATAATGGGTACTCTGGCTGCTTTCCCTTTTTCATTCTTTCTTTTCCGATGATCTGAAACTTGAGGAGAGAAGACTAACGAATGGAATTACTCTGAATAAAATTAAAATGTTTCTAGGAATGTACTCGTTCTTTCCATTTCTAACCTTTCTCATGCAGCTAGAATATAGTTCTTTCTCTTTACTCTGCTAACTTGCTTTAATGTTTTTGAACTGTTCTTTCCTTTGGTAACCTTGCAAGCCTTGATGAATCGTGTAGCATCAGAGTCCTTGTCTCAAGTATAGAGAGAAATGTTTCTACTATAGCAAGCCAGAAACCTTCTAGACTAGATGGTTCATTCTGCTAACCTAAATCATGAAAGCGATGCTATATGGCCTACATATAAAGCAATCTAATCATCAGTGTGCTATGTCTTACAGAAGATGCAGACTACAGTGCCTTTGGTACCGATACTATGACACGGAAGAAAAATGTCTTAACAAATGTGTTACGTCCAGATAATCACAAGAAGAAACCACACATTGTCATTAGCATGCCACAAGACTTCAGACCAGTGTCTTCTATTATAGACGTAGATATTCTTCCAGAAACCCATCGCAGGGTACGACTTTACAAGTATGGAACTGACAAACCCCTTGGATTCTATATACGGGATGGCTCTAGTGTCAGAGTAACGCCACATGGATTAGAAAAAGTTCCGGGAATTTTCATATCCAGGCTCGTCCCTGGGGGTCTAGCTCAAAGCACAGGCTTACTGGCTGTCAATGATGAAGTACTGGAGGTGAATGGAATAGAAGTTTCAGGAAAAAGCCTTGATCAAGTTACAGACATGATGATTGCAAACAGCCGTAACCTGATCATTACAGTCAGACCAGCAAACCAGAGAAATAATGTTGTGAGGAACAGTCGGAATTCTGGCAGCTCCGGTCAGTCTACTGAATCTAGTCTTCCAAGCAGCACGCCAAATATTTTAGCAAATTTCTTGCAAGGAGAAGAAGAGAGTGATGAGGAGGACATTATTATTGAAGATAGTGGTGAGCCACAGCAAATTCCTAAAGCTGCACCTACCAGCCTAGAATCGTTGACACAGGTTGACCTGCTGCATGAGCCAACCCAAAATGGCTTCCTTCCTTCCAGTGAGGTGAACTTGAATCACTCAGCATGCAATGCTAGCGTGGAATGTGAAGTACAGAACCCAGATCATAAGTCATTAGAAGAAGATGGAACTATAATAACGCTATGAAATTACATTGGTGTACTTCGTACTGAGTAAGAATGCTATACGTTTTTGATTTGGCATAATGTTTTATACCTCTCCATCTACTGTGCACTGCAATTTGCTTAAAAGGAGGAAAAGATAGTAAATGTAAGAAAATAACAATGTTGTAAGTTGACTGACTCTGCACTTCCATGTAAATACTTCACAAATATAATAGTTGAAAGCTGACTGAAATTTAAATTGAAGGTGAAGGATAGCTAAGAGATGGCTGTGAGCTTTCTCTTAATGGTACTTTTATTTGTGTGTTGTTTTTTTTTTTAATGCAAAATACTACTGGTTCTATGGAATTAAACTTCCATTAGTGTCTGAGGTTGATTATCTAATGTGCTGTGGTTTCATGTTTAACTGAAGTGCTGCTTATATATGATGGAGCCGCTTTAGTCGGTTCGTTCCTCTTCTGGACTGCTGTTTGGCTGATAGAGCTGTCTGCGTGGCTCTGCATATGAGAAAACAAAAGTAAGCAGGAGGTGGGATGGGAAAGAGGTACTCTTGATGGACCCATCAATGACTCAAGTTCTTGAGTCATGGAGCAACAGCAGTATGTGAAGAGGTCAGCAGCTTATCCTCAGTTAGATAGGGCCTTCTGAGGCTGACTATCCCGTTGCAAGTGTGTAACCACAGGCTCGTTAGTCATGCATCTGTATTGTTTTTAATTTGCCTTTTGTCACGAGGTTCATTTACTTTCAATTACACTATGATTTTTAAACACAAATGTGAAGCTTTTAACACTTCTGTGTCTCAGACCTGTTCTCATTTTAGTTTGCAATATTTAGGACGTCATCAAATTTAGTTGCTAATCTTAGTGAATATTAAACAAATCAGATGTAAACTTAATTCTATGGAAATGACATTACATAATCCATGTTTTAAAAAACAAAAAGCAATCCTAGCAGAAGCCATAAAAATTTCTGCTAGGAAAGCTTGTTGTTGTGAGTCTAAATAATGTGAAAATGACTTTCTTCACACCTACACATTTAAAGCAGCTTAAATTGACTTAAATCCCTGTACTTAGAAAACAGTTTGAAATCAGGATGAGACTTTAATAGAGCTTGTTTGAGCAGTATGATATTAAAATTATTCATTCTAATGAACTAAACTGTAAATGCTGATCTTCCTGTGCACCACTGGCTGTCTTGAACATTATAGAGCTGCTATGTATAAAGCAAAATACAGATGACAAGTCCTGATACTGCAAAAGCACAAGCAAGCACATTTCCTAGGAGGGTGTTTCTAGCACTCTCTCTCCACTTCTGAGGATCTTCTATTTTACCACCTGGCACCCTGTTCCCTACCTGTCTCTATTTTGGGAGCATAACTTGTTGCAGGAAAATTAGGTGGGAACTAATAAAGTTGGGAAGAAGGTGGATGGAGCTTCTCAACAGGGATCCGGCAGTCTGAGTCAACCTGTAAGAAAGCAGTAGGATGTGACCAGTTCTGTTCTGTGCTTCCAGATTCTTGGAAGCATCTTCTGCCCTGTGAGGAGAGATGTAACTGGCAGGGAAGGAGACTAACTTTTTTTTTTCCCAGTCTACTCTGGGGGAACATCTACCTCTGGTAACTTTACTAACGTGGGGCTAACTAGAAGCTTGGTATTAAGGCATCTGCACCAGGGTTCATAGTGTATCAGAGGCTAAAAGTGTATTTGATTAAGTTAATGCCGCTAATAACTGCACTTGAATTTGAAATTAATAATCTCAGCATTGGAGTTCAAATCTCACAGGCATTGAAGTGTTTTACTTATTTTTGCTAATTATTGATATGAAGTAACTATATCCACTTAGTGTGAAATGAGGAAAATAAATCTTCATTCTGCAATGTGTAAATTTCAATAACACGTTTTCTGACAGTGCTGCTCTACACTTCCTTTGCTAAAGGAAGATTGTTTACTTTAAAGTATCTTCTTGCTTTATCGAAGACTTTCCTTCCTGTATGAAATCATCAGCTGATGGTGACTTTCATTTGTTATGCCAGTTTGCACTTCTGTGCCTTTTGTTTACTTGAATGTATTGTGAATAATTAAAAGGAGTAAAGGCACTTGGATGAGGAAAGAGTGAGGTCTGTGGATACAGAAGATGAACTGGTAGCATGCTCAGTGCAGGTGTAGTGCTCTCATTCAGAGGATATACCCTGTGGGTCTGCTGTGGTGCGTTAGTGTTTCGCAGCTTGGATGCAAGATGAGCTATTAACTTAGGCAGGAGGGTTGGTTCTGAGAATGCTAATTACAGAACGTTACAAGGTGACCTATTGCTGAAGTACAAACACCCAAAGTTAGTGTGCTGCCAAACTCCTGTGTTACCCAATTTGTACTCTAACAGATGCACGAATATGTTGGATATGTATGCCAGTATGTAAGGTTCCTGGAAAACTGACTAGGGTCCGCTATACATTGCGTGGAAATTCATCTCTTAGGACCTTTTCTGCAATTCCGTAATTTAATTGATCTAGATATGTGAGATAATACTCTTGGCAAGTAGTGTTCTGTTTTACAGGAACTTGATAACACACATAGCAAAACTAAGCATTTGGGATTTGATTAAAACAAAGCACCAGGTATACATACTAAAAACTGATTTTTAGACTTATTTATGGTTACAGGGACGGGCTGCACAGCAGGTAATTGCTAACTGCTGCAGTGACCATGAAGTTTCTAAAGTTCTTCCACACTTTACTAATGTATACACTGTTAATAATGAAATACTTTTAAACTGTTACTTCAGGATGATCAATGGTTGATTATGAATGGCTAAGCTTCATATAGAAATGGTACTAAGGCTCAGTATAGGGTTTGTAAAATATGCTGATATCGTTAGCCTTTAATTCACTACCTCCTGAATTTTTAACATCTTTACAATTTTCTCCTTGGAAGAAAGTGCTTAAAGGCTTGACTGTTTCATACAGATTTTTATTTTTAGCTAAAAGAAATCCAGAAGTGATAAGCGAGGTTGCTACGCATGATTGACAAAATTAAGCTGCTATTAATGTAATCTTTGTGTATTAAGTATCCTGTGTATGTAAACTGTATTTTCAACCCAGATTTTATAAATTAATTTATAAATATCCAAATTACTTCAAAATGGAGCAGAAAACTGAAGTTCCTTTGAGTAGTATTATGTGTTGTATACATGCATGGGGGAGGTCCGTCCTTCACTGCAGCTGGGAGATAAGTGCACCTTACTGGGAGAAACAAGCAAATTCTTCATAGAATTAAGATGCATTTACTTTGAAGTTCTGCTCTGGTACTGGGTGAGTCAAGCCTAACTGTGAATCGTGTTTTTCCACAGCTGAATTTAGGGCAATGTTCTCACAACCTGTCTTTTAACATGTGTATTTTTGTGAATATTATGTATTTTCTAATTAAATTCTACTTGGAATGTGATTTTTACATGAATGAACTTGTTTAAAATGTCAAATATCAGTATTTTTCTTACAACTTCAATGTATAATGTACATTGTTAGCTCACTGAATGAAGATTGATTTTATGAATCTAGCTAGCTGTAGCTGTATATTAGTCTTATATTTTTACAGACTGGAATAATAAATGGACATAGAAATAAAATGGCTTTTTTCTTAATTACTTTTAGACATGTAAAAATGAGGAAGAATGCAATGTTTGCTAATTCTGAAGAGTGAGAATGTAGATGGGCTTCTGTTTCCTCTTGAGCACTTGGTGGGCTGTTTTCACATTAGCCTGAATGTCTTCTTCCTCTGCTCCTTTCCCTGAAGGAAATCTTTACATGTGGAAAGCGTGCACTGAAACTTGTCCTTGGGTGCTGTTGACTGACCTGCAATGTGCTCATTCTATGATTCCTACAGTAGCTGCTAATAATGAATTTTGCATTGTATCACTTGCCTGAAGACAACTTATGGTGAACAAAAGATGAGTCTGGGAGATGGTTCTCTCTCATCTGTCATCTCTGTCAAACGCTGCTGGTGATGTGGAGGTTTTCCTTTACTGTAAGTATTTGTTACAACTGTATTAATGTTTTAACTTGTACCCAGTCCCCTTGCAGATGTTTTCTCTCTTATATACTGTATTGGCAGCCCTTGGAAAAAATTCACCTGGTGGCAGAAGTTTTGAGTTTCTTTAGGCATTTTTGCAACTGCTGCTCTCAGAGCAAACCATAGAATTTCTGTGCTGTACCTTCCTTTATATGTGCGTGACTGTAGGTTCACTTGTTTGGTTCTTCATGCTTGTCTGTGGGAGATAAGAGACTGCAAACAAATGCTGTATTTTAATATCGATATGCAGCTTAAGGAACCTGTTTACTTCATCTGTGCACTTGAATCTGAATGCCTTTTGTCTGGAAGAAATTTCTTTGCACAGAATCTGACAGAGCTTTCTTAAAAGGAATGCTGAAGTTGGCAGGATGTTCTTGAAATGATGTCAGATTCAAAAATTCATACTGTATGAAAATTTAAATGTAGTGTTTTTCTAACTTAAAATCTTCTATCCAAATGCATAAAGCTCTGAAACATTTCCAAGTTACTGATTTTTCTGTAAAACGTGAATTGTGGGAACAAGTTAATTCCTAGTATTGCTGTTGGAGTTTAAGGATCAGATACTCTAAGTGAATGGAGTTCTTTAAAAATAAAAATAAAAAAAATAAAAAATAAAGAGCAAAATCTGAAAGACTAATAAGGCTTTTTAAGCTGGGCTAATGCTAATACAGACCCAGAGTGAATCTGCAGTGAGGGCACAGTTCAGAAACTAATCAGAGACACCTAATGAACAAGACTAAAATGCAACACCATTTCTACAGATTACTAATCCCTCCATGTTGCTTTCCTAAACTAAGAGACTAACTGTAAAAGGAAAACTAACCTTTCATGCTGCTGCTGCCTCCTCGAGGAAGAAATGCAACTGTTAAGTACCATATGATAATGTGTGGAGAAAGATATTGGAGGAAGAACTTCTGGCAAGAAGTTAAGGCCTGCAGGAAGACCCAAAGATTGCTTTTTGTGATAGCCTGGCTGTTAGCTGTTCACAAAACCGTCTACACTCTGTGTGTGATTAGGCATTTAAATACACCTTGCTTTCTGTATGAAAAAAGAATGAAACTGGAGATGGATCTCCTCATACTTACCTGTGCAATTCAACAAAGAGAAAATGTCAGCATTTCTCACAAAAGAGCTTCAAAGTGGGACCTGGTTACTGCAGCAGTGTTGAACCCAGCTTGTATGAAAGCAAAAAGTGAAGGAAAGGACTCAGACACTGTCAGTTAAATGTTTGCTATATTTTGTGACCTTGTGGGTGCGAATATTTTACCTGTGAGTGGCATTAAGTTTTTTACCTTACACGGAAGATGAGGTTTTTTCCTCAAGTCTTTAAACAAAGGAGACAGGTAGTGTAACAAAAGGAGAAAGACTGAGATTAGTGCTAAACATCCCATTTGCAGTTTTCATATTGAAATTAGCTGTGGCACCCCTCTAATCTAGGTTTGGCTGGGTTAGTTCTGCTGATTGTGAGAGCTGTATGTGGTCCTGCAGAAGAGGGATTGTCAGCTTCAAAGTAGCTTCCAGTACTAGCGTGAAGAAAAATATGCATTGCATGTTAGTAGTGTTGCTCTTGGATGCTGTAGAAGCAAGAAATGGAACGGCTGGTTCTTGGAGAAGGGAGGTCATAGCCAAGATTGAAGAATTCAGACTACTTATGCAGCTATGATAGATCAGTTGTGTACTTTGCCTCTCACACAGGAGACGGGCTCCTCTCTGAGGACTTTATGCAGTATGTTTATTTTTTCTAAGTGGTTTAGAAACATGAGGCACAAAGCGATTTGAGGAAGTGCTGTGCTATTTTACCAGCACTTCGTGCTACAGCCATTTGGAAGTGTTGCTAATAAGATATAATTTCCTGTCCTTTGAATTAACATTCCTTTCTACTTGAAGTAGTACTTTATTACCTAAGGAAATACTTTGCATTTTGTCAGAGAGCAAGGTTTCTATTGGGCTCTGTGATGCTGCGCCCATGTTTGCTCTTCAGAGGAGAATATGTTTTTTTCACTGGTGCAATGATGTTTTCTGAATGCCTTCTTCAAGCACGTGGCAATACCTTCTCTTTCATAACGTTTTTGTTGGTGGGGTTCTTTTGGCACATGTTGGCAGCGCTCAGAAACAAAGCACAGAGTTCAAGGGACAGATGGATACAGACAGTGTGAAAGGAGCTACAGAGGGTAAGAAAATTATCCCATTCAGAGGCTCATGCTTTTATAAAAACCACCTTATTGGTGTGGTTCAAACAGACAAATCTGATGTGTACCATAATCTGGCATGCCTGAACAAATCCTTCAAATAAGTGCCTGGTTTTTCACAGCTGCAAGACAAAATGGAGGGAAGACTAAACAGGAGGAGGCAAATAGGAGATGCGCTAACGAAGGACGCAATTGTCCCAGCATGATACAGAGGAATATTTAACTTTGCAAATGCCAAAGTTTGTTTATTGTATCAAGCTGTACCAATTAGCCTAATGAGATGCTGTCTCTGCTTGCAAGCCTTGCCTCTCTCTTCAGACTCCTGACTGCAACTGTACTACCTCCTGTTGTGAGACACCACATTTTCTTCCAAGGGTTTCGAGTTTTAATTTTTTTTCCAAGTTATTTGCTGTTATTCTGAATACTGCAGACCCAGTTTGTTTGTTTTTAAAAAGTAAGATTCATCTTTTGGAGGAAGCAAAAGATTTTAAAGTCTTATGCTGAGGAGAAAGCACTGAATGTATAAAGAGATTTCTGTGACTTTGAGCGCTACATGAGGTTACATAAATGGAATTCAACAGTTTAAGAACTTCAAATCTTAGGAGCTTAAGTCCTGTAATAACTTTGTTATTAAGCTCATGCTTTTTATCCTGTGCTGTGCAATGAGAAAATATGTATTTTTGGAAACTTAATTACAATCTAAAATTGAATGCCAAAATGACTTGCAAAAGATGATCTGGGCACTCTATTCGATGTTGAAATTCTGTTTACTGTCTTTCAAAAACATTTTGGGTGGTGCTTGTTCTGAACATCTCTTCACATGCTTCCTCCTATCTCGTGTAACTTAGTTACAAAACAGCTCATCTGTGATATACGACAGAAGTCCAGATCCCCATGAAACATTTCTGACTTCATGCTTCCCAAGCATGCTTTCCAAATCTCACTGATGTTTAACCTCATGCACCTTCCAAACATACATAGTAGAAACCACTGGAGTCTACAGCAGCAATGGTTGAGCAGAGAACAGGGCTATGCATGGTGGTCTTGAATGTTTGTTCCCTTTGCTCTTTTCTTTAAAGCAAATCTTTGGTGTGCAAATAGCTAGCAAGAGCTCTGCCCTGAGCTGGAGCGTTTACAACTGGAACAAAGCTCATGCTTGGAGTCTCATGTCCAGAGGTGCAATGTGCTTTCTCTACGTAATGTGGAGCAACAGCAGATCATTTCTGCAAATACCATATGATTTTTCAGGTAAGAGATTTCTTGTCACCAAGACAACATGCTCTGCTTCGGTGTCTTGGGCTGATGGCTGCATACTGTGCAGTGCTCTGTCCCCATGCCCACGCTGTGAATCTGACCTCGTGCGGCACCGAGTGTTTCTCGGTGTCGTTCTCCGCTCTGTTACTGCTCCCTCGGTCGCTATTAGCGATCGAGCCGCCCCCAACGCCGGCGCTGGGGGGGGCGGGAACAACCAAAGAACGTGCTGAGAACGTGGTTCTTGCCGTCTCCGCTGGGAGCGCTGTCGTGATCCTGTATCCTCCAAAGCGCCGCTCCGCTGTCAGGCTGCGTCCTAAATACGGCCTGCGGGCACGAGCCCCGCCGTATAAAGCAGCCCGGAGCGCGGCCCGGCCCCCGTGGGCGGAGCGCTGCTGCGTGGCCCCGCCTCCAGCCCGTGCCGTTTCCGCCCGTCGCCGCCAGGTGGCCCGCGCGTCCCGCTGAGGGCGGCTGTGGGGAGCTCCGGCGGCACCGCCCAAGCAGGGGGCGGGGCGGAGCGGAGCGGCGGGTGGAGGCGAAGCGGGGGCTGCCTCGGCCGGTGAGCGGCTGCCGGCGGAGCGATGCTGCGGCCGGAGGAACGGACGGGGCCCCCCTTCTGGAGCAGCGGTGGCCGAGGCGATCGCGGCCGGGCGGGTCGGCTCCGCAGCGAAGGGAGGTAGGAAGTAGGTCCCGAGGGGGACCCGGTGAGACGGCGGTCCGCCAGGGACGGAGCGGGGGCTCAGGCGCTCCCGGCCGCCTCCGGCTCTGTCCCTCTCGCTCACCGCGTTTGTCTGGTTCGGATCTGAAGGCGGCGGAGCGTTTGCGTGCCCTCTGGCTTTTTTATTTATTCGCCGGTTTACGAACGCGGGAAGCTGCGGCTGCCGCTCTGGTGGCGGTGCGGTCGGGGTGAGGCGATGCCCGCGGCGCTGCCGGGCGGTCCGGGGCGTTTTGCAGCCCGAGGGCGCTCCGAGCTGCCGTGGTGCGCTGAGGTTCCCGCGGGAGCGGGGATGTCCGTGAAGGCAGAAAGCGGTGCGGCACCCCCGGACCCGCGGGCGGCTCCTCTCTCTTCAGCCTGGAGGCGATACAGGGCCGGTAGCGGCTCTGGGCGCACAGCGGCCGGCGGCACTTTTCTTGTCAACAGAGACGACGCTCTTGTTTCCTGTCCTTAAAACAGGGTGGTGTTTTTTTCCCCCTTCCTTCGATTTGGCGATAGAATATTTATGTGTTTTATATTCGTCTAAGAATATAAAGAAAACAAATAATGGGAAAACTTTTGTTCATTTGCACTATGCGGAGCGCTTTCCTTATCCTCTCCCTTTACATCATCACTCCCTTGATTTTATCTTCCCTTATGCGTGCTTTGCAATAAATCAGACTACTTTCACACATCTGAAGTTTGGAACCACGGCTTTGTTTTCTGTGCAGTGTTCTCAGGAAGATGCTGTAACAGTCCTCGATATCTGCCTAATTTCTGTGGTTAAACCATCGACAGCTTTTGTCTTACATCTGGATTCAGACCTGCTCAATTAGTCATCTCTGCATCTCTAGTGTGCAGAAACAAGTATTGCTACAGCTATTGGTGGTCATAAAAATGAATTTTCAAGCTTGGTTAAGATGGCATTGCAAAGTGAACTGCTTAGGGAAGAAGTTTCATTACAGCACTGTATCAGCTGTTTGGGTTCTATTGGCATTACCAAGTGCCACTCAAACTGATGTTAAATAAGAAACAATGAAGGCTGCCAATTAACAAAAACAGGCTTCCCGCGTAGTGCTGTGAGGCAGATTGTGTATTTTTGTAACTGATGTGTTAAGCCTGTTGGTTCTTACAAGGAATACAGGAGCAACGTGTGCTCTTTGCTACTTGCAAGTCATTCTGTTTCCTTTATTCATCTTCATCTGAAATTAGACACTTGTTTTAATACTAGACTTTCTGGATTATTGCATATATCGGTAGCTTGTTCAAAGCCGTGATATAATTGAGGTATTTTCCTACTCAAGGATCAATTGCAGATTTTGTGGAATGTTCTTAAACGTCTCTTCCCTTGGGCGCTGTACTGCCAGCTCAGCTTTGTGATGTAGCACATTGTTGCTGAAACCACAGTGAGGACTTTTCCAGGGAGAGCATTGCCTTAGTTTTGCTTTTATTATCGCGCAATTAGCAATTACAGTTGTCTCTAGCATATAATTCCCAGTTTGTAGTTTTGCTTATCAGTTGTCGCAAATGAAACTGTGATAATAATGAATGAAAAACAAAGTATTTGCATAGTCCAGGAGAAGATTTTGCTACATGAAGGTTTTCAAGACTGTGGTGTATTATCGTGCCTTGAATCTATCCTGAAAATTGTCACAGAAGGCTGTATGCTCTTGAAATCCATTTGCCACTCTGTTTTTCTTTCCCTTTATCCACTGATCGTTTTGCCCTTGTAGGGTTTTTTCAGTATTCTGAAGCTGGTATAGGGGGACGTTGTAGCAAAGAACCTGTTAATTTCCAGCAGTATTGAAATGTGCCTTCTTGATGGAGTTTGTAATGTTATAAAGAGGAGCGTGGTTCTCTGGTTTGGATATTTTAAATGTTTTCTATGCCTGCTTTTTCATCTTAATGACATGTGAGGAGAGCTCTGAGATCTAACGAAGGCAGCTTAATGCTTTGAGTGAAAGTGGTGGAACGCTTTTTGGAAAACTTCGTAGAGAAAATTTGATGCTGAATTTTCTTTCTTACCCTCCCTCCACCCCCCTCCCTTCTATAATGAATAAGTTACTATGCTGTATTGATTTATTGTGGGCATGAAGGGTTAATGGTGTACAACACCAGACCCAAATCTTTGTACAAAGGAGCAATCTTGAAATAAATGCATGTATCCTGGGGCAAAGCAAGCAAATTTTTCCAAGGTTGCATCGGAGGTTATGCTGAGGTTGAGACAAAATGGAAGAGTTAAACAAGATTCTCTTATCCAGGGTTTGAAATACAGAAGGAGAAATTTGCAGCTGAGGAACAAAGGCGTAGAGGGAAGTGGTGAGAAAGGGATTTTACCATGGTTACAGTATATACTATATTAAAAAAACAAACAAACAAACAAACAAAAACCTTTACAGCTAGA
Source organism: Alectoris magna (assembly GCA_030625065.1). Taxonomy (NCBI): domain Eukaryota; kingdom Metazoa; phylum Chordata; class Aves; order Galliformes; family Phasianidae; genus Alectoris; species Alectoris magna. Next base: position 468,990 of record CM060576.1, read on the forward strand.
TTACATAATTTTTTTCCCCCTAAATTACAGAAAGAAGTCATGGTTTTAGGTGGAAGATCAACAGTGAATAAAGGGGAACGCTGTTCCAGAAGGAACACTTCCTTCTGGAAGTGGTGCTGTTGAACCTTTGGCTGAGGCTTCAGGATAAGTTGCTTTGGAAAGGCTCAGCAGCTTTGCTCGTCCCCTCACTACTTGTTGGCTTTGTCAGTACTGGCCATTGTGTGGCCATGTCATGAACTGACTTAAACATCCAATCTGAGCTAATCTGATTTGACAAAGAAATTAATGGTTAGTTTTCATTTTGAACTCAGGATATTTCTCTGATTCATTCTGCCGAGAACAGGACAGTGAACTGTACAGCTAATGCAACTTCTTACGTGGATGTTTCTTTCATGCATTCTCTATTAAATTATTGGAATTTATCTTCATTTTACAGTTACAGTTTGTGATAGCTACTGCTAAACAGTCGTTTCAAGGCCATAAGCTTTATATCAGTTTTGAACTACCTCTTTAAGCCAACTCTGCTAGTAGCACGTGGCCGGACCAGCGGCTTCGGGCCTGTGAAGCTGACTGTGCACAGACCTGCCAAGAAACGTCTGTTTGACAGGACTGTTCTGCATCCTGTCTGATGTATGCACTGCCCACTGAGGTTGCACTGCTCTACCATACACTTAGCAGAAAAGCTAGCAGTTACGTTTTTCTGCCTTATGAAGACTGTAAGAAATCAGACTCAGTGCCCTGTTCCTTTATTTAAGCATGAAAAGGAGCAGCAGAAGGACAACAGATTTTCCACACAGAAATCTTTACCTTAGGCAGACATGAAACAGATTGTTTGGGGATGTAAACTCGTGTTAGCACTACTGAAATCCATGCACTGATTTATAGCAGTCATGGATCTCTTCAATAAACCTGTGCAGTGTAATGTGTCCTGAGGTTTATTCTGTCTAGATGTGCACACCCAGAAGGGGTTGGGTGCCCTTTGTGGATAGGTTTTGCGTTGTGAATGTAAGGGCTCATGCCGCTGAAGATTTCTCACAGAGCTCAGTGAGACACAACGACCACTAATGGGCTGTCAGCTGTGGTCACTAAGCAGATGCAGAACCTCCAGCTGCTCACCATTCCTCTGCTACCGACACACGAATCTTAGCTCAGTGCTGCTCCAGATAGTTGCAAAGCTTTTGGGCCACGTTGGATCACGTTCCTGCTGCTCAGCTCACAGCCAGTGCTCATACCTGCATTCCAGCAAATAGGTTTATGTCCTCAGCCACGCTGCGTCTTATACATACGTGCGTGTTCATCCTTGTGAAAACAGGCAGAACTTCTTCCACGTGCTCAAGGATTTTTTGTTCCCCTTCTTTGTGATATCACAGTTTGTCCTTTCTAGTTCTGGAATCGCTGTGCTCAGTGTGATGGCTGTGTTCACAGCTGTGACTGTCATGCGCTGTAACCAAGAAAGCCACCCTGGAGTTGTGCACGCCCCATTGCCTGGTGCACCAGCATCACCCACGTGTTCTCAAGTGGTGGTGAGGAAACCTTCCACTGGGGGAGGGTCTTTTGTAGAGAAAACTGTGATGGCAAAGTGTTTGGTAGGTGTTGAGGATGGTGACTTTATGTTCTCACATCGTTAGTGTGAATTACTTCAAAATAATAGAATCATAGAACCGGTGGAGTTGAAAGGGGCCTTTAAAGGTCATCTGGTCCAACTCTTCAGCAGACTTCAATTCTGTTATAGTTGTGCCATTTCTCTGTGCATCTCATGTTTATCTTCTGATGCCCCATACGTTTCCTTCTGGCGCAGCGCGGTGGGGAGGGTTGACCATTTGAGTGAATAATGTGACCTGTAACACCGAACTGACTTCTGTAAGTCACTTTTTGTTATTTACACCCAATGCGGGCATTGGAGCGTTCTAATTTCCTCCTCCTCATTCAGAAACGCGCACGCGGTGCCCACGGAGCAGCACGGCCGGGCGCGCTGCCCGCTGCTGGGGATGTCTGCGGGCGCGTTCTCGCGGTCCGACGACCCCGGGGCTCTCTGTGCTCTTCTCCTGGCAGGTGACGGCAGTACAGAAAGCCGTCGAGGAGCTGCTGGGCCGTGTGGAGGACTGCGCCGGCCTCGCGGAGGCGGCAGGTGCCGCGGCGCGCGCCGGAGGCCATGTCATCGCCGGGCCCGTGACGCCGCGCAAGGCGGCCATCTTGGCGGCGCGGCCGCCTCGGGCAGGGCTGCGGAGGGGCGCGGCGACCACCAGGTGGTGCTGCTGAGTGAGCGGCCGCGATGCCCCGCCCCCCATCGGCTCCGCCCCGCCCCTCGGGCGCAGCTGGGCGGCTCGGGCCGGCGCGGCGGGCGGTGCGCGTGGCACGTGAGCAGGGCCTGCGTGTGCGAGCTGCTGCTGGCGGGTGTGCCGGAGGGCCCGTAGCCTGGTGCAGGTGGAATAACTGAGGGGGGAGCGCCAGCTGGCGGTGGGATTGTGTCTGGTGTGCTAGGTAATGCTGTAGCGCACCGATTGACTTAGCTGTTGTCGGTGCCTAATTGCTTGCGGCAGGACACGTGGGGCAGCAGGTGTGCATTGCTGTTTAGCTGACCCCAGGCTGAACGTGCTTCTGTCTGAAGGTTGTTTGGCTTTGGTGCTCACGCCCAAAGAATGAATGTAACTTCTGCATTTCCCTGTGTTATTGCTCACCACCTCTTCTCTCCCTTCTCTGCCTTATACAATATGCATGTCACTGTCAACTACTGTTGATTGCTAATTGCCATGAAGCATGAAATTCATTTCAAAGAGCAAGAAGTGAAACCTTTCCTCGGAGCCTTTTTGTCTAGGAGCTGTTTTGGTTGAAGTTCTATAGGTTTTGGCTGCTGCCATTTCTGCCCCTTGCCTGCTCTTCACAGAACAGGCACAGTTCTGCCTTCCAGTCTTGGAAAAATACAGAATACAGGAGACAAGTTTCATGGCCAAAAACCTTGTAACTTCATTCCTGCAAGGTGGTGATTGCTTCAGTGGTATGGCATCAGCTGCTTGAAGTAAGTGGTTTGAATACATAGTTCTTCACTGTTGATCACATACTGTCTGATATACTGTTAAGTTCATTAACTCAATTGTTCTGTTTTGTGGCTTCGACTAAGTCTTTAATTGTCCCTTAATGCTTTTTTTCCCATCAATCTGCCGTTGTTGGCTCCGATATATGGAAGATGGTTAGCTTGTTCACAGGGACCCAGAGAGCTTTTTACCTGCTGTGGGATGACTTCTGTTGCCAACTGCTTCTACAGAAAATATTAGCCTAGTTTCAGTACACTCTTTGCTTCGCCCATTACATCTTGCCACAACCTGCAGGCTGAGAATAATTATCTAGTATGCAGATGACTGGCCTTATCTGGAACATCAAAGCACTGCCAAAGGTGTGCTGATTTTTTTTGCCTTTCTATCCAGTATCTGCAATGTCAGATTCCTTTCAGCAGCATACCATGTAGTATATGGGAATCTGATTAATACAACACAGTGTTTGAATTGATTCCAACTGCTGTGCGTAGCAATGATTTAGTCTTTTGTCTATGCCAGCATTTGGTAAGGAAAACCTTGCTTATTTCAACTGAGCATTTAGTAAAGTACTCACGTTAAGGGATTTGGCTTTCCTCTGAGTGTGCTGTTGTTTTTCAGTTAAAAGTAATCTGGATGCATAGGTTTGAGTTCTGGAATGGGAGAAATCTGGCTCTTCAGTGCTAAGAAGGCAAAATGCTGTTTCTGGAGTCAGGCTGTTATACCTGTTAAGGCACAGCACTTAAAATGGACACCTGTACAGTCGGTAAGTTACAGTGATGCTGTAAATGCAGTTCTCTTGCCTCACACTTGTCATGGAGGAGGTATCCTGGAATGAAAAGGTTGTGCTAGAAGAATATGACTGCCAGGTATTTAACATTTTGTTTTCCTTAGGGCGCGAAATAAATTAATGCCTTTTAAGTGGCTTCACAGGCCCCCAGATGTAATTATCAACTTGTGATTTTAGCTGAGCTACAATTTGAACCCGTGACAAAGAGAGCAAAGGCTTCTTTGTAGCAACCAGACTCTTATGTATGCTGTTTCCATTTTGTTTTCAGGGCCACTGTTGTATCGTTTCGGATGCAATTCAGTGTGCTTCTTGCGTTTCTTACAGGGTGACTGAAAATGGTGGCTGCTCAGAGATGCACACCTGATTTGGTTAGAAGAAGAAATTCATGACTTTTCTTTGGCTTCTGATTCTTGAAGAGGATGTATGGATATCTATAAAATCTCTGTTTGTTATTCTGTTTTTAAGTTATATATATATATATATGTTGATTCTCCAGCATTCTCACCTGTTTATAAAATGGGAATTTAGTGGCTCTCAAGGCATTGAACCTTCTTGCAGAGCTCAGCGAAATGTGCCAATAATTTAGCTTTGTTATGATTCCACAGCCCAGCTGCTAACTGCTTACCTTTGTCTCATGGCCCTGGTTTGGGAATCTCCTCCCCGAGGCTGTAGGTGTGAGCCCGGGCTGCCCTACATGCAACGGGCTGCTCCCGGTTTGTGTCCTAATTCATCACTCGTACCCTGGCTGTGCTGTTTCCTAACTGCCGTCTGTGCTGTGTGCTGCTGCCTCCTTGGGCTTCGTCTTGCTGACTTGAATTGTTAGAAGACAGGTTCAATCAGACCTTTGCTCCTCACCCCCTCCTCAAATTAGCATAGTAAAACCTATTAAGAGGAATAGATTTGGTTGTTGGTGTTTTTTATTTTTTTTGTTCGTTTTCCCCGTGGTCTGCTCTGCTCTGGTGCTTGTGCTGAGCACTCAGCGAGGTCTTCAGGAAGATAAGGTGAAATAATTGCTCTGGGAGAAACGAATCTTAATTTGTAGTGTGGGTTTCAGGCCAGTCCTGTTTTCCCTGCCTTATGAGAAGCTGCTGTACCAAGAGTATCGTTTCCCTTTGTCATGTACCAAGTCTTTTTGAACCCCTGCGGTTCTGCAGACTACTGCAGAACGACTCTTATTGAATCACATTTGCATGTCATTTCCTTTCATCGCAGCCTGCTTGCTGAAAAATCAAGTCTCCTCTGTCTTGTATTGGTTGTTTGCTTTTACTCTGAAAGAAATATGGTTTAGATTTGTTCCATGTCTGCTTTGACCTGGTTGTGTTGATGGTTTTTGTACTGAGCCTGTACAACATCTCCTTTTTCTGACATGTCCCAAACTGTGGCTGTGTTTACAGAAGTTAGCAAGCACTGAGCTGTAAGAATGGCTTTTCCCTAATCCTTTCTGAGTTTGTTGGCTTTTTACCTTACCTTTGGGAAGTAAAGGCCCCAACTTTAAACTGATGTTGTTTATTGGAGTATGAACTTCACCTTAGGTCACCAATCTGTTTTTCATGTGTACTGTATGATACAGGTTTGGGATTAGTGGCTGTTTTTCTCTGTGACTCCATTCACAGGGATTCTGCCCAATTGTCAATGCTGGTTTTCCATTGGGAATGAAGTAGATACTGTAAAGATAACGTTGTGTGCCTGTGTGTGCAGTTGTGCCACTGCTGCGTGTATGAAGTGCTGAGACCAGTAATACAGAAGATACTGTTGGTTGGTTTACAACAGAAAGTTATTACTACTTTGAAATGTCTGCTTGGTTTGCTATCACAGAATGCATATAGCGCTATTAAAACACATGATCTGCATGTACTGGTAATAAAAATGCCATAAAATCTTACCACAGGTCATTTTATAAGTGTAGCATTGTCCATATTAAGCTTTTAGAAACTGCAACTTCTTGTAACAAGAAAGAAGAAGAGACAAAGAAAGAAAGGAGTCGTATTGCCATCACTAGAACTTCTGGATGTTCATTAGAGCTCCTAAAGCGTGACCCAGCTCTTGTCCTATCCTTTTTTTTTTCCTTCTCATATGGATATCAAAAGCAAGCTGGGTTGTATGAGGCAGCAAAAAGGTAATATCGTCGTTCTTGGATTGGGGCACGTACTGTGTAGAAATGTGACAGGAGTTGATGTGATTACTGTGTTCTGTGTGAGAAGTCCTGATGTCCTGAGCCCTGGTAAGACCTGACGGTAGAAGTGGTGTAATCAAAACAGGGCAGCTTTGCTTTGTTTTGCTGTTAGTGTTGGTTGATTGCAGATTGAGTTGTATTATTTAGGGGTAAGTAGTCTTTTACCTCTTGTTGATAGATGGGTGACCTTCTTACTACTCCTGAATTAGGATCATTCGCCATAGGCTCTGTCAATCCTTTTCAAAAGCTGATCGATCACTAAGTATGAATTTGCTGTTCTCCAGTACAATCAAAGCATGGAAGATCCGGTAGTTTTCATTTTAAATGCATCAATACTCCTTTTGGCTACAATATTTCGTAATAGAAGTTGGAAGGATTCTTGGGAGGAGTGTGGAAATCTGGGGAAGAAGAGGGAAGGGTTTGGTTACATTTTTTATGTGGAAGTACTGTTATCTGCTATTGGTTGTTTTGTTGTCTCATTGATTACTTGGAAATTAAGTAATTTTCCAAGACTCTACAACACACTCATGAAAGGGCCCTTGTGGTATCTTTTTGAACAGAAGTGATAAAAATGCTTTGAAATATTCATGTGGAAAAGAAATGATGAGTTTACCTTCAAGATTCATCCTCATATGAGACACTTCTCTTTTTTAATGCAGGTTAGAAGGTGATATGTCAGAGATTCTGGATGAGAGCGTTCCACTCATCAATGACGAGGTGAGGGAAATGAACCGTGTCTGTGCCTCTATGCCAAAATTGGTTAATTATAGGCTTGTTAATTGTAAAGTTTACATCCTTCTTTCTATGTGTTTTATAGGTTAACTGTTTAGGTATTTATATGGAGCATTCACACATTTAGAGCTCTATATTGTCTTAGATTTTGTTTATTTTAAAATCAACATGGTGCTTACCAGTGGTTTTGCACATGCAAGTATTTATGATTTTGGAACATCACTGAGTAATTTATTGGTGTTGATTTTACCATTTCTAATGCTGGATTAAAGGCAGTTGTTATGCTTTTGATGTTAATAACAAAGTTAATTTGGGTTCTTTTGTGTTTTTTTTTAATCAAAGCAGGAGTTTCTGTGAAACCATATATAACTTTAATTGTTTAAGTCTTACATCCAGTGCTGACATACCCAGGTTGCTGATGATAGCCTTATCATCAACACACATCTTCTGCTGTGTGTTTTTTGGTGTTTATTATTTCCTGAATGAGAGAAGCCAGTATGACTGGCTATGATGCCCTCACCATATTTAGTAAGCAGCATGTTAACATTTGTGTCAACTGAGAGCAAGTTTGCCTCTAGGAAGAATATAATTAAAACATGATTAGATAAATTGTGTAATGCCCCAAATCACTTTTAACCGACTCAGAAGTGAGAGGATCTGAGTGTTCATGGCATTAATTCCAGATAGGCATCTCTTTAGCCTCAAGATCTACTCTTCTATAAGTTAATATCCTCTGGTGGTGTTCATAACTGCAGGAGGGACAGTGCAACTGACTTTGCTTTCAGCAAGTTTTCTTTAAATGCAATGCATTTTTGCTTTCAAAGAAAAGTTGGCATTTATCAAAATGCTTTGTATTTTATGGATGTGTACAGCATGGGGAGAAAGATGAAGGGCAGGAAACAAAGGTAAGGCAATTTAGAGCAGAAGTGGGAGTCAATTGAAACCTGTCTAATTTTCAGAAGTGAATACCTCAGTGTAAGAAATAGCACACTTGACAGTTTACTGCAATGTGTACTTACGTTGGATCTCAGAACAGAGAAAGAAAATTAAGAAAACTAAGCAATTACTTATCCCCAAAGTATGATAAGCAACAGAGAGCTCCTTATTCATCTTTTTTTCCTCCTTCTAATACAGAGAGGGGAAGAACGCCCTTCCTGACCGCATTCTCTTAATACAGTGATTGAGGCATCAAGATTTGGAATATGAAGAAAGCAGAAGTCTTTGCTCTAGGCTACAGGTTACCCTTGAAGGCTGCAGCAGAATTTTGTTGAGAGGCTTTCTTTGTTGTCAGACTAAGCTGATACCTTGGTTGACTTGATCAGTTTTTCTCCCTGGCATTATCATCTGTAATGGCAATAACCTGAGAGCACAAGGTTAAATAGGTAATTTAAGTAGTAAACAATGTTTTAATTAGAACTTTAAATTTAAATGCTTAGCGTTCATAGGGACTTTAAAAGGAGAAATTAAGTTATACTCTCAGGAGTAGGAAAGGGAGAAAATGTTGTGTAAAGGTTAAATAGGATGAGAATCTGCTGGGTTTTAGTTTTGAAGTTGCCACTGATACACTGTGTGCAACTAATTCACCTGCTAAGCCTCACCTTATCCCTAAAATGTGCAGTGTTCAGCCTCTCTATCTCAGAACAGACAAACAAAAAACATAACCCAATCTCCCAAAGTCCCAACAACTTAATTGCTAGTAGAGAATATCAAAATTCTTTTGTATTTTTGCAAATAAATGCTGTGTTTTTTACTAGCAGCCTTTCCCTTATGGCTCAAATTTCAACTGAATCAGAACTCGTATGTTTTTTTAGCTCAAGTCATCTGCTTTCACTTTTTTCACTGCTGTCACATCCCTCCTACCACTGTGGCCCCTCCCACCAGAAGCAGCCGTACCTGTGTGGCTTCTGAGGACCTTTCCACCTCCCTGCTGAGCTGTTAATGGACCTTTAGGCACTATGGACACTCTTCAGCATACAAAACTGGACCCTTAGAAAAGGAGAAAATTCAGCTTTAGATCATGACCAGTGGCTCTTCTGATGGCTGTAAATGTCTGTACTCTACCTCTGAATATGTGCCCCTCGTTACTTACATCAGCAGTAGTGTATTCTGAAATCTTGTTAAACCTTCTTTGACTTCTGGTGCCTATCTTGAATAATGTTGAAGCTCAGCACAGGTGCTTTTAATTTTCATAAGTGGTTTTTCCTCTCTCCACAGGCATTTATTAGAACAGTTGCACACTAAGTTTCCTTCCTAGAAGAGGAAGTGCCTGAAGCAGAGAAGAGCCATGGTGCCTTTTTAATACCGTTTGCCAGTTGTTTCAGTATGCAACTATCCCATCTTTAAAAACGTGAGTATTTTACAAATTGCTTTCAGCAGATGAGGAAGAGCTGTAAATACCCTTTCTAGATTGAATGTGGCTTTCATTATTAACTGTGAGTTGTGTAAAAGAACTACCTATGGTTTGTGATTGTAACGGGGATTTTTAAAAAACAGATTATTTCAGTGAAATTTTGCAGTGGCCATTATAGCTGTGTTGTGTTCATTCTCCCCTTCAGAAATGCTGTAGCATTATGCTGGTATGCATAATACTGGGTGGGCAACTGTATGGAAACTGTTAATCACAGCCTGAACCTCTGATTAACCCTCTGAGGCAGGTGATGGCTCAGCTGCGGGAGCACAGGTGAAGGTAATTCAACTGTGCTCCCGGAAGGGGTGGAGCTTGACTCCACCTCTCCTAGATCCCATTTAAGGGCTGACTACCACTAAGGCAGCATCTCTTTTGAGATTGCTCCTGTGTGGAGTTCCCTGTGGCGAGCATCCATCCTTGCCGTGAAGCCTCAGAGTGGGTGAGTTGTTCCCTATAACCTCTGGATATTCATTTGTTACCACCTTGTATAATAACAACCATACAGCAACAATACGCAGGTATCGGTGAGTATGTAGGAACAACTGAACCAATCCAAGTTTTTGTTTGGTGTCAGAGCAACCTCTGTTAATTTCAGTTGCAGAAGACTAGTTCATTTTCTGCAGGTCCAGGGCATACCTGAGCCATATAAAGAACATCATGAATATGCAGTCTGGTGAACAGGCATGGAAAGGACGTGGTACATACTGGGATGTTCTTTGGATAATTTAGCTGTCAAACTCTGGTGAATCTTTAGAAAACCTCAGTTAATATATACACGGTAAAGAGTGTAACTTGGCCAAAATTGGTAAGCTTTTCATAGCAATGGGAAAAGATGTCCCTGAAACCAGGGCAATTTGTGCCAATTTTAAAATTTCTGCTGTAACTTATAAAGGCATTTGAGATTCTTAAGAGAGTTAAACAGCACTTTTCTTTAATTTTGTTCTTTCAGTTTTCTTATTTTTGCTTTAATAAAACTTTACAAACATGTTAAGCCCACCTCAGATACCCAGTCTGGGAAATGCATCAAAGCTGAAAGTTTTGCAAGGTTTGTCTGCCTATTCAAATAACTGGGATACCAGGAAGAAGTGGAAAGGGCCAGACCTGTTACTCAGATGCTGGCTTGATTTATGCTGGAAGACAGTATGTTTTTATTACTTATTTTTGTCCTTACTAAGTGAATTTTCAAAATATTGTGTGACTGCGTATTCGTGCTTGCAGGCTTCTTGGAATGATAGTATTAATGAACAAAACAGAAAAATAAACAGGGAATGGTGAAGCTTCACTTACTTAACGAGATGTGTTAAAATGCCATAGCACTTATGTTCACAGGATGTGATATTCCCAAAATGGTAAGACAAATTCATAGATAGTAGTCCAACAATCAAGATTTTATATATGTGTACACACCAATTCTTCAGTCTCTTGGAAATAAGTTGGTGTAATTACCCTTTAAACCTTTCCTTCATCAGTCCATTCAATTGGTCACCACTTAGGTGGGATTGTTTGGCTGCATGGACCTTTGAATGAATGATGCAGCACAGCTGTTTGCTAACAGATTTTACGATGTGGCTCTCACTGTAAATTCTACCTCTGATTGGCAGTGCTCTGTGTTGATAAGGAGTTGTTCACTTCTAGAAGAGTGGAGGAAGGACTGAATTATTTAAGGACATAAGTGGAGTTAGAATTTCTGCAGCTACTTTCATGTAGGTTTGTCTGTTACCTGCAACATAAGAAGATCTCTGCCAACTACTGAAGTTTCTGTACTCTCTTCAGCTCTGTTTCTTTGTAGCTGTCTATCCTCTTTCCTCTGTTTTGTAGGACAGCATTGCAGAAATGCCCCTGAAGCATCTTTTACCATTTAAAAATCAGGGCTGTCCTGACCGTTTTCGTAGGCGAATTTAACTTGTTCTGAAATGACAGTATCCAACTTGTGCGGCTTCCTTCTGTAGCCTTTTTGGTCAGACTGGGTATAAGTATTTGAGAGCTGCACTCTCTGAGCAGTTAATTTTTTTTCCTCTTTTGATTAAATGTCTGCTATTTCAAGCACAAGAGAAATCTCATTCTCACTGTTCTGCCATTATATTTCAAGATGCTGCAGAACGTTGGGCTTTTTGAATCTTTGAATGTGTTTGGGTATTTGAGTTGTTTCATACAGACTTCCAGTGCAGGGGAGCACTGGGAGAAGTGTCAAATCTGTGGGAGAAAAGTGAGTAATTAGAATTCACTCTTTGTTAGGAATAGCCAGGGGTGGTCTGAAAAGAAATGACCTTTTACTAAATATAAATTACAAACATGACTGTGTAAGTCTGACAGGTTATAAGAATATAACTCTTCCTAAGGGAACAGAACTGAGGAAACAAGTTTCTCCTGTGGAGTTTGCAGCTCTGTGGAAGAAAAGCCTTTCTCCCATAAAGCTTGAACTCTTCATGAGAGAAACTGTGATATCAGATCTTTTGTCCAAAGATTTTATCTGTGCTCTGTCTGAATGGGGTTCAGCCATCTTAGAGAGAGGATGGGGAATCTATTTTAGAAAACTGTAGGATGTGGATTTTGGGGGGAAAAAAAAAATCCCTGGTATCTTCCAATGGAACAAAACCAAATGTCAGTAACTCTTCCATTTTTTTCACACATCTTTTGATAACTGGCGTTTGCTTAAAACCAGAAGTATTCCTTCTAGCTAGTATCACTAGCTGATAATCTTGGCAAGTATTCAAAACTGAGCCTGAGAAGCATACAGAGAACGGAGGGCTGGTAGGTACTTCTGAAATTTGGTTTCATAGTGCAAAGAATCAGTTATGTTTTGAAAGTAACTGAGCCAATTCCTGTTGTAGAATTTCAGTAGAGATCAAGTGAATGAAAAGAACCATTAGGAAAAGCTTGATTTTTTTCAGAAGGCCACCTACATTAGTGCTTTCATCTACTTTCTGACATAGAAACTGCTTTTAAACTATAATTGTATTTCACTGACAAAAGCTTCTGGCTACATATGTAAAGACCTGTAAAATATTACCTTTCTTTAAGTTGGCTTGATTTGTGCCAGAAAATAGAAACCCAACATCTGGGTGTAAAAAGCTCCTCCTCCAGACTTCAGTTCCAGTCGCTCTGCTCGTTCACGGTGTTGAGCTTTCAGTATATTTTGCAGAGTGTGATTTACTGGCTTTGATATTTGCCCTTGAATGGCAGGAGAAAATCATGTTTCAGAAACATTTTACACAGCAGAGACATGCAGAGTTAAAGTGAATTAGTTACAGAAAAGATATTAGCTGGTGCTAGAGAAGTAAGTGGTGAATGCTTCTCCACCCTGCTTTTTTCTTACATTTCTCTTGGCTGCTGCTGTAAGGAATGCAGCAAGCAGTGACTCCTATGGATTTAAGCATTTGCATGTTACACGTTGCAGCTCTGCAGTGGCCTGAGGTCTTGGGACAATACAGGATATCTTACGTATCAGATTTTCTTTGTACTTGCCTGTCTTCCAAATGCAGCTCTGTGCCATTATACCAATTGTTAAACAGGACTGCGTGCACTCATTGGTACAAAACAATGCATGTAAAATAACAATTATTCAGGTGTTTCGGGGTTCCTGTTCATAAACCTGCACTGTGCTGCCATAGATTAAAGAAACAAAAGCAATACAACACAAAAAGCTAAAACTTGGCGGCCGTGTTCCTAGCAAGAGTGCCCTTAGGCCATCAGAGCAGCATGCTGTGCAAGGTGCGGCTGAGTCACTTCTCTGAATTTTTCACACAACATCCCGCTTTCTTTGTTACAAGTGTGCCATTTATACCCTTGTGTTAATAGAAATGAAGTATGTTTGGCAAAATTTTAAAATGGTTCTCTTCTACTAAACAAAGAATGGCTGCGTTCCCCCTTCCTGAGTTTCTGAGATGATACTGTTTTCCTCAGTTTAAGCTCTACCAGCTACAGTTTAAACACCAGCTGAGATGCAGAAACGTACAGCAGACTGTGTGATGTTAGGGTTAAATATCTCAAATGTGTTTTAAGCCACTGAGAAATTTTGTTCTTGCAAGCCATAGTTGTGGTGAGCTTGTTGAGAACTTTGTTGTACCATATTTCTGTGGCTTATTATGCCTGCAGCATGGTATGCTCCTCCCCTTCTTTCTGTCGCCATATAATGCATACCTTTGTAATGGTGTCCCTTGAGAGCAGTGGCTGTAGAAATCGCACTCTCAGTGTGACCAAAGGAAATTTTTGTCTTTATTTTATTCCTGTTGTTAATTCTGCACGCAACAACAACAAAAAAATAGACATCTTAAATGATTTTCTGTTTACAAGCAGTGTTCTATAAAATAAATTGGTAATTTATAGCAAGGTCTAGATGGCTTTACTGGAATCAGTACCACATCTCAAAGCGAGTGATTGATGGTAGTTCTGGCACAAAGCACTTGCTGGGTAAACACCAGATGAACAGTGGGCAAAAGGAAGTGCAGGTACCATGGTGCTGGTGGAGATTTGCTTTCACATGTGGTGCCGTTCATCAGGGCAGTTTAGCAGTTAAACCTTTAAAGTTGAATTCTAATCCTCACTGAAGAATTGCACGTTTCGCAGTGGGAGATATTCCATCTGCAGGTTTCCATCCCATTCTGACTGGGCCATTTTCTGTGGCGGGCAGGAAGTTCTGTCTGTGTAATGGTTGTGCTGCAGGAAAGGTGCTTTGCTGTGCTGGAGCCTCTAGGAGCCGTGATGATGAATATTTTCTGCCAGGCCCTCCAACACAAATGCGCACGCACATTGGTTCCTTATGCACTCCCTGCATATTTCCCTTCCCCCAGCTCTTTTACAAACTGTTTCTCCCTGAGGCTAATTTCTTGCTGTCTGGAGTAGCAAACATGCACAGGCACTTTCTTTTTTCTTTATCTTTAAAATTTCCAAGTATAGATATAAAAAGCAATAACTTAAAAGACCATTTTACTTATTTTTCGGCTCTGAGTAGAACGTGTATGTGTGTCTAAAAAAAAAAAAAAAAAGAACCCATAGTTTATGGCTAAGTGAGGCCAAGTTTCTCCTCTTTCTGTTTTTTTGAAGTGTCTTTACTCAGCAGTCACTTTTTTTTTCTTGTGGTAAAAAATGCAACATGAGCAGATGGCAGTATTAACACATGAAGTGCACTGCCTGCTTGGAGTCGATGTAACAGTGCTCTAGGTTTCTGTCACTGGCGTTCAGCTAGTTAAGTAGTGTTTACCAGTTAATGAATTTGTTCCACTTGAAATATTTGATGGTATGTGCTGAGGTTCAGCAGTAAAGTGATCCTTTAGGAGCGATTGAGGAAAGCATGAGGTTTCTACATGCTGACCTTGTGGGTTTTTGCATTTTTGCCATGGATATGAAGCTGAAAAAAGGCAGAAAGAACAATAGCAGATAAAAGAAAAGACTGCAGTGCTGTTATATTGGTGATGCTTGGAGCAGTGCAGTGATACCATGCTTCATAGCGGCTCCATATTTTAACCATATAGTTTATGACTTTATTTCTATCTAATGCTTTTGAGCCTTAGGCAAGAACTTGAAAAAAACAACATTTATATAGCAAATCAAGCAATATTTAATATTTCTATGCGGTCTGCTTGCATGCATGCTTTGGAAGTATGAATGCAAACTATTAAATAGGATGCTATATATGCCAACTGTATCCTGGGTTGCATTAAGAGAACCATGACCAGCAGGGACAGGGAGGTGATTCTGCCCCTCAACTCTGCTCTTGTGAGGCCCCACCTGGAGTACTGTGTCCAGTACTGGAGCCCCCAGCACAAGAAGAACTGCTGGAGCAGGTCCAGAGGAGGGCCACAAAGATGATCAGAGGAGCACCTCTCCTATGAGGACAGGCTGAGAGAGCTGGAGCTCTTCAGCCTGGAGAAGGCTCTGAAGAGACCTTACAGTGGCCTTCCAGTGCCTGAAGGGGCCTACAGGAAAGCTGGGAAGGGACTTTTTATAAGGGCAGGTAGTGACAGGAGGAGGGGAAATAGCTTTAAACTGGAAGAGGGGAGATTTAGACTGGATATTAGGAAGAAGAAATTCTTCACTGTGAGGGTGGTGGGATGCTGGAACAGGTTGCCTAGTGAGGCTGTGGATGCCCCCTCCCTGGAAGCATTGAAGGCCAGGCTGGATGGGGCTGTAAGCAACCTGGGCTAGAGGGAGGTGTCCCTGCCTATAGCAGGGGGTTGGAACTAGGTAACCTTAAGGGTCCCTTCCAACCCAAACCATTCCATGGTTCTATGACATATAAATTAGCTCACGTTTGGTAATGGTGTCTAGCAAAGGGTGATCAAATTCAGTGTACTTTCAGTTCATGCATAAGATTCCCCCTTACAGTACAGTATGCAATTTACCCAATAATGTTTGAAGGTGGTCTAATTTCAAGAATTGTATTCATGGTAAGAACCAGAACAAGTTGGTTGCTGGTAATTGAGAATCATTCTCATATAGTATTTTTTGCACAGTAAGTTTATCTCTGCATGGCTTGCTTAGTCTGTCAAAGCTACGTAAACCTGCAAACCTGCATTCTTTGCCTAGCAACCACTAAGCATAGTGCCTGGGAAGAGGTTCTGTATTTCATTATTTTAAGAACTGGTGCCAAAATAGTATGTTTTAAAGACTTAGTTGATATTTCTGGCATTAGTTTTTGAGTTTTCTGAAACTGCAGATTTTAGTTGTATTAAGACTTCCGTAAAAAACACTGTTCTCACTTCTCTAATAGAATTTTATTCAAACAGGACTAGAGGTCAAATTCCTGCTTGTAAAGGCTCCGCTGTGTTTAGTTAACCTCCAACTTGAAATGTAAGATCATAGCTACCAGATAAGACCAAACTTATGGCTCTGAATATGCACGAGTGCATCTTTAATACCTTAAAACTGACAGTGATTCTTTTGGGAAGGCTTTTCTTGCGGGAACTGACAGCGCTGATTTAAGCACTGCTAAGAGCAACCTGGGAGCACATTTCTGGCAGCCGGTGGGCAGCCTGCTTGACTCTGAGGCCTGAGGTTACCAGGTTTCAGCTACCTGAGAGATGCTGTTGGTAATCCTGTGCCTGGCCAAGGCTTGGACTCCTTCTGTGTGGAGTTTATTCATAGAAATAAGCTTTGTTAACTCATGCATTTTATTGGGCTTCATGGATGTGTGACATCATTGGCAGCCAATCAGGAAGTGCTTCAGGGCAGAGTTTAAAAGCTATTTCATAATGTATTTATATTCAGTGCAGATATTCTGTAGCCTCAGTAGCATTCGTTTTGTCACAGAGTCCATGTGCCAATATGGCTTTGAAAAAAAAAGTATGAAAATGACATGCTTGCCCTTAGGTGTTGGCTTTTTTTCATGCAGCTGAGTGGTGAAATGCTGTAGCTGGTACATCATAAAGCAGTTATTATGGAAATTATTTTCTTCTTCCAGCAGCAGTAATGCTGCACACTCATCTTGGTGATTGTTGCGTGCTCCTCGCTAAGCTGCTCCTGCTTAAATAGCCGGACCTGCAAATATTTCCCAAGCTTCTCCGATTTGCCAAGAATAAAAATGCAAGACAGTCTGCAGGAAAGCGTGTGTGTGTGCGTGCGTGTGTGTGTGTGCGTGTGTGTGTGTGTGCGCGTGTGCGTTCCAGGCAGCCAGCTGTGCAGCTGGGCTCAGCTCTGCCTCCTCCCAACTCTGATCTGGTCTGAGTGGTCCCCCCACACCCAGCCCTGCTGGGTGCTTTGCCTTTGTGTGGTCGCACATGGGTTTGTATGCTGTTAGCTGGCATTACTTGACTGTATTGATGATAGTGGTTCTTCCAGAAAAGTCTGGTAAGTCTGTTCCACCCCCACAGCATTCCTGCTCAACTCCTTCGTTGCCAGAGCGCCCCTTGTACTGGGACCGTATGGGTCTGTAAAGCCAAAATATTACAAAAATTTCTGGAGCATAGGAATGATTTTTGGTATTAGTTGTTCCTAAGACAAAACCTATTTCTTCAGTATAAAATAGAAATGGGACCCTGTCTCAGCGGTGGGACTGTGCATTTTTTTTCATTCTTTTATTTTTAGCTTTGGCTGCTTCTCCTCCCGTTGAAGAGCTGTGGCTGTGCTCATGTCAGGCTGCTAAAATCTCTACTCGCATATGTTCCACGACAGGCCTGCAAAACGTACTTGTGCAGTGCTGACTCCTTCATCCATGCACACTTGTGCAGACCCTGGTCCTTCATCCGGGAATCCCAAAGTGTTCATCTACTTCTAAGCAAAACACGACGTAGAAGCTTTTCAGATGCTAGCTGTAACTCCATCGTGCTGTTCAGTGTTCACAAATGATTTAGAAAATGAGGCATACAGTGAGATGAGAAAGCTTGTTGACAAAGTTATTTTGAGATCACAGAAGTGAATGCCAGCTGCAGAGAGCTATAGACTCTCTCGGGCTAGATCTAATGCTACCAGTTTTGCCATACTTCTAGTATCTGTTGAATTGCACAAGGTGCTGTGTTTGCTATTCCTACTGCCTTACTCGAGCCTCTCTATTTTAGTATTTTGCCTTTATGAATATATTTTTTCTAGCACTATTTCTCATTTAGAAATGTTAGGTTTGTTCTAAATGTGAAGTCATCAGGAATGGCACGATGGTGATGTACCTGCAGGTAATTATTCTTTTACTTGGCATTTCTTAAACTGCATCTCGAATATCTCACTTTGAGGGACTTGGTACAAGAAAGATATTTATAAACTTGATTCAGCTCAGGGGAAGGCC
Organism: Alectoris magna; assembly: GCA_030625065.1. NCBI lineage: Eukaryota > Metazoa > Chordata > Aves > Galliformes > Phasianidae > Alectoris > Alectoris magna. Next base: position 486,834 of record CM060576.1, read on the forward strand.
ATCAAGGTGCTTGGTCTGGAGCTCGCAATCAGTGTAGAGAGTCTGGGACAGCTGAGTTTGTTCAGTCTGAAGAAAAAACTGACAGGCCCAAGAGCTGCCTTTCAGAGCATAAGAAGTTACCAAGAAGATGAAATTATTTTGTGATGCATATAGCAGGTGAAGAGGAGATAGTGGTTATAAATGGCAATGGGGTGTTCTGATAACCTGCTCAGTACTGCTGGAGCTACTGCAAGCAAATTAGGGAGTTTACATACAGTGTTTCATGCTGTTCATTTGCCCCTATTTAACAGATAATAGAGCCTAAGTACAGTAACTGTGAAGACTCATATTTAGAGCCAAGTGGACTACATCTAAATGTTTTTCCATGAGCTTCAGCTCAGTCATAACTTGCATTCATACTGTCTGATTGCTTGTTTGTAGTCTCAAACAAGGAGACAAGAGGTTGTTTTGCATTCTGATACTATTAAAACAGAGAACCAGCATGGGAAGTGGACTCTCCTTAACTTGGCTACTATGGTAGATTCAAAATGAATCGTTCACAAAGGAAAGGAGGGTGAAATCCATGTGTTTTGTTGTGTCTCCTTGGCCAGTCTACTTTTTTTAATTAGCCTTGTCCGATTCCCATTACAATTACTGACTCTTTTCTGAATGTAATGTTGCCTCATGCTTCAGATGGATGGTGTTGTTTTTGTTTACTTTTGTCTATGGCATTATTCCAGGAAGTGAAAACAGTTTGAGTTTCTCCTTGGGGACCTCAGCTGCTGTTCCATATGCAAGTGACTCCAAATGCTTAAATGTCTTAGATGAAAAAATGTGTTGATATGAATTGATTTGCAAAGGGACCTATAATTTGAGGCTATTACTATTCTGGTATTGTATGTGCTTGACTCAGACACTGCATTAACATAGAAAAATTGCTCATGTAAGTCTAGGACTGACAGCTTCGAAGTCTGCTGTTTATGCCGTACCCACTGTTGGAGAAAGACTGAAAGCCAGGATGAGAGATCTATCTGAGAATCCCTAGCGATCTTTTTTAACATCCTTGAGGGGAAAAAACTATCTAACAGTTGTGAATATAACTTTCAGTCCCTAGGAACTGGACTGGGGCTGTCAGAAAGTAACATGTTAGTGAATAATGAATAAATTAATTTTGAGCATTGGGAATGAATAATAGACGCAGCACTGTTTGACTGCACATTTTGCTTGGAGTGCCACTGGCTACTGTGTGTGCAGCTCTGCATTTTTTTCCTTTCTTAGTTCATAATTTAACATGTGCAAGGCAGAAAACCTACTTAAACAAGATGCACCCAACCCTAAAACCACGTGGGGTTTCCTCAGCAGTTAGAGAACAGAATAAATAGCGTGGAAATGCGATAAGACCACGGAGTTCAAGAAATTTATTGCCTTTGTGTCTCTGTTACAATTACTGAATACTGGGAGGTAAAAAGAACTTTTGGAGGTCATCAGGCCCAACTCTGTTTTGACAGCAGAGCCAGCTTTGCCGTTAGATTAGGCTGTCAGGATCTTGTCCATCTCTGGGGATGGAGATTTTACAACCCCTCTGGGCAGCCTTTGACTACCTGGTCACACAGAGGTTTTTTGTGTATTTCTGATTGGTCTTTCTCTTTCTGCAACTTAGGAGTTGCCTTTAGTTTTTTGGCTGTGCACTTCTGAGTCACGTCCAGCACTGTTTTCTCTACAGCTCTGTCTTCGCCCACCGGATAGCTGAAGCCATCAGCTAAATTGCATTTCCCTTCTTCAGGCTGAGGAAACTGACTGTCTTAACCTCTCGTCATAATCACTGTGTTCCAGCCTCTGAGCATCCTGATTGTCCTCCATTGGACTGGTTTTAAGAAGTCAGTGTAGTAAATCCTTTATGAACTTCGTAGTCCAGAAGCAGACGCACTTCTCTGGGTTCAGTCTCGTAGGTGTGGCTGGATGCAGGGAGCGATCACATCCCTGAGCCTGTTGATTGTACTTCTGCTGATACCAGCGTACTGTTAGTTTTCATCACTGCCAAAACACCCTGCTCATTCCACTTCAGCTTGCTGTCTGTGAGGGCCTTCATATTTTTTTCCGCAAAGCTGCTTTTTAGCCAGCTGTTAACTAGGCTGGCTAACAATTATTTGCCCTGGTTAGAGCCATACTATCTCTTTCCAATCACTTCCTTTTATTGGAAGTGCTGGAAATGGATTCCAAAAGTATTTACTCTGTTTTCTTGGGAACTGAGGTTAGGTTCAGCATCCTTTAGTTTCTATTATCTTCCTCCTTGACATTCTTGAAGATAAGGGTGACATTTGGCTTATTTCCAGTTATCAAGAACTTTCCCTGATTGCCCTGACCTTTAAGGTGACATGCACCAGCCTCACAATTATGTGTACACGCAACTTAAGCATCCTCAAATGCATCCCGTGCACCTGTCTGCTCTGTTTGTTTTTGTCTTGTTTTTACCAATCTGTTGTAACAGTCCTCACTTGGATCTGCCCTGTTTTCCCCATTTCCTTAGACTGTACCACTAGAGAAGGGACCTGGAATTCTAGCAGACCTTTCAGAAAATATTTCAGCAAAAACTGTACTGAGTTGTCTTATTAGTAAAATGAGTAGGCTTGTTTAAGGAAGGATACTGTAAAGATCAGATGTCTGGTTTCTGCTTTTCGTGGTCCTGCAGATCAAAATGCTAGGAATTATTGTTTTTCTTAGTCTTTCTTTCACTCCTATTCCACTTTGGCTTTCCTGAGGGTTAGTACATGAGGGGCTGCCCCAAATATATTACTTGTTTTAGTTGAGGAATAAATTGAAAGACTGAGAGTGCTGAAGCCAGAGCAAGCTGCCTCACAGGAAGATTCACAGATGCAGACTGTCAGACCAAGCACAAATGGCAACAACAAAACAAATCCAGACTTTATTTTTTAAAGGACGTGTTCCTTCTGGCAGCAGTATTTTGGGAAAATTATATTAATGAGAGTAGATTAATCACTGAAGGGAAGGAGGGCTGGTGGGATAACATGCCTAAGCACAAAATCTCAGACTGTGTGCGTACAATACTTTTTGCTGTAAGGTTCTTCAGAACTATTGCATCTCTATTCCATCCCACGCTCTCCTGGCAAAAGCCTCTGCATCCTTGTGCTCCTTCCTCAACAGCTAATGAACTGCTTTCAAGCCTTCACGGTAATCCCACAGACTTGAAGGAAAAAGGAGAAAATACGATTATCTTCAAACAGAATTCTGTAGAGTTTCCTGAGGTTGGCACTGGAAGCTTTGTGGGTGAGGCCATTTGTGCAGCTCTACTGACTTCAGCTCATGATGGGCACAGACACCAGAGTCAGAAAAAGCTTTTGTATTTTCTCAGGAAGAAAATTCTGCAGCTGATGTTCCTCATCAAGATGTCCTCCAATTCCAGAACACAAGCTTCAGAGCCTAACTTATGCTCATCTCCCACAAGAATCGTTTTTAACTTTGCTTTCTCGCTACCTTTATTTTTTGGGAACTTCAAAACATTTGAGTATTGCACTGAGAAGGCAGACTGTAACTGCAGCTTCTCTGCTCATTTCTTTGGTTCTCCTTTCTATTTTGCAGAGGTAAACCTCATTACTAGCAGTACTTACCTCGCTGATTCCAGCTCTATCTTCTCTTACCCAGTGGTTGTGAATGACTGTTGATTTTCAGTCTTAGATGAAAAAGAAGTTACTTTCTCCATCAGACTCTTCTAGTACTCTGCGCATTAAAAGGAGCAACTCTCCTTTTGTTTGGGTCTACACACAAAAATTTCAAACCCGCATGCGTCTGTTGATAACTCACTGCCAGTGTTTCTCTCCCAAAGCAAAGTTTGTATATCCTAATAGTTAGCAAGCATCCTTCTCTGCGAATGTGGAGTTGTTCTCCCAGATGTGCAAATCAAGGGTTAATCAGGATGGCCGGGGATTCCACCGACAGTTTGGACAATGCTGACAGAGCAGTGCAGCTTAGGTAGCACTGCTTAGGTCATGGTATAAATGAGTATTTACTTCTTAAATTGTGCCTGGATGGGTGGTATCCCAGAGGATTAGCAGTGGATACTATCAAGAAATGCGTGTCAACAGGTGTGCGGCCTGAAACACATGAATGAGAATTAAACACACATAGATGTGAGGATTACATCTAAGCAGCAAACAATTATCTGGAAGCACACATTTTTAAACTGAAAACCTTTAGTTTTACGGAGAGGTTCATAATTTGCCCTTGAGAGTGAGATTTTAGCTAGGTTTTTAGGGTTGAACTGTACTACTGAAATATTTGATCTCAGTACAGGATTAATCAATTGTTTGATTTCTTTAGAGCCCCAGAAGCAAAACCAAATCCCTTTCTGCATTTCTTCCTTAGTCTTTCCTAGCATTGCTAACTGATTTACATTTTTCAGTGCTTTAAAATTAATTTCCCCTGTGTTCTACCCTATTTTTAACTGTTCAATATTAATCCTGCTAAGGTAATTGCTAAGCTAAATCTGGAGAATCAGACGTAAAAGCAAATGTTTTTTGAATAGTTAATGGAGCCAGTTACCTTGTATTGGAAAATAACTTCTAATACGAGCTGTTGGGTTTTTTCCCTGTATCTCTTGATCATATGATCAAGAACACGTGCAGATATTGGTGACTGAGAAGCTTTACGTGTGTGTGTGTGTGTATACATATATGTGTATATATATAAAGAGTAGATTGTTTTGCTAGATTAAAACTGCGCTATTGAAATTCTGACATGGTCACTCAATGTCACCTGTATTTTGGAGTATCATTTTTACCAGCGTTACCCTCTAGTTCATATTAAATGCAACTGAGCTGAAGTTGCTGGCTAGAAGTCCCTCAGCTTTTCACAGCGCTGTGGGTGGATTCCCAAGATACGTATTGCGAAAGGAGTTTAAACACAAACATTTGTAATTTTACCATTTCAGCTCCTGATGCTCTTGCCCGTTTGAGAGTAAAGTGTTTAGAAAGAAAGATGCTGGGGAATAAAAGAAGTATCGGGCATAAAGGCACAAATACAATAAAGCCAGATTTCTGAGGAATTTAACTTCCCCTCATGTTAGGACTTGAAGGTACCACTACTGTGTCTGATAGACTATTTAACTGTCGTAGATGTAACAGTCTGTGGTCTGTGGCATTCTAGGATGCAGGACAAAGCAATCAAAAGCATATTCTTGAAACCAAGGAAGCAGAAAACCCGCTCATTTTAAAAACAAAACCACAGCTTCCCAGTGGGGGAATGCATAGTTTCCTTCATGAAATAAAGCAGAGTAGAGAGTGTTTGTTTGCTTGAAGAGCTGCAGCTTGAAACAATTAGTTTTAGCTTTGTTTTTTCTTAGCTTTTTTTGTTTTGTTTTTGTTTGACATTCATGCAAGCTACCAAAGGTTTAATCTAGCCACTTCATCTGCATCTCGTGCCTTGTTTGGTACGCTGCATGCAGCTCCAATGCAGGACAGGCTGTGAGCTGGGGCTGTGCAGCCTGGACCTGAGGGTGGCCTGTCAGCGTCTAAAGGAGAGCTACATGAAAGAAGGGGACAGGCTCTTGAGCAGGGCCTGTGGTGACAGAACAAGGGGAAATGGCTTCAAACTACAAGAGGGTAGATTTAAGTTGGATATAAGGAAAAAGTCTTTTACTTTGAGGGTGTTTAGGCACTGGAAGAGGTTGCGGAGAGTTGTGGTTGATGCCCCATCCCTGGAGACGTCCCCATGCGCTGCAGGGAAGTTGGACTCAATGGCCCTCTGAAGTCCCTTCCAACTCCGAGGATTCTATGTGTTCTATTTTGAAACAGATGCTAAGAAATGATTCTGATTGTATAAGTGGGCACCGTGGTGATGGGTTGACAGTTGGACTTGATGATCTCCGAGGTCGCTTCCAACCATAACAATTCTGTGATTCCGTGTGTTGATTTGGAAGAGTTGCTTAATCTTAAGCTGCAGCAAATAATATTTTAATTTGTCCTGTTTTTGTTTCAGACCTCCTCCATGATCTGCCAAAACTCTACCAAACCGAAGACTTTTTCCCTATGAACAATGTAGGTACCAAGTATCAAAATCATTAACTTGTGTCTCTTTTATAAAAGGCCGGGTTTGTTATTATGGTTCGTACTTTATATATATTCATAATTAGAAGCAACTGTTATATTTCAGATCTTTGGTTAGCATCTCTAAGGAGAAGCTGAAACTCTCCAATCATATTATGGCCATACAGAGGCTGGGACGTTTATTCTATGATTTGATCACAGTAGTTTACGCCTTAAGTTTACAGAATCAGCAAAGCGAGTATATAAAACTTCACATTTTTATACTTCAGAAGGTGAAAGAATATGCTACTATTGCGTGCCAAAACTGCCAGCCTCACGAACGATCAGGTTACACCATAGAGCAAGAAACCAGGGTCAGAATTTAAAAATTCAATAAACCACATATGGCCAAACCTTCGAGCACTCCAAAGCAGGAATGGGGTTTTAAAAGCTGTTGTGTAACGTATGTTGAATGATATGAATAAACTTTCTGCAGAGTTGTTATGGACCTCTGGATGTGCCATTTTGTAATGATGATTCTATTGAACCAGAGCGTGAAGTACGATATTCATCTCCCCACCTGGAGCTTTTTGGCTTTTTTTTTTTTTTTGTCTAGGTGAACAAAGGAAATTATCTGAGTAAGGAAAATTAGAAAGAGAAGGTTATATACTTAGGTTAGAAGATACTTGTCTTCTTTATGTACAGTAGATCTCACTATGGCAACAATAAGGAGGGGTTGGTCGAGATGGTAGATTGCTTCTGAAAGATAAACATTTCAGACAGTTGGCTTTGCAAACAGTACAGTTTGAAGAAATAGAAATAAATGCTCTCGCTTTAAAAATGCCTGTGAAAAAAACCTAATCTGGAGGATCACACGCAAACACTAGAAAGGGGAGCAGGGAGAAAGAAGGGAAAAAAAAGCTTATGGTTAAAGTGAAGCTCTACGGCTTTGAGCAACCATGGAGACCGATGCTTTTCCAGTGCTGAAATAAATGAACTCAACGTTTTCGTATTTATTAGTGGAATTGGTGATGAAAGATAAAGTGAATTAAAATACAAAGCAATAGACAGACCTAGTCGGTGTCTGTGCCCTGCAGTGCAGTCTATCTTAATGGATTACTACAAATGAACTTGTATTACAGAGAGGAAAACTGATTACAAAAGGCACAAAATACTCACTATACCAATCTTTTTAGCAAAACATCAGCTTCTTTATTAACAGAAATGAAGAGACGGTACAGACACCATGCTCCTGGAATCTTATGGCTCTGATAAAAATGGAGGTAAGTTGTGTAGGAACACATCTGGGAGAACTGTACTTGCTGAGGCAGTACATCTCATCTGCAAGTCAGTGCAAGAAAGGATGGTTCAGCGTTAGAGGAATAACAAACCCATGGGCATCCACAGAAATATAGTTAGAAGTGTCATGTAAAAATGCAAATACCTCTGTCACTCTCAGGCCATCCTTGCCAGTCTCAGGTATTTGTCAAGACAAATTACCGGGTCGCACTCCCTTCAAGTTTTTGTTGCACAATGCTGTCTTGTATCTAGAAGTAATGTGTATGCTAATCATCCACTTCCTTCTCAGGAGCTAAGCCTTTAGATTTCAGATAACGTTTCAGATGAAAAAACACTTCACTTTGCTTCAATTCAGATAAACTGGCTAAAGGAAATTCTTTAGCTAAGGGGTCTTTCTGTTCTATTGTGCTGGCCAAAGCTGGGACACAAACTGTTTTCTCAGAATTAAGAGTTCAGGCTGAGCTGGCTACTCTGCAAGCACAGCTAGCATGCTTCTAGAGCTCTCACACAGAACTCTACTAACGTATGTACAAATCGGGTATCTCCCATCCCGTACAATTATAATGCTGCAATAAACTACTATATAATAAACACAATCTAGATTTAAGGCTCCTCCAGTTTTTTTGGGCCATTTACTGTTTCTGCTTCACGACTACTACAAAAAACGTGGTTTGCCTCAAGTGTAGAAAGGAACTCTTGCCCAGGCTAAGGTGCAGATTTTAAGAGTAGCTTGTTCACAATACTGGAGTTTATGCTAAAACTTAAACATGTCTTCCCTGATAGTTCTGTTAAGTAATAACTTTATGCAAAACCTTTACTTTAGTCACTACATAAAACTGTATTTATTTCCTATCATGGCCTTTTCTGGCAAGTAAAATGTTAAAAAACTAAGTAAAAAACTAAGTAAGTTTTTACTTCAGTCTTACTATTTACTGGTGTCAGTCAACAACTCTCTTTGGAAATGTGACCTCAACTATAGGCTACTAACGTGAAACTAACCTGAACAGATACTGAGAAATATGATGCCTGCTTCTAAGATTTTTTTACTTTGCTGCCTGACAGATGTTGGTTGCTGTACCAGATACTGTAAGAGTTTAATGCAGGTAATTCACAGACTGCTTCTCCACAATGCATGATGATCACTCCGTTTTTTAAATGTGTTCTAGAATGCTAATAGCAAAGACAAATGCAGACAAAGTTACTTTTGTAGGGTTTTTGAATCCTACAAGGTTTTGTGTTTCTAAAATTATTTCATCTCTATTTAATCTGCTACGAAGTCTGAAATTTAGTTATGTTTTTGGACTGTAGCGTTCTGGGAAACAGAACAGCCAACAGAAAGGGGAAAGGAACATTAACAACTTCTATTAGCCTCTTCCAGGACTTCCCATAGTTGAAGTTGCTGGAAAAAGACACCGCTCAGACAGCATCTATAGAGTAGTTAATAGACTCAATTGACTTAGTGAAAAGTTATTTTCAAGTAAACGCTTCAGAAAGCCTGGTAACAAAATAAGACCTGAGGCTTGAGTTTTCTTTTAAGGCAGAGAAGCACAAGGAGCTGTTCCTCTGATGTAAACATCAAAAGCATATTTGATGTCCGGTCCCTAAAACTTACTTATCTTCTAATGCTTGAGTGTAGAACTGAGACCCAGCCCAACAGCCACACCTCATACATGGGCAAAAGTGAAGCATGTACACCTTCTGTGACGGGGGGAAGTAAGATCAAAAGACAGATGTAAACAACCTTAGCTGTGTTTAGATACAAAAACCAGGAATGCTCACTCCGAAGAGTGTCAGCAGCACAAATCACTTGCAGAACAGGAGAACACACACATATCTTGGTATTTGGCTTGTTCCTTATGCCAGTACAAAGTACGGTTTACACTTACCTGAGATGGCTATAGATAAGACTACTCAAGGTCTCTGTGAAAGTTCTGCTGTGTAACATGTTGAAGAACAGAACCATTTCCTCCTTAATAACGTTAATGAAGATTTCACATGCAAATTTAGTCCTTGCAAAGCATCAAAAAGTAAATATTTCAGTATGTTATTAGATGTATACCTAAATCAAGCTCATCACAATTAACTAGATTGGTTTCAGTAAATGCCTGTCTCAGTGATGTTTTGGTTAGACAGTTGTCCTGTACCGCACACTTGCAATGCAGGACTGATCAGACCAAACCAATCATTCATTTCAACACATTTTTGTGAGGTTTTCAGTATTTACTTTTTCAAAGCCCTGCCGTCCCCCAGAAGGCACGCATACTTCTTCATGTTTAAGTGATACTCCCCTGCCTTCCCTACCATTTACCCTCAACAGGTAGCGTTTTAAGAAACTTTTCACTACGTGCAAGTGATCTTCACTGGCGTAAGCATAAAGGAATGAAAAACACAAGTAAGTGACGGACTGTTTCTATGGACGAAGAACTGCAATCACTACAACTTTATTTATAAACTACCATTCTAGAATGCTAAATAGTCAAGACAAATTCAGACAAAGTTAGTTTAGTACGATTTCTCCACGTCCTTGAAGAGATTAGTCTGTTCAGTAAGAAAATACTGTACATCCGTGCCCCAGCAGCGCTGTGCAGCGTTTTTTAGGAAACAAACAAAAAATACCAAACAAAAAAACCCCACAAAATTTAGCAAGGTGGGACTGCCCAAGCAGGAACGTGGCACTTGCATGTAATAAAGCAGATATTTACAGTAAGCACAATACAGCAATTTATTTAGATGTTTAAATGAAGAATACAAAGGGAAATAAAGATCACAAAATTATACATACTACAACAGTGTGTCATATATTAGATGGTATAAATGAATGCAACACCTTCTTGGTGTTAACTAAAGATAAAACTAAATATCCAAAACACAGCACTTTTGTTTGTTTTAAGTGTGCTGCTTCAACACAATACACTTTTATACAGATCTAAAAGGTGTCAAAATTAGTAGCTGCAAACTTGTTTCTTGCATGTGATTTTTCATCTTTAGCTTAAAAGATTTCAGAAAATGGCTCTGAAATACGTTTGTCATCTGTTGTAACGTCAAGGATATTCAGAACAAGAAAATTCTATAATACAATAAGAGTCCAGATATAATTTTTTTTAATGGTGCTGGCCTCTGTTTTTGAGATTGTACAAGGTTATGTGCAAAAACTAAGTTTGTCAAAATTCATACTATAGCAGTTTCAAGCTTTTGCTAGGTAAACTAAATACAGCATTTATTACACAGCAGGGCAACACTAAAAAAGAGAAACAAATCTATGATGGGTACACAAGAACAAGTTCATAAGCTTCACTTGAATAGGTCTAAAAGACTGTACAAATATACATTTCAACTATTCAGAATGATACATGAAAAAAATCAATTTCCCCATAGTCTACTATACACACTGAACTGGTAGCTTGTACGTTGGCCCTACACACTACCATGTGAAAAAGGGTAATGTTTAAAAAGACATACAACTGAACATGTACAAGAGTGAAATAAATGTTGAAAATGCAGATAAAATAAACCTCTGCTTTTCTCTGTGTGCATTCTTGAGCCACCAGCTTATCTGTTTTCACATTAAATTACTGTGCTCATCCCAGCAAGTACTCTCAAGCAAGATTAGCCAACAGCATCCTTAAACAACCACTGGGTTTCAGTGGCCACGAACACCACTCACCGTGACCTAGCACTTGGAAGGCAGTACCAGTTAGAATTTAAGCTTAGCAGTCACACTGAAATGGAAGTGTTTAGACAGTTGTAGATTGGATCATATTACTGACACTTCTGAATTGAGGAGCTTATGCTTGCTGACTGCTCAGCTCCACACCGGATAAGCTGCTGTGCATTGGTTCTGCTACCCCATCAGTCACACTGTCAAAATGATCTCCATCCTCACTGTCAATTGTGCTATTCTGCCATTCCATCTGCTGATTTGACAAGCTCTCCTCAATCTCTGATGCATTTTTCCATTGCGACTGGTCCTTAGCCCAGAACTCTTCTACTTTTCCATAGGAACGATTCTTCCACTTTGACTGCTCTTCATCACTCTCAGATCCACCTCCTTTTGTCTCAGCAGTCGGTTTACTGCTACCGGCATCTTCGCTTTGTGAGGATTCATCTGTCCACACTTCTGGTTTTACTTCTGATGTATTATCTTCAAAATCAGACACTTGCTGAGAACCAGGCCCGCTTTCAGACTGTGAAGCTCCATCTTTCCATTCAACAGCATCATCTTGATCATCCTGATAACCTTCGCTGTCTGAAACATCGCCAACCAGTTTTGTCTGCTCTTCGGCAGAAATAATCTCCTCATATTTAGAGCCTTCTTCTTGTTTTTGATCAGACTTTTCTGGAGATGGTAAAGTATTTTCTGCAATGATTTCCTTGGATATGCCATCCTCTGGGTTCTCTGCTATGCTATCCGGAGAAGCTTTCTCACCAATGTCAGAAATATGTGGACCAAATGGGCTACTGCTTTCATTGTATTCCTCTTCTATATTCTCATAGCTGTCTGATGAACTTTCATTGTCTTTTTCTATGTTTATTTTTTTATCAACAGTCTTACTAACATTAACTCTGGAATTCTTTTCGTCGTGGTTTTCAAACAGCCATTCGGCATCAAAATCCATTTCATGTTTAACTTTGTTTAATTCTTTCATATTGAAACCAAGCAGCACACCAGGTTTGTATTTTTCACAATCTCTAACACACTTTTTCCTTTTGTTGCTGAAGTGAGATGCAATATCAGATTTCCATAGCCACAAACTGGCAGCTAGCTTCTCTATCTCCCTCCTAGTTGGATATGGTTGCTTATTAAAATATTTCGTGAGAAATGTTTTTCTGGCTTCATAGGAATCATCTTCGTGACCCTTGGGGTCCAATGCTAGAACTACCGGTTCTTCAGGCTTCTCCTCAAAGGCAGAGGGGGAGTCATCATCATCCATTTTCCTTCTCTTCATTAGAGAGAATTCCATGTGTTCGTAAGTACGTTTTACAGGTGCCACACCTGCAGACTGACTTAGCCGAGACGACGAAGTACCTTTGTCCTGGCCATTCTGAGTCTTCCCAACACCTCTGCAGTGAACAAGGTGCAACGTTATAGTTGAAGCAGTCATGTTACTGGTGTACACACCAAGGCAATGAATGCATTTGTAGGTTAGCTTTTTCTCAACCGGATGAACCGTCTGAATAACTTGATGCCTCTCCCGTAGATGATGTGCAAGCGCATCAGAGATGGGTCCTTTCAGGATTGAAAAGCACAGAGGACAGAGAGTTTTCCCCACATCTTTCTTGTAGGGAACTGCTGCTTGTGGAGAACTTTTCACAGGTACATCAGACTTCTCCTGGATTTTCGGCTGTGGTTTTGGAGGAACCGGAGGTGTGTTCTGAGCATGGTAAGCTACAGATTCAGCAGGAGCATCTCTCAGGTTGTAGGTCGTTACAAGAAGATGTATATTTGTGAGACTACCCTGCTGCAGCGTCAAATCAAACGTTAAAGTGGAATCAGTTTTAGGTCCCATTTCTTCATCAACATGAACCATGCGCATATGAGCAGCCATCTTTTCAACATCATTGAAGGTTGAGCGGCAATACGGACAAGACAAACCATGTATTAACATATGATTAAGCAATGTATCAGTGGGTAAATAGCGATTACAGTATAGACATTTGCTAGTGAAATTGTGTATTTTCATTATATAGTTAGCTACTGCAGGCACCTTTTCAGCCTTGTGCTCCTTTTCAAAGTGAACACTATACACATTTTCAGGAAACAGCTCGTTACAGATTGTACAGATTTTCCACTTTTGTGTGGATGATGTATTGACAGAAGAAGGACCTGTAGCAGCTACAGGAGATTTTGAGCCAGACTGACCTAACACTCTTGAAGCTGCCTGTGACTGAGATAATGACGTTTGTTTCAACTGAGCTGATGACAAATTAGTTGAATTGGCAGACTGAAGAGAGTATCTTGCTGAGGCCTGAGATCTCTGTTCCCCAAGAGTATAAGGCCTTCCATTTCCACTTGAGAACTGTTTCATTGTTTGAGATTGCTGTGGAATAGAAACTGGTGCATTACCACTTAAGCTCAGCCTTCCCCCTGGCTGACCAACATAACTTGGTGGCACTGATTTGACTCCGTAATTGTTTTGCTGTAAGTGGACATTTGACATCATATTCACTCCTGCAGAATTTAACGTAGGCTTTGGTATAGTGAGTCTGTTCATCATCTGTTGTGATGAAAGAGATCGAACGCTCCCAGGGGAAAGGGGACCCATCCTCTGAGGGAGTCCCATAGGCTTTTTGTCCTGTGGTTTTGGAGCTATTAGCATCAAAGGTTTAGATCTTGGAACCACTACATTGGTGTGACCTATCATCGCTGTTACCTGATAACCTATACGTTCATGGTCTTCAATAACGTGCTGTACTAAAGCTTCATACGATTTCGGCATAAAAAGGCATCGTTTGCAGTGAATACTACCCTCCTCCCGGGTACTGGAACTTAATGGAACGGCACCATTGAGTGACTTTTCACCTCCCTTTGCTACGTAAGGAGCAGCTACGTGCTGAAAATGTTCCCTGTAAATGTGCTTTCTAACAATTTCGTACAGCGGATCTCGGTAAGTGCACTTCTTACAGTAATAAACAGCTTGTTCTACACTGTCAGCCTGCTTAGGTTTAAGGCTATCATGCTTGTTTTTATCTTTAAAAGTGCTGATGCCTCCACTTGGTGTACTGGCATTTGGAGCATGAAATATTTTAATGTGCGTTTCCAAAGTCTTTTTGTCCGCATTGAAAGTACAGTATGGACAATTAAGGAGAATCCGATTTTCAAAGTCTTCGCTATGGACATTCCGGAAGTGGCTTTTGTATGCTGAAAAGAACTTCGAGGAAAATGGACATGCACTGCAGCAAAAGGGCTTTGTCCGATAGTCCTTAAAACAAAGAACAAAGCAGAAACTGAACATGGAAAAGCAGTTTTTGGAAAAAGACCATCTCTGAACTTCTCTCAACAACTAAAGTCTCGAGACCCACTGCCACAATCTCAAATCTTTACATCAATTTATTCAGCCTACAGATGAAGCCCTATGTTTACCACCTGAACACACACAAGGCGATGACAGCCGATTTAAAAGGTCCCTCAAGAGCCTGGCCGTGCCCTCAGCATTCAAGGATAAAACATTTCTTCCACCAGTCAACAGAAGCTGCATTCCCTGCAGCTGAGCATGCAAATATTCACCATTATCTCATTATTTAGGAAAACAAAAGCATGACTGCTGGTGTAGAATGAGACTGCATCCAGAAGACAGGAGTTATTTTCCTTTGCTTCTCCCAAACATTTATACAGATGCTAACACTTCATATCCATTCTGTTTAAAAGTCTTAATCAGTTACAAACTCTAAGATAAAGAATGCTCTTCTAAAGTTACATATTAAGCCATACAATCCCTTAAAGCAACCACACGTTTTCCTTCTGATCAAAGCACAATCCTGATTTTTAAAACAATAATGGATCAGGGGAAAAGAAAAAAAAGGGGGTACTTGAAAGCTCCACACTTGCCTACTTTCCCTGCTGATGGCAGTTCTTATCCACTGTTTTAAATGAACTAAAATTATGTTGGCCTCAGAGACAGCCACAAGCAACCTGTCATTTCAGATGAGATAAGACACGAATTTCATACAATTACAGACACTCAATGTGTGTCAAAACAAGTCTCGTCCATCAAGTTACAGAAAGAGCATTTAAAATAGCTCGAGAGTTGTACTCTCCCTTTGTACAAGTAAGCATATATGCTTCTGTCCACTTTCGGAAGCGTCGGCTGTCTCGTAGGCTGGAGGCAAGATGCAATAAAAACTAAACAAAAGTTGTCTCCTTTTATAGGAAGGGTTTTTTTAATTCTGGGATTAATTTGGAAAAAATGCACATCAGTGTATTTTATGGAACATAATGAAGGGATATTTTTAGACAAAGACCACACTAGGAATACACCATAATGTAGTTTCTCATTTCCTATATCAACCTATACCTCGTCTTTCAGATGCTGCGAGTGGGCTTATTTTGTATAGAGATTTTTTCACCTTCTCACTGTTCTGTAAATGCTGGTGCTAGTCTATGATGGTAGAGGCTACTGCAATCCATACCCTGATACACTGTCTTAACACATTTCATCAGTAAACTCAAATCACTGTAATAGACGCATTCCCTCCTTCCACTTTCAGCTTGGTTCAAATCTCCTTTATTACTGACTCAACATCCAAAAAGTAAAACTGCCAGCGTCACTTCATCCCCTGCACAGAACTATATATGCCTAAGCCAAAACCTCAGAGTCAGATTATGAGAATCCTCACGTGGCACACAGCTACAGCTGTGACGAGAGCAGGAGTTAAATCTGTTCATTTAACGTTTTTCTAAAATGATGCTAACAGAAAAGGTATCAAAAATACCACAAACTACAGAACTGGTGATCCTCTGGCCAGGAGACAGATGAAACCGTGCTAAACTTGAGGACAGATGACCTGTTAGTATGTAGCTGACAAAGGGTAAGATATTCTGACCAGCCATTTCTCCTATATTTTGCTATCAGTACTCAGTAAAATAAGGACTGAGATTATTGCTACTAAAATAAGAAAACCTTTTTTCTGTCCCTTAAAGCAAAGACAATCGATCAATGGGAAAATCACAGGAAAAGCTCTTGGCACATTTGTGAAATGCCCCTTACTATGAACCGTCTTCACAATTTGATGTAACAACATAAACGTTACCAACCTGATTTTTTGTAAGCGATGGGTCCCACAATCCTACATCTTCCCATGTAGTGTTTTTCAAATAAAAGTCATTAGGTTCAAACTGCTTAAAATCCTGGAGAAGGGGAAGATGGGAAGAGAGCACAGACAATCAAAACCCAGACCAACTGCTCCCTTAAGCAGCTCTTATAAGCATTCGTGCAGTCCTATCACTCACACGCTGCCGGTGAATAGCAGTGAGCATTAATTAAAGAAATCTGTGTATTTAAATGCATTATTTGGAGGTGAAAAGTTGTGAACAATCTCAATAACACAGAACATGAGGAGCTATTTTCAACACACATTCTGCTAATTAATGCAAGACTGTCATTAAATACCTGCCCCATCTTCAAAAGCAGTCCCTGATACCAACAGCTGGGTAGCGATACACATTAAAGATCAGAAATTCTGTACCACAAACTTGGTGGTGGTTTTTTTTTTTTAACGTTGTTGGTTTTTAAATTTATTTCACAGAGGAATTCAGGTCCAAATTTGACAACACGTACGATGTCTAAGTAGCCCAATTCCTATTAAAAAAAATTAGTGCTTTTTATTTTGTCTTTGGCATTAGCAGCACATACGGACTCAAAGGTGGTATTTGCACTGACATTAGTACTTCAGTGCAACACTGTCCCCTATTCACAACTTCACCATTAAAAAACCAAACATGTCCACAAGTTCCCTAAACAGGGAGGACAGGTATTTCTTTCTCTTGAAGTATCTCACTTAAATCCTCCTTAAAAAAAGATACTAACTGAAGTGCAAAAGAAAAGTCATAGTCTGGTGGGTACTCTGAACAGTCCAGAGCTATGAATTGACCATACTGAACGCCGTGTTCAGGAAAGAAAGCTGCCTGTTTCAGTGAATAGTTACACTAAATTTGTCCAGCAGAGTAGCACAAATACCTCTTCCTTCTAGGAACTAACACAGTGTAACAAACGCTACAAAAGTAGTTTGTTGAATTGATGACCCATCTTTCAGCACCAACAAACACTCCATGAAAATCTCAGGATCTTCTGTCCCACAGGAACACCCTGTACCTCTGGATTTATTTTAAGTGTCCAGTTAGCAAAAATTATACTTTGGAGCCCAACACCTGTCTTCAACATCAACATACATCAAGTCAGTCGTAAATAGCCTGAAGTCTATCTTGTCTCCAGTAGACTTCCTAAGAAGTGTTTGTAGCACATTTTAGCTCGAGTTATTAATTAAATCACACTTCGTACAGGACTTAAGAAAAACAAAACAGTGCAGGTAGCAAAGCCTGAACAGCAAAGCTCAAATGGAATCCCAGAGTCACTCTCAGAAGCTGATGAGAACAGTAGTGAGGTGTGGGATCAGGGTACAGGAGATTCCAGAAACATCCTTCAAAACTTACAGGAAGAATTCAACGTTTTACTGAGCAGGAAAAAAAAAAAAGCAACTGAGAGCTCTCTTTTCCACTAACATTTGAGCATTTCGGCTCTGAAGCACCTGAGAGGTATCATACTTACTTCTATGTGTTCTTTACAGTATTCCAAACCAATGTCACTAAGTATTTTTTTCACAGTTTTCCGGGCCTTTCTTAAACTGCCAAGGTTGTTGACAGGAAGTTGGAACATAGTTTCTATTGAAAAACAAAGTAAGAGAAGAGGTTTAAGTCACTTGTGCCTTGTCTGATGATGAGCTGCATTTAATTATTAGTAATTTTCTTTCATTTTCCCCACAACTAAAAGAAAGTCTAAACCTTTAAGATAATGGATTCTCAGATTCTGCTGTTAGCACTCAGGTTTCTTCCACGTGCCAATAAGTGGCCTTACTTCACATATACAGCAGTTCTCAGTCTGTATGCTGCTACCATTACACTAAGCACTTCCTGAGCTACAGAACCATCATCAACTCAGCTGCACTTTAGGAAGGTGCAAACCAGCAGAAATGCAGGAGTCTTTTGACAATATACACTTCTTCTGGAAGAGGCAGGGGAGACTGCAGTGAACAGGCAGGCTCTTCCTCAAAGCAAAGCAGAGTGATCTTGTTCACTAGGTTTTAATGCTCTACTGTCTGCCGCATAAAAAATATCCCAGAAGATAAAAGCTGCATTTCTATTACTGATATTCCTGTGAGTTAATTCTTGCTCTGTTAGAATGCCACATTTTTTTTATTCTTATCAACTAATTAATCACTACAGGGCCAGAGAATACCTACATCAACTAAAAATGGGCTTCCTGGATGGAAGAAGACTGGAATTCAGAATGAGTAGAAGCTTAAATCCATTAAATAGTTGAGTCAGAAAAACAAAAATCTCTCATCATGAGATGAAGGGCAGTCTCTGTGCTACAAGGAACTTACTACAGAATTTTTTCAAGTTTTTCAAAGGATGCAGGTTGCAACCACAATAACCGGATGTCGCCGATCAAACACAACCCTGCTATATATGCCCTGTCCTACACAGTTCTGTGCACACACCAGGCTTTTAATGTTCATGCTCCTACCAACTTTTACTAGGTAATGCTGTAATACAGTCACTAATGACTTACTATTCCATGACTGCCACCAACACTGCTTAGTGTCAGAAACAGAACTGACAGGGCTAACACGAATCCATCAGCTTCACAATCAACAAGTGCTGTGTGTCACTAAGCTCTCATCTCCTCCAATTCAATTAGTTCAGAAACAGCTCTTGACTGCAAGCTGATCACCATGTCTAGGATTGCTTTCTAATTTGTAGTCGTGATATGAAGAAGACACAATACTGATTTTATATAAGGGTCTACATGAAAATTTTCAGAAATACAAAACCAACCCTGATTGTCAAACACTGCAGTGTGTGTGAGATAACCAGCACCACCCATTACCAGAAGGAAATACAGCTGCATGGAACACTGTGTACACAAAAACTAGGAAACCAAAGCAAAGCGTTGACTTAGTCTATAAATCTCAGGTCTCCAAATTACTCAGTTAAATTACCTGCAGTAGTGACATTGCTTAGAGACATCACACAAAGTCACTAATGATAGTAATTTAAAAAAATCATATAGGCCAGGAAACAGTTACGTCAACGTTACGTATTAATTTCCTCCAAGTCAGATTCGTTATAAGAATTGAGCATAAGCACAGTGTATTTACCTGACCTAAATTCTAAATGCAAGTGCACTAATGTTTGTGACTGTAAGGGCGTTTCAGCTAACATTCCTCTCTGGTCTCAATTAAAAGGACTGGAATTAGGAAAAAAACCTGTAATTTAGTTAACGTGAAAAGTAGTTGCTTTCTATAGGTTATCTGTAACCTTTCATTTGAGATAAACCACTCTACAAATACAAAGAATTAGCATTCCAGTGAAATACTTCACACGTAGAGTCGCTTATCAGCCTGGTAACTCGTTTGCCACATTGGAGATAAGAACCCTAACCCAGCTATGAAGAGCACTTCCACAGGTATCCTCTGCCTTCTCAGAGATGGCATGGATTAAACAGATCACAACAGAAAATTACACTCTCTTACCAGTTACTGCCCCTGAAGACACTGAATGGAAAGCCATGAACCGCTGTTTTTTCATGCTGTGTTCATTCCTATCTGTACACCTTTATAATTAAGCATCTTATCTGCAATTACAAAAAACATCCAGGCCTAATACATTCTTCCTCATGATGCAAGAGTGAATGTCATCATTTGGGTAATTAGATTGATCCACGTCATCCTTTCAGAATACTACTCACTCCTGGCCAAGGAAATCTTTTTCATCCTCATGAAGGGGTAGGAAACAAGGTTTGAATCTGAATCTCTAACTTCTTGTTAGTTTTGAAAGCTGACAAGGGCAAACCAGCTACTTCATCAAAAACAGCATCTGAGTTCATGGCTCCATTATCAGATGTTCTGAGAACGTTCATTTTATCCCCTTGCTCTTTCTTTTCTTGCAAGATCCATTTCTAAAGGCACACACTGAACAGAATTAAGAAACACTTAACATGCATAAAATGCTATGGCTCCGTACTGTGTATTAGGCTTTGGTAAGCAATAAGAGAACATGCCAAGCCCTGCCCTACTTCTATGCCCACCCTTGCGCCTGTGCTGTGGTTATTCAGTTTTACTGTGTAAGCACCTCTGGACAAAGGCTATTTCCTGGCAAGATAAAAATAATACAATTTATGACAAAGTATAAATGCATAAATAGTGAAAAAGCTTTTGAGAATAACAATGGATATTTACATTGCAAGCATTCGTATTGAGAAATGGTTGTATTAAACAACCACATCTTGAGTCCAGAAAGAGTACCTTCTATGCACTTCAGAGCAACATTACAATTAGTTGAGTTACTTCCGCAAGCAGAATTAAAATTTCCTTAAGGAAACATAATTTTAAGACTGCAGTTTTGCCTCTATTGTAAATACATCTAATAACTCAAAAGTTGAACCTAGTCCATTTTACACCAAAAGACATAAGTGGTAACTGAAGATACTTAACAGAGCTGAGAACCAGCAATGCCAATTCCGTACAGCATTAATGCGTAACACTATAATGCGATGGAAAACACAGCACTGACAGTGGGGTAGCAGCGTCCCAGGCTGCAGCAAGGATAAGCTCAAGTGCAGCAGACATGAATGCAGAAAAAAGGAAAACAGCTGCTTACTCTTGGAAGTCCTCAGGTGGGCAGGGATCTCCAGCAAGATACTCTTGCCTCCACTGCCAACCCTTAAATGAGGGCTAGGAAGGGGTGGATCCTGGCTCCAGCCCTCCCATCACTCAGGTCTACTGCATGCACCTGAGCTCTCCTGCCTTCCCACCAGGTGCTCAATCACTGCTTCTGCTACAAATAGTAACAAACAAAATATGGCAAAGACTAATGGGGAAAGGGCTGTAGAGAATTTAAACTCCTAACGAGCCCACTGATCAGCGCAAATTGTAAGGCTGCACCCTACCTGCAATTTCCAAGTAGTATTTTCTCTGGTTTTGATCTGTGGTTGAAGTACTAAGTGAAACGTGCTTTTTTGTTCAGGTGGAAAAAGTAACTCAAACCTGTAGCTCCTTTTCTTAGGCCCGTCACTACAAAGCAGCGCTCAGTGCTAAGCTCACTGTCGCTTTTTTCATGACTTGACTTCCAAGAGATCTGAATTTTATCATAGCAGGGCTGCATTAATTGGTAACCAAAAAAAAAATAATCATATTAACAACGTATGGCTCGCCATGCCACGCTGACAGTGCATCTCACGCTGCACAGGTTGCATGCACATTCTTCATCACAACATTCTGAAAGAAAATAGTGTTGAATATTCTATTCCACTTCCTCCCAGAACACAACTGAGGATTATGGCTCTGAACTCTTAAGTTCCAATCAAGTTAATACAGGTTTACTTTCCTTAGAAAGTATGTTTTTTAACACTCAAGAACGTTCATTTAATAAAAGCTCCTGTTGCTGTGGTTCCCTGTGCAAGTATGAGAAACTATGAATGTAGCCAAGAAATTAATCATGGCTCCATTAGTTTACTTTCTCTCAGTGCAACTAAATACGAGTTCTGTCGCTGTAGGGCATGACTTCTGCATGCTTTCAGTAGCTTCTTCCTAATTACCTGCACACACAAAAAATACAAGAAACAGCATTGTCAGCTCTTGTGCAGGACATGAATGAACGCTTCACAGTGAATTTCAAATCCAAGGAGAAAATAGCCTCATAGTTTCATTCCGGGATAACCCTAAATCTTAATATCAACTGTAGAAACACTAGTGCTCAAAAGCAATGGTAAAGCTTCTAGCAAGCTGTGACGTTTTTTCCAAAACCCAAATCCCCAGCTGAGGAATCGATCTGCTTGTGAAGAGACCACATTTTTCCTTGAGACAAAATGAGAGTCAGTACCATTTGTCTCCAAGCAGCGACCACTGGTACATGCAAAAGTTAGATACAATTCTCATATTATTACTAGCAAGTAACTCACTCGAATAGGAAGTGCCACTATCAACATTTTCACCAAAACAAATACTTTCTCTTAATTACTGTGTCTAATAAACCTGGACATGTCAAACATAATATATGTATTTGTATATAAGCCCAAGTAATAAAAAAAAAGCAAATGATTTAGGACTGCCTAGAAACAAGATTTCAGTTATGTCTACACTATCGTCCTGCCTCTGCCTTCCGCCTGCCTCACAGCCAACTCCTAAGAAACTTTCAACATCTTCCTATCACAACACATCATACTGCTGGATATAATCAGATTTTCACATCTGAAAACTGAAGATCAACCTTCGCAGCAAAAGTGAAGGTTTTCTATTCTCTGTCTTCTCTATTTAAATGTTCTGAGCTTGTCAGCCATAGCCGGTGAAAGAAAGTAACAGAAGGGGTGTATGGGAAACTTAATCACAGCCTGAACCTCTGATCAACCATCTGAGGCAAGTGATGGGTCAGCTGCGGGAGCACAGGTGAAGGCAATTCAGCTGTGCTCTGGAAGGGGTGGAGCTTGACTCCACCTCTCCTAGATCCCATTTAAGGACTGACCACCACTAAGGCAGCATCTCTTTTGGAGATTGCTCCTGTGTGGAGTTCTTGTGGCAAGCATCCATCCTAACTGTGAGCCTCAGTGTGGGTGAGTTTTTCCTCTATAACCTCTGACTACCCATCTATTACAACCTTGTATAATTACAACTATACAAGGGGAAAGAAAAACCACCCTGAAACGCTTGTAGGAGCACAATGTGAGAGCAACCTTAAGGAGAAACAAAAGCAAACAGGGAGAACAGACCCATTAATACTGGAAATTGCTGCTTAGCTTAGGAACTTAACAGCGCACATTACCAAGATAGAGGAGATCAGGACTATGCTCACTGTTACGACACAACAGAAAGAAACACAAGAAGTCTGACACGGGAGTTAGTAACAGCACAGCCACAGAAGGTTCAACCAATCCCAAATTCAAGGTTTTTGTTTTGTTTGTGTCTTTTTTGAGATTAGAAGCAACTTGCAACAGCAAATTGTATCTTCACCAAGTTGCTACTTTTACTAATGCTTCAAATTCCAAACAGAAACAATTGTGGCCATCAGTTTAAAAACATCCAGAATGGGAAACCTGACACATCCACCACCTGTTTTGTTACTGCCAAATTTTTAAACCACTTTCTGTGTTTAATGACCTATTATCAGCGTATAACCTTCAAGCTATCATAGCCATGCAGTTCAGTGCTTCAACATACCATTACCAAAGGACTGGAGCCACCTAGAAAAACTAAGTCAAAAGAGAAGAAAACAACACTGTGCAATTATGTGGAAAATTAATGTAAAACGCAATGCTGCGTGCCTGATTGAGGGTTCTATGTTGTAACAACTAATGCTTTCCATCATGTTTTTTTCAGTGCAGTCATCCCTTTACAAGGGAAGTACTGCTTTTATACACAACGCAGCACAGTCACAACTGTGTCCTTACCGAAAGGTGTGCACCCAGGAAAGGGTAAGGAACACAGGTGGGAGAAAACAAGAACACAGCAGTTAAATTATCAGATGTGATTAAATAAAAACAACAAAAGGAAAAGCCCCTGCCTGTCTGCAGACCCGAAAAGCTGCTTCTATTTGTGTTCCTAGAAGCGTCGTGCTCCAGCAGATCTTTCTGTATCTTTGACCTCATCAGAAGGGCTGCCTCGCAGCCGACTGCCTTTTGTACTACCAGGCAACAACAGATGTTGAGACTGCTCCAGTTCCGCCAACTTCACCTAGAACAACACGGCCAACCTCCAGGCACGCGGCTGCGGAACGCTCACCAGACCAGTGCTACTCTGATTTGGGAGATCCATCAGCTAGATGAAGACAGCTTTCTTCTCTCAACTACAGTCTTCAACAAACATTCCAAATATGCCTCAGCCTTTTGTTGTGGTTTGTTTTTGGACAACATGATTTGAAGTGTTTAATAGGCTTACTTGATGACTGACGTTTGCTACAGTTGTACCAAGCAGCAAATATAATAAATTACTATTGTCACAGTCCTGTTAGTATAATGGTGATCTTCATACACAAGCAGTTTGTAGACCTAGAGAAATAATCTGGAAGAAACTCCTGCAGTGTAAAAGAACCAAGAGAGCACCAGTGGACTGTTCTAGGTGTCCTTATTTTATGCCTAACTACACCACGAGGAAACCCTCGCACAACCAGCACGCACACAACTGTTGCTGACCTTTAGCATTTAACTGAGGGAGGTGTTTTCATTTAAAAACATTGATAAAAAGCATCACTATGAAATGGCAAGTAAAAAAAGAAGTTGTGGAATCCCTAAAATGTGTAAACAAAAGCTGGTCTCTGCTGCACAAAAAATAATCCACAGGTGTGAAAGGACAACTATCTCTTGGGCACATTATCCTAAATATAAATAAAGCACCAGTGTTACCTTCAGTGAGCACGTTTGGCTGACCCTTCATCTCCTAATGCTGTCACTTATTCATACTATGAAGACTGAGAAAACCTGAACTTTATGGTGATCTGAAACACAGTATTACCAACTGCACTGTTCAGGACAGTATTGTGAGCACGCGTGCAAAACAGACAATTTCAAAAGCAGTATCTAAACTATCCCACTGTGACTCTGAGTTTATATACATCTGTATATCTGTATATATCAATCCTGTCTTAGTCATTAGCTCTGCAAGACCTATAATTCATCAAACAGATAATTTTGAAAGTGAATGACAGTAACATTTTTAATTTTTGCACATACTTATAAAGTGGAACTGTTCTTACTCTCTCCTTTTCCCTCTCCCCATTATTATCCCTCTGCTGCTTCAAAAGGTCCAACCTTTTGTTGCTCTTTTCCCCTTTCCTCCTCATCCTTTCTTTGCTGGTTCTTGGCCTTCGTGGTCCTTACCTCGCTCATTTTCCCTCTTCTCATCTTCCCTGCGCCAATTCATAGCGTCCACATTCTTTCGTCGTTCTCTCTCATCCTGTCTCCATCGCTTCTTGATATCTTTGTCCTTAACTTGCTCATTTTCTCTCCTCTTCTCATCATCCCTGTGCCATTTTATTGTTTCTGCATTTTTCTGTGGGTCCACGCTTCTTTTGAGATAGTCTTGTCG
The DNA here is from genome assembly GCA_030625065.1 of Alectoris magna. Classification (NCBI taxonomy): domain Eukaryota; kingdom Metazoa; phylum Chordata; class Aves; order Galliformes; family Phasianidae; genus Alectoris; species Alectoris magna. The sequence continues at coordinate 511,940 of CM060576.1, forward strand.
CCTCCTCCTCTTTTTTAACATATCTCTTTCCCTGGCACGAGCCTGCTTTTCTTTCTGGGAAAGAAAAGCTTTACGGGGCATCATGAGCTGCTGCTGTACCTGTAATAATATTGTATTCCATGGAATAATGTACTATAACATGCACTCGGTCAGGCACAACAACTCTCATTTGGAGCTGAGTATTTCAAAGCCAGGATAATTTACTGCTTCTTCTCTTTCCTCTGTAAGTCTCTGCTAGCTCTGTATTAGATAGTGCTAGGCAAACTGCTACGTTCAGCTCCGGGCACAATACCTAACTGGCACCTCAGCAGCTGGTGCACATTCAACACAGAAAAGTCAACCCCCAGAAATCCTGAGCTGAAGCAGGATGCTTTCTTTCCCCTCCCTCTTACAACTCCTCCCACAGAGAGTTTTTAGCTGCCACTTGGCATTGCAAAATCCAATTGAGAGAACAGACTGACAGAAGAGAGTTGTGAAAGAAACCTGGTAATGTTCAAGCCTTAGTCTCTTCTCTTACTGGAGATCTACTGTTAATGAAACTTAAAGATACTTATTTCTCTTTTCAGATCTCCATCTACATAAAATTTGGTTAAAAGTGGCAAACCTTCTTGGCTGGGAGGAGCGAGAGGCCAGCAGGAGACAAGCCACAAGCTGAAGAACTACACAAGCTTTGTTTCCTTGGGAAACCTGGCCAAAACATTTAACTGCAGTTAATGAAATAAGTCCTGACTCATCTACTCAAACTTTCTCTACGTGTGTCAAGTCTTGTTATTCACAAGAACAGAGGAAAAAAGAATGTACCTATTTACTTGAAGTTTCTGCCAAAAACATGCCTGATGAGTTTTTGTTTTGTTTTCTTAAGAGGTGTCAGTTAAGACTGCCTTTTAACAAATCATTTTATTTTGGTCATTTCTCCATAGTCATCCAACACATTCACATCGTTAAATTTATTGATGTTAACATCTGCAATTTTGACATTATGGAAAACAAAACAGACCACAGAAAGAATTTATACTACTACTACTATTCTTTAAAGACTCTTCCATGCACATTGATCAACATTTCAGAAGTATTCCAAACTGCAGTTGTGGCCCAGGTTTGTTTGTTTTGGTTTCTGAATTTGTTTAGAAGAGAGTTTTGCAGAGGTATCTAATCAAAATGAAAACTGCAGAAAGGACAAAGTTACTAGATTAGAATACTTAAACAAAGCCTAAAAGAAAATGAAACAAATGTACTTTTAAAATTTAGCTACCTTATGGAAAGCACTTGTTCCCAGCATGCAATACTCCATCTTTTTCCTACAGAAAAAGCAATGTTTCAAACCCTTATTCTAAAATCCTGCTCCCTTTCCCTGGGTAATATATTCTCCTCCCCCCCTTCCTTCCCCCCACCCCCAAACACTAAAACCCACTATTCTAGTCCATAGACTTTGTTACAGATATATCAAGATCCCACCATTTTTATTGTAATAATTCAAACTCTATTTTCTTAATATCCATACTACCAAAAGGGAAGGGCTGTAGCAGGGTGAAACAGCAGAATAAAAAACGCATGCAGTTTGGTAACAAGTCAGTTCACAAAACTCAGATTATACTAAACCCTACTTCATTAAAAAGTACAGGGTGCCCCTCTACTAGACAGCCTGTTTGTAAGTATCAAGAAGTATTTAGTATTCATAATTATTAATAATAATGTTGTCATTAACATCAGAAAGCACTGAGAATCCAAGATCGCCATCAGTGCAGTCTTTCCATCTTTGAAACAGCTTTAACTTCTCTATCAGCTGTGTGCCAGTACCACATCACTGCTGTTTACTATAGCAAGCTAAACTTTTCTTATCTATCTTCAATTTTATCAGTAACTTGATTTTATTCAAATCATAATAACATGAATAAACTTTAAATTCAGTCATAGCTTCATGCAAATAACTTCCCCCCCCGCCCCCCTCCAAAGCAAGGTTTGACATTTACATTGCGCCATAAAAAACAACCCTTTGGGGATATAATTGTTGCATTTTCTTTCATTTGTTTGTGGTTCTTTTTCCTGCTTTAGGCTTTATTTTTTCGTTGTTTTTAACTATGATATTCCTCCCTTCCCTCCCACTATATTCCACTCTGATCGACCAATTTATAAGACAAATGATAGAAAATACCTCAAAAAAAAAGTTTCAGTTAACCTTCTAGAATTAAACATTTAAAATGTAATTCAAATACAAAATACCACGTTTCAAAGAGTAACTTAAAAGGACAGCCAACTTGAACTCAGCACGGCTCTAACTCCCATGCCACAACTCACACGTTTCTCCCCACTTTGTTTCAGCTCTTCTGGCAGATTTCCCACAGCCAGAACTGCCTTTCCCTTTTGCCCCCATTGGTTTAGTAAACCAAAGACCAACCAAAAGATGGGGGAAATCTTTCAACCAGGAAACCACTGAACTGAAGCTGCCAGAGTGGCTGAGCTCAAAGCCCCCGGGCCCACAATTTCTCTGGAGTTCAAGTTGGTGTTCCTTTAAGTTCAAAATGCCCACATGTCAGAAGCAAACAGAGCTATCTTTTCAACTACTTTTTGCCCATCCTTCTCCAAACAATAATCTTAACTCTACCCCATCTACTCAGTATATATTATGAGGCATTTACCTCCAAAATTAATGGTGCTTGGGCGTCTCAGACTCATTGGACAAGTTTCATGCAAAAGCCTTCAAAAATAATTCTCCTTCCAGAACGCCCACCTCAGCGATTATATTACACCTACTGTGTGAGGCCAAAGCCCGGACATAGAAGAAGGGTCATATCCTGCTGTACAAAACAAAGCGTTAAAGATAAGAACAAGAAACGTCATAAGGGCAATCTTACATTTATAACGTACATTTCATTGTGAAGGACTAATTATAAACCACGCATACGGTACCTGTACCGACACGGAGCTACCGCGGGGTGCACTCCAGCAAGCTTAGGAGTGCTGCAGACGTTTGAGTGGGCCTGGGCTTTAAACCCATTTCTCTAGGTGACGTTACCTGAGGAACAGTTTGGTACTCAAGAGTTCAATCGAGTTACCCAAGTCGGAAATCCAGCAGGATACTGTGACGAACGCTCCTATTCATACCTCACGTAACCTTTTGACTTTAGCATCCAGGGCCTCTGCTTACAGAGAATCGGAGCAGTCAGTCCCAGCAGTGCAGCCGCACCTGCTGCACACACACACACTGACACCAGCACTGCCTCACGCAGCTGATTTTTCCTAGAGGGTTCCCGTATCAACACAGTTCCGCCTTAAATTACAAGACTGTGGGAAACCAAGCAGGTGACACGGCTGCCAGCTCCGACCCCAGCGAGACATCTTCCCCTGGGAAGGATTCAGAGGAAAGTTTTAGTTCTACAGTGGCTCACGGGAGGACGTGTAACAGCAACCTAAATGTTATGTTTCTCTGGGAAGACCTGACATCTCTTCAGCTCACATCTACAGCACCTGACAATTCCAAGGCAGCTGAGCAGGGAGGAGTGACAGTCGGGATGCAGGACAGAGAATGGTGAGCAAACCAAAAATACCAGGTGCAGATATACCAGGGAGAAGTTGGGAGAACCATAAGCTACCAAAAGCTTCCAGGAGAAGGTAAATGCTGCAGCTGAACAGCCCTCCTCCTGCACCCGCTGGCACGGCTGCCACTGGCTCACAATCAGCATTTCAGTTCTTTTTTTCTGTGGGACTCTTCTTATTTTAGCATTTCTGGCCTACTTTTCAGAGGGGCCGTGCACCCGCATCTCCTGTTAAGGTAATGAGATTTACAATTTAACGGCACATCTGAAATGCCAGATAACTCAGGGCTCATCTTCAAGTCAGCTGTAATCCTAGGATGGAGGCTGTTCTGTAACAGCGCGGGATTTGCTCTCAAAGCTACAATTTAAACATAGGGCACCTCCACATCCCTGTCAGTTCAACCACCTACAGCACCGGGCTTCTGCCCGCCTCACGTGATGGTTTCCAGATAACGTCTGTCCCAGCACCTCTCAACTCCAACTGGACAACACAGTGTGCACAGCTGCTGTGCCGGACTATCCAGCATGTCAGCAAGCACACGCCTCCAGCTCCTCTAATCCCTGCCTGTATCCAAAACAGGACTGGGCGCACAAGAAAGATGTGAAGTTTACAGAATGCCCAAATCAAATAAATCCTCTGTAAAAACCTAACGTGGTGTTTTAAAATGATGGTAACTGAAACTGAAGGAAATTAGCGAGCGTGTTTCAGTATCCAGTCAACGCACCGCAAGACCCCGGGACACAAAAACCCCGACTCCCCCTCACAGTCAAACAGTTTATTTCTTCAACATCCCTTGGTCAAGACGACTTCCAAAAGATTTTAGAACCACTTCAGAAATTAAGTCAGTGTCAAAGAAGAAGGACAGTTTGCACCACTTTTCTGTAAATCAGGTTTTACAACAGAACAACTTTAACCCTATGCAAAGGTTCCTTCAGGAGGGAAAAAGAAATCCATCTAAAATGAAGTACTAAAAGAAAAACCGACCACACTTCAATCCTTTGGAAGAAATTCTCCAGCTAAAACATGAACGTTCTGTTTCTGTGATTACATGCCATGCCCAGCAAGAGATTACAGAGATGTTTTCTCTTCTCTTTTTGAGTTTATTGTTAGCATCAGTCACCAACCTGAGAACTCCAACCTCCCATCACAGAGGAAGAACTTCTGTGGAGGGCAGCTGCAGTGGGACACTCAGGGAGGCTGAGCTTTCTCTGTTCATCTCTTTTTTTTTAAAGGTTAAAAAAATATCTCCTGCAGTCTTGCAGACAGAGATCCTCTTAAGTCATTCACACACTTCTCATTCTTGCTTGATTTCTGGAATTTTCCACTGGTGCCAGAAGCTCCATCTGGTGGGTGTGTACACTAACTGCATAACTAAAAGGGAATTAACCATTTCCTTAGCAATTTCTGCATAGCAGTGAAAGTTTGTACATTCCGTAATTTCTCTGCTGCAATGTAAAATACAAGACAGACAAACGGACTGCTCTAGGAACCACAATTCCTTTTCTCTTCATGAACAACCTGTTACCTTGCACCCTACTGAGAATTTCTTATTTTGACGGCACAGGTTGATGGTTTTTAAAAACAAGCGTTAGCCAACTCTGAATGATTTCTAAAGAAAAAGCTTTTGAAAACACACACACACAAAAAGCAATTCTGGCGATCTCCACTGCATTCTCAAAAGCAGCTTTAAATGGCATCCGCTCTCTAGGGCATGGTATACTTCAGCGTACAGGTAATTTTTAATTAGAGGCACCAGCAGCTCAAGAAGTAGGCTTCCCCACCTGCTGCCATCTTGGATAATATCTTTTGTTGCTGTTCACAGTCCTCAAATATAAACATTTGTATGTATCCATATATGTGTAATGAAATCAGTATGTGATACACGTGCTCAGTACAAGAGCCTTATTAGTTTAGGGCTATTTCTAAAAGAGCCGTTTGAAAGGTACTAAAGCCTGCCTACCTTACAGCAATTTGAAATTGAGACTGGAGGTCAGCGAAGCACAAAGGATATTATTTGCCTACACCATGATATCCACACTTCAGCAGGCAGGAAAAGAAGGCCACATGAATTTGCTTTACCAGTTCAAAACGTGATCTTTGTGTGGATTGTAGCTAAGCATGAACAATGCCATGTCGAAGATTTTGGAAACAGAAGCACGTTTCATTTAGATTTTCAATCTAAAGCTCAAAAAAAATAAAAATCACAATACGAGCCCCTGTAAAATGTTCAAAAATAAAGCATGTAATCAATACACATGTAATTTATGATTAGATTAAACTGACTGTAAAAATACAATCAGAAATTACAAATGCTAGTTTTATCTTCTCTCTATCATGCTTTCCTGGCACCACCACCGTGTCAGCAATAGGGCTCGTGCAGCAACCACAGCACAGAACTGATTCAATGGCAGAGCAGCCTTCTTCAGCCAGAGCGCTTCCTGCACCGCAGTGCTGGTGCTTACACAAGTGAAGCGGTAGGAAGCGTGGCTTATACCACCCCTTGCAGAGGCAGCACACAGATATATTTAAACCACTGCTGAAACTGCATCCCTTACTGTGCCCTACTGTAGAATGCATTGCTTGCATGCTGGTGGAAATGGCAGAACAACAAAACAAAAGAGAGCATACAAACACTTTCCCAAGCTCATCTAAAACCCTGCCAAAACATGTTTTCTCAGACAGCAGATAGATTAGATACTGAAAGGATCTCACCAACTGTCTAGCATGTAAGTGTTTAACATGTAAAAATAGTCTGTGAAGTATGCTGATGCTAACCGTTCTTCCTTTGCCTTGCCACTTCACACACTATGCACAAATGCTGGCATTACAGGATGGGGTAAAATCTGCGAACAACAGCTTAAAATCAGTCTTACCACTCCACGTTTCTTACCTCGTTCCCTTTCTGTCTAAGCATAGCTCCCAAGTGCTCCAGTCCCTGACTACATTCCAGCGTTAATCCACCTCTGCTACTGCTGTCTTCCGTCTGACTCGGGAACCTTCGATATTCAAAGGGCTTCATAGCAGCAGCAATGAGGAAACAAAAGAAAACAGAAGGTCAGAAACACAATGAACTTTTTTAGGGAGTAAAAGGAAAAAGCTTTTTAAGACAAATATTCTGCTGACTTAGGTTTCAAGAGATATTTTGCCCCCCATACTGTTGCTGCTATGAATCTGCATCACTAACAATTCCTTTGGTCCAGATGCACAAGCAGAGAACTATGAGATTCAGAGGCACATCAGCAATCACTACACAGAAGAGGTAAAAAGGGGTGAAGAAAAGAATGGCTGAGGTGTGAAGGAGGGAAAAGGAGCTGGAGGCAGGGAAGGAACAGCAGCTGCTGACACCAGGCTGGAGAGCATGCCTTCCCTGCAGACAGGGACAGGGGAGGTCATGAATTCGCTTGGTGGACAGGCTGTTTGCAGTTACTCACATTCAATTTCTTGCAAATTGTTTAACACGCTTCTTGAAAAACGGATTTTAAATCAAACATTTTGCCACCTGATCTGGTTAACCAAGAACCTGCAGGTGTGGATGTATTCACAGGGACAATCACACAGGTGTAGGACCCAACCACAAGAACCAGTTTTTGGTCAACCATCTTTAAAACAAACAAACAAGAAAACCCAACCCTCCAAGGATGTAAAGGGCGGTAGGCACAAAGTGATTCACTGCAGGAAGAAAAGAACTTATTCCATTCTTATTTAAAGCCATCAACTGTCCTAACACCTTCAAAAGCACTCCTGTATTATTTTGCAGTAAGAACGAAATGCTAAATTCGAGGCCCATTTTGTCTTTCAACATCAGTTCTGAAGAATATGTATTTTTTTCCTTGGAGGCACACGGCCCTTGGGTAGGTAAGTAAGAGCTGCGCTCTCTTGGAAAATATTCACATCTAGAACATGAGTTTGGTTCTTGTACCAGACCCTGAAATGAGCAGGCCAATCTGGCCAACCTGGCTATCAAAGCAAGGACATTTTTCCCCCAAACACATCGTGTCAATCAAAACAAACCTTCCACACATACACAAATATCTCCTGTGTGTATATATATGCACATATGTATTTAAACTACATCATCATAATTAGGATATATTTTTGGGGGGCTTCTAACACATACAGATATTTATACTGCCCTGTCCTCAGACCAATGCTGTCTGTTCTCACCTCCACAGCTTACACTCCCTTATGCTGTTAAGAAGCATACACTTGTACCAACGTACTTATGTGAGCAGGGCTGCCTCCACGTTAACGATTCTAATGTGAAATTATGCTAACAAAATCTGGCATAAAGAAATGAAGGAGAGCCGACCTTAACCATCCAAAATGGCACAACGCTCGTTTAGCTGCAGCTGTTACACTTTTAGGAAAGCAGCACACTGGCATTTCAAAGAGCACAATGAAAAAACAACGGTAAACACAGACGTACTGAAATGCAAACTGGGCTGCACCCACAGACACAGCGCGGCCCGTCCCTGTCCCTGCACAGCACTGCAGGTGTCAGCAGCAGAGCCACCAGCAGCAGAGCCACCAGCCCTGCTCAGCGCCTGCATCCCACTGCCTTCGCACTACGGCTGTCCCCACCACGCCTGGCACTGTTCTGTCCACTCTCAATGTGCAAATTCTGCATCTCAAAAGAACTCCAAATACTATAACAAAAATAAGTTCCCAATTCTGTAAGAAGGTCAATAAAGTTCTCACTTAGGTCTCAGTGGTACCTGCAGCCACCCCACAACAAACGCAGTAACCCACGGACACCGCCTTTTCTCCCACAGGATCACACCCTACCGTGTGTGGTTTCATCCATCAGACCAGCTGCCATTGTAACAGCAAGTTATGAAGAACACATTTGGACTGTATGACTTTTGACTACCAACATGATTCCGATATTGTTATGTATTGCAGGAATGCCACTTTAAACTTCAATATTTACTTCTAATATTCACTGTTTTTTATGGAGCAGGAAAGCTGGGCTGTAAATAATCACCTATAATCCCTTCTTCAGTGTGACAAAAGCACAGCTTACCTTAGGCACAAAAGGAGCACCAGCACTGCCCTAGGAATGCATGTGGCATCTCCTTCAATTTTAACAGCGAGTGCAGAAACTGCGGAGCTCAGATTGTTAAGCACCCAACCAGCATCACCTTACAACACTGTCAAACGATTTCCATGCTTAATTAAAATGCTGCTGTCATATACCACGGCGACACATACCAATTCTGACAACGCTACCGGGCATCTTCCGACAACTGCTAACTTCTATCCTACACAGAGGAAAGGCTCAGTTATCCGCCTCATCCTGGAGAGCACATGCAGCCTTTCCAGATGATGTCCGGGCAGCTCACAGCCCTCCACCACGGCTCTGCTGTGCACACCTCAGCCTGCCGAGGGCCGTGGGCCATTCTCCTAAGAGCCCATCCCGTGTGACCTTACGCACAGCAACTGCTCACTCCAGAAGTTCCACACGGTACTGCCACATACAGAACAGTAACCCAACAGAGGTACAGCTTCATCCAATCTGCATACCGAGCCACCACTTCAAGTTAGAGATATAATGATTTGTTTCCTAATGAGGGAATACTAAAGACATCTCAACGTGCAGTGATCCCACTGAGTTGTCCCCAAACATTTCATTACCAAAAAGTCGTGGTCTTCTTGAAAGAAGAAAGAAGTTCCTTGAGAAGAAACAGCATTCATTTTTAATGAAGGGCAGTTCACTATCAAGACAACAAAAACATTCCGCTTGGTGTTACTTTGCAGAACAAAGTGTTGGTTGCACTTCAAAAGAGACACCTCTGTTCTGAATGAAGTTTACGTAGGAATGCACCCTAAACATCTTCAGCAATAGCTGTGCTGCAGCCAACGACCCCCAGCGCAGCGCAGCTCGTCTGCTGCTGTGTCTTTCCAGCACTGTGACCACAACAGTCGGTCTGCTGATACCAGAACACTGCTCAGCAGCCGACAAAGGAGCCGAGCTCCGTTTCTGTTACAAAACCAACGAATCTCCTCTTTGAACAGGATGGTCCATCTCTGTCACATGGAAAAATGGCAGTAGGCACAGCCCCGCGGCCCCACAGCTGTATGGGCTCCCAGGAGAGGTCCTGCAGGAGGTCTGCATCGGCTCTGCCACACTGACAGGTAGGGATCGCACCTCCACTACCTCACATGCACCTTTCACCGCCGACTGGGACCAGAAAATAGCAGTGAAAACACATGAAAACACAGCTAGTAAAAACAATCCGGAAAAGAACACCAATTCTTCTAGAAGGAATCCTGCACATTTACCGACCGCTTCCAACAAACAAAGAACATCGCGATGGCAACGTCTGCCTTCCCCAGCAGAGCCGCGGCGCTCAGGACCACCCCGGAACGCAGAACTTTCTACCGCCGCAGCCGCGCTCGAAACGCGTTCAGAAAGCCGCGCCGCTTCACGGGGCCGCCGGCACCGCCGCCGCACGCGGCCACCAACACCGTCGGATCCCGCACGCCAGCCGTGCATCCTCCGAAGCCCTCCGTGCGCTCGACCCTCTCCTGCCCCGCGACGCGGCGGGCACCGCGCTCCAACCCCGCGCCGACATCCCGGGCCGGCGGGGAGCGCGGCACTCCGCACCGTGCGGCGGCACTCCGGGGCCGCAGCGGGCGCAGCGCGGCCCTCCCTCCCCCGCCGCAGCCCTGCCCGGCGCGGAACGCGCCCCCTGCTGCCTCCCGCACTCATCTCCCGGGCGGGCTGCGGTGCATTTTGGGTGGGGGCTGGTATTTTTCTGCCACGGCCATCCAGCGGGAGCGACAGCGCGGGTGTAATGCGGCGGGGAGGGGGAAAGCGGAATGAGGAGGGGGAAAAAAAATAGAAAAAAAAAAAATTAAGAAATGAAAGGAGAACGGGCACCGTCCGCGCCGCGAGCGCTGCAGAACGCGCTGCCCTCCCGCCCGGGCTGCGACGCGCCGTGCCGGCTGCGCAGAGCCCCGCTCCCCGCCTTTGTCTGAGCGGCGGAACGCGCCGCGGCCCGGGGCTGCTCCCCTTCCCCGCCCGCGGTAAGCCCGGCCCGGCCCCGCTCCGCATCGCCGCGCGCTGCCCCCGCCGGCCGGGAGCGCGGCACCGCACGGAGGACGCCGGCGGCGTAGCGGTCCCCACGCCCGATACGGAGGACCGGAGCGGAGCCGGAGCCCCTCGGCGCCGCCGTTCTCCTCTTCGGAGGGGCCGCTCCGCAGGGCCGAGGGACGGGGGGTGCGGAGGGCGGGGGCCGCCCGGGCCGGAGCGCGGCGCACACCTACCTGAGCGCGGCTCTCCTCGCGGCGGGGGCGGGCGCTGTCCCGGCACCTCCGGCGCGGGGCGAGGGGCGCGGAGCCGCCTCCCGGCGCCGCCCGGATCCCCGCGCGGGCGGAGCGGTGCGCAGCCGGCGGCGGCGGCGCGGGGGAGACAAAGGGGGCTGGAAGGCGGCGGGGGAGGAGGGGGCAGTGTGCGGGAAGGGACGCTACGGTGAGCGGCGCGGGGGCGGCGGCGGCGGCGACGACGGCACTGGGCTCGGTCCCCGGGGCGGGGGGTGCGGGGCCGCGGGGTGGGGGGGGCTCCCTGCAGACAATACAGCCGGGTCCCTCCTGCCCAGAACCTGCCCTGGCCAAGATGGCGGCCGAGAAAGAGCGGAAGTGACGCGAGACTCTCATTAGCATACGGGACTCATTGTCCGGCGGGAGGGGACGGGGCCGCGGCCCGCTGGGGAGGGGGCCCGAGACCCGCCACGTTCCCGCCGGCCGAGCCCCCATCCCCGCCCCGCGGGGCGCGCCCCGACCGCCGTGCGGAGGCTCGCGCGGCTCCGCCGAACCGGTTCGGGAGCGGGCGGGGTGGGGGGGGAAAGCGGAGGGGCTCTCGCGAGAAGGACGGACGCGGCCGGCGGCGGCGGGATCTACCCCAGCCCCGCTAGGAGGCGCCGCGCCCTGCGGCTGGGGCCGGAGCGGGAGGTGGCGCCGCCCGGTTATCCCTCCGCCGCCGCCAGCCGGGACTACATCCCGTCCTGGGGCCGCCGCCGTGGGGCGGGGGGCACGCGCCTGGTGAGCCGCGCGCCCACGTGACCGCGCGCCTCGCACGTGACCTCGGGGCCGGCTGCGCGCTGTCTCGTGCGGCGCCTCAGGGCGCGTCTGGCGTTCCCGCCTCGCGCGCCGTCGTTCCTGGGCCTCGTCCGCACCGCGGCAGCGCCGCCGCCCGGGGCGGGAGGGGAGGCCAAGGGCGGGAGACTTCGAGCGGGGCGAGGTTACCCGAGGCACCTAAAGGTGTTAGGGTGTGAATCGAGAATTAGGTGTGCCGAAGGAGGGCGGAGCTCGGTCTGCAGCCCGCCCTGCTCCGAGCGCGGGCGTGTCCGTGCCCTCCGGAACGGGGCCCGATGCAGCCGTGAGAGGGAAGCGGGGCGCGGCTGCACCTCAGGAGCGCACCGACAGCTGAGGGGAAGTGCCGGCCGTTCCCGTTCGGTGGAAGGAACGTCTGATTTCTGAGCGATGCCCGAGAGTTAAACGTGTAGGAAAGTCACCGTGGCCTCAGATATCATAAAGTAAAAAAACCCTGCATTTTCGCATGGCTCATGTCCTGCAAGCCTTCATCACTGCCCTTGTCGCAATTCACATAAGTAGCTTTTGTGAAGATTTCAGTGACGTTTTGTTACCTGTCTTTAAGAATTCCTAGTTCCACAGTTTAGAAGCACACTGCTTGCAAATCATACCTTCGTTTCACCATACATTCTCACTGTCATTGCATCAGTGGCCATAAGAATCAGTAAGTGTTGGAAAGTCTTTGTTTTAAAACGGAACGGACATGCACAAAACTTACCTGCAACAGCAAATTGTGATTTAATGGAAGAAAGGAGGGTTTCTGGAGCCCTAGCACCAGAAAAACAAATCCCTGAAGTCTGAAAGATGAATTTCAGGAAACACAGAAGTGCCGTAAAGTGAGAGGAACGAAGTTCCATGGAATAGAAAAATGAAATTAGAAATAGCGATTAGATTTTATAGATAATTAAGGGGATAATCACAGCATGAGTTTGTGTGTGAATATTTGGGCATTCAGCAGGGGATATCAAGAGCTTCTGGACGTCTTTTCTCCTCCTCAATTCTGGTTGTAAGTGTATCAGGCTGTCAGTGTAACTTCTGCTGCGCACCAGAATAGCCTCAGGCTGGCAGCTCTGACCACTTCCTCAAGAACTGACAGCATCAAGGAATTTCCATCTGGAAAAAGCTTTTCAGCCATGTTCTGATGATGGCACCCAGTCCAGAACTAGGGCCAAAACAGGTATGGAAAGCAAACTGGAAAGGGTTCAGAAACTGGAATTCAGTGTGAGAGGAATTAAGTTGCATATGGATGGAAAGCGAAGCACCAGAACGCAAAAATAGCTGCTCAGTGCACAAGATTGGTGATGCGGGCAGTTTCTTAAGGCAGAGAGAGAAGAGCAGGAGGGAAAAATAATGTAGCAGCAACAAGTTGAGCAAGTGGGAGCTGTTGCCTCTTTTGGCTTAAATCCTGTGAGGATGGGACTGAGAAGATTTTGAGGCAAGGATAGGACAATACCTGTTGTAAGAATCCTGAAGTGATGGGCAAGATGGGCAAGATCTTGCTCTCATTTAATGAGAGTTTTCTGAATGATTTGCACAGTACCACCATTGCCAACATTTATCAAGTTAAAAAGAAAGATGAGAGTAATACAAAGCTTGTATGAGAAGGTTGATTTGAAAGGTAAAATTCAAGCAGCAGGGAAGAAGGAGAAATAAGCCTTAAGTCCACTTTTCTGCTGCCTGTGAGGTGAACAGAATGAAACAAAATGTCATGATAATATTCTTAATATGCATTTTGTATCAAGGAAGTGGGTATTGTTTTTCGAAACAGGCTCTGACAGCCAGTAAAATTGTAGCACTGTAGGAGGCTAAACATTTATCACTAGCAGCAACACTACTGGCACTCCCAAGTTGAATAGGTATCACTGACCTGTGTTGTGCTCCTGTAAAGGACAAAATTGTGCCTGAATTTACAATTGTATTAGCTTAGCAGCAGCACTATCTCTGTTTAAAAGCAAACTAACTCAGCCAACTATCAATGGCTGTAAGAACCTAACATAATTAATTATATAATAAATACAATTAAGGTTAATCCTCAGCAGCACTAAGATCCCCAGTCTCACAGGGATGGAGCTCTCCAGCTCCCGTGTCATTTAAGACACTTCATCATCTGTCAGCATTCTGTAACCTTCTTCTATGAAGACAGCTTAGGCAAAAATCACCAGGAAGGAGCCAAATTTGGTTAGCATCGAGATGAAAGTAGGGAAGAACTTTGCCTTCACACCAAGCACTCCTTTCCCTCCCTTGTCTTTAAGAAAAAAAGAAAAACAACAAAACCCTCATATTGAGAAGGTCTGTGATAAGAGCTGTGTACGACTGATCTAGTTAGTTGGTTAGGATAACTAGGAAGGAATGTCAGTCTCTTAGACCAATAAGAAATCTATCTGTCATAAACAACACTTAAATTTCACTTGGAAGCTGGTCAGTCAAATGTATCATCCTTTGGAGGTGATGTTCTGCCATGACAAACCACATTATTTTTGTGGATATAAGATTGATACCTTCCATGTTGTCAACACTTTCAAAATGAATTCAGAATTGAGGATTTTCTTAATGAAAGATGTAAACTGAAATTCTAATTTAAAAAATTACCTAACTTCAAAATTTCAATAATTTAGCATTCTCACGCAGCTTGTATCTTTTACTTCTACATTCAAGCTCTAATACCAAGTAATTAAATTATTTTAACAGGATCAGCCCATCTGAAGTATCGCCATTGGCCTCCTCTGCAAGAGCAAGCAGAATGGAAAAATGGAAAAGAAATGAGAGCTCATTGAACACATTTGAGTCACGACACAAACTTCACCAGGTAGTAAATCTGGTCATTTTCTTTGTGGATTGTTCTTGCACACAAGTGGTGGGCTGGAAGGCAGCTGGGCATTCTCTAACAGCAACTAGGAGCTCAGTCAAGATCTTTCCTGTTCTGGAAGACAAAGGTAGAAGTACCATTTAGTGCTCAGATCTTTCCTTTTCTGAGAGCACACCATTTTAGGAACTAGATAACCATTCTCAGCCTCCAAGCAAACATCAGGTTCTCAATTGTGTTCCCCCGTTGCTAGAGGTGTAGGAAAACAAAATAAAACAAAACAAAGAAGGATAAAAAGTGCTGAGAGCCAAACACAAGTCTTTTAAGATGCACCATTGTTATCAATTTCTATTGAACTGCCACTAAAGCTAACATTGCAGGAATAACCTTCCATTCTAACACCTTTGCCTTTGGCTACTTTGTTGAAATCCCTCTCTCTGGAGCTAAGTTTTCAGGTCTAACTTTGGATTAAAAGTTGCTATTCAGTTTTGTTCTCCCTAGTCCCAATATACTTCCCTCTGAATGACAACAATCGCAATACGTAAGATGCTATGCATGGCCACTGTGCCTGAAGAAAAAAGGTGAAACTTGACAGGGTCACAGAGGAGAAAATGATACTCCAGAAGTTTCTGTGCTTTAGAGAAGTTCTGCAATTACCTTTTTTAGTCATGTCTTCTACAGTGTGACACTTTGGGGGTACTGTGTCATAACACCGTGATAATGTTTGATAAGCAATCCTGTCTGTGTATATTCTGTTCTCATTGATCCTAATGTTAAAATGTGCCTACTGCTCTGAAATGCTAACTGGTGAAAAGCTGTCGCTGAAGTCCAATGTATTGAACTCGGTAGGCAATCTGTCATTTAATTCAGTTGTGCCAAGATTTCAATCCATGCTTATACTAGTCATCTTGATAGACCCTTAGATAAATATTATTGATTAGTCATTGCTATTTTTTACTGTTGATACACAGAAGGTTGTGCAGCCTTGCAGTTGGCTTTCTACACAGTCCGTTGGAAAATCTGTTTTATTCTATTGCCCATGCTGGAACTGGGCCCATCTTTATTGCAGGCACAGATTAGAGATTCATATTTTAAAAACAAACCGAAACTGAAGCCAAGTTCCCACTACTTCAGATCAGACAAGTCTTCACCCCAATACCCAAATGAAATAAACTAGGGATACTGTTTTGCTACTGTTCAGTTGGATATGTTAACCAGGGCCTGGTTGTGAAGAAGTAGTTGTCCCAGCTTTGGGATCATATTGATGTAGTCATAAGGATTCAACTTGTCCTTGTGCAATTCACATGACTAAGAGTGAGAAATTCCACATCTCAGGGCATGAGCTTTGGGAGGTGTTAAGGGCATGAGGAGACCACAGCTGCTCACAGCCCAGCTGTTACATAGCGTAGCTGATCAGGTGGTAAGTCCATTGACAATAGGTGATATCCACTTCAGCAGCCCCTAGTAGTCTTTCTTTCCAAAGCTGGGGCTTTGGTTTATACAACAAACATCTTCAATACAAGCTTGTTTAGGTCATTTAGCACAGCTCTGACTAGAGATGTACATTGAAACGTCCTCACAAACCACACAGAGCGCAAGCACCTCACACAGGTTAAGGATAATATAATAAGCTGTGTGAAACGCTATGCAAAACTTTGTAACCTGTTCTGTAACCTCAAGCTGGGACTACATTCTTGAAGTTTAGCCCACGCTTTGGCTTCTTTCACAGATTCAAACAACTGAGCCTGGTGTATGAGTCTTTTCACATACCACAGTGACCCACTAGTCCACAATAAAAGGACTCTTCCCCATAGCCTTGCCTGTTTGCCAAAGGAAGTAATCAGTTTGCCTCTCAGAGGAAAGGATGTATTACTGGTACAAAATGTAAGTTACCTTCTCCTCCCTCTTCATTGGCATGCCCAACCAAACACAGCCACGATATACACAGATTTAAGCCAGGAAGGAACTAAAGCTCCTGTTCTTGCCAAATGATTGAGTGCTAGCAGACACAGATTCTTAAGGAAGTATAACAGAGAAAGTAAAGTACATTAGCAGTACATTGTGCTTTCATAGGAAATGAATATGGATGTAATTAAGAAAAGCTGATTTATGCGGAACTGTAAAACCAGGGACATAGAGTGAAAAATTTCCTGTAAATGTTAATTCAGAGTTTTGTGGTGGCCAAAAACAAGGCAAGCAGAGTATTGCAATGTTATTAAGAAAGGAACTGAAACCTAAAATGCTGCTGTATAAATCCCCAGTACACATTTAAGACATTGCATGGAGTTCTGGGCACTCGACCCCTAACAACAATAGAACTGTAATCTGTTACTCATATTTTGAGAATAGGTGGTGGCTTCTGTCTGAGGAACTTAAAAGTAACAAACAGGACTGAGTACAACCTGGAGAAAAAGCAGTGTCTATAAAACAAAGCAAAAGAAAACAGGGAAACAGTAGGGAACATCCGATGAACTTAGTAGGTGATAGGTTTAAAATAGAGTACTTCTCAAAATACTTTACAAATTGCTGAACTCACTGCCAAAGGATGCTGCAGCAGACTACAAGGGGATACAAAAAGCAACCAGACCAACCCACAAACCATGACCATGTCTAGACCTTTGTGACCTCTGGCCCTAGAAGACCCCATATTGCTGATTGCTGCTATGTTTGGGCAAAGATCATAGTAGCTGTATTTCTTACTGCTTAGAGACAGCACAGCTGTCCTCACACAACTTCTTATATTATAGGCCAGTATTTTTCTACAATGCATTTTCTTTTTTGTTTGTTTTATGCTAAGCATTTATATAAGCAGTCTTCCAATACAAAGAGGCTTGTTTAAAAGAAGCTGAGAACAAATTAAAGTAACTCAGAGGGTTTATATTAACAAATACCCCCAAATAGCCCAAGTAGCACTATGTGAAGGCTATTTCATCCCATTTTGTGTTTAAAAGATACTAGCTTTACTGAAGAAGGACTTCTATTAGGACTCTGACCCCTGGCTACACTTTCACAATATTTATTTTTTACCAATTTTCACAGCAGTGCATGCAGAAGGTCTTAGTTACAAGGCAGTCTTGGAGCTTGCTTTTGCAGTTTTCCTACATAAAGAACACTTACTCGAGTACTAGTGAGGTTCTGAAGTGCTCAAACAGGGAATATATTAGAATCAGATGTTTTTAGTCACCACAGTGACTGAACATTAACACAATACTACTTGATGATTCTCTCCTCCACATGTGCACAGAGGGCCAAGCACACGAGCAGCAGCTACTTCTAAGTTTAGACTTTTTAAATGTGCAGTAAGGAAACATTAGAAAGGAACAGAGCTACTCTGCAGCTGGCAGTTCAGCAGTGAAATTCTTAATTCTGCATCTTTCCACTGGATCCATGCTATAATCCATCACTTTCAACAGCATTTTCTACTTCTCTACTGACACCGTGGAACACCTGCTGTAGATTTTCTTTCTTTCTGACTTAATTCCATTACCTTCAAGCACAGTCAGAAACTGCCTGCTGGCCAGTCGTGCTTCCAACTTGTACATACCACAAAACACAGAACACACTGCATATGGTGATCCTAATTTATATGTAAATCATCTTACTTCTAACACCATCTCATAAGTAGACACGACGACTTTGCAATTAAGGAAATTTACCAGGCACATACATTCTAATTCACAGCAGTTAGATCACGAAGAACTAATATAATGGACATCAGTTACACACAAGTCTGAGAAAATACGATCTGCTGAGGCTCAGCATACATTCTAGTGAAAGTTGGGATGAACTTTTAAAAACTATTTGGTAATTAAAAATATGCCACAAACGCTCCAAACAAAGCAGACAGATATAATCTAATCACATGAGATTTCAGCAGGCCTCTACACCCAGAGATTGTATGTTATCAGATCAGATTAGCCTGCAGCAAATTAAATCACATAGCGATGATTTGCTCGAAAAGTACAGGCAAATCACAGAACATTGAGCTGAACCTCCATGTAACTGAATTACAGCGATTCAAAATCCACAGCTACGGTTTTATTATTTTAAAGCAAATGAAACACAAAATATTTGCCTTGAGTACTCAGAAAAGGAGAACAATATCAGAATATGTATAACTTCATTAAAGAACAAAGGAACATCTCGAATTAAAATAGCCCACTAGGCATTAAGTTTCATTTTGGAGTTTTGTGGTTTTACTTTTAGTCACGGAACGGTATCTATTTTTTAACTAGTTATCTGAAATACGATTTTATCATTTATCTGCAGCCTTGCTGCGTTTGTTGAATATTAACAAACGCATTTAATATACTACAGGAATGTAAACAGATACAATCTAAATAGGTGCAATTGTTCAGAGATGTGTTGATTCTCCTCTCCCACTGAATATATTTATTTCCAAAAACAAGGAACTACCTGTTCCCACCACCAAAAACTCTTGAGGATGTATTTTTCATACGCACAAAGCCATTATCAGAATAATTTCATCTAATTAATCATGCTGCTTTTTTTTTTATTATTTTCTTTATTTTTTTACTTTTGTTCCCAAAGTGCATATTTGATTGCAAGGGCTTCATCTTTTCTGATTTCTGACTAGATCAAACAGTGAAACACAAACAGGATTATGCTGCTGTATTTCTTTCATCAGGATCTGGAACAAGTACAGCCATTACATTGCAAAAGATTATCTGACACAAGAAGAATCTCTCTGATGTCTCTGGTGAGGTGACATGGATCTTGTCTCACCCTAACATTGGGCGAGATGTTATTCTTCTGTTTTAGGATTCTAAAAAAAAAAAAAAAAAAGTTTAATTTCTAAAAAGAAAATAGGACAAAGGAATCATCTATTTCTGGACATGCACACAGAATACAAAAATATTCCAGAATTACTCTTTCTTACCCAAAGAATATTCCATCTTTCCAGCTCTGAAATCAATTTTCAAAGAATAAATCACTGTATTTATCTGTATTTCTACATGAACAACACAAGTTGTTGTCAGTTTTGGAAAAACACCTTTGCTCAGCTCTAAGAGCCATGGATGTCTGTGTCGAGGAAGGAAAGCAAACTCACTGTTGTATATTGAAAATACTATCTGCAGAACACAGAACAAAGATAAGAAATTCTGTATATTTATGACCTCTCTTGTCTTTAGTTCAAAATCATCTTTAAACTTCTGCTGAATAACAATTCATTTCTAAATGCAACGGTTCATTTAGCTCTGTTTGTGTTCTTTATTAAGACATCATCGTTTATATAAAAGTAGCATAGGGTATATGTCTTCATTTTGACCAGTTTCACATACAGTTAATTTATTTTGAAAGGTGCATTTTGCAATACAGTCCATTTAGTTAATTATGGTTGGTTTGTCCAACTGTTAGTTTATAGCAGGTCTTCTGGTCATCAGGCAAATTATCAAGCTTACATGCTAAAAACCACAGCGATGGCAGAAAGTGTTTCTCTAAAAATGTAATTTAGGAGCAAGTCTTATGTGGTAGCAAACAATGTCAAGAGTCCCTTTAAGAAGGAGACTATTTCATTGCCTCCCAGCTTAGATTCTCCATAGACACGGTCAACAAATGAAATAGGAACCTGTGGGAAAAAAAAAGCAATATTATTCTTAAGGTTCAAAACATATACAATGAGAAATTCTGCAACACAAAATCAAACCAAACCATGGTCTTCACAGCAGCACACAGAAGAGACAGAAGGAAGCCAAGATTGCATTAAAAAAAAAAAAAAAAAAAAAAAAAAACAAAAAAAAAAAAAACACTGAAGCGTATTTTAGTGTTTTCAAAATGTATGTTAAGAACCCTTCTCATCCTGCATTTCAGTACTGGATGCATAAGACAGGCGAGTATTTCATTCAGCAATATTAAAAAGGAAAATGTGAATGCAGCTGGATGCAAAAACCAAAGAAATTCAAGGTCAAACCCAAGCTACAGTCAGCTTGGTGTTGTCGCTCCCTGAGTAAGAAAAGAGTCTGCTGTGTTGTGTAAAAATACTCTACCAGTGTTCATACAGAAATGCAATACACAAGATTTAGAGAGTGAAGTGCCAGAACAGAGTTCTCCAGCAGTTCACGGTTGCGAAAATGGGGATGAACTGTTTCTGAGATTTGGCTACAAAGAGAATTTCAGTGAATTCAAACACTACCAAGAGCAATTCAATGAAAAATAACAGGCAGCAATAAGACCGCTAGGAATATAGAATATAACTGTTGTTCTTTTTCAATGACAGTAGACAGCACATCAAAAAAGTTTACAAGTGGGAAGTTGCAAGAGCTGGAAAGCCGGAGAAGAACACAAATCAATGACAGAGGACAATAAATCTGAAGCAGAATCAGGTTGCTGGAGAAAGTGAAATATTTTGAGACAACCAAGCTAGAAGTGTCTCTACAATAAAGAGGAGGAAAAAGAAGGCTCGGTGAAGGTTTCCTGGTGGATTTGGAATTAATCAGGTTCTTCAAAGAAGAGAGAAAATAACACACCTAAGGAAATAGCAACAGGAAAAGGGAATAAGTGAGTGGAATTTCATATGCAGTGTTCATCTGGAAAAGATGGAAAAAAAATGTGTAACTTCTTTATAGTGATTTGAAAATTTTGCATATTCTTGGAGGTGCTCAGAATTTGCTACGTTTCCAGTAATCATAGAGTGGTTTGGGCTGGAAGGGAACTTTAAGATCACCTAGTTCCAGGGACACCTCCCTCTAGACCAGGTTGCTCACAGCCCCATCCAGCCTGGCCTTCAGTGCTTCCAGGGAGGCGGCATCCACAGCCTCACTGGGCAACCTGTTCCAGCGTCTCACCATCCTCACAGTGAAGAATTTCTTCTTCCTAATATGCAGTCTAAATCTCCCCTCTTCTAGTTAAAAGCCATTTCCCCTCCTCCTGTCACTACCTGCCCTTATAAAAAGTCCATCCCCAGCTTTCCTGCAAGCCCCCTTCAGGTCCTGGAAGGTCACTATAAGGCCCCTTCAAAGCCTTCTCTTCTCCAGGCTGAAGAGCCCATTCTCTCAGCCTGTCCTTGTAACCTGTAACTGCATTTAAATGAAAGTACAATATACTTATCAAAAGTTTTACTCTACCTCTCCGATCGTATATCCTAGCTGTCTGGCCCGAACAATCATTTCCATCTGGAAGACGTAGCCTTTAGAAACACATTTCTCCATCAATTTCTGTAAGACCTCTTTTCTGTATAACCTGAAAGCAATTAAATGCAATGAAACAAAGCACTATTCTTGAACGTCAGAAATCAATACTCCGCATTTAGGAATCTTAACTGTAATCAATCACTCAAATTATCATTATTTAAAAAAAAAAAAAAGTAACAAAGTCATTGGAGCAAAAGTTCCTGCAATGTATTTCTTACACCCTTCTCAAACAGATGAGACTATCTTCAATAAAGAAGGCCTGTTCTTACTCCAGTTCCTAGTATTTGAAATTAAGAAACTGCTATAGAGTTTATGACTTGCATACCATACCTGAAACTCCCTGTTAAATCTGATGCACCTGGCCTCAGCAAAACCTGAGTTATGAAATTGGCACCACGACTGGGAAAGGAAACACAAATGTCAGAATAGCCCAGCTCACAATTCAGGAAGATCAAGCAGAGTTTCTACAAAATAAGTTTAAAAAAAAAAAAAAACATATATATATATATATATATATATGTATATATGTATTGCTTAATATGGAGCAATTGTATTTCTAATGTTTTCATTGCTAAATTTTATTAATGAATGCTTGACTTAAAGTGAAAACACAACATTAAGTTTTTCAAATTTAAATGATTAAGATTATTGAACTATTGAAGGAAAAATGATTTTTAGATTGTTAGAAATTAGGTTTACTGGCTGCTTCCTTATAGTAGACCTGTTGGTACAGGTACACGTGGTATAAAAACACAAAACAAGTTGGACAACAGTCATAATGACATTTTATCCTTAACGTTCACTGTGAGAGGAGAATAAAAATGCTTCCTGGACAAACGTTACGCCTAAATTTAGAAAAGCAAGGTTTGATTTCAGCTTACTCTGCTTTCACAGTACAATAAGGAAGAACTCGGCTTATGAAAAATGTCACAAGACTTATAAGTCAGTTCTGACTATGTAGCTCACAGCTACATGCTATCAGATGTGCACTTTCTTTACATTGTAGAACATGATTTAAAAGGATTGCTTGGTAATGTCCAGTTTTCACCTTTTCTCTCTTAAAAAAAAAAAAAGAAAAAAAAAATAGGAGCAGAGGGATGTATGTATTCTATTTAGGTTCACAAAAAGATAAGCAGTTATTCCATTGCAAAAGGAGAAATCCAGATACTGTCGCTATGTCACCATCTCCAGATTAGGCTAACTTCAGCTCCTAATTCTTTACAGTAACAAATAAATAGGTGTTAACTTGTACTCATTCTCTTGAATTGTGCGGAGGAGAAAAGATGCAGAACAAACTAGCTGATTAGCTCCTCAATACCTGTGAGCCCCTACACAGGTAAGATACCAGCCTCCACCTGCTTGTACGGCCTTGACATCATTTTCCTCTGATTTCTGGGTGAAACATTTCCCTAGTGCTCATTTTACCTGTTTTCCAGTAAGGTCTGAGTAATGATTTATTGACATCGATCATGCCAGACAATTCTTAACTTCTGGCAAATCAGAGTGTTGACAGAGGGGTTTAGAAAGACTTACTGCTGAGAGAAAGGGCCATTGCACATCTTAATGCTAACTAATCACGTCTTGGAAACTTGAAAAGGTGCCACAGTCTCAGCTCATTCTTTGGATTATGAGGCAGAAATATCCCAGATTGACGCTCCGCAGATTGTACACTGAACCAGCCAGCTGTTTTATCATGAACTCATTGTTAAGTTCTTCCCTGATGGCTTTAATTGAAGACAAATTGTGCACATTTCTATTATTTCACACCGTTTTGCAGTACCCAGTACTACTGAAGACTCGGTTCAACTCACGTAGATTTATTGTTTGAGAGCCGTACTTCGAGTTCTTATTAATTTTTAAATAACAAATTTAGGTGTAAATGTATAGAAAAAAACCCACTAACCTGATTAATTTTCTTTTCAAATCCCAGCCATATACTCCTCCATTTCCTTTATACCTTGTTCCGGATACAATATCAAAATTGCCTTCTTTCTGCTTTCTATTAGAAACAGGTATTTATCAGAAAGACAGGAAGAACATTTGTATGAAGTTAGTAGGAATTTCAAAATAAAAAGGCTCACTCAGTATAAAATGTACCCCTTACAACCTTTTAAACAAATAAATAGAGAACACAGCAAAACAAGTTATGACCATTATGCATTTTAAAAATAGTTAATTGTTCTCTAATAAAGAGCTATCTCAAAGTATCTTATGATTATCTTTTACCAACCATGTAACAGAATTTCAAAGACTAGATCCTAAATACAGACCTTTCATTTTCAAAACTAGGATAATCTTAAATTCTGATCTAAATATTTAAATTACACAATTCCACAGTAAGGAGGAAAAAAAAATAGTTCCGGAACTATCTCTAGTCCATACAATGCCTAACTGTAACAGTTTCTGCCTCTGGTACTACTTAGTAGGAAAGTTAACAGGTTTTTAGCTACCCTGAGTCTGTCTACTGTTTCTCATGAGTTGAAGCGTTACAGGGAGAGGAAGGTAAGGGGTAAACAGGAGGGAAGCACTTGACAATTAAGTGTGAACTTGGTCCTCCAGTCAATATTCCTACACTCACACAAGGAGATCACTGGGATTAGATGATTATTTTCATATATGTGTATGCACACATGCAGCTTTCTAAGATGAACAACCATTACAAGAAAGAGAAGTACTGTGTCACACATGCGCTCTTAGTTTAAACCTGGGGATTTTTAGTCCAGTAGGAAACTTTTTTTTTCCTGAATTATTTTGGAACAAACCCAGCGAAGTCCCATCACTTGTACAGGAAGTGCTGCCCCGACCATTTCTTACTGTAATTAGACAGCTTTCAAATCTTACTACAAAACAGTAAGCATTTACAAGTTTAAACTAGAAGTAGCACCCACCTGATGAACTCTGGAATAAATTTTGGCTGAAACAGAAAGAAAACAGATAAGAGAAAGGAGTTCAGGGGTGGGGGGGAATAAGGGAAAAATTAATTACAATGGATTAAAAAAACCTGTATGTAAAATACAACTTACATGGTGAGATAAGTCAGCATCCATAATAACAATAAAATTCCCAGTGGCGTGCTTCATTCCGTGAATATAGGCAGTGCCTGATGAAAGCAGCACAGAAAGAATTTCCCTCTGTATTTTAACATATGCAATCTCCCAGCCACAGCTTTCTCTTCTGTTTTAAAATCTTTAAGTTTCACCAGAAAATGATTAACTAAATACTCCTAAAATGATATGCTGACGGTGAAACATTAAAGCTGTTTTTTTCCCCCCTGTCAATTCAGCACTAGATTTTATAACTTAGCCTTGTCACACCCTACTGCACTAGAAATGCAGAGAAACAAGACTTGATAGGTGGGCTGCTACCTGAAAGAACGTATTCAGAAGCACCACAGGCACTATTTATCTCTTTATTTACTTACTACAAACCAGAATTAACAAGGACTTACCAAGGCCCAACTTTTTTGGTCGGGGTCTTAGAAGCTGCAAGACACATAAAAATATACATCTATCAATTGAAGTACAGTTTTAGTTACTTCGTGACACCTTAGAATTCTATATTTTTAGGTATAAAAATACTTGAAAAACTCATTTTCATTTTTTAGAAATCTAGTTGATACATAAAAATAAACTAATCAGAGAAAATACAGGAGAGGCGAAGTATCACATGAAACAGGTCGTGTCATGTTTAGAAATAAACTCCTTTTATTCTCATTTCATCCACATTGAAATAAATATAAAAGCACCATCTCTGTAATTAAAGGATTTCCTCAAATTCCACCATCAAGTATACAGTTAAGAATCCAAACCAAGGTCTTCTAAACACCATTACTTTAAAAGAACTGGTCAGCTCTAACAGTGAATGTTCTAGGAACATCGCAGCATGATGTCGTACAGTACAAACACGAGTACTGCTAACAGAGATGTCAGGATTTCCCTGTACATAGAGATGTATGCAATAACAACCAGACAAAGTATCATCTGTCTTTCAGAATTTGAGCAAACGAGATTTTTAACCTGTGCCAAGTATCCTCCTCTCCTGCAGGGCCGCATCGCTTCCTCTCATTAGTGCTTCTACTGACTACTATCTCGGTTTCTGCTTCCCTTTACCCTGATAGTTCCCCCTGATGGTTAAGGTCGAACTTTTACAAAAAAGGAAAATCAATTCCTCGCCTGCTTCCTCGAACGTGTTGCCCTCAAGCTGAGCATGCACTGCGAGCAGAATGCACAGTTCTGTACACACGGCACTGACCTGGCTTGGGAGGAACAGAAAAACATTTGGTGGCTGAAGGGGATCACGGCCAGAAACGAGAACCGCGATTCCACGAGAAGCCACGGCTGCCTTACAGCGCTGCGCTAACAGCGCGTCACAGCCGAGCCTACAAGGAGCCCCACCGCGCTGCCACAGGGGCCGGTGTGCAGATCGGACACCAAAAAGATGCGTTTAACTGCATCAGCTAACTGCCTTCGCGTTCTCTCTTACCGAGATCAAAAAACAACGGAAGGACTCCAGAACTCAGCAGCTTTCATTTTCCTTATTTCCCCGTGCCCGCAGCCATAGAAACGGAGATTCGGTCCGGTCCGATCCCCGCCCTCCCCGCGCCGCACAGACAGCAGCGAACGCCGCCGGTAACGGAGGAGCGCGGAGGACGCGCAGCGCAGCCCTGCGCACCCGAGCGCTGCACAGAGCGCCAAGGAGCTGCTGCAGGGCGTGAAGACACCGCGCAGCGCCCGGGACGCCATCCCGAACTGCTAAGGAGTCCCAGGACTTCCCAACGCAAAGGGAAAAAAAAGAAAAGAAAAAAAAAGAAAGAAGCGCAACTCACGATTTTATCCGATCCGTAGATCTTCTCCAGCTGCTCGGCAACCTGCTGCGTCCCGTCCGGGCTGCCATCGTCTATGACGATAATTTCGAAGTCCGTCCCACTGAAACCAGAATTATTTTGTAAGCGGACGCACAGAAAACTCAATTTCCTCCCCACGTCGTTTTGCACAGCGCGAAACAGAACACGAAGAGATCGACAGAGACGTCATGGCTGGCATCGCAGCTGCGAGGCTACGCTTGCAGCGATAAGATCGATCGACGCACCCCGGCCGTACCTCTCCCGGAAGGTGCGCACCAGCAGCCACACGACGAGCGGCAAATTCTCGCGCTCGTTGTAGGTGGGCAGCAGCACCGAGAACTTATTGCCGCAGCGGGCCGCCATGTCACAGCGCGACTCCTCCCGGTACTGGCGCGGCGTAGCCAATCAGCGCTAGCGGCGGGACCGGAAGTCGCCAGCCGGAGACGGAAGCTGCGGCTGCCCGCTCTTCTCCTTAGACATGGCGGGTAGTGCGGAGGCGGCGTGGTTGAGTGTTGAGATCGAGCAGCGGGAGCGGGAGCTGTGCGGCTTACGGGAGCAGTTAGCTGCTGTCCTGGCGGGGGAGCATGGTGGAACCGCCGAGCAGGGTGCTGGTGCTGCTGACGCCGCCTTTCCCGCCAAGCTCCCCCCTCTGCCCGCTCAGGCCGCGCTGAGTCCCGCCGATATCCTGCGGTACAGCCGGCAGCTGGTGCTGCCTGAGCTGGGCGTGCGGGGACAGCTGCTGCTGGCCCGCTCCTCCGTGCTCGTGGTGGGCTGCGGCGGCCTGGGTTGCCCCCTCGCCCAGTACCTGGCTGCGGCCGGCGTGGGCCGCCTGGGCCTGGTGGATCATGACGTGGTAGAGACGAGCAACTTGCACCGACAGGTGCTGCACGGGGAGGCCCGCCGGGGGTTCCCCAAGGCCGCGTCTGCCGTGGCGGCCTTGCGGCAGCTCAACTCCACCGTGCAGTACGTGCCCTACTGCGGGGCTCTGAGTCCGCGCAGTGCCTTGCAGCTGGTGCGGCAGTACGACGTGGTGGCCGACTGCTCCGACAACGTGCCCACCAGGTACTTGGTGAACGATGCCTGCGTCCTGGCTGGGAAGCCGCTGGTGTCTGGCAGTGCTCTCCGGCTGGAGGGGCAGCTGGTCGTGTACAACTACAAGGGAGGGCCCTGCTACCGCTGCCTTTTCCCCAAACCACCTCTGCCAGAGACGGTGACTAACTGTGCGGATGGGGGAGTGCTGGGTGTCGTGCCGGGCATCGTGGGGTGTATTCAGGCCTTGGAAGTGTTGAAGATCATTTCTGGGATGGGTTCCTCCTTCAATCAGTTCATGCTGATGTTTGATGCCCAGGAAGGGCGGTTTCGCAACATCAAGTTAAGACCAAAGAAATTAGACTGTGCTGTTTGTGGTGACAATCCATCCGTCACTTGCCTGCAGGATTATGAGGCGTTTTGTGGTTCTTCTGCAACAGACAAATGTAGAACTTTACATCTGTTGTCCAGTAAAGACAGGATATCTGTTGAGGAATACAAAAAACTGTTGGATGAGCAAGTTCCTCACGTGTTGCTAGATGTTCGCCCACAGGTTGAAGTGGATATCTGTCGCCTGGAACATGCTGTCCACATCCCTTTGAGTAAATTAGAAGAAAAAGACGAAGAATACCTGGAATACTTAGAAAAAAGAATTTGTGAAGAAAAGCAGAGAACTGATGGCCAAACATCTTTTCCTGTGTATGTTGTTTGCAAATTAGGAAATGACTCCCAGAAGGCTGTAAGAATTCTGCAGGAGTTACCTGTCAAAGAATTTGGTCCTGTATTAGCTAAGGATATTAAAGGGGGGCTCATGACTTGGGCCAGTAGAATTGACCCAACATTTCCTCAGTACTAAAAATTTAAATGTTAAAAAGAGGATGAATATTAACAGTGAATTCTCTAGAGTTTGATTTTCTTTGTGCAATCATGTGAGTCAAATGAGGTGTAAATACTACGCTCTTTTAAATAGTATATTTTTACGTTATATGTATTTTTATAGATGTTTGATTTTTTTTTTTTTAAATGTAAAAATATGAAATGATTCATGGAAATTGAAATAAATAAATTTCTTGGTTCTTATTTAAAAGTGAACACTTGGAATGACTGCTTAATTGTGCATGTGATAATTGATAGTTTTTAATGACTAATGCATTATTTTAATATAAAATGTTAATTGAAGTAGTTCTCGTAGATAAAATGAATGAATAAGAAATAGCTTCACAACAGGGAGCTGCCAGAGTCCTTATCATGTATGCATAGCAATTATACTAATAGAGATGTAGGTTCTGTTTTAATTTCTGAGGAGGAAAACAACATCTGTCGTGACCAATCTTTGCATTACACGAGGTGAAAAAGAATACTACCATTATAATTAATAGTCAAAAAAGTGTATTTTAACAAAATAAGTTGTGGAACATCCACATCACCTACTTTACTGTAACATGCCGTGGATTTTAGCAGTAACAGATAAACTTATGTATACAGAGATATCTTTGAGGTTTAGAGGACAGCAAAAGTACTCAAGGCCATGACTTAATGTAATTGTGATAAGCAACGTGAGAGTTGTAAGTCAAGACCATTTAAGGCAAGGTGTCAAGGCTTGACTGAATTTTGGGTTTTGGGAATCAGTAACCAGAGGGACTTACCTGAAATGACTGACCTATTTTTCATTTTTCTGTGTTGAGTGCAGTGGCAATGATTCTTTAATGTCTGACCTACTGATGCTAAACCATTGGTGGTATGTCACACATCTACTTGACCTGCAGAAGTGATCCTTTTCAGTCATTGAAAGCATGGTGAACCTATGAACCTTTCACTGATCCTTTTGGGGACAGGATGAAGAAGATTCTAAATGCATGCTGCTTCCAGTAGATAGAAATTATGTTTATAGTCTTTTCCTGATTGCATTCTTAGGGACAGATATACACAAACTCTAAAAGAAAAAAGAGCTGCTATGTTTGGTATGACTTTTTGTTGCTGTCCACTCGTCTGCGTGGGCTGGCTGGAAACACTATGCAAATTTTACTGTCTTCAAGAGGTGCTGGACTCTTGGGAGATGATGTGGAAAATCAAGAGGCCCAAATTGATCTTATTGGAAGCTTACCTTTCATTCTGACTTGATTTCAAACACTGCAAACACATGGTGATTTCTCTTCACACCAGGAAGCGTCATAGCATGTCTCCAGAAGTTCTAAGAGAAGCAATAAAACTCATTTTGTGTTGTTGCCAGAGTACTGTCTAAATGTTGATGCATGTTGTCATTGTGAATAAAGATGAGCTGCTTTATTCAAGGAGCTTACAGTGCAGTTGGTCTGATGTCTTACCAGAAGGGGTCAGGGCAGCCAGCAGAGTGTCTTTCTTTTTGTCTCTCTCTCGATGTTGTGGGGCTTCTTTTTGCTTCTTTGATCATACTCTCTTTTAAAGTGGCTTACTGGATTTTGGCACAGGAACTGCAGGAAACAGCTTCCTGTTGGAGGTTTAGAATAATAGACAGCGGCTGCAGCATTTGTTCTTGATTACTGCGTTTGAATGTTTCCCACATGTAGGTCTACAGGATAGCTTCAGGATTCAGGAGTAGACTTAAATACATAAACTTGTTTTCTCCTGATATGTGGTGGTTATTTTAAGGCATGGCAAATCAATCTGGTCTAGCCTTCATGTAAGTCTAAAATGTTTTAATATATGGCATTAATGTACCTTGATAAACTAAAATCTTCTTTATTTTGGTGGCAGGAAACTTATCTCAAAACTCTTAAGAAATTCCGCGCTCACCTAATATTGAAACGTGTGATTTCCAACAAAAATTAATGGGACTGTTTGGTAGACAAATCTATAAGGGATGTGTCCAAAGCAAGTTCTTAAAGTTCAAGTACTGGAATTTTAGCTGTGTGAGCATCTTCATTGCTATCCTATTTGTAAGCATAATTTTGGGTCAAAATCTAACTGTTCAGAACAAAACTGTGCACTGGAAGCTTGAAATACTGCAAGCTCAAGGTTCTTTCTTTTTTAAATTTTTGTAATATGAAAGCTGTGCTGTGCTTTGTAAAACTATACCAGGAAAACAAACTCTTAAGGATGTTTGCTAGGTGGCACTGCAAGTTTGTAAACCAAACCATTCCCTACGCCATAACAGACACAGTTCTACCTTAGCAAGCGCAGAGGTGCATTTATATAAATGTACAGTTCTTTTGAAAAAAGACCGGGGAAATAGAATGGCACAAATCAGGTAATCGAATAATGCGTTACAGCACTCCAAGAAAAAATGGTAGCTGCAGTGATCTTTCTGGGGTAGTTTTTGAAAGCATCATTTCTTTCAGAGACTTAACCTGAGTTTTTCACGTACCATGTCCAAATCCCCACTAAACAAAGTGGATTCCTCTGGGAAAAGAGAACTGAGCTTACAGACCCAGTGTGTTAGAACGAGGCTGTGCGAACACCCGTGCCTAGAGCTCAGAAACATCCCTGTGGTAATAAAACTGGGTTGTGAACCTTAGTGTTCTATATAGTGCTGTAGGGACAGATTTTTTGATTCCTGTCTTCCGTGTTTAAAATCTAGAACAAAAAATAAAAGTAATACATGTAAAAAATAAACCCGACGGGCGTATTTAGTGCAAATGTATGAATCTACTAATAGCAAGCTGACATTGTCTACAGAAATTTCAGACAACAAAAGCAGCAACTGATGCTGCTGCCTGTAGCTCTAAAAGTGCAGTAACAGAAATGATAAAACAAGGGGATCAAAATAAGCATTCACATTTTTTAAAGCTTCTGCAATAATAACAATCTTTTAACAGGATTTATTTTAATACTTTGAAAGTTCTTCTCTTTAGAGGCTTTAGCTTCGTGTGTGAGCTATCTTTTAAGCTCACATTCCTTTAACTACGATTAAGCATCTACGTTATGCTAGCAGTGCATAGTCACTTGATTCACGCAGATCTCTTGATTCCTGACTGTAAATCAGAAGGAGATGTCTTGGGAAGTAGTGGCACTTGCATCAGTTTGAAAAGTTTAAATTTTAATTGAAATCAAGATGCGGATATGGAAAAAGGAATGTAAAAGTGAAGTTCCAGCCTGTGCGCAGGTGCCAATAAATACCTTATATGGTCAAATGCTCTGTCCATGAGAGTCTGTGCAGAACTTTGGGGGGGAATGTGGGTGTAGTGCACCACTGCTGCTCAGCTGGGGAGCGTTTCCAGAAAGACAGACCCACAGACTGCCTGAGGTTGGAAGGGACCTCAGGAGGCTATGTGGGGGCCTTAAGAAATAAGGTGGCAAAATCTTAAGCAGGGTCTGTTATGAAAGGAGAAGGGGAAATGGTTCAAATTAAAAGAGAGGAGATTTGGACTGAATATAAGAAAAAAAAACCTTTTTTGTTGTATGGATAGCGAAGCACTGGCACAGGTTGTCTGGGGAGTTGGTGGATGCCCTGTCCCTGGAGACACTCAAAGGCCAGGCTGGAAGGGGCTCTGAGCAACCTGACCGAGCTGTAGGTACCCCTGTTCATTGCAGGGGACTTGCACTAGATGGCCTTTAAGGGTCCCTTCCAACTCAAACGATTCTGTGATTCTATGCCCACCAAACCACGTCCCTCAGTGCCGCACCTCCGTGTTTCTTGAACACCTTCAGGAACAGTGACTGCACCGCTTCCTGGGGAGCACTGACATTACCGCTATTTCTGAGAAGTTTTTCCAAATATCTGACCTTCTATTGTTTTTACAAGATTTTCTTCTGAAGTTTCTACACTAGAGCACGCTGATGTCAGTAGAAAAGTTATCTTGGAAGAGCTGTGGGTCGGAATGTCAAAAGGATTTGCTTTTTCTCCTGGAGTAAGAGTGCGTTCAGCCCCTGCATTCCTTTCTATATGACAATGAAAGCTTTTGCCTTTTATTCCCACGTGATCACCAAATCCTAATAAAAGGCAGCAGCTGTTTCATGTGGAGGAAAGCAAATGGATTGACCTATGCAGGTCACATTTATCTGAGATCATCTGAGTAGTGCTCCTGTCTGAGGGAGAAAACTAAGGAGGAATAATGTAATGTCATATTTTCATCTGCAAACTCTTTTTTGCATGTTTCAGAACAATTACTTTGTAAAATGTAATGCTTTACAGCTTGCAGCTGTCACATAAAGACAAAGATCTTATGTAGCATTGCTGGTTAGTAAAATAAATATGCTAAAACAAAGCTTAAAAAAAACCTCCTCTACTTTTCTTGTTTACTTTTGCTGTAGGCAGTGAATTGGTTATGATAGGAAATACTGATAAAACCAGGACAAAAGTGCTGATAATGAAAATAACTTGTCTTTGGATTTCTGGTCCAAAGTAATCTGCAGTTTGCTTGCGCTTACTGAGGTCTTCTGGTAAAGAATAGGAGAGGCTTAGACAGGAACAGCACATTCTGTAGCTGAGATTTGCTTCTGGGGCAAACAAGCTACATTTTGGGAGGTTGCTTGTGGTTACTTGTTTAGTGCTGTGAAAATTGTCTGCCTATTGGCAGAGGAGTTCTCCACACTGAATGTGCTGAACTGTACCTGTTTTGCAGGCATCAGAAATGTGGATCCATTTTAGTGAATGCCAGCCCAAGCACAGTGGCTTCATGTGCAGGGCTGTGGTGGCCAGCCCTCACAGCAGTGGAAAGCAGAATGTATCTAATGTATCCAGATTTGCAGTTGTTGCTCATAAAGTTAATGGTTATGCGAGAATGCTGTAAAGTGGTAGATGGGAAGAAAGAGCAAGATCATCTTTCTTATGCTGCTCTGAGTTCTTCTTCTCACATGGAGCACTGCTGTGCTGGAAGGAAGAATCTCACAATGCTTGAGAAAGGTGAAGCCTTTAATGGTATGGAAAGCTTAATGAATGCAAACTGAGTTGCATTGTTTGATTACTGGACTTCAGTTAGAAATAATGCAGCAGTTTTCAAATGGCACATTTAAATAAAAGGAAGATACTTTGCTAAAGAGAGTAGCTGGGAGAAGAAGAAAGAAAGGCAAAAAATCAAAAGCAGGAATAACTGTGGCTGCAGACTAACTAGCGTTCCTTGGAGGAAGCATCAGTTCTTCGAACTCCTAGTGGACATGATATGGGCGTTCATTTCCTCCTATAGCCTAACAGACAAGTAAAATATTAACATGTATATGGGTAGCTACATTTGGAGCGCAGTTAGAAAATGTTAATGTAAACCACAAGAAAACACACACACCGGTTTGTGGTATTAACCCCTGGTGGTTTTGCTACCACTGTTGAAACATACCAGCCC
The DNA here is from genome assembly GCA_030625065.1 of Alectoris magna. Taxonomy (NCBI): domain Eukaryota; kingdom Metazoa; phylum Chordata; class Aves; order Galliformes; family Phasianidae; genus Alectoris; species Alectoris magna. The sequence goes on from CM060576.1 coordinate 545,648, forward strand.
CACTGCTTGCCTTCCACTGTGGCTTCTGGTCTGGATGGCAGGAAAGTCTTTTCTGCTTGCCCATTCTCTTGTCTTTAAGCACTGCTGGGTTAATTAGATCTTGACTTCAGAATATGTTCCACATGGTTAGCTCAGCCGAGCATAGAAGCCAGCTGAAATACATTTGTGACAGTGTGGCTCTGACCTTGTCCTTGCACTGTGAGATACTTGCACTTCTGGTATTTCATGCAGGTGATAAAATTGTAGTGAAGAGCAAAAAACAGCTTCCATCTAAAATGGCATCTGTCATGAATGTTATCAAAAAAGGAACCTAATAAAAAATTATCTACTGCAATAAAGCTAGTCTATTGCAATACAAGTTTCCCAGTCAGAAATACATCCATTCTGTGTCAGGCCTACTTAAAGGTGCAGGTTATCTACTGAAAGCTACCGTCTGGCTGCAGCTGTAGCCAGAATGAAGACATGGAAGGGTCTGCTAAGGTACAGGAGTGCAGGCCATGATGTGCATTGTTTCAGTTCTTCCCTGGGAAGCTTGCCTTCTTAGCCCTGCTCGTGGCACGACCACTGCTCTCCTCAGGAGCAGCACAGTTCGAACACTGAGAGAGGCCTATGAGACCCAGAGCACTGGCTCTCTGTGCCAAGAAACAAGAACAACTGTGGACTTGACTCCTCTGAGAGTATGGTATGAAATTTGCCTTCTCTTTAACCTCCTGGTAAGGGCTTATCACTGTCTGCTCCTGCTTGAGGAGAAAACATGGAGAGGGCTGTTGCTGTTTGTGAGTTGATGGGATGCTGGGCTACAGGCGTGGCGGCAAACAGCAGCCCTGCCGTGGGGCAGCCCAGAAGTGTGTGTCGACTGCAGCTCTTCATCTCTGGAGGAGGAAACCTGCAGTGGGTGTTCTGTGGCTGCTCCGGCCCGAGGCCCTTCTGTGCCAAGAGCTGCACTTCATGCAAGGTGCCCATGCTGTTGCTAAGAGACCGAAGCTCAACTCTCAAAGAAAGGTTATTTCCAAATATAAAATGTCTTCTCTCGTAGGTCTGTCTGGGAAATGAGGTCTCTTATGCAAATGGACATTCACCTACTCATGAGCAGTGAAAGGCAGCTCCTGTTTTTGCAGTGGACTGCTAACTTAACAACATAAAGGTCTGAAATTTAGGAAGGACAAACTTGTAATTTGTAAATGTGCATTGATGTATGCACAGACACAGAGCAGGTGGCGCAGCCATATTCCAGACGTTCTGTGGCAGAACCATGGGTTTTAGGTAGAGTTTATAGAAATCATTTCCAGGGTATGCATATTTCGAACCCATTTTGTGGAACTGCTCTCACTTTGTGCTTTGTTACTGCACCTGCGGGTGGTAACAGGGGTACAGGTTGAAACTTGCTGGAGCATTTGATAGGTGCATTTTTACCATTAGTTGATTAAAATTGAATGTTTTGAGCCTGTTTTGTGCTGCAGATGAGAGCTTTTCAATGCTTAGAACTCAACGCGCTTAGAACCAGCGTTCACTTCGAGTTGCTCTCCTGCAGTGCCGATCCATGCAGTGTATGAATTTTGACACTTTGCTTTTGAAACAAACTTTCAAATATAGCTTTTCTCCTTTGTTTTCTGCCTGAAGTTCTGCTGTGGTCTTCTCATCTCCTGCCCTGATTAGTGTTGATTTCCTTCTCTATGAATATTTTTAGTACTGCACTACAGTCCATCCAAAGCACCATTATGAAATGAAGTTTCTTGTAATTATTCCTCAGATGCAGCTACCTCAATCAGTTCTTTAGTTTTCACAGTGACAAGCTTCAACTTCACGTTCTAATCTTGGTTAGCCTTTAAAAACACTGGCCATTTTGTAGATTCTCACCACATTTCTTTCCTTATTTCCTTTTCCTCTGCGCTGTGGCTAAAAGTACTGACAGCACTGAAGTACAGCACTTCTAAGAAGAAAGCCCACAATGCTATACTATTAGTACATGAGAATGGCTAAGAATAATGAACTTTTTGCACTGGGACTCAGATTACAGGCATTGATGGATATTGCCTTATGATTACACCATGATGCTGTCAAGTGCTGAATATCCCAGACAGATAAAATCCAAAAGGTAGAAATTTTGTGACGTGTCCTGGCACACCACAGGACTGCGGAGACCAAACTGGCTTCCTATCAGTCAATTTTTAATTGAGCTACAATTTTTAGCTCAATTTTTAATTGACCTACAAATTTACATCCTGATGATAACACTGGGGATTTGGGATCTACAGGCCTGAACTTTTACTTGATATGCAGCCTGTTGCTTTGGGCAGTCTATGTTATATCTACAGCAGCTTTTGCCAGCACAGAAAGATGTGAGTGCTCTTTTTATTGATCATCTCCTACCTGCCATATTAAATCCTGTGCCTGCCCACAGACTGATACTCGGTGGCAGTTCTTTTCTGTTTTGAGCGTAACGCAGCAATGGTATTTTTTTAACAAACATTTTGTAAGTTTGAGAAATATGGGTCGATCCTCCGACAGCAAAAAACCAACGATGTCACGGTTTGTGTTGGGTAAGATGCAGTCTAAATATTTTTAGCATCTTTCTAAAGACGGGTGGTGCGGGCTGCTGCTTCTGGGACGGAATTCCCGGCACTCAGACTGAGCTGCCGGGAGCGGCCCGAAGGTGGCAATGTGGGATCCTCGAACGGCCCTCACTGCGGTCCGTACCGTCGGAAGCGTTTCTCCGAACCGAGCGCTGGCACACGGGTGGGAGCTACAGCTCCTCAGTAACCCTTGGCTCATCCGGAAGAGTTGACCGATGCATCTTCTGTGTATGCATTTTGAGCACTAAAACTTTTATTGTTAGAAATCCAATCACATTTAAAGACGACAAATATCGATACATTTGTGTTGACAGGGAAGACTTTGACTTCGCATACAAGCGCTATGCAAAAATGCATCGTGGTCTTTTGCAAGTGCTCGAAGTGCTTTAGCTGTGGGCAGAGTTTCTGCTGTCAGAGGAAAAGCAAAGAGTCAGTGGGAAAAAAATCCTCCTACAGGTTTACACTAATCACCTCGAGAGGAATGTTTTATTGATGCAATTTTAGGGCATACTGAAATCCATATATTGGGGTGAAGATGCCAACTATTGGTGCTGATGCTTCTTTTCTGTTCTTATCAAATCATGTTTGTTTTCATCCTGTGATACCCAAACTGAATTTGTGCTCCCTACCTTTGCCTAACAAACAGATAGCTTTCCCCTATTATTGTGCCATACGATGTTTTGCAGCCTTAATTTTCTCCATTCAGGTTATCCACTGAAGCATCCCTCTCAAAAATTAAATACACTTCCAATTCTACAGTGTTGCAGATGATTTTCTTGATTTCCCAAAATGTGCTTCTAATTCTGAGTGAGACTGAGTCATCCTTTCCTTGGCTGACCTGAGAACTGCTATCACTATAAAAGTCCCGGAGTTTCTTTGTGCAGTGAAGTGCATCACTAATGCTAATGAGCAGCACTGCTTCCATTTATCATCCAGCAACTGTGTGTCAAAACTTTGTATACAATTACCTATGGAATCTTACAGTAGCCCGCGCCACTTTGTTCCTGTGGGAAGCACACCATGTAGATGACAGTACCATACTGACCAGAGACACGTTACTATACTTGCTGACCACATGAATGATTGAGAGCTGCAAAAGTCTCTATCTAATTTTGGAAACTAACAGCCTTGGCTTTTTTTAATTCTAACCCCCAGATGATGCCTGGAAAGTGCTTTCATTCCTGGTCAGTACTTTCAGCAGGCTAGTCATTGTAGTTTAAAGCCTTGTTTGTGGATGCACAATGAAAGCAGGAAATAAAATTATGAACATAACGAAGATGGCTACAAAACCGCAGGCATTAAGAAGGATGCCTGATAAAGGAGCAGCTGAAACCTCAGATTGGCTGCACTGCCCATGTTTGTGTGCCCCAGCTGACTTCGGAGTTGCACAGGGCTGTTCATCACTTGTCACAACGGCTACAGGAATAATGAACGAGTATTTATAAAGTGCAAATTTGCTCTAATTACTCTACCTGGTTTGCTGTGTTCCCAGTTATGGCAGAAGTTTATTTCTGTTTATTTCTGGATTAGTTCCCACAGGCAAAGACAAAGTAGAAGCCCCACTGGGCAGAGCAGAAGCATCCCCTGATTCTACAGTCCTGCGATTTCTTTGCCGTGCCTTTGGCAGAACTGATAGCAGTCATGATATCTTCAGTGATTTCTAGGGAGTATTTCAGAAGATATGAGATGCTCGGTCATGAGAAAGAAAAACAATAAGCAAAAAGGGAGGAAGTTCTGGTTTTATTGTTAATTATTATTAAGCCAAACTGACCATTTTTGCAGTGCAGTGCAGGCAATGTTCTCCTTCATTTGTGGGATGTGAATTTGTCTTTATTCATGGTGTATGAATTTACACAGTCCTGCTGACTGATCCCATACAAGAAATGCTGTCCTGAGGACTTACACTCTAATGTCACAAGATGAGACAGAAAGCACACAGAGCTGAAGTGGCTTACTGGAGTGGCAGGTGGGATCTGAATGGATCTTCTTCACTTTCTGGTCCTTTAAATGATCGTTTCTATGTTAGCAACACTGAGATCATTAGCAATGCTGAATTTGGCTTATTAAAATACCACAGAGGAAGTGGTAAGTGAGTGGGTAAATCTCATGGTAAGCATTTTTCTGTGCTAGTAATAGAACATTTGGAGTGTGTTCTGTTGTTGGGAGTGATGCTCACCCCCTGTTGTGAACTCTAGCCCATCTGCCTGCTTTCTGCAGGTTGCAGCCTTGCTCTCTAGATGGCCCAGGGGATGCCGCAGTTCCACCAGTTCAGAAGGCTTTTCACTCTGGGCTTTATTTCTGTATTTCTGATACACATCTCATCTTTTGGATAAATAAATACTAAATTCCTGTTAAATCTTGCATAAGGAAGCTAGCAACTATTAATGCAGGAAAAAAACGGGATATATACTACTGGAGCACTGAAAGATGCATGAGCAGAGACTTCAAGACTCCCAGTCTTCAAAGTCACGTCTGTCACTTTTTCATTTAATTTATGATTAAACGCAGTCAGTTACACCTGTAGGACTGTGTGTCTCCAGTCCAGTTTTCAGCCTGTTGTAGATCCAAGGGAAGGATGTGAAGTTTTACAGCTTTGTTACAAGAAGGGTCTGCTCCTTTCCTCTTGCTTTAACTTACAAACCTTTTTTTCTTAATTAAGCCAAGAGGAAAAAAAGTCAGTAACTGTGGGGAACAGAACTATTCTAGGAAAGAACTGCCTGTTTTAGGCATGAACTGCCAAGAACTGCTCTGTTTACCACTGACATTAATTCAAACTGCTCCTGGCCATCCCAGGCTTAATACAAATTTTGGCTGAGTCTATTTACAGCCCAAAGGGGGAAGACTGAGGAGTGAGCTTTTGTTCACCGAGAGGCTACCGTGAACTTTGGTTACAGTAACACAGAGAGCTGCAGTGGTAGGAATGAGAACCTTCTGCAGCAAAACTTCTTTTTCTTTTGCACTGGCCAGTTAAGTTCTACCCAAACAAGTCATGAATGTATACAGCATGCTGCTTTTCCTTCCCAGATGTGTACCTGATGACGTGCAAACTCATGATTCAGTTCCGTATAACTGTTGTTGCTTAATCAGACTTGCTAAAGCCTATGACTCCTCAGTGACACCACTAAGACTGCTGAGTATGGAAGCTGGGAGTTCTGAATTAGTGAAAAAACATAAAGGAGCAAATGGAGACAAGTCCCATATATCTCCTAAAGAGAAGTTTCCCTAAGAGCTCCACCTGTAACAGAGGTGCAATTCTCCAACTCACTGTAGCAGAAATGCTGAGTCACAGCCTGAAGCAGCAATGGAGCACCTGGTGGGAAGGCAGGGCCAGCCCAGGGCAGCTCAGGTGTGTGCAATGTGCCTGAGTGATGGAAGGGCTAGAGCCAGGATCCACCCCTTCCCAGACCTCATTTAAGGGTTGGCAGTGGAGGTCACTGAACTGATGCCTAGCTGTTTCTATACTTAGGTAATTTTATTTCCTAATAAGTGCTTTATATTTTCTGAAGCCAGTGTGCTTCAGCTGATGATGCTCATCGTCCAAATCCTCCCTTGGCTGCTGCTCCCTTCTCGCCTCCTGCAGGTGGTTGTGCCTGCCTATAGCACTTGTGACAGTCATTCCACACCTTGAGAAGCATGTGGAAAGGAAAGAAAGGAAAGGAAAGCCTAACACTGTATTGCTCGAAATTAATGCACCTATTGCTGTTTGAATTCATACTGTATGTACTTATGCAATATACACAGGTTAATATAAATAGCAGTGCAAGTCTATCTCTGTTGGAGATATGCACCACTCTCAGTGGGAATTCTAACATTCTTTTGACTTCATAAAAGCACAAAGTGTTTTTATTGGAACTTTCTTGTTGACTGCACATGCTGTTAAAATGCAAAAGAGGAGTGATAGCTGACTTGGTAGCTGTCAGCTGTGTCACTGGAAACAGTCAACTTTTGAATCGATCCATGATTTTCACGAATTTGACTAAAATCTCAGATAATGTACTCTAAAGAGGCATAATCACCTTAAATGTTCCGCCTTCACAGTAAAAGCTAGAACGCAGCATGTGGGTTTCATACTAATGTTATGCTCTTAAGATGTATATCTGGATTTATTTAGCATAAGAACTACAGTATGCGTTACCTTGTGTAAAACAGAAGCAAGTTTGTTACAATGATTCATAGTGAGACGTGTTGATGCGCTTACAAGTGATGTGCTGCCAAGTACAAAATTGTATGGAGGTACATCCTGCCAAGCTGATTTGTTCCTGGCTCAGGCAGAGCTCCTAGCAGGAGGGATGCTGTCGCAGGTTTGCTCCACCAACACCCAACTTCAGGGCGATCTCTTTTTTTCTGGACAAGGACTTGAGAATCACGTTATAATTCTGGGATTAAAAGAAAGTGACACGTGAAATAAATGACAGTTAACTCAATGTAGAGACAGTGACAAAAACGGATGGACTTGTTAGCAAGAATAAAGGGAAATAATCTCAGGTTTTATTTGGTGAGTCTTTATTTCTCCCTTCTCACTTCCAAATGCATGGCTCAGCTTGTCACACACAGTCTGAGATAGGCAACTGTTGCTCACAGGTCCAATCTAATTACCACTTCTTTCTGTAATGAATGCTGACACAAAAGGAGAAGGATGCATAGCACTTGTATTGAAGCCAATGCTACAGATGATCAAACATTTTTGAAATTAAGAGTATCCTGGATGGAAAACGTGTCCCTTTTTTTGTCACGATGTTCCTGCTTTTTATCCAACTCTAATTAAAGCTGATGATCGAGAGTGAAAAGCTGGTTACGTTCCTAGCTCTGGCACATAATTAATTGCCAAGAGTTTATGCTGGGTGTGTTAGCTCTCTGTAGGAATGCTCCATAGGCATACTTTTCTATGACAGAAGATTTTTAGAGCCCTAATTCTTTGTAAAGTGCACTTTCTAAAGCTCGGGAGTTATTCCTTATAAATAAGCAGAGCAAAACACCTTCAAATTTCACTTAAGATATCTGAAATCAAAACCAGCATAATGAGGGCTTGACCAACCAGCTTGGGCTGAGGAACAAATTCTGTGTTCTTTTGGCCCTCATCTAAAACACCAAACCATCATGCATGCTGACACTCCCAGCAACCTGCTCCAGAAAGGCCAGGAAGCAACAGGGCTTCTGCAAACTGGATTAGAGGAGCATTAGTCAATGTGATGGGAACTTCCAAACCTCCCTAGCTCCTAAAAGTTAATGGGAGGGGAAAAAAAGCGTAATTCATGAGTTTATCTTTTCTTTCCCTCTGAGCACACACAAAGTCAAACAAGTGGATTGCATACTTCTTTTTTTTGAAGTTCTGGAGTTTGTCTCCTGCATTGTTATGCAAACCGCAACAAATGGGAGGTCTGGCATTTATCTGCATAGGGGCAGGTGCCAAACCTGAGCTCCTCCCTGACACAGGTACTGCCCCAGATGTCAGTGGGGAACCTGGACTAACCCGCCTGTGTGGATAAATGTTATACGGTCGTGCTTTTTGGCCTTAATTGCCTTTCTGTAGCATATTCAAACCTTTCTCCATTACTACGATGTCTTTAATACTGGTAAAGGTATAGTTAATCAACTCTTAAGTCCCTCATGATTGAGGACAGGAAAGGATAAAGCTGTCAGCACCCACCGCTCCATGACTCAAATGATATTTTCTTTTTTTTCCCCCCATCATTGGCAACTTCCCACGACCACATATTTTCTGCTCCCTTTACAGAACCCAATGCTGAATGTGAATGGGTAGCTGCAATATTGATTTGTCAAGCAACAGTAGGGTGTTCCCTGGAAACAGACCTCTCTTAATTCTGTTTCATATCTGAGGTAAAGTAAAAACATGGAAACAGATGGTAGGGAACAACTGGCATCTTACCATGCATATTTCATTTGATTTGCAGCTAGTCTCCCCTTGATAATATTAAATGCTAACAAAACTCAAAAGACTGCTCCTTGGAATCCTGCATTCAATGACACAGGATCAATATTGTAACTTCATGTAAATGAAGCTGATGAGCTCTAAGTATTTGCATCTTCAGCAAGGTTATGATACAAACAGCTTGGTTCTTTTTTGTTCCTGCCATGTTTAGGGCTGACTTACAAAGAAATGTACGGTTGCTGTTGTGAATGACGAATCTGACTTAATGTTCTTTAAGAGCACAGCAGGACAAACCTCCGCGGTTATTTCGATCATGCTCTAAGGCATTTTACTGGGAGAGAATTTAGCCATTAATTTTGTTGTATTTACATTATTTATATACAAGAAAAAAATGACAGCCTGCTTAATGATTATATACATTGTGATTTGGTTGGAAAAAAAGTGCAGTACAAAAGACAAAACATCCTTGTGAGTACAGAATGATACGTTATTTTTGTCAGAAAACTTCTCATCCCTAAAATCCCACTGTGTGATCTCCACGAAAGCCCAGGATGGTTGGAGGGAAGAAACAGCATAATTGGAGACTTCTTAAACCACATCAGCTCCTGGTTAACAGCCCCTTTTCCTCCTTTCAAAATGAGGGCTACCTTCGTAAAATGCTTCCAAAGCAAAGTAAAAGATGGAATCTGATACAACATAACATTACTTGACATGAGGAAAAACAGCGACTTAAATGTCATTCATTGCCCTATTGTCAGTAGAGATACTTGGGAATAAAATATCACTCCCTTGTGAAGCATTGCTTATCTGAGACTTTGTTTTTAATAAGAACTGTGCCCTCCTGTACATGATCCTTTCCTGTTCTTGCTTCAGCTCAATGTAGGAGCGTGAGAACGTGTGGAAGATGGAAGTGACTGGGAATGCCATGAGGAGGATGCCACTCAGTATGCTGCTCAGTGCCACCACTTGGCCAGGAATGCTCCTGGGAACCATATCTCCATAGCCTACCGTGGTCATGGTGATGACAGCCCACCAGTAGCATGCGGGGATGCTGGTGAACTCCTGCGAGTCTGCCATCTCGTTCTCAATGACGTACAGGAGTGGTGCAAACAGTGCGATGGCCACGCAGAGGAAGAGCAGCAGGAGCCCGAACTCCCGGGTGCACCTGCGGGCGGTCAGTCCCAGCGTCTGCAGCCCCAGGGAGTGCCTGGCCAGCCGCATGACGTACAGAATCCTCAAGGCACGGAGTATTCGGAGGACCAGACCAACTTTGTCCAGGTAGATGCTCCCAGAGCTGGGCTTCTTGTAGCCCACCGAAGTGGTGTCTACCAGCAAAGTGATGTAATATGGCAGAATAGCTATTATGTCGATCAGAGTTAACGGTCTCCTCAAAAATGCAAACTTGCTCTTTGCCTGGATGAATCTCAGCAGGAACTCCAGTGAAAACCACGCCACACAGACAGACTCCACAATGAAAATATTGTAGCACATCTGGGAACACTCACCCTGTAGGAAAGAGGAGGAGTTTGTAATCAGAACTCAGATAATAACTATTTTAGTTGGTACAGTGACAGGAAGAGAGTTTTGTGGGCTTCTTTAAACCCAAAATATTAAAGGAGTTGAAGCTGTTGCTATGGGAAAACACAATGACAAACTGGAACAAGTTAAAGGCAAATCTCAGAAAAGAACTACTTATTCCACAGAAGATACTGCTTGGTAATTTCAAGCATTCTAAATAGCAAATACAAACTTAACAAGGCATTACAGAGAAGAATGTTGCATAGAAGAATGCCCAGGAACAATGTTTTCTTTGGACATAGAACTCAATACGATTGATTCTTTTGCAGGTAATAGAATACAGTCATATATGATTTCAAATATTCTTTGTGTATTTTTTTCCGTCTAAAGGCAGCTGCAAAATCTCTATTCAAATCAACACCATCAGACTTTGTAGTTGTTCTGCTCCTCCCAGCACATACCATTTCCTAACCTGAAAAGGGAACTTACCTTATCCTCCTCCTCCCTCAGGTCAGGCATGGTGCTGATGGACAAATTCACTGCTGTAATAGTTACAAATAAAACAGACAAACAAGCAAACACCTTCCCAGGGAGGCCAGACTGGGGTCGTTCTACCATGTCTTGCAACTTTTTCATGCACATGCCAATTTTTGTCTCCTCTACTGTTTCACCTGTTGTTTCATTTTCTATAAGATCATCCTCCCGTTCATTTATTTCTGTAAACTCCTCCATTTTTTGCAGATACCTCCTCTTACAACACCAATCCAAGTTGTCTTCCTCTATTCCCCAGTAGAGCAGCTCCTCTTGAAAAGACAGCGCACACATCTCACGCAGGAGCCGAAGTTTTCCAACCCTCAAAAAGGTCAGGATTGTCCTGAACGCTCCTGGGTTGCGGTCAAAAAAGAACTCATTGCATGTCACATCGTAATCATCACAGATGTTTAGGATGTCATCAAAATTGTTGCAGGATTTTAGTTGTCCCAAGCGCGTCAATGGGAATTCATCAAGTGTGGTCCATGGGAGCAAATACTTAATGCCCCCTACGTTTATAATAATATGGTGCTTCCGATCATCAGGGTGAAAGCCTTTCAGGAGATCCTCTTCAGGGTGAATTAGCTTGGCTCTTTGGTAAAAGACGCCCTTGAGGGTTTCTGTTTCTGGGAAGAATGCGTGGTTGAAGGAAGCATCTGAAGCACAGCTCAGGGCACTATAGTCATAATCAGAATTTTCTCCAGGTAGAAGAGTCATCTTGGAAGATAACTTCACATCCCTTTGCTATTCATTAAGTGTCTTCTGGAATGAAAACCAGATACATGGATTTAGTGAGTGACTGGTTGCTTTTGGGTTTGGAACAAATGTAGTGACTGAGGCTCAAAAAACATTTATGGTCGATGAAATAATTGGAAAGAAAACAGCAGGGGCTGAATACAGCCAGAAAAAGCTTTCTGGGGAGGCTGTTTTTGTCCAGCCAGGGAGAACTGACTCTCTCAGAGGCTGCCTCCTTATCCAGGAGCTCTGCTTGGCATTTTTGTCAAACTAGGGAGCTTCCCCCATCTCACATGCAGTGGTCTCAGTTCCCTGCGGGTACAGAGAGAAAACAGGAACAGTTCTTGCAAGTGGCATATGCAAAAATTATGGTAGTATCAACAAGAACACAACATTCAAGTGTGTTTTGTAGAAAAGTAAATCCTTTTTTTTTTTTTTTTTTTAAACTATTTCAAATAAAAATCCTAATTATTTTTGTATCCTTTAAGTATATAGAAAGAATCAGGAGTCAATTATGCTATAATTAACGAAATACTTAAAAACAGCAACAACAGTATAAGATTAATTTCTAAAAGGCCATACAGAAACAATTTTGGAAAAAACGCTTGTGTTGATGATGACATTTGTACAGAGTTTATGAATATTTCATGCCACGGCAACTCCCTTTTTAAAGCCTCACTTACGGAAGATTGTTTGGAAATAGAGTTTCTGCATAAATATTGGGATGTCATTTCAATTACAATTAGCACCCTGTGCACAGTAATAGGCTGTAATTATACAAAACCCAAACATGCTTATGATGACTTTGAAAATCACGTTAAAATTCTGCTCACACAAAAGCAGTGTTAAGCCCATGGAATGAAGTAATCGCAAAGTTTAAATGGGCATAAATCAGGGATACTGGAAATACTGAACTCCAGCTGCCCAACTCACTGTGATGCAGCAGCTGGTCTGAAAGCCTGCCTTGCACAGACCTGTGCAGTACTGCTTCTGGGCTGCCCATCTCCACAGCCAGCCACAACTCAATGCATGGAGTTGCTGAATTTCATTTGACAACAGTATGTATTCATTAAGTAGACCGTACAGTGATGAGAAGATACTCGTTATGCAAAAGTATTCTGACTTTCTAGCCTCAAGTAACAAATACTACAATTAATTCACTTCATTAGCCATAGAGTTTTGTTCTCCTGGCTACACTCACCTCCTCTTTGCTATGCACCCTGGGGCTGTATATCCCCGCTAGAGCAACTTCCTTAAACACAGAACTGTTGTTTTCATAAGCTGAAGTTTATAACCCACATTGATGGTGTTACATACCTGTTGTAGAAGAAAAAATCATCAGTATACAACAGCAAAATACTTTAAACACAGCTGCACCTCAGTTTAAGAGCAACAGGCCTTCTTTGCTGCATGGGGACTTAAAATAATGTTTTCAATAATATGCTATCCCAGTCATGCTCCAGAACTTCCCAGGAGGACTGCTGTAAATGGAACAGCTCCGTACATGCTCTTACAAATAGGTGTCCCCAGGTCAGCTCTGGGTGGAGTGATGCTGCTTGATGTTTCATGTGTATATTCCGGAGTACAGAGACCATTCATTTACTTACCTCTAGGGCCTGTGGTGGGACTGTGGGAGGAGAAAGCCTACAGGATGACACAAGAAAGGGCACGGTGTGATTCAGACCTTTCAAGAGCTGCGGTACCATTTCCTGGCCTGAGGTAAGCAAAAGGGTTGGTTTTGTCACCACCCCAAAGTGTCCTTATGTCTATAGCTGGTGATTCCAGAACAGCTCTCTGAAGAGTTACCATGCTCTCTCAAAAACCTAAACTGTGTTTGGCTTTGGTGCCTCCTAATTGTGCTTGCTGTGCCGAGTAGCTCTGCCTTTGCTTCACAGTTATGGGTCTGGAAATAATCCCCATGGCAGGGAATGGGCAATTCTAAAACTCCTTTGGGAGAGTGCAGAACTGACAAAATCCCACAGGCTGCACTCAAAGAATCATTCCTGACCTGCAAGCCCTGCTTTCTAAAGGAACGTTAACATGAAACATAAACATATTAAAAAGTGATATTGTAAGAAATCCTGGCCAATGCTGGGATTATCAGCGGAGCATCACAGCACACAGTGACACTGTTCCCGCTGCCCCCTGGAAAAGCTGCAGCACTGCGATCAACAAACAGTGGGAGAAGGGAACATCTGACCTGGTAATTATCCTGATGCAGTCCCATCACACGAAGCACTCCTAATGACCTAAGAGCTATTTCCTACCAAGGCATTCCCAGGATCCCATCTGTAGAAATAATGCCACCAGGAGTTCAGGCCACAGGTTTGATGCGGGAAAATGGGACTACCTGACATACTCTTCTCCTTAAGAGAGACTGTCGTCTTATTTAGAAACAAGGTTTGTCCACTCTGCCTCAGCTATGTCTAAGGCAGGGCTTGCCTTGAGAGAATAAAGATTATGATTAATGGAAGACTGTGGGTAATTGGGAACTAAGTTAACAGGTTTCCCTTCTGTAATACCAGATGATGTTGGTTAGCAACAACTCGCCCTCTGAATCTCAGCCAGGAAAAACGAGGAGCCAGCGCATCTCTGTGACTGGTTTGATCTCCCACCACATCCATTGTTGACACAATGGGAAGAAATGGGCAGAGAGAAATGTAAACGTTTGCGCATGTCAGTCACACACTGTCACCCTGAGGCATCAACTGTGAAACAACAGAGCAAGATAAAAATTACTTCTTTCTTCGCTTCCAGCTTCTTGACCTGCGTGAGGCAATAAATTAGTCTAATTAATCCCCTGTGTAAGGCACCGAATGACTGCCTGTAGGAGGTGGCTCCTCCTCCTTCCATGGCCAGAACTGGAAGCCCCCAGATGCCACGCAGGCAGCTATGGTATTTGATGCTGCACCTGCGTTATTTTTGTGGTGCTTTTACCTCCGAGACACCAAACTTTATAACTAAGAGAGCAGGAGAAAATCAGAGCCCATATATGGACTGATTAAAGGGATTACAGAGATAAATAAAGCCACACAGTTCTTTGTATGCTTCTTGTCTTAGGAAAGCACTTCTATGTGATGATGATCAGCACTCCTTTAAGAAGACACAGATCTGACTCACGAAAGGGTTGTGGGTTTTTTCTGTTACAAGCTTGAAAAATGCCCAAACTGCCTTATTCATATTCTGCAGGCTGATGACATTGGGTTAGCTGTAAGAAATGCACTGAGAATTAAAGACAACACACTAATACAAGGTCAGAAAAACACATTAGCCTATATCGATGATTTTCCCAACATTAATGATTGAACAAGATGAACTTCAAGCTTGTGCAACAATAGTAAAATCTTCAGATAAAACTGCTTTGGTAGAGCAGGGCCCAGAGATACAGCCCCGCCACCTGAGATGGCATTCCGCCTTCTGAATGCTTGGGAGCTTGTGAATCCCAGCTCTTCCCTCCGGCTGCCTCGCTCGTCAGACATGCTCATCCTGGATAAATCACTTCGGTGAGCTTCTTTCCTTCTGTTCTACTTTATTTATAAGCTCGGTGGGGCAAGAGCTGGCTCTTACCATATTATACAATCCCAGTCACAGTTTTGGCTTCCAGAAACTGCCGTAATCCCAAGGAACTGCCCCCAACAAGGGCTCCTGGTGACTGCCAATGGGGTGGTGTGAATCAAGACGTAACATCTTTTCAGAAATCTCTCTCACTCAAGATGATATTCTTATCCATTATGTCTGGTGAAGAAATTGGATTAGAAATCGCTCCTGCCTTCTCATTCAGTAGAAATTCAGGAAGGGTGCCAGACTCCTAGACAGTGAGGAAAGAATTATTAAAGACGCTCTTCTGAAGTAAGGAAATAGAAATCGTAAGTAGCATCCTAAAATTCCACCTCAAGTTCTGTTCTCTCCCTCTCCTGTGTCCTCTGCAGCATTTCGAATTCTGCAGTGCATCTCTGATGTAACCAGAGCTCCTGCAAGGACCTGAAACTGCTCCGCGATGCAGCCAATTCAAAGTTGTGCCTGGGTGATAGCAAGCATGCAAGGAGGATGCATAACTCTCCCTCAGACTCTTCGATCCATTCCAGTGCCTAAAACTTCTCTCTGCTGCTTTTTACCATTTGTAGATTTAGTAAAAAAAAGTTTCAGATTTCAGTGCAGTGAATACAGTGACTGTAAGAAGCAGCTTTGCCGTTCAGTGATCCGGCATTCCTCATTCTATCCCCGGTTAAAACAGGCAGTGTTTCCAAGCAGAGTCAAACTCAGCTCTTTTCTGACACACGACTTCCATCCTGTATCGCTGTCAGGGTGCTCCTCTGAAAAACTTCAAGCCGTGCTCCTGCAGCTCATCGCGTAGTAACAACAGACCTTCAACTCTGCTAAGTGAGCTACATCAAAGTAACACTTACAAGAATCAACATACAGCACAAAATCAGCCTGAAAAACCACAAAATCTGCAAAAGACATTCTCATATCTGCATACTGCTCTCCATGATCCGGGCAGCGTTCTGATTCAGGGCGTTGTATGACAACCTGCAAACTGAATCATGACCAATACATATTGCTCAGTGTTTTGTTTGATAAAGCTGAGCCTTATTCTGCTCATAACAATCAGAAGTGAAATAACTTTGCCAGGTGCCTTACATTCCCAGGAAAATGTTCCGGAACACATTACAGGTAATAACTGCAGTTGTTCTCTCGCAGAGAAATGGGTTTGTGTTCGAGCAGTTTTAGAAAGTCGCACTGAAAGCTGCCTTTTAAACATCTTTTTAAAAGTAAAGGATTTGTCATTTATTTACACATACGTGTATTCTGATATTGCAATGAAGAAATCTGTAGCCACGGAGCAATTTTTCACGCATGTTTTCTCCGCTTCCTCCCCCCCCCCCCCCCCCCCCCATATTCCAATACAAAAATAATCTGCCAGAAATACATTGTCTAAAGAACAGTTAATTGCCAACGAACAGAAGTCGGTAAATACATCAATATAATAGCCATCTCCATCATCTAAAAAATAACACTATAAAAGACCTTCAGATCAGTCAGAGAAGAAGGAATCTGAAACGCAAGCCTCCATGCGCAGCCACAGGACCCGGGGAGAGGGGCCGAGGGCCGGGAAGGGCTCCCGGAGCACCACGCAGCGCCCCGACAGCCGCCAGCCGGCACCGCGGCACGACGGCCGGGCGCAGCCGCACGGTGTCACCGCTGCGGGAGCAGAGAGAGCCGACGCGCCGTCGGGAAGAGCTGCCCCGGCGCGGGGCGCAGCCCCTCCCGCACGCCGCACACCTGTTGCTACGCCGCGCGCCGCTCGCCCCTCCGGGGGCACACCGGGACCCTGCGGACCCCCTGCGGGGCGGCCCCGGCCGGCCTCTGCCTCCCGAACGGGAGCGATGCCCCGCGTCTCCCCGCCGGCCTCCGCGGCTCCCGGAAGAAAAGTTCCCCGCAAACTTGCCTGCAAGTTGCCCGCCGTGCCCGCGGGCACCGAGCGCGGCCGCCGGCAGCCCCGCGGCGGGTAGCGGCCCCGCGGCATGAGGTCGGGCGGCAGCGCCGGGCTGTGCGTGCCGCGCTGCGCCGCCGTTGCGCGATGCGGCGGCGGGGGCGGCCGCGTGTGCGGGGCGGGCGGGCGGGCCGGCAGTCGGGCCGCGGCGGAGACGCCGGAGGGGCCGCGGGGGGGCCGGGGGAAGGAGGGCGGGCGGCGGCGGCGGCGGGGCTCCGACCTCCGCATGGCGGCGGGCCCGGAGGCGGCCGAGCAGCTCCGCGGCGCGCGGGGAGCCCGTGAGGAGGGCATTGCAAGGCTGCGCGGAGCGCTCCTCGCCCGACTGCCGCTCGTCTGCGGGCCCGGGCTGACCTGACGGCGGGGACGGGGAAGGAGGAGCTCCCGGCGCTTTCCTCCGCGGAAGCCGCTTCTCTCCCGAGGGCGAGGGGCGCGGGAGCAAGGAGAGCAGCAGCAGGGAGACGGGAGCGGGCAGAGCAGGAGCACGGAGACAGGAGCGGGGACAGCAGGCCGGTAACGGTGCTGCTGACCGGGGGGGCTCTGCCTCGCCGTCACCCCCAGCGCAGCTGCGGGGCTGCCCGCTGGTGGCATCCGGGGCTGCTGGCGGCATTGGTGAACTTCTGCTGCTCTGCCCGCTTCGTGCGGGTTTATGTCTTTGCTTCTCTGTCATTAAAGAATCGTGACGTTAGAAGTGTCTGTCAAAGCGTAAATCATAGCATCTCCGTTCCCCCCCGCCCTCCCGGCGCCCCTTAGCAATGGCTTTAGGAAAGCGGTAACTGCTCTTTGCTCCGGTGGCACCCTTGTCGTGTACAGTGACGATTAACAGATGAACACTGAATGCCAAAGATTAGGAGAGCATTCCCCGTGTCTTCTTTTGAATGAAATTTGTATGACGTCTAGGTAGAAACTACTCTGAGTGGATCGAATCTCTGTTTGGAAGCGTGAATTAAATCTTGGTTCCGGGGTTAAGGAGACAGCAGCATCTTCAGCTCTGCCACAGACCCGTTTGTGGGCAAACCACTCCCATCCCGCGTGCCGCCGGTCCCGGCGCGCTGTGCTGACGGCGCTGCTCCTTACCTGCCGGGCAGCGCTCTCGGAGCGGCGCAGCCGCGCTCCGCACCTTCGCGCCGGACGGGGTCGATGACCTCAGCGCTTGCATCCGCCTCTTCCCGGAGCGCTGTGCACGTCCACCGGGAGCTGGGGGGGCCTCGTTTCTGCTGAGGTCCTTTGTTGCTATGGCGATATAAATTGAAAACTTACACTATAGTGATTTGTGCTTTTCTGTGGTTTTTTTTTTTCTTTTTCTTTTTTTCTTTCTTTCTTTTTTTTTTTTTTTTCCCAAAATTAAATGAGTCTGTGCTTCAGAATTGTGTGGGCACTCAGAAATAGTCATGCTTACACTCCTCAGCTGTAGCTGTTAAGCAGGAGCTGTGCAGAGAGGGCTGCTGGCGGCTGTGGGCAATGGGCAGCTTCTTCCTGATACTGCCTATGATTTTTATTTGACTTTGGAAAGATTTCTTAGGACGGCTCCCAGCCTTCATCTGCAGAAGGGAAGAAACTGGTGTTACTGACCGCAGTGATACATATGAAGAGTTTTGCCTTTGTATAAGTAGTCTGTAATAATCTTGTTAATGAAAGTCTGTATTTAAAAAGCCTTCGTTGGTGATTGGTGATTGCTGTCAGTGAGGAAGGACTCAAGCAGGATCTCCCAGGGAACTGTCTGGGAGCAGTTTGCCTTGGTATTTTCCGTAAAGAGTTGTGTGATGGAGTGCAGAGTACTTTTACAGCACTTGTAGCGATTCCAACCACAGAATGCACGGGCTTAAAAATTGCCCTGATGTTACTGGAGATCAGGTCTGAATTCAGCCTGATACAGTTCCAGCAGAAGAAGGCGCTAAGAAGGGATATCACATGTCAAATCAAGACTGCCCCACTGAGTCAAAATAGTGCAGAAGAGTCTTGAGATTATGGCAGGTCACAGCCCGTGCAGTGCTGTAAGGTAGTTGTGCTGTTCTGAGTGTCAGTAACAGGGGATTGTATGTAATTTCAGTTGTTTTGTGTTATTTCTGTTCTGTTCAGCACCAGTCAGACTTGGCTAAAGCGCTCTACCCAGTTTCAAGCATTACAAAAGCTCTTAAAGAAAGATGTGGGCAAACAAGACAGGAGAATAGCAACCAAAACTGCAAGAGGCTTAGGAAATGTAAGCTGTGAGGAGAGATGGAATCTGGTGTTTGATCTGGAAAAGAAATGACGATGTAAGAGCATGGCAATGGTCCTCGAATGTACAAACACCAGTCAGAGATGGCAGTAATCAGTTATTCTGAGACCACCAATAGAGGGATAAAAAGCAACTTACTAAAAAGTGTGATTAGGGACATTACTGTAGATAGATGAAAAAAAGCCAACAGATCTAAATGAGACAAAACTGCTGGTGCGTGTGAGCTGAACCTGGGGAGGCTGTGAGGGGTGGGTGAGCAGCTGCAGCACTGCCTGCACCATGGCTGGCTCTGCTCCGAGGCGGCTCCTCTGCCCTCCCCTGCACCATTCCCAGCCCCGATTTCAGTGGCTTTGGACTGTGAGACCATCGGCACCTCTCTGTTCCCGGAGGGGCACATAGCACATCACACAAGGAGAGCTCATTACACTCCAGACTATGCTATGTTTGTATCTCTTCAGCATCTGGAGGCCGAGGGCAGTTTGTGATAACAGATGTTGAGTGGAGCTATCCATGCCAAGTGAGCAGTTTTCAAATCTGAATTTCAGCAATATGAATGAAAATTATTACTACTTGGAGGCCAGTGGAAATTGAAGCATCCTGGAACTCGTTTGATACTCACTGTAAAAATCAGCCCTTCTTTTGAGTGCTGGCAGGTTCAAGGTCAAGAACTTCACCGAGAGCCCGACTGTTTGGTACGAGAAACAGAAGTCAGCTGTGAGATTAATGCAGATAGCATTAAGCCCGCTGTGGCAATAGAGGTCTCTACTCATCAGTCCTCACTTCCACACAGCACAGAATTCACGTGAAAAACAGAAGTGGTTCATGCCCTTGACGATAACAAATTGTGTGCTTGTGGTTCTGCGGTGATAAGCTGAGTACGTGCAAACCTGCTGGGGATTCCCAGAGTAAAGCTACTGCTTCCTGCTCCTCGAGGAATTAGCATTGTTGCAGAGAAAAAAATTCACCCTGCTTTCATTACTTCTAGTGCTTGTGGCGGCTTTTCCTTCTGTTCCTTTGATTGCTGGCATTGAAATCCCATTCCATTGTTCCTCTGACTTTTGCAGACAATTCCAGCTTCATCCTGCAGGCAGGAGCAGCGCCGCCAGCAAAACACGGTGCTTCAGCTCCACAGCACCTTTCACCTCTCACTCTCCGAACAAAACAAGAGGGAAAGTTCATTTCTTATAAAACCAAACTTAAATATATACACAGCTGAAAGGTGAGAATTTTCAAAACCAAGCTGTAGATCAAGGATTATTCACAGAACTTCTGCATCAGAAAATTTCAACTAGCAAATACGCCACAAAAACGCCATCTGTTTGAGGAAAACTGTAAACAGAGATAGAAGCAAAATAAACTATGGATGGAAGATTATTCATCTGCTTTTAGAATACTTAATATTTTTTAAGAATGCTTTACGATGTATATGCAAAACGTTAGACTGAAAGTGGTAGAGCAGACTAGTGCTTCACTGAGGTTCAAAAGGGCCTGGAATAACAAAGCACTGTGCTGTCTATCAGTGCTTTTCTCACACAGAAGGTGTGAATTCCCTCCAGAAAAAGGATATGTATCCCTTTGTTTCTGATAGGTACTGATACCCATCATTTTGGTAATGGTGACAGACTAGTGAGTGGACAGGAGGAGTACAACCACTCTGTCGCTAGCACTACCAGCACCACCCACAGCAAAGGGAGTGGGAAATTTTTGCCAGTGTTCAGCCCTGTCGGCCCTCTCAGTGTGACAGTCCTATGGGAAAGAAGGACTTTAAAGTGACTAGAGGTTAGTTAATGATCACGGCCTGCTCTGAAATCCTCCAGCTGTGGGCATTAGTGGAACAGCTTGGCACAGTCTATGCAGCAGATCATCTGCATTCAGGCAGTAGCTATTTCTTGATGGAAAAGGCCCTCTGAACGAGACAGGTGTGCTATTTGTAATCAGGTGGAGGTTGGCTCTTCACAGCTGTGAATGGCAGGAGGACAAGAAACTGCAGACATACACTGAAATCAGAAGTTTTGACTGGGTGCAGGGAAAGCATCTTTTCCGCGAGGTCAGTCAAGCAGTGGAACAGGTGCTCAGAGAGTCTGTGCAATCTGCGTCCTTTGGGATTTTCAGGACCTTTGGGTTAAGGCATGAGCAACTAAGCCTGCTTCCACAGCCCCGCTTTGAGCAGCAAAATGGACTGAAGGACTGCATGATGCCCTTCCCTGACCGAATGACCCCCAGAGAGAAAAAGTGCTCTGCCAGCCAGAAGAAATTGGATAGAAGTCTCAGCAGCACCGTTCCAAGCATCTCGGAGCTCTCAGCACAGCCCGCCTGGAGCACAGTTAGCAGGTAAGCCTTGGTCTGCACTGCAGCAGTAGCTTTGTGTTTTCAGGGCCTTTTTCCAAGGAATGCTCAGGGTTTCCCCACCTGACTTGCTTGAAGTAAATGTGTCAGTTTAATCACCCCAGCCTCCCGCTACTACCAACTGAGATGCACATGACTGAATGTGGTTGCCCGCTGTAAGGTACACAAACAAGCTGTATCTGGCTCAGCGGGCGACTCAAGTGAAAGGAACCCTGAGTAATTCTGGCATTTGATGCCAGTGCTCGGTCAGAGGAGCCCCAGCTGGCATCGCCTGCCTGGGATTACAGGAGGTCTGGAGCAGAGAGAGGATTACATTTAGACATCTTGCTCTTGTGGCTGTTAAACCAAAGCCTTAGACATTCATGTTTAGCAAAGGCTTTCCTTCAGTTTGCTTCCTTGGACAGCTTTTCTGCGATTTTTGTTTGTGGTTGTACATGGTCAGAGTGGAGCTTTCCTGCTGCTCCACTTCTGTTTGTCCTTGCAGAAAATGACTGGGGAGAGCTCCTGCATGAGCTGCTGCATGTCTGAACTGTGCGTCGTGGCACAGAGGAATGAAGAGCAGCACATGACTCCTCCATCTGCAGATCTGCCAGTGTGATGTTTATGTTCGCAAGGTGGCTGATATCGCTAAAATTAACCTAGAAACACTTGAAATGTTACTCCAGCACCTCATTCTGCCTCCTTCCCTGTATCCCTACTGCAGACACACCGAGACTTGTTCTGAGTGCTTCCTTGGTGTGTGAGTGCACAGCTGGTACTGGTGGTGTGTGGTGCTGAGAAATGGGCATCTTTGCAGTAGGATATAAATTTTATGGTGAACATAAGACCACAATCTGCACAAACTCGTACTCTACAAAGCAAAGAAGGCATGGGTGGGACCTAGAGTGGATAACAGCAAGAACTCAGGAACACAGCTGTGCAGAAAGATCCTTTTGATTTAAGCAGTGAGGGATGGATGCACTGGAAGAATCCCGGGAGTTTGGCTTGGCCTATGTTGGGTATGTTCCTGAACTTAATGATGTGCCTCAAGGGCCTGGCCATGCAGTGCTATTCCAGCTCAGGTTGCTCCCAACCTTGGAAGTCCTGCAGCTTCGTGAGTGAGGAGAGGACCCTCAGTGTGTGTACATTTTGCATAAGCTCTGCCTACTCTGAATATGCAGCTATTGTACTAGCAAAGGGTAAGCAGGAGAATCTATGCATGCAGGTGGCGAAACACACAACATTAACAGCATGGCACATCACTGGATAGCCACTTTTAGAAATGATTAGGTTTCCAGAATATTTGGTAAAATGCAGTACTTCGACCCATTTAGATTATTAATTTATATCATGTGCCAACAAAACCAGTAAAATGTTTACAGAAGAGGTAGGCTTTTTGGCAGCGAGAGTTTCAGGGAACTGCTGTATAGGAGCCATCAGGAGCAGTGCATTGTTTATCATAGCCCTGGCAGACTTCCAGAAGGTCACCACTTTCTTCTTTGTTTTCAGATTGCTGAACTGAAAGATCATTGCCGGTGTCTGAGAAATGCCTTTCCAAGCACGTGCTTAAGCATCAGTATTGCTCAGCTTTGTAAGATAGATAATGCTCTTAACACCTTGTTACTGCATCTACTTCGGATTACTCAGAGAAAATCTTCATTCCTCTCTCATTCTTAGGCACAGAACAAACACGGGTGTATTCATGTAGTTTACATGTGGGTCTAGGAATGTATCTTAGAACCTATTTTATATAAATAGGAATTCTAGTAAAATTAACCCCTGTAATATTTTGCAAGCTTTGGAGACCTGTCTGTCCTAGGCAGCGGGTTGCTAAGTCTGGGTCCCACAGACACTTCCCTGCCTTGCTTGATCTGAGGAGGAGGGCAGAGCTCAGCACAAGGCTCTCTCATCCCCCTGGGCTGGAACAGGCTCGTGCCATCCCGCTCCTCTTGTCTCCCACCACAGCACACAACCTCTGCTCTCCATCGTACCACCCATACTCGTACCAACCACCCGACTGCAGCTCCGTCCTTATGGACAAAGCACAGTGTGAACAAACATGTAACATCTTTGCAACAAATGGGGGTACCTGCAGACAACAAGGGCACAGCAGTGTGTGCTCTGTGCTCTGCTGCTGCCTCACCCATAATAAGTTTTGATCTGAGAGCAGATTTTGAAGAGGGCACAGTGGTTGGGACAGCACATGGTGTCTTCTTCAGAAAATAGTGCCTCTTACAGCCCGCTTTACTCTCCTGCAGATAAACTCACAGCAGAATATCCACGTTGTTGTCCTTTATTTCTCCCAAACTTCTTTCTTGTTTTTAGTTCAAGATGCAGTCCCAGGGTGCTGGACTCCAAGGTCTATGCAGGGAAAATGGAGAAAGCTGGACTCAGCAGCTCCCTTCCTGCAGTGCATTTCTATTTGAATTGAAGCCTTTCAAATTAATGACTTCTTACTGTCAGCCCTTTAGGATTTCATTCTGTCATGGACAGGAAAAGAAATAGTGAGGCCAAATGACCCTGCTTTCGAAACACAATCTGTGGTATGAAGCACTTAACGGGGAGAGAGTCCTTAATGCCAGGCTGGATTTACAAGTTGTTCCTGAAGACAGATTCCACAGACTGTCAAGATGTCACCCGAGGTTGCCAGGCAGTCAGTTTTCAGGCATTCACTTCTGTTCAAAAATGTATTTAAGAAGGCGAAATGGGCCTCCATTGCATTCGCTTTTCTAGCTCAATCAATTTTTAATACTCATAACACATTAAGGAAATGTGAAACAATTACCTCAGTCACAATACTTTGGTTTGTCTAATAACATATTTGATGATGCAGTTAAAAAAAAAAAAAGACAATAGAAATGTTTTATTAGGCAAAAACATCCTGCATGCCCACTGCAATCGCTGTTACAACACCACGTGGGCAGAGCCTGGCAGTGCGACCCTGCATCTCTCGAGTGAACCCTCTGTCTGGGTTATTACTTTGTCTCATTATGATTTGATAGCTGCTGAAATTATTAGCACTTAACAATCAAAGTATGGCAGAGTCCAGAGAGTCCCAAGAAGCCATCTTGGGGAGAAGTTTGGTTTTCTGGTTTGCCAGAGGATAATTCCAAGTTAAAACAAAGTGTAATTCTTGTAATTCAAAAATGGGCCCTCATACACAAGAAGCAAGACATGCATAATGCAGTTACTATGCCTAATTACTGCTCGGCTGCATGTCTTGCTTAGAGCAAAATTGCCTCAAAATGTAGACCAGCTTTCTAGTTAATAAGATTCTTTTCCTTCTTATTAAGTTTATGAAATGTTGCTCTAAAAATAATTGTGTAGGAATCATAGGAATAAGATCAGGTTCTCCATTGGTGGCTTACTGTGCATTACTCATTCACATTTACTGATCTTCTGAAACTCATGTCTTATCTAAAAATAAATATTATTCCTCGACATTTCCTGTTTGGATATAGCTGTGCCCTGCGTTAGCTTCCTGCCAGGAGCGCTTCCAGGCGACAGACTTCAGTTCCATCCTTGTGGAGTTTGGTCACAACAGCATTGATTGTTTTTCCCATTGAAATTCATGACCAGATTCCTTCAGTGTCAGTCAGCGCTGGTGTGGGGTCACGGGTGTAAATGCAGCACAACGTCACATTGGATTTGTGGCTCTTTGGCATCTCTTTCTCTTTAAGTATTGTAGCACTCATAGCTCCTGCTGATGTCTTCTCGTGCAGTGTAGGCAGAATGGGTGTTCACAGATTATTGTCCTTCTTTCTTGTTTGGTGTGGATTTTGGTGTGGGTTTGAAGCATCCCGCGGTTCAACCGGCGCTGTTAATTCTGTTTGTGCTCACGTGGTGAGGGCTGGATCCACCACTGCAGCTCCTCGAGGCTGCACAATACAAACAAAAAAGAGTAATTTTCCAGCATAAGCCAAATAAATCTGTCCTTTATGCCACTTCTTTGTTTAATCTGGCAAAGGAAGGGGTTTGGGGTGTGTGCACATGGAACTGCTGAGTTCTCTGTTGGCTCTCCGCCGACTGCTGGGAATTGAAGAGCAACGTTAACTTTTGTTATTTCTCTCATAAAACAGTGAAAACCTCACTGCCTTGATGAAACTGCTGGAACACCTCACAGGCTGATACTTCCTCCGTAGGAAGAAACACAGCTTAAGGTCACTCCGATGCTCTGGGTCTGCAGCCCTTTTAGGACATAGAACATAAGATTTATCTTTTGCAATTGGAAGAGAAAAATCCACACCTTTTGTTCTCTGTATAATCCATACCACGTTGCTGTAATGATAACAATGGCTAATTGTGTTGCTAATCAGATCTTAATTTAGAAGTCAATATGCTGATAAAAAGATACTAATGAGTTCTTGGCAGTTACTCTTCTATCAGACAAGGGGCTCAAACTGCACTGCACCCATTGGGCTGGGAGATGGGCTCTCAAGCACTGGAATTGCACGTAGCAGTGACACCACCTGCTGTGTTTCGGTGCCTGGCAGTGCTCTCATGGGCAGTGTTTGCTGCCCGGGAGGTGCGGAGCAGCGCAGCACTGCGGGGCGAGTTTTGTGGCAGTGCCTTGCTGGGGGTGTTCTGGAGTCATTGTGATAGTTTTGCAGTTTGTAGTGTAACGTGTATGAGATCACTTGAAGAATTAGTTCAGTCAGATCTTTTTATGGACGTACTGATGTGTTTTATACTGAGTTTTGTCTACATTTGTTTTGCAGTCTTGCTTTTCTTTACAGCCATATGTACCTCAGAAAAGCGAACTACTCACGTTAGCATTGCGCAGTCTCTCATTACATCAGAATTGCCGTATCTAGGAGTGGAAAGAAGTGAATGAGATCAGTACAAACATCTCTTCAGCAGTTTAGCTGTGTCCCCACTAACGGCTGTGCTGTTATTCCTGCAATGAGCTGATGAGCTGCTTCAGATGCTGCCGTGTGAGCAGCACATGCAGAGCGTATTGCAGCGCTGCGGTTCCTCAGCAGCTTTCTTTTGAAGTAAAAGGGGGGTGAGATCTCGAAGCTGATTATCTCCAGCAAAGGAGATGTTTAGATTCATTTCCTCTCATCTTTCTCATTCTGTTAGAATGAACTGCCAAAACAAGCACGAGAAGAAAGCCACGGACTGCTTGCTGATGGTCAGGTCTAATTCTCTTCAAGGGCCTGGTATAAATCCTATTAGCCATGTTTATACGAAGGCTAGCACTTTTAAGGCAATATTAGGCTTATAATATTTGTGCTATAGCCCTTTATGGAGCGGAGCTGTACTTGGAGGCCAAGGGGAGCAAGTCATGCTTGCAGCAGCGTAGCTTGACGTGCTTCAGAAGGTGGAGGCTGCATCTGGCCAACAGGGGCTTTGTTTAATTAACAAATCATCAGTTTTTGAGTGGCGCCTGGTGTGGGATGCTGTGATGTCCTGAGACTTTCCCTTTGTTTAACAGATGGAAATCCCCATCTCCTCCTCCACCACGTGCTGCTGCCCTTGGAACCCACAGTCGGGCCCTGTCTGCTCCGCCTCCGGTTGGGTGAGGCTTCTGAGAACTGCGGAGCGGCCCAGCACTGCACAGCCTCCCCTGGGAGCTCTGGGAACCCCAGCACTCTGCTTCCAGCGAGCAGCCAAGCTGCTCTGCTTGGTGATGCCTTGGAGCTCTCTCTAAGCAGTCACTTTTACTATGGATGATAATTCTTGCTACGTGGCAGAAAAATCTTTCAGGAGATGCTCCACACTGTCCAGCTAGTTCCAGATTCTTGGTGGTACTTCAGAGGAAGGTCTGTTGTATTTCTCATGAGTGCCCCCATGGTGAATTTCCCACTGCTTTTCTATAGCTAAGCTCGCTGGTGTGATGCCATCAACACAGATTGCTGCATTTTAAATACTTTCCTAACATCATCTGAAAATCCTCTCCATGAAATAATGGTCATTTGGAGACAGACCGGTAACACTGCACCTCTCTTGAATATTCTATTATTTTTCTTGAAATTCTCTTATTTTTTTAAATTCTCACAATAATTTACGAAAGTTGAGATGGAATCTTGAGCCCTTTGTACATTTCAAGTCTCCAGCATGAGTACTTTGTTTGGATCTATCATTTTGAGTCCTTTTTCACTGTGCTCCATGCCTCCAATTTGGCAGGTATAAATTTAACCTCCAGAATGAATGTGGTTGCTCACTGCCATGACTCAGAACAGTCTGTCCAAAGTTTTCCATCAAACTGAAATTATAATCAGTTATGACAAAAGTAGCAGGATGCCAAAGGGATAATACACTGAGCAAGAAGGAGAAGCGAAGCACTACAGTGTTTGGAGAAGTGCCTAGCAAACTGATGCCTAGGCATCCTTGTGACATCTCTGCTGTCCTGCTGCCGAAGGAGAGCAGTAAGCAGTGCAGTTTCCATGATCCTTAGCAGTGCACAATTCCATGTACTGAGCACTTTCTATGAGCAGAAGTGTTTGTCTCAAACCAAACTCCCTGGGATCCTGCATCCTCCTTTGAACTCTGGTGTGTCTGGGTTTGGTATGGGATGAGCAGAGCTGTTACACTGATTCCCATCCGTGGTTGCAGTCACAACAGCTGCTCAGAATGAGTGTGATTTGTGGAGACAGAAAGGGCAGCCTTTGTGCTGGGCAACACCTTCAGGACCAAATTCTGCAACGCGTTGTCTTAATTGTACTTCAATCCTTTCCTGACAAAATCCTTTGTAACACGAAGGGTTCACTCTGGGATGTATTTGGCTCAGATCTGACAGTTCCTGTCTAGGATGATAGTTTCTATCTAAAAAGAAAAATAAATAAATTTAACTACTGAATGCAAAGAAAGGAGGAAAATATTTACTGACAACCGTGCTACTATAGAGACAGGAATGTTTTCAAATGGCAGTAATAAATAAACCCATGTGCTAAATGATCTCTGCTTGGTTCTGTCACTGTTGGCCTAGTTACCATCTCTACCTGCTGCGCCGGTTTGGAACAGCACCACCCAAATTTCTGTACTGACAAGTACTCTGCCTGTGTGGGATGGTTTCAGTTTACTTTGGCAATGATGCTGCAGTCTGTAGAAAACAGCTATTTGGTCTTTTCTCTAGACTCCAAATTAAAAGAATAATTTATCACAGAAAAGTATAAAAATGGACTAAAGCAGAATGAAGGTAAGATTTATTTTTATGTGCATAAAAATATCCCAGAAGTTTAAAGAAAAGCATGCAAATGATGAAGGCTGACTTAGACACTGTAACAGATTACACATTCTGTACAATCTCAATTTATTTAGTTCTGCACAAAATAATAATAATAAAAAAACAAATACGGGTCTGTTTTTAAACAGGTTTCCAGAGATCTTTCTGTGAATTCTGAGTTGTCCAAGAAGCACAGAATGCTTTAGGTTGGGAAGGACCTCAGAGACCACCCAGCCCCAGCAGGTCAGGCTGCCAGGCTCCACACAGCCTGATCTTGAGTGTCTCCAGGGATGGGGAGCACATCTACCTTCTTCAACAGTGTGTTTACACTAAAGCATGAAACCTACAGTGTCCTGCACTGGATTTCTGTTCTTTTGCAAAAGACAAATCTTATATACTCACTATGAGGAATGAAGCATTTGTGCCACATCTCTACAAGTCTCCCATTCAGTGGATTGATGCCACAGATTAGAGGGATCTGATAACCATCCCAGAAAGACGAGCACCCAATATATGCTGTTTATGCAGTAGGTTTTCATTTGGGATCTTCCTGACATTCAGCAACTCTATGCTGAGGAGCACACAGCCACCAGAAGCAACAGGGTTAGGAGTGCTTTCATTGCTGGTGGGGAACCATTCCTTCTTCCTTCTGCCTTGATAAGGTAAAGGTGAGCCAGGATTTCAGGCCAACGTCAAATCTTTCCCCCCCCCCCCAGTACAGGATTATGCAAAAATGCAAAGACATCAGCATTGCTAAGTCATATGCTTCAATATGTATGCATGCAGCCTTTAAACACGCGTGGAAGCAAATTGTTCCCTCTGAACTAACAAGATGACTCAGGTGTTCAACTAAAACACCCTTGAATCTGTGGAAGATCAAAGCCCTTAATTGTAGGCACATGGAGCAATTGTAAATGTACCTTCAGCTGGCACGTGCTAATTGCCTGTTAGATGAAGGATTTGTCACAGGTATATGTGCTCTGCTCAGTCACCTGCACAGTGGGTAGAGGTGATGGCAAGTATATGAATGTTTCTGCCTATTATTTTGCACATGTGTTGGATTAAAAAAAAAAAAAAAAAGGCTCCTTATGTATTACTGCTCACATGCAGGGAGCTGTACCAGCTCAGGCTCGTGTTCCTGAGCATCTAGTACATAGGTTAAGTTTTGGGGTTGTGCTGAAGGCCTGGCTAGTAGGACAGTAAGTATTGCTGTTTGTTGTCCTGATAAGACATTCAACCTCTTATTTATTCATTGCACATTGGTGTTGCTCAGTAAAACATGTTGTTTAACAAATCCTATTTGGCTGTGTTGCTAAATATTACAACCAGAAGTGGTTTTATGTGCTGTGTTCACTTCTCACCTGAGATGAAAATATAGAGAGTGTGTTTCTGGTGCCCCTCACATAGGTGCAACATCAAAGGGTGTGAATAAGTGCTGGGGAAAGCTCACAGTTTCAAATATTTGTGCTGACCTGGTATTGTATGTCAGAAGTAATTTTTCCCCTCTTCTTTCTTTCCTTTTTGCTTGAGATCGCTTGTATAGGCATGGAAGACCTACAGGTCCTTTATGGGTTGGAAAAAGATGTGTCCAGTAATGTTGCTGCACTGAGGCGCTCACCGCTCCCCGTGGTGTGCGAGGCTGCATGCAATCAGGGAGCCATTAGCTTTTGCAATGATCTGAGAAGGATTAATAATGAATATATAGCTGGGATAATAAAAGGCTTCAAGCATTCTCCAGGGAAGAGAATGTGCGTAACGTTTCAGTTCTATTCCGTGTGATCCTGGAGACAGTGGAGTATTTCTGTGTTGGGAACGAGATGCGGTGTTACCCATTGGAGCGGTTTGCATGTCTGATGTGCTGATAAAAATAATCCTAACCATTTTCACAGGCACTTGTGAATTACTAATTGGGCTAAAGCTGTATTTTCAGATGAATTATTGATTTATTCCAAGTTCAGAATCCGTGTTCAGCTAATGCATAATCTCACAAATGATACTTACTGCTCTGAGGGGCGCTCTGAAAACTGGGAGTTGTCCATCTGGTTATCCACACACATCTGCAGCCAAAGCCCCACAGCTCCTCCAGGCGCAGTGCTCTGCCCCATTGCATCACCAGCAGTTGTACTCTCACTGACTGGATTTCTCTTCCCAAGCCTCTCTCCGTCTCTGGTGGTTTTCATCAGATCACTGTTCTCTTTTGCACATGTCACCTCTGTTTTTCCAACTTCTCCGGTAATGTGTGCGTGCTGCTGATAAAGGATGGTTATGCAATTCTAACTCAAATGGAATGTCGTGATGACCAATCCTTTTGAAAGAGGTATTTGGAGAACAGAACAGTGGTAGCACCCGTTGTCCCCTTCCCATTAGGAGAGTAACCTGTATATTATTTTGTATGTAATGCAATTGGTACATATTTTAGAGAATTACAGCATTTGCTACCTGTACCTTTTGGAGCTGAAACACCCTAAAAATACCTACAGTATTTAATGAATACCCTTTGGAAATGGAGTTTACGCTTCTGAATTCAGAATCTCTGTCTCAGGTGTGAATGGCTGGCCAGCACTGCTAGCGCCAGCTGTTCTGCTGTGCTGCAATACATGAGGGTTCTTTACCTCATCAGTTCATGAAGGCGCATTAATGAGGGAAAACCCAGACAGAAAGTAAACCTGGAGCTTGGAAGATGCCACAAGATTTGATCTGTACTAAAAGAAGTAACTGGCAGTTTTCCCGTTTCTTTTCAAATATATTATTTGTGCAGCTTCTAATCTGTATGAAACACTCAGCAAGGAGAGGATAAGCATATTATATTATTCAAGTTCATTAAATTCAAATAAAATCATTTAAATGCATTTTTGTATTATTCCCTTCGCTGTAAAGTGAAGGCATTGAAGCTACTGTTCTCAGTAGCAGAACTTGCTGTCCCTATGTTTTTGGGGAATACTATTGCGTCTGTCACAGATGAAAATATTATATTCATACTTTGCTGCAAGAACCTGCTGGTTTATGGACCTGCAGTCCTCAGGAGTGTAAAAAGCCCCTGGGAGTTGCCACGTGGTGTGCAGTCCTGGTGCCAGCTGGGGAAGGTAGCGCTCACACAATGCTGGGCAGTTCCCTGCTGGCTGCGTTCACAGAAGCAGCGCGAGAGATTTGGTGTTTCAGAAACTTCTTTATTACAACTACAATGGGACACCGCTAAAAGCACCTCCTCCACCCGCCCGTTTTTTGGAAGGAACTCAGGATTTGTGCAGCTTTGCTTAGCACACAGAGATAATCTGCTCGACCGTATGCAGTTTTGGAAAGCATGGTTAAATAGCCTGAAAGAAGTAACATTGATGCAATTAATAGAAATAAACAGTATACAATGAATTCAAGTGGAATTATTTTCTGAATTAACCTCAAACTTCTGTTTCTGTAGAGCAGAGCCCCACAGCTGTTTTAGCACAGCGCCTGCTCCTGCTGCATTGCTTTGGTAGCATTGCTTATTTCTGTGAGATTTCCCCCTGTTGTATCTGTACGTTTCCCCGGCTGTATAACTTGTAGCGTGAGTTAAAGATGTTTTTCAATAAGATGATTGTATAGTGCAATCTGAAGTAATATACCTATAAACCAACTTTGTTCCTTTGGGCTCAGTAAAAAGCCACAGTTATGCACCTGTTTTGCCCTGTAATTACAAACAGCATCAAAGTATTTGGACATAAACAGCCTTTTCTTCCCCTGCTTTGTTCCTATAACAAACTGTCTCCACTCCTGGGCTCGCAACAGGGCTGTTCCTCAGATCCAAACCAGTCGTTTGGGAGCTCAGCAGCTCTGCTCAACCTCTGTGCACATCAGTTTCAACACTCTGTTCTGCTTCCTACAAATGTTTCTTGTCTGTTGACCTGTGACAGAGGGAGCAAAGTTAACCACAGGATAATTCCTTCCCTCAGTAAATAGGCACACATGGAAAATTTTGGATGCTTTGCTATCTTGCTATAGTTTGTGCTTTGTCTGGTTTACACTTATCTCTTGGCATGTTTTATAGCAGTGTCTGGAAAGTCAATTTTTCTGTCCCAAGCTACAAAGCAGTACACGTGTTCTTAAACAAAGCCACGCAGCTCTGACCAGCATCTTTGGTTTTGCTTCCTTGGTGTTGCCGTGAAACTCACTTCAGCCCCATGCATTTACACTTTAATTTCAGTGTTGCTGTTAGAGATCACAGTTTAAGAATGGTGTCAAAGAACAGATTATACAAAACCACTGCATGAGTATTTAGCATTGTTTTTTTGTTTGGTTGGTTGGTTTCAAAAAGGGGTTGTTACGCTTTAAACTTTCTAAGCTGTAGAACTTTGCCAGTCTCTTTCTTCTAGCCTTGTTTATTACACACCTCCTTCTTTTATAAAGTTATGTAGGTTGGTGCTGAGGCTCATGGATTAAATGCCTCTCAGATGTGGATTTATAGAAGGAAAAAGACTAAAGATGCTGTACTACCTTCACAAATTGCCAGCTGTGTCACAGGGGATCTAGACATGCAGTCCTCTGTCCCCACAGCAGCCAGATCTTACATCACTGAGATGGTCCAGGGAAGCCCAGCAATTTCAGCAGCCATCTCCGTTAGTGATGGATGTCTACATGGATTGCCCGGGGGATTAGTTCTACATCGGTCATTATGGTCTTCTAATTGTCATGATCTTGCATTGTTTTGAAGTCCAAACTCCCATAGGTCTCATCAGAGCTATGGATTCAGAAAGAGTAAAAATCCTCCGGGTCAGTGACTCTGCTGCATTTCATTCCAAGGTTACATCTGTCTGCTTTACAAAAATGGATGACTTTCTAGGCACCAAGGCAGCAGTGACTAATGTCCCTCATATGAGGCTGCTGAAATACTCTTTCTGAAGCTTTCATTCATCAGTCTAGATAAAGAGACTTGCAAAAGCAGAGCGTGTGGTTTGGTGTTCAGCACAAATGGAGGCCTGCTGTGCTCCCCATGCAAAACCAATACACAGCTCAGCACCAGGCCAAGAAAGGGCGAGCAGGTTTGTGCAAATATTAGAATGTCAGCAGCAGCACCAGGCTTCATCCAGCACACATCACCACCCTTTCTGCCTCAAGGAATTCTGTTTAACCTCATCCTGGAAGTGAGAAATTTAGGGAGGGACTGCTGACAAACAGAAGACAAAGACTGCATTGTGCGGGGGTGTGTTTTGCAAGACAGGAAAGAGTTCTCCTTTCCTGCAGCAGGAGGTGGTATCTTGGGCTCTGTCATGGGGACAGTTTGATACCCACTTCTGCAAGGATGGTGTCATCTTAGGGTCGATTAATCAGTCCTTGTGAAGGCAGAGCATGTGCTTGACTGTATCTGGTGGAACAGAATTTAATTACTGGATCGAGAGGGATTTTTTTTTTACACTGAAATTAACATCACCATTCTCATTTGGAATCAATGGGCCTCTTGAATTAATTTCTTGTTTATGGCATTTGTCTCGTAAATGAAGCTTTGATCTTTTATGCTAATGAATTGATATACCACAAAGATGTGAAGAAGTGTGCTAACGAAAGACACTGTTGGATGATGATGTTCATGGTTGCAGTTAAATGGAGCTTCTGCCAGTACCTGCTGAGGTGCAGAGGCTCTCTGCGTTCTGCAAGAGTGAAACAGGGCATTTGGAAGGGCTGCTCTGCACTGAGAGGTGCCCACCTGAGTGGACACAGGGTGACAGCAGGAGGGCTTGAGCTCAGAAAGAAACAGAACTACGTGTTTAAGTCCTTGCAAGAGAGTACTGGAAAAACTTGGTATAAAAATGGTTTTATCAGGAAGAAAAAGAATAAGATGACATCCACATTCAAAATGTGTTCAACTGATTTACAAAGGAGGAATTTGGAAATGCTTTTTTCTTTACATTTTTAAGGCATCCTAGAAAAAAGGACCCAAGAGCACGGCTGCTGCTAGATGAATTCCCAGCAGTAGCAGCATGCAGCTTACAGCCTCAACAGTCCTCGGGTTATTTTTGGGAGTAGTTAAATATGATCTTATGAAAAAGCACTTAGAGCTGTTCTGCTCTTCAGAAGAATATGTTGATTTCTGTTTAAAAATCAGTGTTTCGTTCTGAATCTATTGGTAATACTTGCAGTGATGACAGAGGTATTTAACCCAGAGTTTCAGAGCAGCTGAAAGCAATATATTATGTGTGTTTGGTCTTCTTCCTCACAGCTGTTGACTGTTTTTCTTTCCCCAAACGCTGCAGTGCCACTTTCTTCCCTACTATGTGCTGATCTCACCTTCCTGTTCTGCTCTCTACTTTTTTGATCAGTTCCACTAACTCTTAACATTCAGGTCAAACCCTCTAGCTTAAGAATACCTGGGATGGAACACATTCAGCCATCAACTTACAACACTCAATATAAGAAGAGACAGAATAAATCAGACTTAAAATGTGAACTGTTTGTTGACAAAGAGATTGTGAGATTAAATTAGAAGGACACAAGTGGAACAGATGTGGGTTTTTAAAATTCAGCTTGAAACTGCTGCCTTTTCTTACGCTGTGAAAACCTCAACTTTTGGATAACCTTGGTCCCAGAGGTACAAAGATATATGGAGACCGTGCTGATTTGTAGCTGGTAGAAAAGAATGGCTTCATTCTCCTTCCTGCTGACATGTGTGCTACCAAGCAAATGGAGCTGAGTATGGGCAATGTGCCTATGTGTGTCGAGTCAGTGCTAGCCTCTGCTCAAGAAAAAGTGTGCTTTGTGTGGTTCTTGAGGCTTCTTGCAGGTACAAGAGCATCCCTTCTTAGGGCTGGGGTTGCAGGCCAGTTCAGACGGGGTCGATGTTACTGTTGATTTCAATGGAGTCAGGAAATTTCCTTCAATCCCTTTGGTCCACAAGGCAGAGATGGGGAGGACAGTGCCTGGACAAACTTTACTGCAGGCCACCATTTCTGAAGAGAGCAGAGCGTTTCAGTCCCCTTGGCTGCACAGACCTTGGTTTTACAGATGAGTGTTGTCAACAAGGGTGGGTATTAGTACATACTACAGTTTATCCCAGCTTGCCTCTTCTGTTCTTATAAGAGCTCTTCATCTTGTTACCCAGGCATTCATTGCTATTACAGAAAGCACAGAAGCCCACAGTAGCTGGTATTTTCCATCAAACTTGTTTGAAATTTTACCAACATGAAGTAAGTTTAGGAGATCCGATGAGATATCTTTATAGCTCTTCTGACAACAGCACACTTCTAGCAGGATTTAGGGTGTTGGAAACCTGCAGAGCCTCAGTCTTGGCTTTCAGAAACACCCTCACCTCAGCTACAGGTAGCCTGCCTAGTTAGGTTGCCTCTGCCCTATGCTTTGCCCAGTGGAGAACAGGTACAGAAATCTGTACTGCCCAGCAAGAACTCAGGACGTCACAGTGCTGAGCAGCTGGTATTACAGCCTTTGCACTATAAAATGTGGCAGGGTACAAAAGACATCATCAGTGAAGTGAAGCTCATTTTCCTACCTCCAACTTTCCTCCTCTCCACCCTGGCTTTCTTGTCATTATTGCTTGGTAAGACTGCAGTTCAGTATTTACAGTCATGTGAAATACTACCTTAAAAGCTATAGAAGTAGACCTCTAGG
This sequence comes from Alectoris magna, assembly GCA_030625065.1. Lineage (NCBI taxonomy): Eukaryota > Metazoa > Chordata > Aves > Galliformes > Phasianidae > Alectoris > Alectoris magna. The sequence goes on from CM060576.1 coordinate 581,687, forward strand.
CCAGATCTTGCAAAAAACCGCACCAAAGTATCTCACCAGGAGAACAAGGAGAAAAATGGGAAATACTGTCTTTGTTTACATCCTAGTGATAAAACATCACATAATTTTCAGAGCTCCTGCATACAACAGGACAAAATTAAAATAAGAAAGGGCAGCAGTCCTTGGGATAGCCCAGTCATGTAGAACAATTGCTGTGCAAGGCAATGTGTGCTCGTGTACCCGCAGGTTTGGGGGGTGAATTGACCTGGATATGAGTGTCCGCTGATCACAACTCTTACCCTGGTGCAAAGGAGCAGTGCTAGGATGGTTACTGATACTTTAATAAATAAATAATCCTGAGCAACCTGAGATGCCCAGCCTTGTTGCAGCCTCTCCTGTTTGGATTCTGGGTAGTACAGTGAATTCAGTCCACTTCCAGAAGCGGAGCTGATCGTGTGCGATTCCATACAATCAGCAGGACGCTTTCACAAGGTGTTCCTTCCATTCCAGTTTCATGGGATTAGGCTGAAAAATCCTCATTCCTCTGTCTGTCAAAAGGTTTATATCTGACCAGATATTTCCAGAAGCACTTGGGACTTAACAAGAAGCCAGGCTACCCACAGTCTTAGCAAACTGCTTTCTTGTGACTGGTTTGCTTTTCAGAGTTGCAAAAACAACTAGTGGAAATTGTTGGTAGGAAACATCATCTGCTTTGTAATTAATCAGTGCAATTTGACTTCAGAGTAGAAGTTTACTTCCTTATTAAGAGTGTAACCATTTTCCCAGCCTGAATATTTAACATTTTCCTTAAAAAAACCCACAAAATTCTTACAGGATATTTTGTTGGAGCATGAGCCTGGGTGTATGCCGCAGTTTGCATCCTTCTGTTTTTGCCATTTGAAAAAGCTAATTTTGTTACTGGGTTTGCTTCCAGCAATTTGCAGGCAGCAGCTGCAGTGAGGTGCAGGGAAGGAGCCCCGTCTGAGGGACTTCTGTGCATTTTGAGAAGGTGGATTTATTTTCCCTTTTCATTACTGCTTCATTGCTGGTGGAAATTGTCCTATCCGTTCCCCAACTCCACTACCCACAACCCCTCCCCCCGCCGTGGGCATCTTCTGTGCTTTTAAATGAGTTTCTAAAAGCCCTGATTGTTGCCTAGTTAAGGACCCAGAGAGCTATAATCACTGCAACTCATTTCCCTGATTTAATGAGCAGTGCAAATCACCGACAGCTTCAGACGCTGTCAACTTCTGAAACACAACTGCACCCTAAATCCTTCATCAGCTTGGAATAACTCTGAAACACTGGAATTATTAGCCTGGCCTGATGTATAGGAGATGACTGACCAGATAATTAGATGGGGCTGAGGCTGGACCTGGGGATTTTATGTGAGCAGTAAACAGAGGAATTTAAATATTTCTACTGTGCAAGGTATGAGAGAGAGCGTGATACCTTGATTTTCAGGAACAGAGGAAGCACTTGTCCCCAGGGTATGCATTTCCTTCTAACCAAAACCAGGCCACTTGAGTAGCAGAACAATTTGTGTTACTAATGGCAGCCCCCCTAGGAATGACAGTATGGATGGAGTAAATCTGGAGGGAGGGTTATGAAGAATTTGAAAATATTTGGAATTCTACTTGTGGTTTTCTTGATTAAAATGATCCAAAAATAGGATCGTACTGTCCTCCAGGTGACTACGTACACAGGGCTTGCCCCTGATCACTCTCATCCATTATAGCTAGAAGTTAGAATAGCTGAGCTCAATGAAGGGAAAGCTCTGTTTTGCTGTTGAATCTCAGTGACTGAAAGCAGATTTTAAGCGCTGTAACTGAGAATTGGATTTAGCCTGCTAAATATGAAGAGATACAGGTAATAATGCAGCTCCTATTCACCTTTAACAGCTAAACTCTGGTCACAAGTGATTAAGCTTAAACAGCCAATATAATCTCTGCTGGAAAATGTACTCAAGCACATTTGAATACTAGATGCATTCAAACCTGCACCCGCTTACTCATTTCTATTGATGCTATTCATTAACACGACCTTGGATGCCAAAATAACAATCCTTGGAAAAGCCAATGCTTCTGCATAAGTAATTAAAATACAAATGTGCATTTCATAATGATTATAATTCTTACTCCTTTCAATTGTATTTTGGAAGTGGATTTCTGTCCTCTGCTGGCATATTGAAACACTGTCCTTGGTGAGGTGGAGTAAAAAGGAGAAGAGGAATCAGTCCTAGCTGTAATTCCAAGTTAGATAGTTAGTTTTATATAGTATTTTTTTATTATTATGTTTACCTACATTCAGTTGCTAACTGAATGAAATACTCTGAGCCTTCTAGGAAGTGTTAGATGAGAGACTGTATCATCCTGTTACTGGGGATGACAAAAAGGAATGAGCAGCTTTTTGGTCTTATTCTCCATTTCTTGTCTCTTGTGATGAAAAGCAAGGCAAGGTTGTTAGTTAGGTGTTCCAGTCATAGTTCTTGACTTATGAATTTTTCCTCAACTCATTAAATAATATAAAATATCTGAATGACAGAAATAATCTTCATCGAGAAGCTGCACACAGAAACACAAACCAACTGTGATCAGAGTAGGTCTCAAAATTTGTATTTTTCAAAAGGTGCAGTTTAGGACTATTGACAATATGATGATGTGGGAGCTAACGAATTTTAGTGAGACTTATTTTCTGTCTGTGTTAGTAAGGGATATATTTTGGTGTATAAATGCAATAGATTTAGATGGTTTTGGACTGGGCTCATCTTTCTGCTTCCCATTACTGGTCTTTAGCTGCTCTCTTTGAACACAACTCCTGGGGAACTTACAAAGACCTGTGCTGGCACTGAGATGAGGCAATATAGCTGGGATGCTGGAAACAATGATTTACAAGACTTCACAGATGTAGCTTGACAGGCAAAACTGCAGCTCATAAACTCCTTGTTTAAGGTGCAGTAGAGCTCTGGGATTTCTATCTGTGGCAGATTTTCATTCTGTACTGGGTGCTGTTTAGGCACAAACGAGGGCATGGACCTTGACCTAAAAAGTTGGTAAAAATTATTTTGTCTGCCTGAAATCCAGAGTATATTTGGCATTTCCCAGGCATGGACAAACAACAGCTTTTGGCTTGAGCTGTTTCCAGCCTAAGGCTTTGCAAGCAAACAGTGGCCAGGGTGAGCGAGGCCTGTATGCACGAATTAGCAAAATTCACTGAGACTCATAGAACCTGTCAGCAAAGGGATTTTAAGGTTGTTCTCAAATTGATGCCCATGTAATTGCCCATATAAAGCTGCTCCTTTAATTGTCAAGGGATTCTTTGGAACTTGGATTTTTATTTCCTTTCTGTTGCACCCGGAGTGGAGAGGTCCCTTTAAAACCCCCACGATGGTCTATCCCAGTTAATTTCTTTTCTCATGATTGTTTCAGACTGTATTGTTGGATCTCTAGTGGAAACAGGAACCATATCATTCATCCTAAAAATTACTCTTCAAAGGCAGTAGGATTTGTACTCTGTTGTAACACCACAGGGTGATATACCAAAGGATGTATCCCTGCTACTTCTGGCTTTAATGAGAAGTAGGTGGAGGAAGACAGTGAAGTATGAAGGATATCATATTCAGTATTATATCATTGCACAGTTACAGAGTTATTAAATAATTGAAAACATTCTAACGTGAGCTTCTGCACTTTGGAGAAAGAGCTGAATAAAAACAGGTCTTACCAGCTAACTGGAGTCCCACATTTCTTTGTAGAAATAAAGGATGGAGCAGGAGTGACTCTTCCATTGGGGACAGTGGGTCCATCCACACCAGACCTTTATAACAATCTGGTTCTCATTTCTTCTTATAGTATCTTCTTATAGTTCTTAAGTATTCAGGCCAACAATTAAATGCCAAAACAGTGTTTGCCAAGAGTTGCTTAGAAGAACAAGGGTCCTTTCTAAGAGCAGGTGAGGCAGAGGGCTGTAGTGAAGGTTTATACAGATGGTAAAGCACTTTAAGATACAACAGGGCACACATTGCCACACACTGGGAGAGAGCTGCACATTGCCTCGCTTGGGGCTGTTCAGCAGGACTTGAAAGACAAAGCTGGATGCTCTGAATCCAAGCTGCTGTTGGGTCTTTTTGTGATGACTGTGCACCGGTGTCTTTCTGAATCATTAGAGTCCTGGAAGGCAATGACCAAGAGGAACAATCTTCAGCCCATCTTAATCTCTCTGGGATCACTGCTCTCCATGCTGGAAGACGTGCAGGCATTAAGGGGCAGTAAGTGCACTCTAAATAGCTGTGTTGCTGCAGAAAGCTGCTCTTTACAGCTTGCCACCAGTTGCTTGTTGCAGTCTCTTGTAGAAGCAACATGTGCTGCAGCTCCCTGTCTTTTGACAAATGAGTTGTCTCAGCAAGAGCCATCATGGCCAAGTCTAGAGAACTGTCTGTTGTAGCTCTTATTTAAGTAGAAGGAAAAGGTTAAGACTGAAAGGTCTGCTTATGTAGATGAAAATACACCCCTGGGAAGGGCTGAGGTGAGAATTAAATGGCGGAGAGGTTGGGGCAGAAACATGTCAAGGAAGAGGAGTGAGAAATTAAATAATGGGGAAGAGGAGCAAGGTCAGGAATGGTGACAGTTCTGCAGGTGTACATTCGGCTACTGCTGAATGAACAGTAAGGTAATGAACAAATAGTAATTAAAATCCTAGCTACTATGTAAATGCCAGATTATAGCTGTGATCTTTTTGCAGATTTGCCTTTGATGTGAGTGGGAGTCTATACTGCCCTTAGGAATGCTTAAGCATAAATACATACTCAAAAGCATAAGAGATTCAGTCCTCGACCTGGTATGAGCTGATTTCCCTTTGACACCCCGAGGTTTATGGGAGGATGAGAATAGATGCAGAGTAGAACTGCTCGGTGTTTCCAGTATAGTAATTCCCTTTTTTTCCTGCAGATGAGGGTGTTCCACTGGTCCCTTCCTGCACAGTAGCCCCAATTTGCCCGGGTTTATAACCTGATCCAATACCTGGCATTTCAGTTCCTTCTGAAAATGTGGATATGAAACCACGTGGGGAAACCGTGCTCTCAGGTGGGCAGGAAATATTCCACACTCCTGTCAGAATAACGGATGTATCCCCAGGTGGGCAGGGTGCTGTGCTCGTCCTCAGGTAGATGAGGTGGGAAGGATGCAGTGGGCTGGGGAAAAAGCTATTGACAACTTCTTTGCTGAACACATCCCCGTAGTTCTGTTTCTATGGCAACCTTCATGTGACATGTGTTGGTAGGAAAACATTAGTTGCTATAGAAACAACTTTCCTGTAAGTGAAAGTTTACTTTGTAACACATGATGCCTAATATTAGTTTTTTTTAAGTTGAACCACCCACATGTGTGTTGAAATCAATAAACAGATCATTGTACTCAAGCCTGCAGAGCTGGAAATGTACAGAACTTTCATGTCTTCCACCAAAACCATCTGCTTGGCTTTGACCAAAATCAGATGGACTTCTGAGTAGCAATTAAGACAACAGAAATGTTAAATTACACACAGCACAAGGGACTTCGAAACAGCGGTATCCGAAACTCTGGTTGTGACCTTTAATTCTATAGGAAAATGGACTATTTTGTTCTTTGCAGGTTTCAATTTTTATATTAAGAAAATAGTGCAGAGATGAACTTGGCTACTGGGCTGTTCCAGAAAGACTTATCCTAATGGCCATTGGGACTTTAAAACTGCGGGAAGAATTTGGACTTTCCTTTTTTAATTCCAGGATTGCCTTTCTGAAAGGAAGACCTGAATCTGGTCCTCTGTGTTCTGCTCTGCTGCATTCTGCACTGATGTTTCTCCCAGCCCTAACACAATACGGTTAACAAGAGTTGACCAGTGTGTGACTTAAAGCACTTCAGCAGTATTCCTGAGCTCTTTGCCTCCGCTTTGGAATTCTCCCAAATGCTTTTTGGTTTGTTACACACACAAAGTCACTCTTGCTGGGTAAGCTGAGCTTCTCAAAGCTCTGCTGGTAAGGGGATGGCTTTTAGGTATGGAGAAGGCCATCGTTGTCTTGGAAGCACATTCTGAGTAATGAGTTGACTTCTTTGCTGTGCAGTTTATTGTGTTATAAAGCGCCGACAGCAAAGCACAGTGGTAGAATTTTAAATGTCACCAAGGTAACGATCATCAGTCACCTCATTGCAATTTCACATATAGATCTCTCCTCTTGGAAATATGAGACTTCCTTGTTCAAAAATTATGCAGGCTTTAAGGTTACTTCTGAGCTTCAGAAAATTCTTCTATTATTCTTCTCTGTGTACATTAGGCTAATTCTTCTCTGAGTTACACTGCCATGAAACTGCTGCTGGGGATTTAATGTAAAGGATTTCCTGCCTTTTGTACTCTTAATTGCTAGCTGTTTTTACACGCTGCATTACATCTGCAGATAGTGAAACTATATTAATGGGTTAGCAATAATAAAAGAACAATTTCCTATAATTTCTATGCTTGCAACACTGTTAGTGAATCACTGCTTTGCAAACCATCCCCGCACCTCCTCCTGTGAAATAAGTACTGTTGAATATTGTCATCACTTTTACAGTTGAGCACACCAGGCTTGAAAGAAGATGAGATGCCTGCCTGTACAACAGCTGCAGGTACAGGAAGCTGTTACAAGTGCATGTATGCCTTGCTTAGTATGTCTGAGGACTTTGAGAAGGTCTTCAATCCTAAAAGATTCAGAGATCTCAAGTAGGGTGTGGAAAACTTTCTTCTGCTCCAAAAGAGTGGTCAGGTGCTGGAGCAGGCTGCCCAGGGATGTGGTGGAGTCACCGTCCCTGGAGGTGTTCAGGAAATGTTTGGATGTGGCACTAAGGGACGTGGTTTAGTGGGCAATATTGGTGGCAAGCAGATGGTTGGACTGGATGATCTTAGAAGACTTTTCCAACCTTTATGATTCTACGAAACCCTGTCTCCTTTTATCTCCATAAACTATCTGAGGTATGAAAAAGCTTTTTAATTCTATTTAATTTTACTTTCAGTTCCTGGTAAAGTGCTTTAGAAAACAATCCTGGTTCAGACATTACTCACAAAACTTTTGTTCAGGGTTTGTCAACTTATTTCTAGCCTAAAAGCTTTCCATCTGGGAAGGTGCTTTTAGGCCATATACTGCTTGGCTGGAGGGAAGAATTGTTCCTGGAAGAGGGATGACTGAACCAGCTAACACGCATTGCTTTAGAGCAACAGCAGAGAGCTCGCAAAGATTCAGCTTCCACAAGAGCTTGATTTGATTGCTCTTTGGAGGGTTGTCCCACTTAAGCAATTGCATTCTCTTGGATTATGATTTATCACAGTTTTGGTTGTTTTGCTGGCATGGAAAACTAACCAACACTCTTCTGGGGTACTTGTACCAGTGTGGTACTACACAGTTGTGGATTAAAAAATAATAATTAAATAGTGTGCCGTGTATGTACAGATGTAAAATGAGGTGCAAAAGGAAGCTCTCTGCACATCTGTATTGGCCCGTGTTAGTAGCCTGGGCATGCTGACTACTCTGAGTATGGAGTCTGCTCTGTGCCCCTCTGTGAGATGAAGCAGCAAATGTGTGTGGCCAAGGAACCAAGGTCACTGTTTATCTTGAGTCAGGCTAAACTCTGAGGTAAACTGTATATTCACCCGGAAGTTGGAGGCAGTTTGTAGAACATGATTCTTTACAGAACAGAACTTGAATATAAAATATGGAGCCATTAAAATCCAGGAATAAAACATTTTATAGGCAATCTGTCCCCGGTGGAGAGACAGATTTGTTAACAAGTGGAGCGTGGAGCTGGGGAAGGAAGGGAGCGAAGACTTCTTCAGAGAGCAGAGGAGACTGGAGGGCATGGAGAAAAACATACAGAGATCGGGTGGTATTGGAATCACAGGATCATTAAGGTTGAAAAGACCTCTAGGATCACCAAGTCCAGTTGCCAACCTATTACCACCACGCCCACTGACCATTGCCCTAATTGCCACATCTACACATTTCTTGAAATCATTTCAGAAACAGCCTATTCCTTGAGGAAACCCTCCTCCGGGAGCTTCATAACTCTTCATCCCATTTTGCTACATGCCTTTGTACACCAGGCTGCACATTGTTTATTATTTATCCATTATTTTTAATTGAAAGAAAGAAATGATATCAGGATGATTGTTCTCTGGTCCCTTTCCACCAGGTGACTTATACATGCTATGAAGTTTAGGCATTTTTGGATTTTCATGTATAGAAACTGATAAAAGATTAGAGTTTATGTACTTCCACCAGCCTGATATTTTTAATGTAAATGCTGCAATTGCAAAACTTGCTGCTGCTTTTGGGTTTTTAGCTACTCCATGTTCTGTGCCAGCTGAGTTAAGTGCCACTGACTTACACTATCAGTTCAGCTGCGAGGTCCTTGGCTTTCAGAGCCCAGGGAGGCAGTGGCCCACATGTCTCTGTCCTGCAGCACAGTGGGCAGCCTTCCTCCAGAGGATTCGAAGTCAAGAGGATTAGATGATTAGATTAGATTAGATTGGCCTTCTGTTTTCTGAACGAGTCTGAATCTTGGAATAGAAATGCGAACACACAAGCTGTTGTTTCTGGACTCCTATAATAGCCTTGTTCATAGTGCTGCAAGAGTTTTCCTTCAAGCACATTTGTGTGGGGCAACTGTAGCATCAAGTGATTGGCGGGATCCATCTGCCCATCCTCTGCGTGGGGCCTGGGGGACTAGATAAAAACAAGATCTGTTCATGTGGTGCATGGAAAACATAATCTTCCTGCTGGTTCTGGTGTATTCCCAGCCCAAGAGTTTAATTTAACTCCTGTATCCCTGCTCTAGGAGGGGCTGAAGGCTTCTCTGGCTAGCAGCACTGACCTAGGACCTACCTGCTCTGCAAAGCACGATGTCTATGAAAAGCTGAGGAAGCTCTGTAGTGGCTGGATGGGAAAGGCACTTGCTTAGCTGTCCAGAATAAGAGAAAGGACTTCCTTTGCTTGCTCTACAAACACCACTGATCAAAGCCTGTTGTTTTGCTCCCACCTCATTAGTGCTTCCTCCCACAAGAGATGTCTAGGGAGATGCAGCTGTGCCCAGGTGGAGGTGGGTAAGTACAAAAGCTCAAGGGGTAGCTTTGCAGTTTATGGTCATGGTCAACATACAGGGACATCAGGCCAGACCCACAAACTGCTGCCAGGTGTCTAATGAAGAGATGGTGAAATGAGGAAATGACTATCAGAATGAGCAGAGCTGTCAGTAAGACTTTCTAATCTATTGCTTTAACTCATGGATTTCTGTTTCAGCTTTCCAGATGTCCTTTCTAGAAGATGGCTTTTACACATACATAACTTTTAATATGTTTGTACTGGGAAATCTCTGTGTTAGTTACTCCTCTGTGACACATTTGGAGGTGAGGGCTCACACAGGCAGTGATCTTGGAGCTGATTTGGTCTAATGGATGACTGGAAGGGATTTTGGGAGCTACTATTTCAAATATTTTGTATTACGATTCGTTGAAAGCTTGACAAGTTCTAGGCATTGCACTGAAGATCTGAGAGTAAATTCCAGTATCGACCCATTATTATCCTTACAGAAAGGAAAGAACAAGAAGTCACCCTTTTCTGCACTAGTAACTTAAGGACAACGTTCTAATTTGAGTACCATAAATTATACCCATGAATAAGCATGTCCTGCTTCTTCAGAGGTGCTGAACGCTTCTATTGGCTTCAGTGGAAACTGGAATAAGCCCAGTGCATGCTTTGCATGAATCATGTTACATAACAGAAAATGATGGTAATTTATGTTCAGCACTATGATGAAAAGTTCTTGAACTCCTTCTCAGTTTGAAAGATGGGAGAACTGGAGAGTTACGCTGAGACTTTTAATTCAGCTGCTCTTGAAACCTTCACTGCTCTTCTCATGTGCAGCTCCACAATGCCCTCCCAGGTGCTCCTTCCCACCTATCTCCGTGTGGGCCACTTGCAGAGGATGTTGCTACCTCGTGTGATGTAACTCCAGCACAGGGAATGCCTGGGACTCCCAGGAAGCTGTGGGTGTTTCGTAGGCCTGCACCTTCTTGGCATGAGAGATGTTTGCCATTGCCATTTGGATCCACCTCATGCTGCTGTGAAGGTGTGTGCAGGTGGCTTTGCTTAGTGACCTTACTTAGTGCTTGCACCTGCAAAGCACAGATGTGGGCAGACACAGGACAAGAATACAGGCTGGGAACACACTGTCCTCTGCCCTTTGTTGTACAAATCAGGGATGCTCTCTGCAGGCAGTTCCTGTGCGATCGCTCCTGTTCAGTCCTGCGCCTTTCATTAGGAAGAGTGGCCAACGTATGCAACAACCATACCTTCCCTCAGCCCCCTCCAAGCACCTCTCTTGGCTTTCAGCAAGGGTGAGGAGAACTCCGAGTCTGAATTAGAAACAGAAATAAAAATGAAGTGTAGAAAGAAATCAGAACACCTAAAATGTGGCACTATTTTTAGTCACAAGTAGAAAAAACTGTATCGAGTGTTGTTTGATCATCATCTGAACAGCCTAAACAACCCTTTGAATCTGTAAGTGACATGCAATAGGGGTATTTTTAGCTGATGTTGCTCAGATCCCGAGGGAGGATTTTTGGTATGTTTCAGCTTATGACATTTCTCGCATAATAAGCTCCGGTTTTCCGCAGTAGTTTAATTTTCTGTGAGCCATTCCTGTACACAAATAACTTTTCTTTTGCGTTCCTCAGTGGCAGTTTTCTTTATCCTGGGTGCTGAGTTCAAGGTAAAAACTTTGCCAGAGGGTGGAAATGCAATCTCCTAATTTACAGTGTTTGTCTCATGCGGACATGGCTGTTCATCAGTTTTTGTTATGGATTTCTCTTCTCTCAGGTTGATGCTCAGATAAAATGTGGCAAAGAGTCATGATTTTTGATTGTGAAGTGTTGTTCATTTTTGCCATACTGTAACAGAACAGCATTCAGAGGAAGCTCCATTTCCCCAATTTTTGCCAAAGAAAACCTTATTAGCACATGAACTAAGTCACTGCTGCTGTAAGGGATGGAAGGGCTGGCGGGAGGCCATGGCTAATTTTTGAAGGTTTTACAGAAAAAGGGAAATAATTCCCTTCTTCAGGGGCCAGTGTTCCAGATGCTTCTGCATTCATGACCCGGATGGCCTATGGTGGAAGCACAGAAGGCCCATGTGCTGCAGAGGAGATTTGCTGTCTGAGGCGATGAGGAGGGAGCAGCTGCGAGGGCTGAGCACATTTAATGGAGGTGAAAAGAAAAGACAGGGACTGAGGAAGAGGTGACGGAGTGGAGGCAGTCTTGAGGGACAAAGGCGTGGGTTGCTTTCCTCAGACACCCTCTGCTTCAGCGATGCTCCCAGCTGCGCACCGCAGTGCTGCTGTGTGCCAGCCACTGCACACCTGGGCTGTGGCAGCTTAGCGTCAGGGTGGCACTGAGTGCTCACCTCCTGGGTCGTCTCATCTCCTTCCTATCTGTGCAGCCAGGGCTGACGCAGGCAGTGAGAGGGCTGCAGCTTTGGCAGGCTCTGACTTCTCTATTTCTCATTTAGACAGACAGCTCAGAGTTGTGCCAGTGACAGTGAAACAAATCTTTCTCTGGGTGACTGAAAGATAAATCTACAAATACAAAGAGTGAATGTGATCTCAGTGCTGCTCTGTTCCAGCATGGGAAAGCAGATGAATATGCTGCAGTAAGCAGAATGGGAATCTTGTATTTTGACTGATAATTAAATTCTACCCACTCCTATCAAATATTTTAAGTACAGCAAACAGTATTCACCGAATTGCGATCCTCCGTTGTTAATGATCAGTCCCAGCAGCATCTGCTGAGGTCGCACACACTGAAGCATGGCACATCTAACCGTTCTCAGCAGTTTCTGTGAAAACTGGAGTCATACAGAACTGGAGATGGGTTTAATCACGGAGATGGCTGCAGTCCGGCTCCAGGCTGTTGTTTAGCACAGCGCTGGCTTCAGCCTGGATTTTCTTTACCTGCACACTACTGTCCATTTGACAGTTTATATAGTTGTCATAGGAACTATTTTCTAAGCTGTGTTCTGACTTGTTCCATGAGGCACTTTATTGTATTATAAAGTGTTGACAGCAAAGCACTGCAATAGACTTTTAAATGTCACCAAGGTAACTACTGGCATTCAATTACAGCTTCAGATAAAGATGAATCCTTTCTGCAAATGTGACAGTGACAGTCAAAAAACGTGCTGAGGATGAAGGTAATTTATGATACAACAAAGATTTCTCTTGTTACTTTGCAAGGTTAATTGTGCCCACTCTGATTTCAGTAACACAAATGTGTCTCATGGTTTATTGCTCTATTGTTGAAGAATAGCCGATGTCGATGAAGACATTCGACCACTGGTGTTCTGTATATTTCATCATTCTGATCCATAGATGAGCCTGTCAGTCTCCACGCAACAGACCCAGGACATCTCAGACAGGCTGTATCACCTGATGTAACTGCTTTAGCCATTGTTTCTCTGCTTTACACAAACATCCCAGAGGTCAGAGCAGACATCAGACCAGTCTGCACATCTCTCAAAATCTCAACTTACCTGTTCTCTTTATTTGAATTTTCACATTAAAGGTGAAAAGAACAGAGCACGACAATGTCATCCGAGGAAAGCAATTATATTTTAAGGTGAAGTGCTTTATGAACAGCATCCTGATTGCTTAGCAGAGCTAAAAATAGATGACTGATTAAATCGCTTATCAGTATGTGGAGACCCGGGAGTAATGCATTTTTACTGTTGCCTAATAATTCCACGCCTAATGTTGTCCTAGCATTGGAATTTAATGGAGGGGAAGCAGGTGACTCCTTCAAGAGAAAGTGCCTGTGATGAAGTAGGTAAAGGAATGCATTTCTGCCCAAAACAGACTGTACTTTTTTTCCTCCCTGAAATGATTAAAATAAATGCCAAGATCCCTTATACAAAAGGGTAATATGGACAAGCCACAAAGAAGTACGGAGTCCTTGTCCTCATGTGCCATGTAACATCAAAGCCAAACAAAGGACTTTAATTTCTGAGGGCCTGGTAGAGGAGGTGCAGCATTTGCTGCCAGGACAGTTCTGTTTATCTTCATTTCATGTAACACGAAGACATTTTCTCCCTGTTTTTAAGCTTTTTTTTTTTTTTTTTTTAATCATCTTAATTCCCCCTCTTCCATCATCAGTCTACCAACAGGACCTCTCCTTTAATGCACCTAGCTCTGTCCTCCCTCCTTTATCTCCCCTTCCAGGCACACTCCTACTTGGATTTCAGCCCTTCAAGGAATACTGCCCTGGAGGGATGGCCCTGCTCAGAGGTCTCCAGATCATTGTATACTTTCCCTAGGAAAAAAACTGCTAAAAATCTTTTGCTGCTGCTTTTGCTTTAGGAGGTAATGGGGAATGGACTGCAGGGAGCTTTCAGCTTTCAGAAAGAATTTCCTTCACTGGGAATGTGCCATTGGAAGAATCCTTTTGGAAGGGCATTGCCACTGTACATCTAATGTAATGCGCTGGTGCCTTTTGGCTGGTACAAAGTTCAGGGACTGTGCAAACAACTGATGCAATGATACATATAGCAGTTAATGCTCTTCTGCCATTTTGTTAGGGGAAATGGACTTTAATATGTTGTCATGAACACATTTTAATGCCACAAATCACATGTACCTGAGCAAACTGGCAAACACTTGGTTAGCTCACATGGATGTGATATCTTACGAGCTCCATCTTAGGAAGGGCAGTTGCCTTTTTTTAATCTTATTTTTCCCTATGTAAGAGAACTGTGAGCTTCTTGCTCTTCTGGGAACAGTATGAGGTCATTGCTCGATTACAGTAAATTGGTGATTATGAGTTTTCGTTTGGTCCATAGATGAGACTGATTACACGGCATATCAGAATGAGTTCTCAGACACAACTCTATTACACTTGCAATGTTTTGTTCCAGACAGTGTTTAGCTTTAAAGGAAACAGCATGACAGAAGGAGCATTAAATTGGGACTGAGCTGAGTTACAGCTTGGTGGGATACACATCCATGTAAAACTGAAAGCTTTTGTATTGCTTAAATGCCTTTTTTAGTTTTAATACATTTAAAAATTTTCTAATATTGTGAAACATTTCTAGTGAGACAGAATGGCAATAGCTTTATTTCTGATCTTTCTCTTCTGCCACTGGATAAATTCTCCTGAGGTTCTACTGACGGTTCCTGAAACTTAATTCAGCAGCTCTGTAAGGACCTTGCTGTGAGACACGCAGCTGGCTCTGGAATGGTTGGCTCTGGGGCAATCCAGCCGGGGGCACAGAGGAAGCAGACTGGAGGATCTGCCGGACGGCGTTTTGTCGCTTCTCACAAATGCGGTGGTACAGAAGGAATGGTTTGTGTTTTGCTTTTGGAGATATGCATCCAGGGCTATTCTGTGACTTTACACTTCATGAGATGGGGGTCTTGAGAACACCAAAGCACTCCAATCCTCTGAGAATTTGTCCTTAAAATGTGTCGTTCTCCAACTCCTGAAGACAAAGCTCTGCAGAATGCTGGTGAGCCAAGGTCTGTTTTCCGAGGCATGGGCTGTGCAGTACTGTTGTTCTTCTGGGTCTAGTGTCCATGAAGTCACCTGGATAGTCAGCACTGGCACTTAGGTGCATGTGCTTCATAAAGATTATCACCCTTGTATCCTGCTGAGCACAGTTGAATTCCTTCTATTAACGCATCCTATGCATTATTTATTATTTATTTAATATTTTTTCAGTGCTGAGATGATTGGGCAGCTGAGCGAGTCTCTGTCAGTCATGGCAAGTCCTTGGATGTGCACCTGGGCTGTGACTCTTAGATACTGTCCCACTGAACAGTTCATTCCTGGTGATTGTGCTCTTCTACTGAAGCACGTAGGGTAGAGTCCACAAGCTGCCCTGTTTGCTCCTGTGCTGAGATGAGGTATGTTGTGAGTCTGTAATAGAGGCCCTCCTCAATTTTCATGTGTTGTGTACTTCTGTACATCCCTGGCACACAGGAAACCCTTTGGTCTAAGAGTTCAACTGCCTTGTAAATGACTTCTTTTAAATTCTAAGAAATTGCAAGTGGGCTGAAGTGAGTACACAAGCCAGGTTGACATGAGGGGTACATTTGAAATACTGGTCTCTGTAATTTTCTCAAGGCTGCACACAGGGCTAATGACAGGCATAAGAAAGGAGTTTGTGATTCAGGAACTTGTGGGTAGTACAGCCCTGGCCAGGAAAAGCACAGGGCAATCAGAGACAGAATAACACGTCAGCCTCAGCGTGCTCTTTGCTCTGTACATCTAGTGATGGCTTTCTTGTGTGCTTGCCAGCCACCCTGCTAAGCAAGGCAGTGAGTGGGAGATCTGCGTGGTTTTGGTGCTGCAGGATGCTGGCCTGCTGCTGCTGCTCTGCAGTGCCAGGAGGGCCTGGGCTGCATCCACTGTGATAAAACAGGTGCTTTAAGGGAGATGCAGAGGGAGGAAAAGTGTATTTTTCTAAAGGTCGGGTAAACTTATGGAACTGTTATAGGCAGATGAAATTATAGCTTTGGTCTCTCAGCAGTGGGCTTTGCAAGGGGATGAAAAGAACAAAGGCGTTACAGTGCACTCCAAAGAAAAGTATCTTAAACACTGCTATTAGAAGTTATTAGGAGGATTTCTTCGGGTATAAATGAAAGGCAGCATATTGGTGTGGAATGTTCCTTACTTTTAACATGTTAAAAGGCTCAGTTGATTATATGGGCTTCCTTGGCAGTTACTGGAATTGCCTATTAACTCCTACAGTAACTGATGCTGCCTACAGGTTAGATAACAAAGTTTGAATCTGTGAGTCCTGCAGAACTTGTATTTCTCATTTTCATCCACCTGCATAAAGCTGATCAGATTGCATGTTGGTTAGGTGCTGGATACAGAGTTAACATCAGTGGTCAGATTTACAGTGTAAAGTTACCGTCCTCGCAGGAAAAAGGCTCCTATGGTTGTGTGTGCATGTGTGTGTAAACCTCTAGTATTCAGGTCAGTGGCTGCCCAATCCTCACTTTGATAGCAATAATAAAAATCATTCAGAAATGTGTAAGAAACAAATATCCTTCTTGCAAGATGCACCATGTTATTGTATTTGACTTGATTCTGAGAATGTAATAGCACTGAAGAAATCAAACACTTACTACAGGAAACTCCAGCTAAAACATTTGTAAACCTCAAAAACAAGTAATGTGCTTAAAAGCTTGTTTTCTTTTGCAGCAAGTATATTTGCAAGCCAAAGTAACGTTCTGTTACAGGGCAGAAGTTCTTCACAGCAGCATTTGTGCTTTCATGCTAATACATTCTCCTGAAGTTCTGTCACTGGTTTCAAAATCTCCCATTACTTCAGGGTCCTCACATCCCTCCTGCCATTTGTACAGGCTTAACCCCAACAGCACCAAGGCATGAAATCTTCAAATACAATAAACATGGAGGTATGCACATATTGCAGGTTCATCCTTCCTTGCAGAGAATGGTCTCTGCAGCATCTTCAGCACAGGAGCTGAGGGTCTCAGCGGTGCAAATCTGTGCTAAAACACTGCGATGCTGCTCTTGTACACTGGGCCTTTGGATGTCCCAGCCTTTGGCTCCCAGCTGGAAATATGATTCGCAAAAAAGTAATAAGCATCAGGTAGAATTTTACTTAATTGGGCACCGTTGTCATTAGTTTTCAAGGTGAATGTAAAGGCATTACAAGAAATTCTAACTTCCTGCTTTGCTCCTAAATAAGGAGCTTCCTGCTGAGCTGGAGTTGTTTCTGCATGTGAAAGCATGGTGCAGCAGTCTAAAATCTGCTGAGGTTCAGCTGTGACATTGCAAATGATTCCACTAGCTGAATCTCCTCTCATTTTAGGTTCAAAGTCACAAAAATACATTTGAAGGATTTCTTGGAGATGGTTTGAGAGCACTGCTTTCTGGATTTAGTCTCTAACAGCTGGGTGATGGTCATATTCCTGTAACCTAACAACTGACACGTTATTGGATTTATACCCTCAGGTATTTTTGGAGAACGTCATCTATAGCTGATTGTATGCTTTGTAGCTTGACTGAGAAAGTCAGAGAAAGTAAATGTTTTGGCTCTACCCTCCTCATTTGCTTAAACTATTTTCCAGAAGCGTAAACACTATCGGATGAATGACAGTTTCTAATGTTCTTTGGCCAGGTTGACCCCTCATCTGCACACTGTCAGTGTTGAGCATGAACATCTCCCATTGCAATATGAGAGACTGAGCATTTCTAACATGGCTCCTGACAATAGGTTATGCAGAACTCACCCATCTGTTGAATGGCAGCCTAAATGTCCTGAGATATTCAAATCTGTTTCCATTCCTCTTGACTTTATGTTTGGCAACACAGTTTGCTGCTTGCCCATCTTTATTTTGTGTGCCTGAATAGAGGTTGTGGGTGTGTTTTTTTTTAAAGTCAAATTACGAATTAAAATAATTTCTTTAAAAATCAAGTCAAAGACAAGGACCTGTTCTGCCCCAATCACAAGGACACCCAGTGGGTCTTCGTCAGAGAAAAGATTCTGTAGTGAGAAACTGATTCATGAATTCCAATTATAGTCTCTGATTATTATAGTACAGATTGTGATTGGTTGTGTTGAAGTCAAACCATATTGTTGATGGACATATTGTGAAGTATAAATGTTCTAGAGCTTTTGGTATAGGAGCTGCAGAATCCAGACAAACCAGAGGGTGCCTAATTTGTGTTGTTTTTGTATATACTTTTTGATTATGATGTAGAATGAATGAACTCCCACAGCTGTTTGTGTGCTGTGAAGTTCTACAAAATAGATGGAGAGAACATCCGGACATTGTGAAGACGAATGTAGGAAGGAATGAACCTTACTAATCTATGGTGATTTGAAAGATGGACCTATTCTACACACTGAGTTCACAGCACAGCAGACACTCTGACAACAGTTTTTAGAACAAGTACCACTAACTATACATTAATCATGCTTTCTTGAGATGAGGGCTCTGCTGGAAATGCTGAGTCACGGCCTGAAGCAGTGATGGAGCACCTGGTGGGAAGGCAGGGCCAGCCCAGGGGAGCTCAGCTGCATGCAGTGTACCTGAGTGATGAAGGGGCGGATCCAGGATCCATCCCTTCCAGACCACATTTAAGGGTTGGCAGGGGGAGGTGAGGGTATCTCATCTGGATGTCATTGTGCACCTTTAGCCTTCTAAAGGTAAGCAGGTTCCTTTATTTATCTCTATGCCCATTGCTGTTGCATTTAAGCAGTTCCTCACTTGCTGCAGTCTGGGATCTTGCTTCTCTGCTGTCATTATTGT